>OZ005648.1:269999902-271199902 GCA_963930645.1 Salticus scenicus
AAGACGAAAAGATATCGTAGAATGTTTTATAGGATGCAAATTTTTGCATAATCCGATTATTCATATGATATTTGAAAAAAAAAAAAAAAAAAAAAAAAAAAAACCCTCTGGTTGAAATAAAATTATTAAATTAGACGGCAATTCTCACTGGGAAGAATATGAATTCTAACTGCACATCTAAAGTTTCTTAAAATGTTTGCTATGAATTTTTTTTTCATCCAAATTAATAGCGTTAAAGATGTACTATCATACGGTAACAGAGCTCTTTCTAAACATCGATGTGCATAAAAATATTTGTTTTTGCTGTTAAGCAAATCAAGTTATAAGATTAAGAAGATGACAAGGATTTGCTTCTTAACATATATTTTTCTATAAAGGAATTAGAAAAGTAAATATATAAGTAAAAATGTTTTCATAACAATAACTCTTTGTAAATGCCTGTAATAATCAGAGATATAGTTTTGGAAAATAAATTAAAATGTGAAAAGATAAAGAAAAGAAACGAAAAAAAAAGAAAAGAGATTAAAATTTAATCGCCAAAGGTAACAAATTTGTGTGTTTTGTCGAACAATAATGTGCTATAGAAATGCTTTGGATTTTGTACAAATCATCTTCAACACACTTGTTTAACAGGTTTTTAAATTTCAAATTCATTTTACATTTAAAATTTAATATTAAAAAAAAAAAAATACGTCATTCGTTTTATATATTTTTTTCTAAATAATGAAAACGTCATGCATTAACTGTATACTACCGACTAGAAAGGCTGTAGTGTATACTCGCACCAAGAATGCGATAGCTATAAAGAAAATTCTTGCTGATTTAATTCGTATGCATATCGGCCGAAAGTTGGTGTTGCTATGCTACATTCTTCTCCATTTACGGGAAGGCTATATCTCAAAATTTTCATAAAAAGTGTAAAAAAACTTAATAGTTGAAATTGATATTATGAAAAACTATGCTGATTCATTTTGGGTGCACATCGTTTTATAGGCGGCGCTTCCATTTCTCGATTTCTGAAAATTTTCAAATGGATATATCTCAGTATCTATTATTTATAATTGAAAAAAAGGCATATGTAAAATTCTATTTTGAAAAACTATGTTGATTAAATTGGTTTGCATGTTACCTTGTATTTAGCATTGCTATATAGTATGATACAGAAAAAGCCACAGCATACTAGATTTGATGCTTTCAATTTCCTATACCTTTACATTTAATATTAATAATAATTCATTAATTGAAATAATTATCACTATCTCACTAAATATTATCATTATAAAAGATTCGGAAACTATATTTTTAAAATTTTTATTGAGTCTCCTGATAACGATAAATAATCAAAAACAAAATAATTACAAGATAAAAAGAACGTTTTATATACCACGTTTTTAAATTTTCTGTTGAATCATATAAACTTGAGAATTCTATGTATTAATAAATACTCTTTTAAAAAATTTTTGATAAATTATCCCATCAACTTGAAAGAAAATGATCAAAGGCGTAGTTAAGAGAGCAATTATAAGAAATTTTCATACATTTATTAATTGAATAAAAGTATTAAAAGAATGCATTATCATCGTGTTCTGCACTATTCTAAAAGTTTCAGACGTCTAACTAGTCGGGAAGTTAGTTAAAAATCGATTGCAAGATTTGTATAAGACAAACAAGAAAGCGAGGTAATAAAAACGTAGTAATATTCGTTGTTTCTCAATATTTGAAATATTGAGTTCTCCCAATATAATTTTCAATTTTTAATTTATATTATATGTAACTCCTTTTTTTTTCTTTTCTTTCTTTCTTTTCTTTTTTTTTTTTTTTTTTGTCTAAAAACGCTTTTATAGAATTGTCTTTCTTTACATTTTTATAAGTAAACAAAAAGTATAAGAAGCTAGGTCTATTATTTTATCTAATGTATATTTGTGTCTTTTTATGTACGATAGTTATACATATATTTTTTTCTTTTAATCCTGTCATCTTCTGAAAAATGTGTGGTATGTTACAAAAAACGAAATAAATCTGAACAAACAAAATATGAAGAAAAATATTTATTAGATTTAGAAAAAGTAAAATGATTTATCTTTATTTTTATTTTTATTCATTAGTACGACCGATCGTACTATTTCTTTCAGACGGCGTCATTATCAATTTTTATCTCTCACCTTGAATGAACGTGCGATTACTTTTGTTTTTATCTAAATATATAAAGCTAAAAGTTCGTTATTGTGTCTGCCCGAATTTTTAGTCCGGATTATTAGATTTGTATCAAAAATTGGTACACTAATTAATCAGGACAAAATCTAGATAACACCGTATTTTTTAGTTCAATCGGATAATTTGTTCAAAAGGTATTAAACTGAATTTAACTTTTGAATTATTATGCTCATTTTAACTTTAAAATTATTAAAAAGATAAAAAAAAAATATCCTAAACCAGAAATAAATAAATAAGTAAATATATCTAGATATATATATTTATTTATTTATTTATATATATACAATATATTCCATGTCGAAAAAAATTAACAGCAATTTTTTTTTTTATAATTAAAATAAAATGGAGAAAAACCGTCCTAAGGGAAGGGAACAACTTCAGTATAGGATACCTTGGCGAATTGAAATTTGGCGCCGAAGTAGCTTGGACGTTTCTCGCCATGATTTTATTTAAAAATTTAAAAGCCACCAACGGGCTCCTATGCCAAAACTATACATCTATGCCAAAGAAATTTTAAGAAATTAATATAGTAACCGATGCTAGGGAATAAAACATAGTTACTGCCTGACATTATATGGAAAGATAAATAAGAAAAAGCCCTGTCGTACTAAATTAAATTTTGTTTTGTGCAGAATTTTATATCTATTACTTAAAAAACAAAAAAGGGCTTAGATCTTTTTATCATTATTATCTTTTATATTATTAATTATTTCTTCAAAAAGTACAAAATTAGATATTGAATGTTTTTTTAAAATGCCTTGTACATCGCGTAACTGGTTAAGAAGCACGCATTTGGTGTATTGTAAAGAGAACAATCCTATAACATATTAGGTAAGCCACCAAAGATATGGAATGATTGGAAATATTAAGATTTGAATTACATCTTCGTAGCTAAAATAAATAAATAAATAAAAAGATAAATCGAAAATATGAAATCTCATTCCTTATATTCTCATTTGTAAAAAATATCCTTTGAAAAGAAAGTTCTGCTGCCGGATTTTGCTCACTTGTTAAATTATTATTAATTAAAATTGGAAAATTTAATGTCAACTAACAAATTATACTACGTGAGAATCTTGATGTGCTCGAAAAAAAATCAGTTGCGAGCTTTAGTCATGAATAGCATTTTTCTGAAGTAAGAATATAATGAAGTTGAAAAGTGAGATATTAGATTAGGTTCAGAGTCTCACTTGTAGATCGCGATAGTAGGAATACTTAAAAAAAAAAAAAAAAAAAAAAAAAATTGCCTTTTTTCGCGAACTAAAAGTTATTTTCAGCAAGAATAATAAAATTGCTTTAAGTTTTTTTTTTCAGTGTTTTGATACCACCTCACACGCCTATCAAATTCCAAAATTTTTCAGTTTTCAGTTTCAGTTTTTTAATATGTTAAACTTCAGAGTGTTCTGAATATTTTGATACCAGGGTCACTTTGAAATTCCTCTATAATAATAATGATAATAATAATAATAATAATGCTCTCGATATAATAAAATAAATAAATGCTCTCGATTTAACTACTTGTGGTAATTTTTATTTTTAATTGCAATTTTCTAGTATTTTTATTTTACCTCTTCCGCTCAGAATACTTAAAAAATCTATTGGCAATACTTCCACGAAGTTTTATAAATATATTTAACTCATTAGATAGAATAAATTATATTGAGTGTTCCACAAAGAAGGCAACTTTTGAGGACATGATAATTTACAAATTTATTGGGGGAGGGGGGGGGGGACATATTTTACACTGTATGCTACCTGTGATTATGTAGTCCAATTTAGCAAAATTTGGTTATTATTATTTTTATCTATATATTAATGAGAAGCATGAAATTTGCAGTACACTTTTAACATATTAATTATGGGATTAGAAGATTGAAAAGCGTATCATTCGGAAGGTATGATTAATTAGCGAGATGTGCAGAAAACAAAAATTATTCTCTTTCGATGTCAAGAAGGTATTTAAAAATACTTTTATTTTTAATACAATTTACTGTAAATTGAGACACATTTGTAGTTCAGACATTTTTAACTTATACAAACAGAACTTTCATCTGCTATCTAATTCTTAAAACTTTTAAAATTTAAATAAAAAAATGTACAAAAATGCATATGTCAAAAATTTTGTGGCAACTGTATCTCAGGAACTACTGCACAGAATTTCATATAAATTCGCTGGCCTGGTGGTTCGGACAGTAGGGAAACACCAGGTCTCGGGTTCAAATCCCGGTTCAGGCATGGACGTCTGTGTTGTTATAATAAGTGTATAAATAAAGGAATTGTTATTGTGAATACGTGATATGGATCATTCGAGACAAAAGTCATTGTTACTATAATTCTCAAAGCTGTAAATAAATAAATAAATAAATCATACAAATTAATATGCAATTGCAATATAACATAAACTCGTGCCTATCAATTCTTGGTGAAAATCGTCCAACAGACAGTGTTGCCATACCCTTTTTTTCTAATTTTTTTCACATGGCGGTATAGGTCGAAATTTAATATAATTTATATAGGACATACATAGGACAAAATTTCCTATGTATGTGCTCAAGATGAATTGTTTTTTAACAAATCATTATGAAATTGAATATATATATATATATATACTTTTTTTTTTTTTTTTTAAATAGTCATAGACGAATAAAAAAAGTTTTTGGGGCACGTAGGAGTAACGCTCCCCTGCGCTAATTTGCACTGCGTGAATTTGTATAGGAAAAATGGAGAAGAAATTTTGTGATAGCCATACATAATATACTAGTTTCCGAATGTTGAACGAAGAAGATATCTCATTATTTTCTCAATATACTGAAATTGTTTCTTATCTGAAAAAATTATCATTAATATCCAAGGCAAATGCATGAAAATGAAATTAATTTGTATTTTTATATCATTTGTTTTCGTATTCCTTAACCAGGAAAATGATTTCTTGGCCATTATCCCCAGATTACTGTTTGGAAATTTTCTTTTTTTATATGACGCGCGCGCCCTCTTCGTTGCTTTGGCAACAAAAGATTATTTTGATCATTTTCTGAACGGTAACAATAATAAGTTTTCGTCCAGTTTTGTAGCCGTGGAAAGTAGTAGTGAAAGTGAAGGGAAATATTCAGAGTGCATAAGTTCGAATATGCAGCGAGGATGGTTGGGTGGGATTGGGATTTCGATTGATTTGAAACTGAATTAATTAAAAATTTGAATAATTATGTAATAACGCATATATATAAAATTATCATAAAATTTTTATCGTGAAACTTTTTTTTTTCTTAGTTT
Source organism: Salticus scenicus (assembly GCA_963930645.1). NCBI lineage: Eukaryota > Metazoa > Arthropoda > Arachnida > Araneae > Salticidae > Salticus > Salticus scenicus. Next base: position 270,005,387 of record OZ005648.1, read on the forward strand.
GTTTGTTATATAAACAAATGTTTTTTTTTTTTTTTTATTACTGTTTAATCTGAGTGTATATTGGCCGACAGGTGGCACATTGCTATGTTGCATTTTTTTTCCGATTACGGAAAGGGTACATATTAGGTTCTGTGTTATCTGAATATGCCGAATTTGGCAAGTGAAACGGATACTATAAAAATTTTTATTGATTCAATTTCCTTGCAATATCGGCCGACAAGTGGACTGGGACTTTTCCAGATGGCTATATCTCAACATTTTTTGGTTAAAATTGTATCAAAATGAATATGTAAAAATTTTATTGTGAGAAGCTATGATGATTAATTTTTTTTTTTTTTTTTTTGTTATACTTTAATCGGTTATCGGCGCTGTTATACAGAAGAAAGTTAATAGTTTAGAAGGAAGTTTTGTGATGGCCGCAATATACAGCTTTCTAATGGGTAAACTGAGGTTAAAAAAGAATAAATAAATAAATAACAATGTCGTTAACAGCTATCTAGTAAAATCCCCTACGAAACATTAAGTTAATGAATATAGAAAAGATGAATGAAAGGGAGGAAATGTTGGAATATGATTGAAATAATCTGTATCACTCTCCTCCATTAACAAAAAATAAATAAAAAATAATTATTTGCTGAAAAAAAATTGCGAAATACCAACTAATTTGAGTAGATGCTATATTAATATTAGAGGAAACAGAAAAAAAAAATTACAGCTGCAAAGTACGAATAGTAAAAAATAGAAATAAAGTTAAAGTAATTTTTTTTTAGCTTTCCTTTTTCTTTAACTCCCCCCCCCCCCCTTATATATATATATTCCAGTTAATTCAATTCCAGTTTTAATTATAAATTCTGTAGCATCTATAATAATATTTAAATATATGAAGCTAATTTCTCCTGCTCTCTCCTTTACTTTTGTTAACAGAATTTTGAATGAGTCCATTACGGTGTGATTTTTTTTTAATTTAAATATATTTTTAAATCTCTTGATAAAAACTATATCTCCAGGTTCATATGTATATCAAACTTATTAAAGATATTTGATTATCATAACAAAGATATGGATGGCAACTATCAGATATATATATTTAAAAGAATAGTGATAATGAGGAAACTGAGCTTCATTCTCAAATACTGCATTCGAGTAAATCCTTCCTGTTTCTCTATCAAGCTGTTTACTCAGTTCAGTGAAGATATGCCAGGAACTTTTCATCAGATACCAGTTTGGCTCCTTCGTTATCATCTGTGAGATGCAGCAAACTCTCACCATTCAATTCTTGTTGCGTTTGACACTTGAGTTGCCTTTTCACCATCATCACATTCGAGCGATGCGGACTTGAATGGCCTTCATCGCAGATTTTTCTCTTGCGCAGTGCAAACATCTGCGTTCGATTCTTCTCTTCACGCAGCTGCGCTCTTCTCTTTTCTCCTCTTGCAACTTTTTATTCAAAAAACCCTCTCATCTTCAGCAAGCAACCACCGCCACTAGCAAGCACAAGACCAAACCGGCTAATTTAGCCCAACTTTCGCGTGCAAGTTACAGCTTCCCTACACCCACTCCTCCCTCACTCTGTCCTTAAATTTGCTCAAAACCCCCTCCTCTTTCCTTTCCACTAGCTCCCTACCCGCATCTCTCCTTCTCCTACCCCTGTGCACTGCACATACAGAAAAAAAAGGGAAAAAAGAAAACTAAAACTGGGAAACTAGAGAGAACCAAAAACGGGATAGAGAAAGAAAAAAATCGGTCCATGCGTGTGCAACGCATCGTCTGAGCTCTGATGCAATCCAACCATGGCTGCTGCCTGCCGGGAGGCACAGAAAGTAGGAGAGAAAAAAAAAAGAGAGAAAAACTGGAGAAAGGATAAAAAAAAAAAGACAAAAGCTTTGTGAAGGGTGGGTGGAATTTGTGATGGCCGGTACGAGTAAAAAAAAAGGGGGGCCTTGGAGGTGGAAAGAACGAAAAAGTATGCACCCCCCTATTTCCCTTAATTCTTTTCCCGACTTTTTTTTCCTACACTGGCTGCCCTCCAGCCCTATAGTCTGGTGTGATGACGCAAGCCAGTAGTGATGTGAGCAAAAAGGACGGTAAGTTTACTGGCCTGCTAGGCGTAAATAGACCGTCTTCAGCATTACTGGCAGTGAAGCTGTTAGGTCAACATGGCGGCGAGTTGAGAAAGTAAAAAAGAAAAAAAAAAAAAAAAAAAAGAGGGGGCTTATTTTTACTAGAGCTAGAAAAAGGCTACGCCCGCATGCAAGTCTATTTATGTTCGTGTGTTCAAGTGTGAGAGAGAGAAACGCAAGTGCACGAACGCATATAAGCACGCACTAGAAGTGCTTGCTTAAATCCGCTTTCGTCTTTAGTGGTCCACACCCATTTGGGAAGTTCAGGGGTGGATTGAAAAAAGGTAGAATATTCAAACATTATATCATTTGAACTAATTTAGAAGGAGAGAAAATTTTTCATTAATTAAAAATTCAATTTTCTTCTTCTTTACTTAGTAGAAGTTATTCTTACTAAATAAACTCCTATTAAAAAAAAAAAAAAAAAAAAAAAAAAAAAATTGAATTCACTCTTGTAGTAATTCATTCGAAACACAAAGATAAACTTTAAAACATTAGTTGATACCTTTGAATAATTTATCAGTAATATTCTTGTTATATTAGTGCCTGCATTTTGTGTTACTTTGAAGTATGAAGTTTAATTTTTAACTCACCTATTTCAGTTTTTCTATTACAAAACCGTTTTTTAACAAGTAAATTGTGGCTAAGAAAAAAAATTATTGAATACTGTTTTTTTTTTTTTTTTTTTTTTTTTTAAAGAAATTTCCCAACTTACCTCATTTCACATAGCAAGTATATACTGTAAACAAATTCAAACTCCAAAAAGGCTTTCTACTCCAAATTAAATGACAGTTATGTTAACTGTTAACATATGTTTATTTTTTAAGTACCTGATCACTATACCACCGGAAATCATTATTTGATATATATATATATATATATATATATATATATATATATATATATATATGAATACCTTTTCATACATTGTAAAAAATGAACACTTGGAAAGCATGAACAATTTGAAAAAAGAAAAAAATACGTATATTATTTATTTATGTATTTAATCTGTCATAGTTTATGGCTAATTCATTTCTTTAAAAGGAGTTTAAAATCAAAGCTGAATGGATACATTCGACTCTGAACAAGTTTTATTCTAAAGGAAGTTTCAAATATAATACATATGTAAATTTATTTATCATTAAAAAATTGGAGAAACAGACAGACATAATTTTTTTTTTTTTATGGGATAGATACTTTTGTTTTGCTTATAATAAAATATTTTTATTGCTTACAAAAAGATATCTAAATTAGTGACGGATTTTGTTATGTGCCTGCTGGTCATGACTTCATTTGCATTTCAGACACTAAACTTATGAAAGGATAAAATGAACAGCTCTGATAATGAAATATGTAACGAAACAAAGATATTAATCGCATTCTTTTGCGTGGTATCATGATATAATACAAAAATTGGTTTTCACTATAACAAGAATAAACATTAAAAAAAAAAAAAAAAATAGCATTTGTGATTTACATTTACGTAAAATAGTAAAATTATACCTGCATGTTTAAATATATTTACATATACACACACATACATATCTGTGAAAAATTCTTGCTAACCAGTTGGAGATATTGAGTGAAATACAGTCGGCAGCAAAATTATTGAAGCGCTAGCAATAATTCCTATTTAAAATATGGGCAGCTAATACTGTTTTGTTAAGTAAATATTTGTCGAGTCATGATCTTACTCTTATGCTGTTTATAAAAAAGTAAGTTGATGATAAAAATCAGCGATCAAACTAAAAAAAAAAAAAAAAAAAAAGAAAAGAAAAAGAAAAGAAAAGAAAAAACATGCATGAAAAATGTGAATGTGTGCTTCAATAATTTTGTTGCCGACTGTACTACCAAATTTCGCATAAACTTTTTTGCAAATAAATAAAGCTAACTGTATGAAGTAGAAAAGTTATATATTTTTCTGTGATATTTTTTTAAGTAACTCTCTTAGAGTTGTGAAATTTTACACGCATATTCATTAAAATACATCAATATTAAGTATACCAAAATTTCTCTAAAACTATTAAAATTCAAAAATTTACTTTTTTTTTAAAGAAAATTCAAATACATTCTAACTAGTTTTCAAATTTTCCCCGAAATTTTTATCCCTCCGTTATTATAGTTTATCAATAAATTCGAAACATAATTGATTATTTCTTTGTGTATTGACTGGTAAGTTAATTTGTAAATATATTTTTATGTTTGATTATTAAAATTTCGCCTGAAATTTCAGCATTCAATCTTAATATATATATGTATTAATATTAAATAATTTACCAGTGAACCCAAAAAGTAATAACCAAACGCGTTTAGAATAAATTAGTAAAGTATTATGATGTAAAATCGAGGGAAATTTTTAAAAATTAATTTGTATGGATCTTAAAAAAAAAAAAAAAAAAAAAAAAGTTATTAAATATGTTTTGAAAAGCATTAGTGTGCTTAATATTAATGCATATGTACGCAAACTTTCAAAATTGTAAGTCAGTAATAGAAAAAAAAAAAAAAAAAGAGAGAGAGAGAGAGAGAGAGAGAGATTTATTGCATGTGGTAGACGTTATTATTAACATATATATATATATATTAGGTAAACTACTGTTTTAGAATTACTAAAATTTGAGTACATATGCATCGAGATATAACGTAATTGAGCATATTAAAATTTCTTGAAGATTAGTTAAATTCAAAAATAACAATATTCAAAACTTTATTTATTTATTTATTTTTTAATTTAAAAATTCAGAATGCTCATTGCTATGTAATTTTTAAATTTTCCCCTCAATTTTATTTATTTATTTATTTATTTTTATTCTAAATATATTCACGTATTTCTTTGTGGATTCATTCATAAGTTAATTTTTGCATACAATTTTAGCCACAAAAAAAAAAAAAAGAAAAAAAAGAAAAGAAAAGAGAAAAAAAAAAAAAGAAAAACTCTTGAAATTTTATACCTGCATAATTTTTATCTTTCAGAATAAGCTGAAATTTGATCAGGTTCGATAAAACTGAATTACCAATTGAATTATGATGTTACATTTAGATGTTAATGTCAATTTCTATTTGTTTGAAAGTGACTTTTTGAGTTTCTATATGTTCTTATAGATACATGAAAACAGAAATTCTTGAATTTAAATAAATATTACTTTTCTTTTAAAAGATGAATTTTCAAATGAATTTAGTGATGTTGGGGGTATGAACCCACATTCACCAAAATTGTTTTACTTTAATCCCCAAAAACACATGATTAGTCATCTAACGTAAGCAGAAAGTTGAAAGATTGACTATTGACAGCTCGCAAATTTCATAATATAAATGCGAAGAGGCCTGAGAAATAAAATTAAAAATATCATTTTAATTAATTTTAAAAAATCGTTTAAAAATCTTCAATTTTTGACTGAATTTAGAGGGACTTTTGGACGAATTTATAATCACAGTTTTCGGTCAATTTTATCAGTTTAAAATTTGCAATTAAAAAAAAAATATATATATCATTTTTATACTTCAATCAAAAGAAAGAACAATAAAACCACGTCACTTATCATTTACAGGATTTGGAAGTAAATGTTCGCATATTTTAGTAAAATGTCAATGCAACGTTATCGTAGAAAACGTATTGTAATTAGCGAAAAATTCATTCAAACAGATTTTGATCAAACATTTCGAACAAATTAGCGTTCGAATAATAATAATAATAATAAAACCTATTGAAATCGGCCTATGCGTTTGGGAGCTACAGTGCCACAGACAGGCACATACACATAAACATATCCAGCCTTCTTCTTCTTTAAAAAAAATATATATATATATATTATGATATATATAAAAGTCTATTTTTTTAGGTCAAATAACGCATAATGTTTCCTTGGATTCTGCAAAATTTAATTTATTCTAATTAATTAATGAGAAACAATTAATGCATTTTTAACATCATAATGTTGCAATATTAAGAATACAATATAGCAGTTAAGGGAGTGGAGGACTTAAAAATTAGCGAAATATCAACTTATAAAACTCGTTATTACTTAAAAATAGCAATAAAATATGTTAAATTAAATAAAATGAATTAAAAAATGTATATCCCAAAAATAGTAAATTGTTACAAGTACAAAAAATATCTTCTCAAGACGAATATTTTTCAGAATTTCATACCTCAAATTGATCTTTGTGATTTAATTTTTACCTTAATTTTTGAATTCTCCTTATAGGCATTCAAATAAATTTGTTTAAATATGTAATTTTATTTCCGTCTTAATTTAGACTTTAAAACACAAATTAAAGTTTAAAAAAAAAAAAAATTGAAATTTTCAAGAAGTTTCTGCATTGAAATATAAAAATATTTCCAAAACTGGATTTGACAAAGGATCCAGAATTTAATATACAAATATGTTCAGAATATATATTCATTTCAATGATGATAATGTGAAATTTTGAGGAAAAATAAAGATTAGCAAAGCTGTAGCATCCGTTAAAAAAAAAAAAAAAAAAAAAAAAATATCTTGAAGAAATTTTTTATATACTTAATTTCAATATACAATGTCATATTTTTTTATTCTTATTAGCGTAAAAAAAAAAAAAAAAAAAAAAATTATTAGTTATATGCCCATAATTTCTCCCTTTCTATAATAAAATTTAACCAGTGACCCATTTCATATATTTCTTCGGATAAAATAAAAAAAAAATGTATAATTTGAAACTGTCCAAAACAGCTTTTCGAATGTATTTTTGAAAAAGATGTAAAATTTTTCTCACGATTAAATATTTATTTCTCTGGGAACACGTGGTTATTGATTTTTACGAAAAGACGGTAGAAAAAGAAAAATGCGTTCCAGATTAGAATTTTGAATAGTTTATTATATTTTATGAACGAAAAATTACTCTCATAAAGTAATTGGAAAATTTATTTTGATATTACCTCAATTTGAGGTTATTATTATTTCCATCATTTTTAAATAGAAAATGGTTTTTCTTTTCTTTTCTCTTTTACCAGAAATAGAAGAATAAAATATTGAGAATTGAACTTTTCTATATTTTAAATTTCTTTTAGTTTCATTTGTCAATTATAAAATAAGACATTTTATGTGTTTATATATTGATATTATTTTTCTATTTTTATACATATTATAAATTTTTAAACAAATTATCTATAGATACAAAGATTTCTTTTATAAAATATAATAAAAGTACATCTTTTAAACGTTAAAAGTTGATATTTTTAAATAATACACATTGTTAGAGCATGTAATTCTTTAATAGATTTAATTAAGAATGTATCAAAAGAAAAAAAGAAACTTTATGCAACAAATGCTTTTTAAGATACATCTGTCAGAATAGTTTTTGCTTTAGTTTATAGACACGTCATTGGGGCAAATTTTAAAACGTTCTGGAGCTAGATTACCGTAGATTACAATTTCTTCAATTTAAATGTCTAATTTACCAACTATTATATTATATTTATTTTTTACAATGGTCAATACACTTCTATATGCATTATATATTCGTAAATGTACTGCTATATATACTCGGTTGGTTGGTTGGATGGATTTTAATGGCGCAATGTTCAAAAGAGAACATGCTGCGCCAACTATATGTTCGAAAAATGACACATGCATATATTGTAAGATGCGTGCATAATGTGTTGTATACATTGTATACTATGTACAATACAGCACAATACAGTAGGTAGTTGTACAATATAGTATATGTACGATGCAGTATATTTTTAACATACCTAAAGAAATACATTCTCTTTTAAAACTAATGATTGAAACAAATAAAACTGTTATGTTTGTTTAATACGGAAATTATAACATGATACCTATGTACATTTTTCATTTAATAATTCGTTTTATTACACTCTACGAAGTATTTAATAAGAATCTACATACAATTTTCTTTTTAAACGTAATATAATAAACATATTCTATTATGATTTATTATATGAAATAAACAAGTAATACTTTAATGTAGGAAATAAAACTATTTATTTGTTAGATCTAACAATTACTTTATAAAAATATGTATTCTGCATTGGATAATTCCTCCTTTATATAGAATTACTGCTTTAATGCGCAATGGCGTATTTTACAGCTTTTTTGAACTCAGAAATTTCACTGTGCCAAAAATATTTTTTTCTAGTTCTTGGAAAGTAATAGGCTACAAATTTCTAATCCCCACCCTCTTTTATGGACTAAACATTTTCGAACGGATTGAGATTAGGACTATTTATTTGCAGGTCTAGTAAAGAAGAACTTCTGCGATATTCTTTGTGGGATTTAACTTTAAGTAAAAAAAGTTATGATAACTTACAAAATTATAGATGCTCATAGGAAAGGATAAGTAATTTTAAAAACTTGAATCAAATAAGTGTACCACAGGCGCCATGTTACAAGGTGCATTATCATCTTGAAATGCTGATTGTGGAAAAGTCTGAAATACCTCCAAAAATAGTCGATCAGGCATCAAATTTTCAATTGCCGAGTTTTATTTAGGGTTAATTGATCCCTTAAACATGAAAATTTACCCGACTCACTGAAAAATTATGCATTTTCGTATCATAATGTACGGAGAATGCGTCACTGTTTTAAAAGTGCGATTTTCATTAAGCCGGTCACACTTTCGTGATCAAACCTGCTTGTTTCCGTCAGCTCTAAATAAGTTAAATTTGACTCATCAGAGAGAACCACTTCAGCCCAGTAATTAACTGATCATTTTTTAATTTTTTACCCTCTGATGTCTTGGTTTTCTAATTCTTTTCGGGTTTTTTTTTTTTTTTTTTTTCATATTTTCTGGCAATTAATTTTGATCTGGCTGCTTTGTTTAATTTTTATTGCACTGTATTTAAATAAATTATGTTACTAAACACTTCCTCTGAATCCCTTCTATGTTCTAAATGTAATACAAACTGATTTTTAAAGCACTGACTTTTTAACTTGCGGTCATCTCGATTGGATGAGCAACGTGGCCACCTAGGGACAAATTTCCAGTTTAAACAGACAAAAAATTTTGTATCTTGCTAAAAACAGATTACTGATATTTCGTTAACATTTAATCATCTTAACATCCCGCGCATTAAAATATTTTTTTATTTTCACTCTAAAATTAATATTTTATGTGGTATCGTTAATTGCCTTAGTCTTGCCATTTTTGAAGTACTTTCTAAAATTACAATTTTCCGAACAATTGCATCTTGTTTTTAACACTTGGCACAATCATAAATTGTACGTAGAACACAATGTAATAAAATCTATTCAAAAACTTACTTTTAAAACAGTAAAATTCGCGATTGCAGAAAGAAAAATAGAAATAATCCAAGTGCGGCATTTTTTTTTTTTTTTTTTTTTGTCCCTTAGTATGTGTATAAACGCAGAACCACTGGGCTGCTGGTGGGCCTGTATTTATTTGAAATTTATGAGAGTATTAAATTCGAACCATTTAAATTCATAAATAAATCATGCCATTAAGGTGGTTTTGTTTAGGAATATTTATTTCTATTATTTACTTTTAGCATTTTCTATTTTTTTAACAGTGCAAGATTGCATTCCACATAATCACACATTTTCACAAATATAGTTTAGTTTTTATTTTATGTGTTATTTCTATTAATGAATAAAAGGGTTAACTTTAAAAAGATTTTCCGTCGTCATTATACATTAGTAATACCTTTTTTTTTTTTTTTTTTTTTTTTTTTTGTTCCGTATAAGCATATAATGAATGTGTTCGTGTCGAAAACTTACATTTTGTTTTTTGGCGTACAATTGTCTGGTGAATATAACATTTTTTCTTTTCTTTTCTTTTCTTTTATGTTATAATATGTTTATTTCAGGAAAATATAACTGTTTAAAAAAAATTTACAAAATTATTCCTTTGATTCATGACTCAAATTTTGGTTACATATTTAAAATATGTCTATTCAAAATAAATAAATAAATAATAATAATAATAAATACGATATTTTTTTCTTTTTTGTATTGGATTTCAAGTGATATATGAAAATATTCAATAAATTCAGACAAACTATTTTTCACTAAACTAGTTTCGTCACTGTCCTCCTTTCCTCCACAGACTAATGTTTTTCAATTTTGTTTATACCCTGAATACAACCTATAGTCGTTATATGATTTCTGTAAAAATTTTGGAATTCACATGCGTACCTTTCGTTTGTTTCTTTCTACAGCTGGCGTTACCCGCGTCTCTGTTATATTATTCATCATCCTTCTGTCGTGAATCTGTCTTTCTCTAAATCGTACTTCGTTTGTCGAAAGATTTCTGTCTCTCGACGCACTCTGTCTCTCTTCCTTTTTTCATTCATGGCAAACATCTGTTACTCAGCATTCCTCTCCGGTGTTTGCGGAGAGACTCGTGTACGCGTGCAGGGGTGGTGTGCAATTTCATAAAGCAAACAAACTGCATATCCGAATATAGGTCATGGAATGCCGGCTCTTTTCAAAACAATTTTAAACATTTTAACTAAACAAAAGCAATCACGAAGAACCTTTAAAAATAGAAATGGCGTGTATTACAGCTATTTTATTGCGTGATAATTTCTGAACAAAACAGCACACACACCATACAGAAAACATTATACATACTCCGTTAATATGCCTGGAACACGGATTACTTAATATTGACTGAAGTTGAAAAAAAAATATATATATACACATTCACGTCGATATTTCAATTTTTTAAGAAAAATAAAAATTTTGAGTAATATCACATTAATTATTTTTGCATTACATTGCACTTTCCGAATTCCATTTAAATAGCGAAAAATTCTCTTTGAAAATTGAGCAAGCTTATATCTTAAATAACCTGATTATTTGTGTTTATTCAGTAAGTAAATAATTTCGAATGATTTAATGTCTTTTAAAAGTTGAGTTGGAATTCAAGTAATGAGGATTTTATTTTATTTCAAAATCAAGTAATTATAGAAATTTGATTGTTATTATTAACACATTCGCGACCGCTGACGTGAATTCACGTCATTTTAACTTCTATATCTAGTGGCCGCTGACGTAAATTCATGTCTTTTCAGATTCTGTTCCTGGTTACTGCTGACGTGAATTCACGTCATTTAAAGAATTTCTATGGAAACAAGACTTTAGTATTATTTAGATTGTATTAATAGAGTATAATTCTTCGATAATATTATATGTTCGGTCTAATATTATATGACAAATATTTATTTCAAGCTTTAGATAATTACAAGAATAACATTTCAAAACATTATATTTAATTTTTAACTGTTTAAACATAAAACATTTGCGGCAACTAGCTTCAGTTTACTTCAATATTCCCGGCAATCAGTTTTAGAAAAGGAAAAGTATGCCAGTCGCGAAAGTATATTTTAAGTACTGACAATATTATAATTTAGAAACGTTTTAATTTTTAGATGAAGCCATTCTATATTTTTTTAGAAATTAATTAGCCCTAATTAGTGATATTATTTAATGAGCTATGAATCGTAAAGAAATAATTATCAATAATTGTGATTAGTAAAGAGAGCATTGACAAACTAACTAAAAAGTATAACTAACTTAAATAAATTAATTATCAATGTGCTTAAATATTGGAAAATGATAGCTACATTATATATCTATGCATATTTATAACTAAGTTTATCTATGCATTCATGAATTATGGGGCATGACATAACTATATACCTCAATGGGTATATAAATTCTGTAATCTACTCTTCTTTTCAAATTATAGTATACATTAAAAGAATGCATTGCTATGTGCTATTTTTTATATTAAAATAATAATAATAATAATAATTACTTTTAATAAATTTCAGTAAAATCCAACATTTGCACTGATTACTGGCATACTTACCCAAGCATAGAAAAATTCTTATGTCTTTATTAAATTTCTTTAAGCTCTCCGAGAAGTGTCCCACATATTCGTAACTGATGTTCATGAATTACGTAGCATGATGTCTAATGATTATGACTGCTATTTTTAGACTTGTATAATAAAAGTATCTTTAAAAAATGAAAAACTTCTGTTTTATCATTTTATTTACGTGAATTATTTTAATAATAATAATAATAATATGAGTGATTAAAATTTTATTTAACTTAAAGAAACTAGTACAATTAAAAAATATATATATACTATTCTATTAATAAGTGTGTTTAAAGGGAGTCGAAAAATGTGAATATATATATATATTACATTCCTCAAGACAACAAGTGCTTTCATGAAAAAGCGAGTAGTAATTTAAACCAATAGGCTCCACCATTTAATTCTTTATTTGACAATCTAAAAGTACAATTTTTATTAATGCAATGTCATTTTCATTAACATTTATAAGCACGTCTTTGGTGAGGTGCGATTATTGTTCAGTATTTGAGGTTCACGAAACATCTATTGAATAGCTTCGATACTCATAATCACATCGAATGAATATGGCCTTATGGTTTAAAATGAATGATAAATTCTCAACTCTTTCTAATAATATATATATATATATAGTAATACATAATAAAATAATATCAGTGCAAAAATTTTTTTGAAATTTAAAGATGAATTAACTTCAGTATTAAAACAATTATTCGGATCATAAGCGAAGACTACCCATATCAAATCTAAAAAGAATTAAAGAGAAATTGAAATGAATATTGGAAATTGGAATGAGAAAAAAACATAATTTGCATTCTAACGTTTTCAAGGGCCTGGTAGAATGCAAATATGCTAAAAAATGGATGTTTTTCTGTCACAAAGAAAGCTAAAGCTAAGATTTTCTTTGTTCACAGGCCCGAAACACCCATAGTAAATCCATATAAATAAAGATCAAAATAAAACTATTACCTAAAATGATAATCCAAAACCATATAAGATTAAAATAAAAATACCATAATACAAAAATACTTAATAAAATATATTTGAAATGGACCTAGCTCAAACAATACACATGTAAAGAAACTCACTAAGTGATTCCAGAAAAAACGAAGATCATAATAAAACCATTACCTAAATATGACAACCCAAGACCATTTAAATTGAAAATTAAAATAAAAACCATTAAAAATGTAGAAAAAAATAAAGATTACTTTGAAATTTGTAAATTAAACTAAGGCAAAAACCGATACACATGTAATAATTTAACAATCAGATATCAGTTAATCACACAGTTAATTAGTTCAAAATTGCAGTGACCATGGAGTAAGAAAAAGGATTCACAATACTATTCAGGTAAATTAAGGATTCAGAGAAGGATTACAAGTCCTAAAAAGTAATCAGATTATATTCATAATTATTGTAACGTGAATAGTGCTGCCATCTAGAGTAAAGAGATGAAAATAATGTATAAATATAATAAAATGAATAAATAATAAAAGAAAAAGAGAAATAACATATATATAATGTCTGTACTAAATAGCCAGGAAGCATGGAACACATTAAAAGAAGACCAAAACTTTTTATTTCTTAGGGTTCAAATAATCAATGTATATGATTGAAAAGTGTTGCTATCTACGATTGTAAATTGCTACAAAGTTTAAAAGTTAATGTAGATACTTGCTAACCATAAAATAATACCTAATTTTTAGACCTAAATTTAAAATGGAATACAAATTATAAGGGGAAAAAAAAATATATATATATAGATAAATGATGAAATAATTAAAAGAATTTTTGAATTAAGTGTTTGGGATATCCATTAATTAATGCTAAATTTTTAAAGAATCGAAATTGTACTTGTTGATGTTTATCAGACACTAAATATTTGATCCGTAGATTAAAATTAAGAAGAATACTGACAAATACAGATTTATGTAAACATGTTTTAAAGTTAGTAAAAAAATTGACCTTAAAGGGGAAATCTTTCTTTTTATCATATAAGTCAAATTCTAATTGGCCATGACTATTAAGAATATTTTTTAGATCTAAGAAACTAATGACACTAGATTCCAAATCAGTGCTACTTAGAGACAGATTTTCAGGATAATTAACAGGTAAGTCTAGAGTGGTGTGATGTTTATCGAAATATAATATAATTATATCATCTATGTATCTTAGTAATTTAAAGTTAGTACACTCAATGTTACGCTCATAATAATATAAGTAGAGGTCGGCTAATATACTAGAAGCAATGCCACCTTGTGGCAAACCTAAACGTTGTTTATATAAATAATTATTGAATAAAATGTAGTTATGGTAAAGGATAAACCTAGTCAGAGTTTTAAAAGCTGAAGGAGTTATGTTAACATTTAGATTTAAATACGGCAAATTTTCTACAAAAAGTTTATTTATAATATCAAACATATCTTTAATAACAATATTATTAAAAAGATCATTGAAATCGAAAGTTTTTATACCTGTAATATCAGTAAGATTTTTAATTTTATTTTTGAGTTGAAAACTATTTTTTAGAAAAAAATTACTTTTGTTAGAAACAATATAACTATGTAATTTTTTAAGGATATTTAATAACATAAGATTAGCATTAGAAGTGTAGGCATTACAAGCAACAGTAACAGTACGAAATTTTATGGGATCTTTATGAAATTTTGGAATTACAACTAAATAAGGATAATTATAGTTATTATTTTTAGTTTTTATCAGCTTGTAATAATTAAATATATGCCTATTTTTAATTTCTATACTATCATTAATCTTAACAAAAATATTACTATATATATATATATATATATATATGTATATTTGTGCGAAGACTTATATTCCAGACCTACATCGAATTGCAAGTGATGTCGTGAAACAAAATTTTTAAATGCAATCGATGGAAAACAATACTTTGTAATATTCATGAAATATTTTAACTGCGTCAATATTTACATTAAAATGCATTTGCTGAACAAGTTTGTTTCTTCACATGCCTCTCGTTCTTCATTAAATATCTAAATAAAACAGAAACGGAATTCTTTACTCCCTTCCCTCTGCAGTAATTTGCTTAAAAAATGCTTCGCAAAATTTCTGTCTGCAAAATAACAGGAACTATGCACAAATGCTCGTTCCATAGGCTAATAAACGCGCATGTTTGAACAGTCTTTCTCAGATATGCCGAGAGAGCTAGTTACACTAATGCCGGCAGCGCGCAGTCTGCATTTATCTTTTGTCTGGAACAGAGTCTTTTATGTTTTATCTTTTGTTAAAGAGCAACCTCCTCGTTTTGTATTAAATACCGACTTCTCCGCAGTGAACATTTCTGCGGGCATACGAAATATCTCTATCGAAGCAATCCAGTAGAGTTTCTTTCTTTTTTTTTTTCCTCTCCCTTTGATGAATGTTTTATATTTTTCAACAATGCATTTATTTTATTTTTCAATTTATTTCTTTTGTTTTATTTTATTTCCTAAGTTTTGCTTTCGGATGTTTTTCTTTTTAATTTTCAGTAAACAAAATTTTTTCTACCCTCATCATATTTCTTTTTTTATATGTAACTGCAACGGCTAAAAAGCATAAATTAAAAGAAGAAAAAAAATAATGATAGGTTTTTTTATCCATACGCCAGATAAGCTATGATTAATTTTCATTTAATTTTCATTTAATATTTTTAATTCTGCAATCCATTAATCCATCTAAAATTATTCAACCACCAATCAATAAACCCACACACAAAAATATTTATCCTTCTTGCATAGATCTTATAACACGATTTACATGATGCAATTTAAAGACAATAAAAGATATTTTCAGAATGTGAATACTACATACTAATTAGCATAAACATGTTGATAAAAACATGTTGATAAACAATCCAACCTAACCAATTGAGTTTTAAAAAGCTATTTTTGACAGCACATACGAACAAAATAAAGGAAATTTGATAGGAGGAAGTCATAATAAAAAAAGAGGTCTATAGAACCTACCCCTG
Source organism: Salticus scenicus (assembly GCA_963930645.1). Classification (NCBI taxonomy): domain Eukaryota; kingdom Metazoa; phylum Arthropoda; class Arachnida; order Araneae; family Salticidae; genus Salticus; species Salticus scenicus. Next base: position 270,021,338 of record OZ005648.1, read on the forward strand.
AATCATCCTATAGTTATGCTACTTTTCAAACATTACAATCATCACTAAATTACACATAGATAACTTATTATACTTGCATATATAAACTATATTAAACAATTTATAGTAACATTTAAAGAAACAACGTAGAGAGAAATTACTTACTTTATGTGGATGTAATTTTTAAACTTCTATATAATATGAGTGTTTTATTTTATTTTATTTATTATTTATTAAGTATTAAATAGCTACTCTTAATTGTTATTATGTATATACTGTTTTATCCTATCTTTTATATACATATATATATTGGTTATTTTTCAATACTTTCGTGTAGATATTTGTTTGATTCTTTGAATAATTATACACATCTGTGTAAGTATATTTATATGACATGAGCATGTATACAGTGCATATAACAGAGCCCTCACCGTTGCCTGAAGTCGTACTCTGCCGTTTTTAAATATACAATGGTAAATTAGGAAATCTTCCATGATCGGCGTGTCATTATATTGACTTTTTTTTTTTAACACTTTCGCGACCGCTGACGTAGATTCACGTCATTTGAAAATCTGTAACTCCGCCAGTGGGCGTTTCTTTCTCAATTTGTATGTTATTTATTTCTTAAGTATATACCCAATATTCATATTTTTGCAATGAAAAGTACTATGGATACAAATATTTTCATTAGAAAGAATATAATTATAATGTATATCTATTTGTAATATAAGTGTGAGTACAGAATATTTTGTTCTGAAATATTGTAAATTGGGAGAATAACGCCCACAGGCGCGCCTTGCTGTCAAAAAGACAAAATCATGCGGTCGCGAATGTGTTAACAACAAACCAATATCGCTTTTTTGTCACGGCATACATTTCCAATTGAAATATATATTTATAATTTCTTTATATTCGTATGAAAAAAGTTAATAATAATAATTTAGAAAAAATAGTAAATAATTATTTATCTCTCTGAATATAAAAAATTTAAATATCACTATTTTGAAATCTACCATTTATTCTGATATTTGCAGTAAGAAATGATTAGACAAAGCCCAACTGCCAATATTAATATTAAGATTAATGAAAGACCTGGTGTTAGATTATAAAAACAAGGCAAACAACAGCGTCTAGAATGTCAAATAGAAATAATAGGAAAACAGACAGCTGTTTCGGTAGCATCTAGCGTACTGTCTTCAGTGCATAAAGAAGTGAGAGAAAAGTGCTCCTATATATAGGAAAGGGAAAAAGAAGGGTTCCTATATCCCTTTCCTAGATTATATCCCAGGCACCACCGTGGGAGGAAATGATCATCAATCACTCCACTTGGTACGGAGTAGGGTTACCTTTCTTGCATTTGAGTAATTTTGTTAAAGATGGTCCCTCAAAGAAGGATTGGAACGGGGAAATAGGAGATCGAGAAGAGAGGATTGATTTTTTTCCAAAGGAAGCTGATAATTTGCTGTTTTTTTTTTTATTGAATACAGTGAATGAATTGGTAAATAATTGCGCGGAAAAAAATCTTTTAAAATTACTTAAACAACGGAATTAAATATTGCATATATCTCACTTTATTTGAGCAGTATTACGCAAAACAACTGTTTAGTAAAAGAATTTTTTTTTTTTTTTTTTTTTTTTTTTTTTTTTTTAATTTAGGTAAAAAAAAAAAAAAAAAAAAAAAAAAAGAAAATCCCCCCCCCCCCCCACACACAAATATATATATAATTTTTAATGACAATAATGAAAAGAATGAGAACGGAAACCAAACAGTTGAATAATTCCCCACAGAAACACACAGAAGCCGATTAGATAAGTAGTTAACTTAAAAAAGTTTGGTGTTTTAAATTTATTTGAACAGTTATATTAACTTGTACTTCGTTAGGTCATATTTATGTCTTTTTATCACTATATCTCCAAACCACTCATATAATATGTGTAATATTGGGTAATGGAAGCCGTGTGGTTGTTTCACATCAGGTTATTTTATTTATATATTTTAGCAGTAATTACTATTTTTATTTATAATTTTACGATGCTAACGTATGATCTTACAGGGCACTTGGGAAAAATCGGGCGTACAGCACGTACGGCAAACTAATTTAACTCACTTCACCCATCTTAAGCCTTGATGGCCTCCTCTTATAATAATAATAATAATAATTATTTTTTTTTTTTACTTTATTCATATTTGCTATACTATGTATGATCTCATTTATAAATGTTTCAGAAAAATCTCACATTAATTTTTTCAATATTCCTTGTGAAAGTTTTCACTTCCATATGTGGCTGTTTAATTATTAAATTAAGTCTTCCTTTCTTGTGTTTGATTATTTACAAATGAAATATTATTATCATAGTATATGGAATTCGTATTAAACATAGCGCTATTGCGCAATTAATTTGAAAACTCTTTATCTACGTAACTGTGTGTGAATTATATTCACTTCGAAAATCTTTCTTAACGAAACCTCGAATGTAATGCTAATTTTTTGGGTGTTATAAATAACATAATCCAATTTCATACTAAATTTTGGAAATTAACTTATTTTATTGTGTTATATACATGGATTTGTATTGCCTTTGCACATTATCCGTTGGTATATTCCTATTTTATTTTTATTATTATATTAGTATTATTAGTTTACTATTATATGGTTCGTTCATTGTAAAAGTGAATAATCTCCTTAGAAATTGATTTTGAAATAACGAGCTTTTTTCGAATTTATGCATAGGGAAAAAAGGTCAAGATTCAGTAAGTGTTTTCAATTTTTGTGTTAAATACAAATGATAGTTATAATAATTTATATTTTATATTAAAAATAATTTCAAATAACTTAGAAACTTCCTTTTAGAAATAAAAATTTGGAAGTTTTAGTTTTCTTAGAAAATGTGTCTTATGTGTCTTTATGTGTCTTTAATGCAATAATTATTGGAGTTTTTTCTTTTTTATAATGAAAGGTGCGGCAAAATGTGTTACAATTAAGTAAAAATATCTATATTTAAAAAACAATACTTTATTACCCATTGATCTAGCCATTCGAAGCTTTCCGTGGTTTACTCCGAAACTCGCGTAAATCGGGCCAGGACCCCTTAGAAAGATCCCCCACGGAGAGCACTCCCCCTATGGGCCTAGGATCCTAGAGTAGTCAATCGGCATTAAACCTTCCAACCAATCCAACCAATCTATACAATTTCACATAGTGCAAATTATTCATCGAAATTATTATTTATTAACATTATTTTCCATGATGAATGCAGACGATTTTTATAATACGCAATGCCCAAAAAGAAAGTGCCTTGTGTACCGAAACCTGTGGAATTTATTTATTTATTTATTTTTTCTAGGATAATTTATTGTTAATTATTTGCCTTGTTTACTTCTACTATTATTAATATTTCTTATTAATTTTACAATCATTCATTAAAAATAACTCACATTATGTGCATTTATGCAAAATTTTGACGATACCGCCATGTTAAAAGAAAGATAACAGCACCACCTGTTGAGAGATTAATCCCCAGATATAATCAGTGCCAGTTTAGGTCAAAGTCCAGCTAAAAACTAAATTTGGTTAAATTTAATTCATTTGCTCATGAAATGCAGAGTCCACAAAATTTGTGACACACACACAGGCAGATTTTTTCTAATAATGGTCAAATCGTGTTCAGGACAACCCAAAAAAGTGTAAATCTGTCGAAAATTTTCTCGAATCTAATACTTTTTTATTATAGGGTTGTTCGGAAAGTAATTTCGTTTTTCTCAGCAGAGGACTTAATTGTATTTTTTGCACTCCATCTTCACAATTAAGCTGCATTACCATTATATATTGTGACAGCTGATAAATGCTTGCTTGTGAAAAAGTTCGTTCTATTCTGCTGAATAGGGTTTGATGGATGCCCTATCAAATAAAGAAAATTGGAAGTGACATTTTTGGCATATTTTGTTTATTCTATCTAAAAGGCAAAAATACTGTTCAAAAAAGGGAAAAAAAATATACGATGTGTATACAGAAAATTTATTTAAAGAACGCCAGTGTCAAAACTGGTTTACCAAATTTGTTCCGGCGAAGATGCATTACGTTCTGGAAAACCAGTTTATGCTAATGAAGACAAAATAAAGTATTGACGAAGGGGGGGGGAGGACAGAGGAAAATAAAATATTTTTTATATCTCCATTTTACCGATTTTAAAGACATATTCTATAGCTACCACTTGCTTTTTATGAAGATCTCAAAATGAGTGCATTATATATTTGTGGGGGGGGGGAGGGGGCAAGGGGGACGCAGATAGAAGTAAAATATATTATTCCTTAAACAACCGCATTGTCGATTAAAAAAAAACTTTGTATCTATGCAACTTTCTGCTTATGAAAAATTGCAATCGCAGTGAGTGTACACATATCTGGATGATTTGCTAAGGAGGGGGGGGGGCAGAGTGAAGAAAATGTTTGTTTTTATATCACCATGCTACCTACTTATATGAAACTTTGTACGACTATCACTTTCATTTTATTAAAATTATAGTGAAAGTTAACTAAAGTTGATAAGGGGGGGGGGGGGAGGGGGACAGATGGAAAATAAAATAATCTTTTTAAACAACACTTATTATCGTTTGTTTTATTGTTTATTTATATTTTGTGTGTATCGATTACTATTAATGAATAATTATAGTGAGTTATGCAAAAATTCGATATACGATTTAAATCTGTAAAAAAGTTAATCAAAAATGAATTTTCTTCTTTTAATCTGTCTCTTTTGTCCTCCCCCGCCCTATGTAGAAATAGAACACTTCCACTCTCGTTGATGTTAAGCATCAATTTTACAAGGAGAAATTAGGTAAAATCGGTAAAATGGTGATATTAAAAAATATTTTATTTTCCTCTGTCTCCCCCCTCTCTTTAACCCCACCCCCACCCCCAAGTATGTCTGATACTTATTGTGATTTTTTTCACAAATTGTATGTTATTATACAAAGTTTTTGTTTAAATCTATAATAGGATGTTTTAAAGGAAAATATATTTTATTTCCATCTACCCCCCCCCCCCCTCCCCTGCCCCCCTCCAGGTATATAATACACTCATTGTAATCTTCATAAAAATTAAGTGGTAATATATTATTAAAATTGCTAAAATGGTAATTTAAAAATTTAATATATTTTCCTCTGTCCCCCCCCCCTCCTCGAAGTATGTTTGACACTTACTGTAATTTTTTCACAAATTGTACATGATTATACAAAGTTTCATTAAAATCGGTAAGAGGTTTGTTCTATTTTTTACTATAAAATTTTCCTTCGATCCTTTTACTTTTTAAAGTTCTATAATGAATTAATGACAGTTTATCATATTTTCTTAAACAACATAATTTAGTTGCATTAACTGATGTATTATTTTTAAATTTATTTAAAAAATTGTAATATCTGTTCATATTTAAAGATAATAAATCAATAAACATTTTTTCCACATTTGAATTCAATATTCTAATTATTTATTTAATTAATTAGTTTATTTACTTAATTAACTTATTTACCTAACATTAAACTATATTAATTAAAAAACGAAGTGAAATTACTAAATTAATACATTAAAAACCTTTACTATCTTCGTTGTTTGCCGTTAAACTTTTCCATCGGGATCCCGATTCTCATCAGACTTTTTATAAACTTATAAAAGTTAATTCTGGAGAAAACAATATTTACAATTTTAAATGCGTTAGAAATTCTGCTCTTTTTCTATCTTTCAATAAATCTTATATAAGGATTGTAAAAATACTATCTTCTTCACTTTCACCCTCTATAATTCTCCGATAACAGTTTCTTGAACGAAAGAGGGAACATGCTGGACAGGCGGGCAGGGGCTGTCCAAAGGTTTCAATGAGGAGTGCAGATTGCCATAGCTAGGCTTTATCGCTCTTTTCCCTGACAGCTTCAACAAAAGCAATCACAACCCTTGAGAGGGGTCGGGGTGGTCTCTGGGAAGATACCCTTTCCTATTATATAGGAGTACGTATCTCTCATTTCTTTATGCACTGAAGACGGAACGCTAAATGCTACCGAAACAGCTGTCTGTTTTCCTATTATTTCTATTTGGCGTTCTAGACGTTGTCGTTTGCCTTGTTTTTATACCCAACTGTCAATGTCTTTTTTTTTTTTTTTTAATACTACTTATTAAATTTATTATATTATATTATAATAAATATTTATCAATGGTTATAAAATCCAAAATCGTTTGATTTTTTAAAGAAACAAAACCTTCAGATTTTCTTTATGCGTATATGTTCAAAAATTTTGTAGCTTTTACAATAATTAAAGGAAATTAAAATGCTTCAATAAATATTCTCTCTCTCTCCATTTTTAAAATACTACATTTCCTTCAATTATAAAATTTTGAAGGAAAAACTATCTCAATATAAAGTTATATTGAATAATTTAATTAAATTGTAATACTACTGAATAAATATTCTAAAATATATATGCAAGTTAAATAATCATATTTAAAAACTTCGTTTCTAAAGAGAACAATATGTTAAATTTTACTGGAGTTTGTTTTTCATTGGAAAATAATGTTAAAATAGAACACGTTTTGATGTAGACAAAATAATAATAATAGCGCTAATAATAATTAGGTGAATTGCAATGTTAGGTTTTAAATAAAATAAATAAAATGTGAGAAATCACCGAGAGAAACAACACAAATTTACACCATTATTTTGTAATGAACACATTTATGGTATTTTACGGGAAGGAGAGAAATTATATTTTAATGCGTCTGTTTGATTTTATGGTTGAGTTCAAAAATCTCAAGTAAATAACAAAATAAAATTATTAATTAAATTAATACATTTTACTATCTTGAAAAATAAATTTAGTTATACACACACACACACACACACACACACACACACACACACACACATGTATATATATTCTTTTTAAAACAAATTTAAAAACATTCAAAACATATTTAAAGATATATTATTTAAAAAAAAAAATGTTTTCCATCTGTGATAAAATTATTAGCATGTATTATTAATTTAAAAAAAAGAAAAAGAAAAAAGGCTTTTTTTCCCCCTCAGAATTTAATTATCTTATCATGTTATGCATTGATATTTTGAATAATTTAAATGTCATGCAAGCACAGTATGTAAAATATTAACTTGTTTCGATTACCATAACTCTCCTATTACTCCCCCTCACTTTTTTTTCTTTTTTTTTTCTTTTTTTTCTTTTTTTAAATAAATCATTAAATTAGAAATAAAACAATAAAGTCAAAACTATAACTAAAAATAATCAATGATAATAATAATAATAATAATAATAATAATAATAATAATAATAATAATAAAATCCGCCCTTTTTAATAAAATTAAGAAATTTAACAATAAAAAAGAATATATATCTATATATATATAACTATTGACATGAATTTATATATATATATAAGTTTATAGATTAGAAAAAACAAAAGGAGAATTACAAACCTGATGAAGATCTCAGTGTTTTTTGGGGTTTAATTTCATTCATTTGTTTATATATTCCTATATATAATATATATTTAGTTAAATACCATTTATAAAATTGAAAATAAAATTAAAAAGAGAGAAAAAGAATTATGTATAAATATATTTCTGTCGTAATCAGTGTTAGAGAGTTAGAAACCTATACTATAGAATCTTTATTTGTATTGAAATACAATAAACATCAATTACTTTTTTTTTCCTTTTGCAAATATCTTAATAATAGAGTTTTGAAGAATAAAAAATTTGCTTAATTAGTTCATAAAGAAATTAAAATCATTAAGATGACAGTGGAGATAATAATAACAGATATAGGAAAAAACAAATTTCGGAAGGTACTAAACATTAGGGTGCCTCGATAAGTAATATAGGCACCCTACTAAACATTATTTGTGTTTTTCTTTCAGTTATTTTACTAACCGTATTCATTCGTTTCATGTTTATCTGTGATGAACATTGCTGTTATTTACTCTGACAAAATTAATTAAATGATTAAAAATCTGAATTTTTTTTTTTTTTTTTCTTAAACCCTCCTATTTTTGTAAAAGCCTTTTATACGCATCAATTCATACAAGTTGAACAAAAATAATATTAATCTTTTTAAATATGAAAAGATTACGCTAATTTTACTATTCCAAATATTTATTTCAGAAATTGACTTCTCACTCCTAACTCAAAGACAGACTATTTAATTCGACAATGAACATTTTATAATAGTCACTATCAATTAACTGTTCGGTGCAAATATTTTTGTATAGTAATAAGCATGTGCTTAAAAATTATAACAGCAACTGTACATTTAAGAATTTTAAGATCCTTTCCATTACCTTACATCAATTTAGCTTGTTAATTTCGAGTATTTACTGGGGATAATTTAAAAACCGTATTTTGATTCACATTCACATCCGCATTCAAGTATGTGTATTTCTATATTTAAAGAGAGAAGCAATTTAATGTAGAGAATTCTTAAACAATTATAGTAATATATAGAGGAGAAATTGTTGAACATGTGTTGTTCATTGGTTTATCTTCAATTAATTTTGAATTTTACATCGCATTTAATGTACCATATTTAAACTACTACATTAAAATACGATGGCTAGCTCAACAAATTTTAAACAGACATGTGACTTTCAAATAAATGCAGGCTATAAATTAATATTATCATTAAATATAAAATTCAATATTTTTACACCATACGCAGTGTATATGGAAACTTATATATATTTTAATTTGTTTATCAATTTTCAGACTTTAGAAGACAAGTTTAAACATGTTTACTGTAAAAATGCTTTAAAATCAAAATTTGCATTTTAGATTTTTTATACCTATATAGCTTAAATATTACCTCTAATTTATGTTCAAGAGAAGCATTAGCAGTGAAAGAAAACCTTCTACTGAAAAATTGAGCAATTTTAGGTTGATTCAAATAATCTAAACATTTCTTTGAAAATGCTCTAAAAGTTGTTTTTTGAAAACATAAATAAAATTATAGATTTGTGGATTTAAGACCAAAATGTGTTGAAAACTTCGGGTGTTCTTTGAGAGTCGAAATGTACGAGTTATGCGATCTTATTTATGTCTATCTATATGTGCGCATTTTTATAAGAACTGGCAGGCATTTGACTAGTCGGTCACTATATGTAAATGAAGTTCCAAAATAATTGAATCAGTACCGTAAGTCAGGGTTACTTAGATCCTGGTGAATTACTTGAACCTTGAACCCAAAAAAATAAAATGATTAATGTCTCCCTTGGCACTAGTTTCTTGAAGAAATGGTCGTAGTTCGTAGTTTGTCCGAAAAGAATATAAACTCTTAAATTACTTGACTAATTCAGTGCCATGAGCGGCCTTAACCATTTTAACGTCTAGTGTTCAAGTAATCCTCGAAATCCCAAATAACCCTAATTCACGGTATATTTATTATATCGTTTTATAAATCAAAACTTATTAAAAGTTCCACTGAAACGCTCAAAACTTTGTTTCGGACGATTAAATATACATTTTTGTATTTTGAAAGTTTCTCTAACATATCCTGCTACCGTTGAATTTAATGTAACGCCCAACCGCATCAGGCTGCTGGCGCTGCTGTAGGTGGACATTTTTTTAGCAGTATATTGTGCAGCTTAGTTGATGCTCACTTTGGCTTTTTAGATGGTATCTTTTTTAACTAATTTGAATGATTTTAATTTAAATAGTCAACTTTGAATTCTTGTTTTTTTTTTTTTTTTGTTTTTTTTCCTTCATCTCTCGGTTTCCGTGTCTTTCTAAGATCAGCGATTATCGGTTAGACATTCGGAGATAGTAGGGCATCTATACATATGCAATCCAATTTTAATGGTATGATAGAAATTAAGTTTTGATGAATGCTAATTCTTACAACCATCAGTCGTTTTTTCTTTTTCTTTTTAATGGAATATAACACTACAAAGAAACAAAAAATCTTTACTGTACATTTTATATTTTTACTCAAAAACTAGCGAAATTTCTTTCTATTTTTGAGTGTACATACAGCACCATATTCCAGAAATAATTTGTTCTTGAAAAAGAAAAGATAAAGAAAGGAAGAAAGAAAAGAAAGAAAATCCTATTTTATTACTTTTATATTATTATTCTACAAAGTAAAGAATATGAGAATTATGTGCATGTAAAAGTTTTAGTCGCATTAGCAGTACGGTAATGCGACGCATTGTTATAACTCCTTATTTTTATCAATTAGTCAGACTTTTTTTTCTCTTTCTCTCTCTTTCTTACTCACGCTGCACTCGTCAAAGTCACAGTTAACGAAATAAAGGAATTTCTCGTTTATTATTATTATTTTTTTCTTTTTTTCTTCGGCTGTTCTGATCATAATGGCTGGTCATATGCGCTGCCACCCAATTAGAGAAATTTTCTCTTGTATCCCTTTACACGAAATTTTGACTATCGCATTATGCATGGAAAGGAACGGAATCAGAGCCCTAGCACTGTATTCGCAAACAAGACTAATTAGAAAAAAAATGGCAAAAATGAGCCTCGTTTGTTTTTCAATTAGCATGGCCCGATCTTTTCTTTTCATGTTTTCGGTTGTTATAATCCAATATCGCTTTTATTACAAATTTTGGTCCGTAAGTAAGGCTAAAAAATGTAAAAACCGAAACACTTTTTCTCAAGGCATACATTTTGTTTTATTTTGATGCGAAAATAAATCTCATTTTATTTCCTCTGAAACAATCAAGTAGATTTTGAAGACTAAAGAAAAAATGCATCCAAATACACTGCACCCATTAACTAAAATCAATACATGTTCTTAAAAAAAAAAAAAGTATCGATAATAGTAATAATAAGCAATAATTAGGGATGTGCCGGATCGTCAAAAACTGTGATCCGCGGATATGGATATGAATTCCGATAACAGTTTTTCTATATCCGCGGATACGGATACAGATACGGAACTTTTATTTCAAGATCCACGGATACGGATACGGATCTTTGAAAAATCTATAATAATTAAGTACATATGTAACAATGTTATTGTACGTAATGGAAGTAGCGTATTCGGTTTCGATTTTTCACCTGATTTGCATGATTTAATTTCCAAAAAAGCGTTTTTTGGAAATGATTCATTGTGTACGTATATGGTGTGTATGGGGTGGGCGTGTATCTGTCAACGATTGATGAACCTTCTAAATCTAAAGATAGAACGACGGAACTTTATATTTAAATTTTCATATTTTAACTTTTGGCGAAAATATATATATATATATATATATATAGAAATTGGGCAAGAAAAACCGAAAAAAGACAAACCTGCATCTCAAACAAACCTGTAATACATTTTTTTTTTTTTTTTTCGATGTCGCTATATAAAGCCCCTTTCAAATATCTGTTCGCTTGTGTTAGTCGATTTCTTCAGAAAAATTGATAGGCAGTGTTCGTGAACATAGTAAAATATAGCAAAGCATTTTCATAAATTACGCTCTATAGAAAAAAATGTTCAGCTAAATTTTAGGTAGCCCTATATATTGTATATAAACTATATGCACATTGCATTGTGTTCTTAAATTTAGTTTTATATGAAAAACACCTAACACAAAAAGAAATAAATTTTCAGCAATTTCCAAATATAGTCCCAGTATATTCAAATACTTTAAGTAGCCCTAAAAACGAATGATGAATGATTTCCATTCCACGAAACTATTGCACGAAGCATGTATTTATGCATATAAAAAAATATGTTTATTCCATTTTGTTTAAGGCAGCCTATAAATGTTATACTGTACTTACCAAAAATTTCCCCCATAGACGTAATATATTTGAATTCTCTTGGCTGTCGCTGTACACGAACCATTTAATTGATCTTAACAAAAAGTTTAGAGTGGAATCACTCTATGATACAGATTTAGAATACAGAGTATGGACTGCCTGCTACTATCTTCTCATGAGATATTCTAATAATAGACACACACAAACTAACCGCTAAAAACATGATTTTCGTATTCATGGGACCTCAAAACGTGTAAATATAGCAAAAACTCAATTTTGAAAATTTGATACAGAAACAATATTTTCTCTGCCATATATATGGGCAAGAGAAAGTAAAAAATTGTTCCAAAAAATTTCCTTTCAACACATTTTCAATGAACTAATAACATTTTATTAAATAAAACTCATATACACTATGTGAATTTTACTGAAAAAAGATGGGATTATTTAAACATTCATAATTTTACGAAACTATTTATTATTTATACATTTCCCATTTTTATGTATTTATTTTTTAAGTATTACTTATATTATGTAAACTTATGAGAAACTTATATTATGTAAAATATATGTATTACTTTTTATAATTAATTTCTTTTTCTTAAAATTTACAGTCTCAGAGATAACGCATGATTGATCTTATAAAAATGAGTGTTTCATTTCTATTGATTCACAGTACCTGTCGCTTTAAGTATAAACTGTCGCTTTAAATATAAACACCTACCCGATATCGGTTTTGGTGCATTATTTATTTGTTAAAGAATAATATAATCTGGCCTTACTGAATCCGTCTCTCAGATGATTTTATTTTATATTATTTTTTAATTAAATCACAGCTTGTATTTTCTTTATAAACGCTGTATATATTAAGTGCAAACGGCGGGAAATTCAAAATTTCGTCATGTAAAAGTGAAGACGGGAGTTCATTGCATAAATAGGAAAAATGAAGACATTTAAAAGAAAAATTGTAAATTACGGAAAAAAGTAATTTCCGAGAACGTAAAAGAGAGACTATACTGTATTGTTTTTAGTCATACATTAAAAATAGTTTCTAATGAGTTATAACAGTTTTTTCCTGATTTTCTGGAATTTTGTACAAAAGATCCGTATTAGATACGTTGAAGAGATATTACGGATCCGGATATTTTTTCCTCGCTGATACGGATCCGGTTACGAATACGGATAATTTTTTTTTTTTTTTTTTTGGCGGATATCCGCGGATACGGATACGGGGCTCCGGCACATGTCTAGTAATAATGTATGAAATCATTTTAGTTATTAAAGATGAAAATGGAGAATTAAAAGTAATATTGAACTTTATTATTATTATTATTATTTTAAGTTTTAATTTCTTTTAAATTTTAGAATATACTAATTAAATATTTCATGAAATAAATTTACTAAAAAATAATTATAAATTGATTCACTCAAATTATACTTAAAACATCACTATCAAAATGTTTTATAACGTTACACTCATATATAATTCAAACGTTTGTGTTTTTTATAAATTTAGGATAGGTTTTAAAGAATATCAGGTTTCCCTTCCTGAAATGAGTAACCTGATTACAAATTTCTTTTTTTTCTTTTCTTTTCTTTTCTTTCTTTCTTTTCTTTTCTTTTTTTTTTTTTTTTTTTTTTTTTTGTGATATAGTTGACTGTTATTGATATATTTATGACACATTACTAGCAAGTATGAATAATTAATTGCCCCGAGATATCCCAGACAAATTTTAATTTTTTTTTTTTTTTTTTTTTTTTTTTTTACAGTAAAGACTAAACTGAGAATTTCACATTACCTCATAAAAAAAACATTATAAAGTACTCTTTTTATTATTTAGTTATTAAGTCATTTTTATGCTCTTTTTTTTTTTTTTTAACCTGACAAAAAACTTACAATAAACAGTGATGAGAATCTTCAAAATTTAGTGAGAATTTCAGACTTTTTTTTTTATTCTTGATAATTTTTTTGATTTTTGTATAGCATTAAATTTTTTTTTAGCATTCTTGTAATCTGTCAAAACTGCTATAAATTAAAAATATAGATATTCTTGTTTTATTATCTTTGTTTTTTCATATTTTCTATGTCTATTTATGAAAAGCATTTGGAAAAGTTTTATTTCTTCTTTTATTGTAAAAATAGAGTTCACTGAGAGTGGCAAAAATCATATTATTTTTCAATTTTCTGCATCTTTTCAGATTTTTATTCATTTTCCACTCTCTCCCTTGAGTAAAACTATGAATCATGTAATATTTTGTTTATATTAAGTTTATATGTAGAAACGATATATCATGGAGAATAATTTGGTTATTTTAGTGTCGTAAATATCATAAGTTTAAATTTAATGGTACCTACACTGTTAAAAATAAAATGCCATGTGTTCACCATAAAAATAATTCCACTTTAGCTGCAATCATTTGTTTGGTGCCATGGTTCATCATTTTAGTTGTGCCATTTTAGGAGTATGCACTATGAAAAGAATGAAACATAGCATCAAAGTGGTTGCAGCTGAATTGGAACCATTTTATTTTACACAGTGTATCTATTTTGATACATTTCTATGTTCAACAGGTGTATGAGATTAATTTTAAATTAAATATAAAAAATGCTATTTTATGTATTTATTTATTTATTTATTTTATTTTTTATTTTATTTTTATTTATTTATTTATTTATTTTTGTGGGTGGGAGGAGGGACTCTTATATAGAGTAATTATAGATAGTCACTGTTGGCATAAATTTACTTTTTTAATTCTCATAGAACACATAATAAATTATATTTTTCTGCACGAAAATTATTTGCGTGCATTTTATTTTCTCACTTAAAGAATTTAAAGTTATTGTTCTTTAACACTTGGTGGGCTTCATTGGAAACCTATTTTACTCAGGCGGACCACACCTCATATGTGTGTATGTGTACATATATTTGTGAATGTATGAATCATGTGTGTACACTGGTGTTCAAAATTAAAGCAACAGCATGTTTCCCATTTTCTTCGTTTGCTTATAACATTTAAACAAATAAAAATATAAACATAAAATTTGGAAAGCATGTTGGTTATCATATCATTAATTGAATTTTATATAATTTCAGCATAAATAATGATTTTAAACTGATAATTATTAAATTTTTCTCAAAAATAAGCTTTGGAAAAAATGAAAAATTTCAACAATTTTGGAAAAGAAAACGTAATGAAAAATAGTCATAAGGATGCATTACTGATAGGTGAAGATGCACATGCATCCATGTGTTAGATCGAAACCGGATTTTTCCTTCTGTATTCAGTTTTATGTTTCTGTTTCTTTTTTTTTTTTTTTCTTCTTCTTCTTGTTTTTTTGCATGTGAATAACTATTTAAAAAGTATACATACAAACATGAAAACTGGATAAGACATTCATTATAAAATTATTTATCGAATTTTATTTTTCTGGCGATGCTCATAGTTTACAAATTAGTACTTACATTTTTTCAAAAAGTCCGTTATAAAAGTAAACGAAAATTGAATACAAAAAGAAAAATCGGTATTTAGTTTAACATTTGAGAGCATGTGCGTTATCATCTATTTGTAGCGCATCATTAACACTATTTTTCATTGAGTTTTCTTTTCTAAAATTGTTGAAATTTTTCATTTTTTTCCAAAACTTACTTTTGAGAAAAATTGAATAATTATAAGTTCAAAAATTATCACTTTTCTAAAGTTATATAAAATTTGATTAATGATATAATAACAAGCATGTCATACAAATTTTGTGTTTATATGTTTATTTGTTTAAAAATTATGCGAAAAAGAAGAAAACGAGAAAATAGGTTGCTGCTTTAATTTTGAACACCAGTGTATATATATATATGCTTTTTTCGGGAGAGGGCAGGTGAAGATTCGGAGAAGAATACATTAATTTAAATTATTTTCATTGATAAATTAACAATAGTATCAAAAAAATTATGACCTATACATTAATGACTATAATAAAAATAATGATTAATAGATATAATAATATTTCATTACAACAGTGTGATTATTTAGCTACCATAATAGTTGAAAGGTATTTTCACTTCGAAAAGTTAGAACGGATTTATTAAATTTTACTGTGTTAACCAAAGTTGTTAAGCATTAAATATCGCTAGTCTCCTCGCGGGTCGCAAAAAGCTACACGGCGGGCCGCGGGTTGGCCACCCATGTTATATGCAATAACATGAAAAGGATTATACTGCATCATAAAATGATGATAAAATACATCGCGTTAAGAATTGCATATTATTCCTTCTTCATGTGTAAAATATGTCTCTCTATCACGGAGAAAGCAGAAATAAAAATGGGGAAAAGAAGAAGAGAAGGGATGATATTTTTCATAAGCCTGCAGAGGAAAGCTTCTTCGAAACGCGTTGCATTTCTCCTCTGTTTATAGTGTAGGCAAAGTATGTTGTATTTCCACGTTATTGTGTTTTAAATCAGTAGTTAAAGCGTTTACTTATATGCTATGCATTTTCCTTTTTATTCTTCGGAATGCATTTTATCAAAGTATGTGTTCTATACATTTTCGTAACTTTAAGCAATAACACTACACTGAAAAAAAAAAAAAAAAAAAAGAAAAGAAAAAGAAACGAGCCCTGATACCATTCTTACTGATTCTTGTGTAAAATGACCTCCTGAATCTGAATATGACCTGCATTTTGCCCCATCACTCACCATTTTCTCGGGACACCACCCCCTACTCCAATTTTTATCACTGTTTGGTAATTTTATGGTCATGAATTTGATTTGGAGAATGAAAAAGAATTAATTTAACACTTAGAAACGAAAAAAATATAATGTTTAATAAATAACATTAATAGTAGATTAAAAAAATATAAGAAATATAATACATAATTTCAGTGGCAAGTCCCTCCTAAATTTTCCCGTTGCTGAAAATGTTCATGTTTTAGAATTTTCCAACTCTGCAGTCCCTCAGAAGATATTTAATAGTCAAAATAATCCTCCCCCCCTCTCCTAAAAATCAAATTTCTAGCTATAAAATTACAGAAAAGTGATAAAAATAGGTGGCTGTCCCTAAAAAACGGTGGGTATCGGGCAAAATGACCGTCATATTCGGATTCAGGCGGTCATTTTACATAAGAATTTGCAAAAATGGTGTTGAGGGGGGGGGGCAATTTTTATGCCGAGCAGTGTAATTTATCAGTTTAGAAATGCTCGTCATGGGCCATGGGGATGTTGAGTACAGACGTATACTTTGCTCTGAGTTACAAGGACACATGCCAACAAGGACACATGCCAATAATAATGAAGAAAATATTAAAAATCAAAATGAAGTATATTTTCTAAATTTTTGTAAAAAATATTAATATGTTTTGCCGAGAAAAAAAAAATCGAGGTTAACACAAGCAAGGCATTAAATCCATTTCTTTATGCCAGGCAAGGGGGAAAAAAAACACACAATTTATTTGAGTTTTGTAAAAAATTGAACATTTTTTTTTTTTTTTTTTTTTTTTTTTTTTTTAACTGAAGAAATAATAATAACATGCACTGCATTTCATTTCCTTTGTGATTATTTTCTGCTATTATAATTGGCGACGGCAATTAGCAAATTGAGTTCTGTAACTGGATTAGTTTCGTTCGATGCGCAAAATACGTTATTGCAGAATGCGCTGTCCCGCCATTTCGTAAAATAAAACTAATTATCGAAGAGTTAAAAAAAAATATGTATTTTTTTTTCCCCTGATATGTTCGAATTTTTTAGAACGTTATTAAATTTATTGTTTTTTTTTTTTTTTTTTCCTCTTTTTTTTCCGAAGATTGTTTTACTGAATTTGTTTTTCTACGTCACTATTGATTGTAGAGAATTTCCTTTCATGATATTTTTCTGGTTACATATTACGACTATTTAGCATGCAATATGCTTTTGTAAAAAATCCAGTCAATGAAGCTTTTAGCTTTTAATATCAATAAGTTTTAGTGCAAGTAAAACTAGTTATTATTATTTATTTTTATTAATTTATCTGCTTTGTAAGTTTACTAAAATCATTCTTTTTTCTTGGTTGGTAGTCATTATTACTATAGACATTAAAATTTAGTCATTTGAAATAGAATTGCATAGAACGGAACAAAAATCTGTTTAAAATAATCTTTGTCTTAATTAGTAAATCTGCACCTTAAATACAGGTAAAATCCGTCGCACCTGCAACGTCCTCCATTCTGAAATTAATACCTCTGGGGATCCCCGAAATGGTGGAGCCATTCCCTCTGCAGGGGATCAAAATTGTGATGACATGTCTCCGGACCACCACTAGGGGGTTAATGCAGACCGTTGCCAATTGCCCACTGCGTAACTATAATGTGACGTTAAACCCTCTCAACTCCACTCAACTGTACCTTAAAATCATGAAATACACTTTTTACTAACAAGGAAACATTCTAAAGGTGTCATCTTCAAAAAGTATTGAAAAAAAAATATATGTGACTCTACTCTTCATAAAACACCAGAAAATGAAAAAATTATCGGCTGAAATGAATTACAGCGACCACAAAAAATTATAAAAAGTAAGCATATTTGGCGATTTAGCGTTGTTAGGCGATACGTTTGCTAGCACCGAGATTGCCGTGTACGAACAGAACCGTGTTTTGCTTTTCCGCCAAGTACTCAAAATCAATCGCCTAGCAGTGTGAAATCGCCAGATATGCTTAATTTTGATACTTTTTTGTGGTCTCTAATTAATTTAAGCCGATATTTTTTCATTTTCTGGTGTTTTATGAAGAGTAAAATCAAATATATTTTTTTCAATACTTTTTGAAGATGACACCTTTTGAATGTTTCCTTGTAAGACCAGGAAAATTTCTATGTAATAGAAGATTCCGCTATATTTAAACTTCAATTTAAACTTTCCATTTTCTATGAAAAGCGTCATTATTTATATGATTATTTTTTCTTCCTTTGACGTGTATACTTATTTAAGCACATTACGTACTTTTTTTTTCATTTCGGAGTGAATTAATCTGTTCCATTATAAGTTACATTAGACATATTAATGTAGAAGTTACTGCAGTTGTGCGGTCTTTATCGCATATATATATTTTTTTTCTTTAGAAAGTAGTTTTAGTTAAAATATTTACTTCGATATAAAAATGACACGCATATACCTCCTGTTTTTTCCCGCTTACTGTTTTCACAGCAATTATGTAAAAATGATTTAAAATAATAATAATAATGCTTTGTATTTAATTAATCTTTAAATATTCAAATACATTCTTACTCCTCTTATAATATGCATCTGATTTATTTCTTTACATTCATATGAAATAAGCAATCAAAAATAATAAAAAGAATTATATCACTAATAAAAATGTTTGAAATTAATTTATTCTTTTTATAAATTACATTAAACAAACAAAAAACAATATAAAGTTGGTTTTGATTTTTTTTTTTTTTCTTTTTTTAACGTTGTGAGAAATTTACTTAAAAACAAATCATTTTATTTTAAAATTTTATACAAACTAATTGAATTGAATTCATATGTATATGTAGGCGTTCATGTTATTCATTGATATGTACCTTTATGAGTACATATTTGATAAAATTTAGATATACATTTTATATGGTGGAATTGCTAAATGATAACATTATTATTATTATTATTATTATTATTATTATTATTAACAATAAAAGTTATTATATCAGTTGTAAAAAATTTTGCAATTATTATTGAGGTATAAGTACTATTCTTTTTCTTGCAATAGTATTTTTTGTTTAAATATAATATTTATTTTTAAAACGTAATATTTCTTGAAAATTGCATGCTTTTAAATTTTGCTAATTAATTAAAAAATGATCATGTTGCTTACGGCTTATTCCGGATGTTATACATTGTAAATTTAACAAAGAAAATAATTGTATATGTTTGAAAAATAACTTAAATATCTATTTTTTAATCTGTTAAATTGTTCTGAAAGTTTGTTGAAATACTTAACAAGGCAATATTCAGCAAATCACATTTGTCTGAATAATAAAAAAAAAATTTAATGTTATTTTAGGATAAGGGTAAATCTGTAATTACTAAAATTCATTTAGCATCTGTAACTTCTTACTCACTTTTTTTTTCCATGGTTATATATATATAATGATGATCTATTAAGCATAGTAGAAGCCAAGCAACAGATACAAGATCACTGAAACACCAATGACCAATAAGATTTAAAAAAAATTTATTTTTCCCCTATGTACATGTATATATAACGTTTTAAGAAAATAAATAAGATTAATATTCATGTTCTATATTATGGGAGAATTTATATTATTAATTATTTTTATTATTATTATTAATTACTAATTATTAATTATAATTATTAAGTTTCAAATAATTAAGTTTTATAACAAAGGGAATTCTTTTAAAAAAGAATTAAAAGTGTTTATATTGTTTGATGAAAATCAATTGACAGTGCTTGATGCTTTGTATTGTGCAACGTTCAACTGAAATGTAAGAAACAATGCAGCAAAAAATTTTAAATATACGCTTTTATTAAAAGTGATGTCATACCTGAAGGCGATGTATGAGATTTTATTTATAAAATATAATAATATTAATGCTATTGAAATTATAAAAGGTCTTTTTTTTTTTTTTTCAACTAAAAAAGTGCACTTTTAATTGTGATATTTTTAAATTAACTAAGTTTCTCTTTTTAAATACTTTCTGCATGTATTCTTAAAAAAAAAAAAAAAGGCTAGCTAATTTTTGTTAGTTTAATAATTTATTCACATAAATATTATTATTATTTGTTCTTTTTAGAATATGTAATAGTTAAATTTTATTATCTTTAAAATTTGTTATTAATTACTTTTAATTTTTAAAAAAGAATTGATATCTTTTTTACTCTAATCTTTTAATCCTTCTGAACTGTAAAATTAAGTTAGTAAACGACATTTTTTGATTTCCCAATATTAGTATATGTTTTTTTTTTTTTTTTTTCCTGGTTTATTATATATTTTTTTTTTCAATTTTAGATTATAATATATTTATCAAGAAATTGTTTGTTTATTATTAGAGCAAAACATTTTGGACATAAAGAAAGCTATTCAAAAATAAATTTGCCCATCTTGATGTATGCTTCAGCGCCCGCGCTTCTCTGATATCTTTTAACGAGAGAGAGACAGAGAGAAAAAGAAAAACAAGGAAAATAAAAAGAACATATATATATATATATATATATATATATATATATATGGTTCGTAGGTTAAGAATTTCTGGCTCCATAAATTTAAATTTTATAGCGTATAGATTTTTTTTTTCTTTGTATCCAAGAAAAGGTACTTTGCTAGAACAAACAAACTCAGAATCTTCTGGAGGAGAAAGTTTTGGAGAAATCAATAAATTCTACAGGTGGAACAGTTTACGTGTTTTTATATTAAAAGGAAAAAAATTATCTGTCGGCAGCTATTTATCTCAGTTTCTAAACAACATTTTATTTTTAATGAAAATTTTTTTGTGTGTATAAAAATATTCCATTGCTTAAAGCTAATTTAATGTTTAAAAACAAATTTTTATTACTTTGAAAATTAGCTTAAAATTTTGTTAAACTTTTTCAGAGTTTTAGCTTAAAAAGTTTAAATTTCAAAACTGTAATACTTTTTATGTTTTATGTTTATCTTACTTTAAACTTATACTTAACCTTTGCAGTTATCTTTGATGTTTATTTTATTTTTATTTTTAATAACAAACGTTATATTTTTTTAATTACTTAAAATAACTATAACTATAACCATAAAAACATGAAATTAAGCATACTCGATCAACAATAAAAAAATTTTATTTGCTAAACCTATGAAAAAATAAATCCCTCCAATGAATTTACTCATTTTTTTGTTTTCTCATTTTTTTAACTCAATCAATGCCACAGAATCTTCCAAATAAGTTTCAAATATTTAAATAATGTTCATTATCTGACCAATTTTTATAATAAATTCAATCTGGTTTTAGACATATAGTACCTATTTCAGTTTCACTATAACTTTCAATCATTACATTCTCACCACAATACAATTACATATGATAAAAAAATGTACACTGCACTTATTTTAATTTTGCAAACTGTTGTTATTGCAGTCTATGCGTTTACTAATGCCTTATATTTCTAGATTTTAATCGATATTGCCAATTTATGTATATAGTTTATTACACTAAGATATTCATTATGTTACAACCATAATATGTACGAATTCGATCTATTTATCATTTGTAAATAAATCCTCCCAGTTCAATCGAAAGACTAGTTCTTTTTTTTTTTTTATCTTTTCTAGTGGCCGTCATTTTGTAATAATATTATAGTTTTAAAAAATTAAAGAACACGCTTTTATAGAAATGTGAACTAAAAAGCACAAAATATCTATCTTAGTATTAAAATGCAGGGTAAGAGAAAATCGTATGAGTGACACACCATAATATTTACATACATTTAAATCTTTAATTAAAATAATTTAGAATTAAACAAAAAACATTTAAAAAAATCTCCCCTGACTGGGCTCGAACGCTTGACCTTTAGGTTAGTAGCGCGGAGCTTTACCTCAACGCCACGCCGTTCACGTAGGGAAAGTTTTTTTTACAATATAAATTTTTTGTTTGCTCCCAGAGCGGTTACAAACATATAAACATACATACAAACAAACATACATACAAACAAATATACATACAAACAAACATACATACAAACATACATACATACATACATACAGGTGAAGCTAATAAAAGCGTGTTAAAAAGATGGCTGATCAAGTTGATTCATAAACTTGATTGAAACCTTTATATGGAGTATGTACATGTACCATATATCAAGTAAATCGGTTCATAAGTAAATTTCTTATCTGATTTTGAAATTTTCAAATGGCTACCATTTTAAAGCAAAATTTCGAATCGAGTTGAATAAATAAACTTGGTTGAGACCATAATATGGACCGAGTTTCAAGCGAATACATTTTTATACGATTCTGGAATTTTCAAGAGGCAATAATTTTCAAACAAGACGGCGATTTAAGTTGTCCAATGAATTTATCGACGATATTTCTGAGATACATTCACTGTCTAATTTTAGTTCAATTTGACTCGAAGTTATCGTGATGATAAATTTTCTATTTTATATATGTAGATAAAAAAAACTAAGTGATTTCCATAAGCCGATTACTAAAGGAATCAAAATTAAACTAGTGGATCTGCAGATCAGGAGCCTCAACGTCCTATTTACATCAGACATTATTCAATAGGTCATTTTTATTTATTCCTTATTATATAATCGTATATATTGATTCGATCGACTTGTTACCATAATCAGATACATTCCTGAGGGGGGCTGCCACCCCCCTCAACCCCCCGCTCTATCTCTATTTGTATATCTTATAAATGTTACAGAATTGTAAATAATTTCATCTATTTTTGTATAAATTCTTTCAAAGAGGTTTAGTAAAGTTAATTAAATGCTAACTTTGTGCATTTCTAGTCGTTTTAGCGTTAAAATAGCCTAATTTTCCCTTAAAAACACTTACAAAAAGTTCCAATAAGGGAAGAAATGGATTTGGCGCCAAATTTGGCGAATGTTTCCCTCCTTGACGATTTTTTTGGCGACTTTGGTGAGAAAATCCTTATTAGGGATATATCAAATATGGAAGCTGTAATCTCATTATGAGATACGAGAATTTTCCAGAACAGTCTGTGTTCGATAGAAAAGTATAAAAGGAGCACTTTTTCGCCAAGGCGGTCAGTGTCAGATCTGTTTCAGTTTCGTCAAATGCTTGCTTTGCTTTGAGCCTCTTTGGATGAGACTTTCTTTATGTGTTATTGCTAAACAGTTTGTACTGTTGTTTTGCTGTTAACGGCTGTTGTTTAAGCTGTGTTTATTGGTTGAATTGAAGCTGATACTTGGTTTGTAGACCTGTATTTCTCTGAAACTTTCTGTGAATACATCACTGAATTTTTGCAAGTTTCTCCTTACATTCTCGGACAACTTACGGACCCCCAAGTACGCAACAATATGTATTCTTAATAAACGACGATCTTGTATTATTTCCCTGAAATTCATAAATACCAAATTTCATAACTACCTTTTTCATACAAAAAAAATTACATAGCATATCGGAAATATTTTGCGTAACCTTTAAACTAATTTCCAATTCTATGCCCACAATTATCAACAGGAAAACATGCTTTTAAAATTCTAATAAAATTTCATTATATTTGATGGGGTGTAACCATGTTAAAATAAACTTAAGAAATATCGACTATAGACCGTAATAGTACGAAATTATTTTATGTATCCCGGAAAAGTAGCCACAGTCATTATAAACGCCAATAATAAGAATAAACTTAATTAATTATAACTCATTAATTGTTCAAACTAATTTGACATCATTTGGATGATTACAGTACATACTCGGAATTATTTTGTGTGGTCCCATAAATTACTTAGTTTATACATAACCTTTTTTAAGAGTAAACATAATTTTAAGCATCTTTATAATGTATGTTAATTTTACTAAGTTCAATTCAGCATAAATGCATTAAAGAGCGCGCTTAAATAAAAGTTTGTCCATAGGCTCTAATGTTACGAAATTCTTTCTTGTGTCTCTGTAAATAAACCATAAACATTGTATACACCAGTAAAAACTATTCAGCTTATTTTGCGTTTAAAATTAATAATTGTTCCAAATTTAACATCGTTTGAATGACTACGTGACATTGTCAGAACACTTTTGTAAGGTCCTGTACATTAATTAGAAAGCTTAAGAGCACATATTTAATTCAAACAACATGAGTTTAAGCATCTTACTCACGTACGCTAGTTTCATTTTCTTCATTGCAAAGTAATTATATTAAAATGCGTTTAAAAGAAATTCACCCCTTACGCCGTAATGTTAAGAATTTTGGCGTGTCCCTATACACAGTTTATAAACAATATAGCAATAAAAATTATTCAGCTACTTATATGCAAAGCTGGAACGTGTGCGCCAATTTGCAAATCAATCGAAGGACTTTTGCGGCCGCTATTGCGGTACATACAAATTCTTTCCATAGGCCGTAATGATAAAAAAAACTTTGGCGTGTCCCTGTACACGAACTACAAATGGAATGCACACTCAAAACTATACAGCTAATTTTTTGGGGATCATGAACATGTGTACCAAATTTCAAGTCAATAGCGTGATATTTGCGGCCGCTATCGCACGACAGACAGACAGACAGACGGACAGACGGAACACAAAATCCCTTTGAGTCTCAACAGAGGACCTTCCTTCACTGACGTTTCCGCAAAAATTGGAAGTCAATAGCTTGATTTTTGCGGTGGCTATCGCGGTACATAGTGATTCTTCCCATAGGCCGTAATGATAGAAAAACTTTGGCGTGTCCCTGTACACGAACTACAAATGGAATACACACCTAAAACTATACAGTTAATTCCGTTGGGCTTATGAATATGTGTACCAAATTGCAAGTCAATAGCGTGATTTTTGTGGTCGCTATCGCGATACATACAAATTCCTCCCTTCGGCCGTAATGATAAGAAAAACTTTGGCGTGTCCCTGTATACGAACTACAAACGTAATACGTACCAAAAACTATACAGCTGATCTCGTGGGGCTCATGAATATGTGTACCAAATTTCAAGTCAGTAGCGCTATTTTTGCGGCCGCTACCGCGATACATACAAATTCCTTCCATAGGCCGTAATGATAAGAAAAACTTTGGCGTGTCCTTGTATACGAACTACAAATGGAATACATACCAAAAACTATACAGCTGATCTCGTGGGGCTCATGAATATGTGTACCAAATTTCAAGTCAGTAGCGCTATTTTTGCGGCCGCTACCGCGATACATACAAATTCCTTCCATAGGCCGTAATGATAAGAAAAACTTTGGCGTGTCCCTGTATACGAACTACAAATGGAATACATACCAAAAACTATACAGCTGGTTTCGTGGGGCTCAAGAACATGTGTACCAAATTTCAAGTCAATATCACTATTTTTGCGGCCGCTATCGCACGACAGACAGACAGACAGACAGACAGACAGACAGACACAGACCAAAACCGTTTTGAGTCTCAACAGAGGGCCTCCACTGACGTTTCGGCAATTAAAGCATGACTTTCAAAAAGTATTTTCAGTTTGTTTGTTTTATCATATAAAATTAAACTATTAAATTATTAATTATAACTTTCATTTTATTTTAACTACCTTACAGTAATATATAGATTATTAATAAATGGGAAATATTAAAATGAACCATAGTTAATACAGGCATATAGTATAATGTTTAATCAGCTTTAAACATTATACTATTTTTTGTTGAATTTTTTTTTTCCCTTTTGTAGTTATCATCGCATCACTTGTATTATATTTAGCTCAAATTTAATTCGGATTTTTTACTTTTCTTTCTTTCTTTCTTTTTTTTTTTTTTTTTTTTTTTTTTTAGCAATGTTCGAGATAACGACCTAATAATATTTTTCTTTTTCAATTTACTTTTAAATTTTAGCAAATATTTTCCAGCTTTTTACTTATTAAAAACGAATTCTTCATTTCATGGTCATATTAACGTATTCTTAAAATAATTTCGGAGTGCTATTGAAAACTAGTCTTAAAAGCAAAAAAAAAAAAATCGCCTGTTGAAAACGAATTTTATAATGCGACAGCTTAAACCAATCGTACTGTTAAAATTTTAAAAGCCTTATTACATATAATTTTTTAAGTTTCAAATTATTGATTATTACTTATTCATTTCGAAATATATTATTAGGACTCTACATTAAAAATGATCTAGGAATAGAATTTTGAACAGAAACAACTGAGCAGTGTAGTAACACTTGGTAATTATGATGAGTACTTCTTGAAATTGTGGAAGATAGTACATCTATAGAATATGCACTTTTTTACTTTGTTCTATATTTAATAGAAGAAAAGAAAAAGTATTGGATTTGTAAAAAATTTCGACTTCTGATTTTCAATGATTTATACGTTTTGGGGGTTTCAGAACACGATTTGACCGTTTTTAGAAAATGTCTGTCTGTTTGTCTGTGTCTGTGTAACAAAAATTTTCTGGTAACTGTATCTCAAGAACGTCTGCACAGAATTTCATCTAGATTTATATATAGTCGCACCTTGATATAAATTAATGTCTATCAACTTTTTGTACAAGTCGATTAACAGCTGTCTTTTCTATAATGCGATTTCTTCCATTTTAAAGAAGGCTATTCTTCATATTGTGTTTATTCGAAAAAAATTTGATACATGAAGGGGCCAGTATGAAACAATATGCTGATTCAATTTGGGTGCATATCGATCAATAGATGGTGCTGCTAGTATGTTGCATGTGTGTGTTGCCTATTATTTATCAACATTTTACAAAAGGAACTATAAATTATTGCCAATGAGAAGTTAGATTTTGCACAAAAATATATCATGATTTATGCATAACATAATTTTTTCCTCCTAGTATTATGTACACTGAAATGATTATGCATATTGTATTTTTATGTATGTATACCAAAAAAAGTTAAATTTTTTAAGGAATGCTATTTTTTACTCCCCTTAATTTCTCTCTCTCTCTCTCTCTCTTTCTTTTTTAAACAAATAAATAGATTTAAAAAGAAAAGAAACTTGTAATCAGACTTAAAGGCTTCACTTTTCCTAATCCAGAGAACTGGAGCAACTCAAGTCCTCTGCATAATCCAAACAATAATTTCTTATGCATCGTCTTGTTAGAGTCGAGAGAAAAATTCTGAAAATTCTTAGTAAAACTCGGGTATTTTCAAAATAACATTGAGAAAAAAACGTTAATACAAAGTATTAATTAATAATTCACACGCATGGTTCACTTTTTTGTCGCTCTTAGTTTTTTTTTTAAGCTGTGAACTTAAAAGAGACAATTCGTGGTTGGTGTGGGTTTTCTTTTCTCTCTCTCTCTCTCTCTCTCTCTCTTATTTCTCCCATTTTGGTAATCTGTGTGGAGAAGCTAAGAGCGGATAACTGGATTGGAGTCTCAAAAAGCAATAAATTATACACAAAAATGAAATTTTTACGAAAGAAAAAAAGTCTAGATTTCCATTAATTATTTATCACTGTGGTAAAAATATCACGGTTTTAAGGCTCTAAAATATTACAAAGTTTTCCTCCGAGGAAAGACTCAAATGATAAGTTTCTGTATTTCTTTTTTCTTACCCTCACCTCCCTATCCATTGTTACTAAATGTTATAGAGATTTAAAAAAAAAAAAAAGAAGAAGAAGAAGAAAACCGAATTTTGTTTTTAAGAAAAGTTTAGTTTATCAATTTTTCCCGATTTTTCCTTTTGGTATGTTTAAGAAATTTTAATACAGAAAAAGTTAAAGTTATGCAAGTTTGTATTCTGTAAATTTCTAAAATTTAGTATAGTAATAAGGCATTGGGGACATGTGCTTTAAGATATGTTTTTCTTTTATTTTCTTATAATTTTTAATTCAAAACTGTTCATATTTTATTTATTTATTGTTAATTTTTAAGGATCCTTTCATAAAAATAACTGCTTGACTTTCTAAGAAAGAGATAAGACCTTGGGGGGGGGGGGGGAGAGAACGAAATTATTTTGTTTCTAATGTATATTATCTAAGTAAAATTCCTTTATTTTTCATTTGCTTTCACATAATACTAATAATAATATATTAGAACAACCATAACAGTAATAGTTTATTTAAGAAAAAAGATAACTTTAAAGTAGTACATAATGTATGTATAATCGGTTTATAACAAACAAAAATAATAAACGAAGAATGAATTGTGCAAAGTGCTTAGAACATACATTTTTAATCCCAAGTGTGAAGCAAAGTTCTTCCGGCTCATTCGGAATGGTAGGTTGGTTTCTTTTTCCTTATCAAGTTGCCGCCGTTTTTAATCAAAATGGCAGCTACAGTTTATTGACAGACTTAGTGGAAATATTGATGTGGCTATGTATATATGATTTTTAAGAAAATCGGTTCATAAATACCTTTTTTATTTGAATTTGAAATTTTCGAATGGCTAGCACTTGTAAACAAGATGGCGGATCAAGTTAGTAAACAAACATATGCATTTCTGAGATAAGTCTATTTTACAATTTTAGTTCAAATTAATTCAGTATTTCAAAAGTTATCATGATAACAAATTAAGTGGTCGCCACTTGGAAACAAAATGGTGGAGAAAGTTGCTCAGTCAATTAATCGAAGATATTTTTGAGATAAGTCTACTGCCCAACTTTGGTTCCAATAAAATCAGTATTTCAAAAGTTATCATGATAACAAATTCTAGAGTGGCAGCATTCAAGTGGTCGCAACGTGGAAACGAATTTGCGGAGCAATTTGCCCACGAAAGCATTTGAGATACTTGAATGATAAGTTCATTGTCCAACTTTGGTTCGAAAAGATTAAGTATTTCAAAAGTCATCGTGTTAGCAAATTTTCAAGTGGAAGCCGCTTAGAAACAATGTGACGGAGCAAGTGGCCTAGCGAATTTGTGCAAGATTCTTGAAGCATAAGTTCATTGTCCATCTTTTGTTCGAATTAATTCAGTATTTCGAAAGTTATTGTTATGACAAATTTTCAAATGGCAGTCTGATTTTAAGAGGCCGCAACTTAGAAACAAAATAGTGGAGCAACTTGCCCAGCGAACAGGGCCCGACTATGACTTTTGGAGGTTCTTGGCCCTCAGTGGTTCTAATGCCCACAATGCCTATATAGTTAACTAATATTCTGAATATATTATATCTCAGACGACTTATATGTAACAGATATTTTGAATGCTGCAAATAAAATTATTGTGTAACACTCATAAAAATATATTTCTTTTAACGTAATCTTTAAGAAAAATAAATAGATTTCAAGTGCTACAATTTTTAGAGTTTTTTTTAAATGGGGCGCATTTCTAATATGGCACATTTTCAAAATTAAATTACAACTCTAAAAAATGCACATTCTTCATAATAAGAATAAATTTAAAAAAAAACCTTGTTTAATTCATTTTTTGGTCCTAGTATTCTGAAAAAAAAAAAAAAAAAAAAAAAGCGGAGGTTGTTTTTGCTTTTCCTTATCCTTCAATAAAGAATAAGTTCCCAGATTTAGTAAGATATCCCCATAGCCGTAGCTCTGGCCACGGCAATTTAATAAATCAAAATCCACACTCAGAATATAACTAGTTAGTAATTATTTCAAACAAACGTTCTGTATATGATTGTGAGATGGGATAATGTCAGAAAAAGTTCAACTGGTAAACTGTGACTTGCCCAATTTCTGATGACAAAATATAACTGATATATATGTGATCTTTTCTACAGTTAAATTCCCAATTTGAAAGCATTAAGGAGGGAAAATAAAAGACAGACCAAAGTGCTTGAGCCTATGTAGATATTGTAGCATATTAGTATATCTCATTTAGCTTAGCAATTTTCGAATAATGCTAATAAAAATAATTCATGATTCAATATTAAAAATTTTTCCATTATTTAACATAAAAGCAGTGACAAATTTTAAAACTTCATTTTCATATTTGGTGCACTCCAAATGTGGATGCCCTGGGCCTGTGCCCCATGTGCCCATGCCTTAATCTGGCCCCGCCAACGAAATCATCCAAGATATTTCTATTATAAGTTCACTGTCCAACTTTGGTTCACATTAACTCAGTATTTCAAAAGTTATCGTGATAAAAAGTTTTCAAGTGACAATCTGATTCAAAATGGCGGAGCAACATGCCCAGCAAAATCCTCCAAGATATTTGTGTGATAAAGCTCTCCAACTTTGGTTAGAAATTATTCAGTATTTCAAAAGTTATCGTGATAAGAAAATTTCAAGTGGTACCGTGATTTCAAGTTGCCACCACTTGAAAACAAAAAGGCGGAGTGAGGTGCTCAACAAACTTATCTAAACTATTTGAATAATAAGTCCATTGCACAAATTTGATTCGGATATTTTCAGTATTACAAAATTTATCATAATGACAAATATTCAAGTAGCTGCCTTTTGGAAATAAAATGGCTGAGCAACTTGCCCAGCGAAATCATTCAAGATATTTGTACAAGTTCACTATCCAACTTTGGTTTGAATCAGTATAGTATTTCAAAAGTTATCGTGATGATACATTTTAAAGTGGCAGCTTGATTTCAAGTGGTCATTTGGAAACAAAATGTCGGAACAAATCGCCCATCCAAGATATTTGTATGATAAATTCACTATCAAACTTTGATTCAAATTGATTCAGTATTTTAAAATTATCGTTGTGATAAATTTTCAAGTTGTAGCTTGATTTCAAGTGGCCCGCTTATTTTAAGATATCCGCCATTTTGTTAAAAATGGAAGATAAAGTTCATTTAGAAACTTGGTTGAGAGTTGAGACCCTTATAGGGTCTATGTAAGCATCTAAATTCAAGCAAATCCGGTTTGAAATACGCTTTTTATAATGCGGATTTGAAATTTTCAAGTGACCACTACTTGAAAACAAAATAGCAGAGCAACTTGGTTAACGAACTCATCCAGGATAGTTATAAAATAAATTCGCTGTCCAAATTTAGTTCGATTAGGAGTATTATTTCGGGAATTACCGTTATGACAGAATTTTCATTATATATAGAGATAGATAGATAGATAGATAAACGAAGTAATTGCAATAGGTCGATTTCTAAAGAAATCAACCTAATATAATAAACAGTAAAAAAAAAGGTTCAAAAGATGTTGTTTACTTTACCATATTCTACTAACTTTATCAATAACATATTGTTGTGTGAAATGTATATAAATAAATCTGGGTAATGATGTTACTGAAACTAAAGAAATTTTATATCAAGTTTTTAATGCGTATAGCAGCTCTATATTTAGACAGATAACATGATCTTTAAACATTAATCAATAAATGTTTAAACAATACATTTAATTCAAAAGTGTAATTAATATTAAACTTTAAAACTTAAGGAATATTTTCGTTTTTCAAGCGGGGTATTTAAATATTACAGTTGTATCTATGATTCATCATAAAAATAAACTTTCGTTTCATTTTATGCTTTAATGTATATAACCTACAACTTTTGAAGAAATTTACTGTTCATATAATTTTATATATATATATATATATATATAAAATATTTTAATGATTAGTCTGTCTAAAACTACATTTTGCTGTAATTTATTTTCTTTTTCTTCTTCTTCTTCTTTTTTCTTTTCTTTTTTTAGTGTATATTAAAGCAATTCGTTTGTTGTACTTAAAACTCTCATCCCCCTTTTTTTAATTACATGCTACACTTAATAAATCATTAACGTATTTTTATGAGTTATATTTATTTATACTTTTTAAACTATAAAACTAGTTCTTTTTCATTTCGGATCACTTTTTTTTTTTTTTTTTTTTTTTTTTTTTCATTTAAAAGCATTTCGCTATATTTTTTGTATAGAACAAGGCTTTCTTTTCCTGTACTAAATTTTCTATATTATACTGATGTAAGAAAAAAAATATGCCTATAATATCTATATGTATATATATATATATATATATATAACCTAGTATTAAACTCTTACTAATAAAGCATACTGGTGACATTGAAACTAGATAAAATAAATAAATAATAATAAATAATAACAATTAAAAAATGAAACTGTCAGAAATCCTGTAATCTGGTAGTTCAAGCCCGTAATTGACGAACCGGGCTACTGAGCCACAGCTTATTGATATGTAGAGGTCTTAAATTTCGCTTGAAGATCAAATAACTCTGAAACATTTTTAAATGTTTTTAACCAATAACAATAATAATTAATAAAAATAACATTACTTCAAGAAAATTTCACTAATTTATAATTTGCTACTTCATAAGATTGTGTGTCTCACCCGTAACCAAGACGTTCTCTCTAAACTGATAGACGGGTTGTTCAATTCCAAATCACGCTCGTCAGGTTAATCCTTCGGAATTTGTTTTTCTCCGAAACTTGCATGAATACAAATTAGGACCCTCTCTGAAAGACACCACGAAGGACACCCTATACCTTGGCCTAGATCCCAAGTGTAGACAATCGGTCTTAAACCCAAGACCAAGACTATTAGATTGCACACCTAAATACAATTTTATACACATATTTTTACAACGAATTCCTGTTTATTTTCTCATGTTGTCAAAGGTTAAGGAAATATATGTTACAAATAAATAAATAAAAATATTAGCTTGCTAAAATAAGCCTGATGCTATGTTATGTTTGTCAAGATACTGGTAATACTTTTAATTTACAATAGGGCTTTAAAATATGTTTATTATCAGATGAAATAGTAAAAGAATTTCAAAGAATGTAAAAAACCACGGGAAAAATATTTTTTCAAAGATGTTAAAAATACTTTGAAAAAAAAAAAAATGCTACAAGTACAGATTTATGTATTCGTGTAATGTGTTTTCAAGTGTCGAAATGACGGAATATTGAAGCAGGTTGGCGGTCGAAAAAACAAATTTAGCCCTAGGCCCACTTTTGACTTGACAGACAATTAAATATTTATTATAAATATACATTTTTAAATTAAAGAATTTTTATTATTAGTCTAACGTTTGAAGACTATCTCTTTGAATAGTCCATTATTCTATTGGTAATCGCAATCTATATCTAGTAGTAAATTATTACACCACAATTTTTGAAAGAAAATAAAATTGTAATTCATTTGAAGTTTTCTTCCCTTTACAAAATATATTTGAAATAAACAATTATGTGATAAACAAGACAGAGGGAGAAATCTTTATGAATATTATCCAAAAAAGTAGAATCACTTTTTACAGCAGGATGCCAGTCTGTGAATTAATATTTGATGATTTATTAAAACGAAATAATATTCCTATTCTAATTCGAATTATAAATTTAAACTATAATTTTTTATAATAACATTTTAGCGATTGGCAATAATATCTTTTCTCAAGAGAGAGATTCAGCTTATGTTCAAAATGTTCAACATGTGTGGTGACTTCATACTTTTTAGGTGGATTTTTTAATGTTTTTAACACTAAGCTCAAAAAAGGAAGAAGAAGAAACACGATTTCGCAAGCGATGAGTATTGAATTATAGTAAGGGAAAAGTTGGGTGTAAAGAAAAAGTGGACTCCTCCCTCGAAAAAACAGACTCCTTCTGATCACGTTTTCACTAAAATAGGAGTGTTTTTGACCACCGTTCACCTTCCATCACGAACTTGATTTCATACCTTTTTCTTCATGACTAACAATGTTGGTCATGAGAGAGTATTAAATTGACTCTCCCATTTTTTAGTTTCGATTTGAACCCTCTTATGAACTTGGGCTTGTCGCAGTGTTGCCCAGTGAAGCCCAACTTTTTTGAAGAGGCAGGAAACCGGTTTCCCACTCCTCTTCAATAGATCTCCACAGGGGACCCTTCACGACGGACGTTAATGTACCCGGTTAATGCGACCACGACCCCTGCCGACTTGTTTTTGCCGAATGAAGCCGAGGGACTTAATTTCATATTTTGCTTCTACTTATATTCCTCCTCCTCCTCACAGTCCTCCCTAGACTCCTATGGAGTGAACATTGCTAAAATGTGAGTGGCATCTTGAGTGCATTGGTCTCTCTAACGGTAGGATCCCTGTCAGATAAGAATCTGCTTTTATACTGGCCGGTCGGATCGGATATACTGGCATGATTTCATCTTTTAAAAAATCTCCTCGAATATCTCTCCCCTTAACCACTGTCTTGAGTACGTCGTGACTGTTTAATAATTATAATAATAAGCAAAGCAAATAACTCGGTGCTTTTGCATACATTTTTTGTTTCGTTTCATTTTTAATCGTTATTGTAAAGAAAAATAAATAAATATAAATAAAAATAAATAAACGCTGTGAAATAAAATAGAATGATATGTTGCATCTGTAGTATGTGTTTGTTTTTATCCCTTTCATTTATCCCTCTCCCCTCAAATAAAAACACATATAAATCTATGTATCACTATAACGTAGCATATTAACATGCTGAATAAAAATTTTGCTCTTCAGAAAATTCCAGTAATATATTTTTGCGATATACTAATCATCTGATCCAGAAATGTGGAATACAATTCTATACATTTTTTTTTTTTTTTTTTTTACTCTGCGCACAGTTTTAAGTTGGTTATGAACCTTTAAAAAAAATTACTCTCCTCTTGACATATTTTATTGCTTAATCATCAAATCCTACAAATTATTGGGAATCATTGCCATATCTTTTCATTCAATTATACAGTTAAATTAAGGGGTTTTTTGATATTTATTTATTTATTTTTTCCCTTTTGGTTTAGAAATTGTGAATAAATTTAAATTATTTGGTACCATATTTTTCCTTCAAAACGTTTCTTTAAAATTAAATAAGAATGTCGTATTGGTGTCCCACAATATGCTATGTTTTTTTTTTTTTTATAAAGCATTCTATAATGTTGAAAAAAAGTCAGTAGTATCAAATTACATTATGATAAATCATCATAAAAAGAAAGATATATTTGCGATATGCAAATGATTGAACGGGAAACCTCTTGGGCGGGTCGAGGCGAGATCGTAATTAGCAACTAAACTGGATGGGCTGGGACCGGGTGTATATTTTTGTTTTTACTTCGGGCCGTTTCGAGTTCATCCATGAACAGAAATTTCAGGCGGGCAGATCTGTGAGATTCCAAAAAGCTGATGTAAAAGGCTGAATACCGTTTTATACGTAATTAAGCACATGCACAATAATTTTTTAAAATTTTCCAGATTTATTTTAATGTTTTCATTCCAATATGCGCTGACGGTCGGTTGAGCATGTATTTTATAATTTCATTTGCCTCCAAAAACGTATTTCAAATTTTCTTCGCCTACAGAATCAGAAAAATTGCTTGTTTGATGTATCTATTGTAGAAAAAAAATGTCGCATAAAATTGTATTTCTTCTAATAATGGCATGCGTAAATATTAAATGTTATTGCACTTTTTTTTTCTTCTTTTTTTCAGGTTTAAAAATCTCAATACGAGTAAAGTTTAATCATAGCAATTAAACCAACAACTGAATCAACAACAGGTTGAATATTAAAGTTTTCGATTCCTTTAACATTTAAGTGACGAAATTATGTATTATCTATTAGTGTTTACGCATCGTAAATTTTTTAAGGTTAGTATGTACGACTATTAACGATTTTTAAATATTATATTTCGTGCTCCGTGGCTTTCAAGAATAAGTCTTGAAGAATAAACTAGACAATTAAGAAAAACTGATTTATCCTCATTACAATTTTGATTTATATAGATAACTTCTAAAAATCACTTTCGCAAATTGTAAGGGTTATGAGATCCGTAAGAAAATGTAAATAATAAGTAAATAAAAATTTTCTAGAAGAAATATTTGTAGACTAAATTGAATAGAATTATAATATTCTGCCTCTATCTTTATTTGGAAAAGGCTCATTTGAAAGGTTTAAAAACCTCAGCAAAATAAATTATATATCACTGAAACATTATATATAAGAAACTTATTTATTTATTTATTTATTTATTTTATTTATTTATTGATTTATTTTTTTAATTGTTAAGGTTTAAATAACAATAATAATAATTAACTGCGTTTATGGTTATGTGCATGCTGCTTTAGCCTGATGAAGAGAGCAGATAATTGATTTGTCTCGAAACTATTACGGTGTTTTATAATGTTTATATTTAGGCAGAAATTGAAGTGTTCATTTGAATTTTGAACGTCCTACCCTTATAATTTCTTTCATTATTTGCTCTCTGATATCCTTCCATTCGAATATACAAACTAAGGGAGTTTACAAATACGGGTATTGGCTGAGCGAAAACGAAACCTTTGGAAAGAGAAAGAAAATTATTTTTGTCATACAGATTTTTTATTTTTGCTTTCTTTGCTTTCATACGAGATTGCAATCAAATAAGAGAGTAAAATTTTAGTTACTTAAACGGATAAAATGCAAAAATTGTATTTTTAAGAAGAGAATTTACTCATGACATTATACATCTCAAGTTCCATATTTATTTTCTGTGTTTTAAATTCCCTAATATTCATAGTGCTGCCATCTGTTGTCTCTAAATAAAATGAAGTACGCATTCGAATAGTCTCAGAAACTTGTGGAGCAATGTATGCAGTACAAGAAAGATAGGATAGAATTGCAATGAACGTTCAGAAAGAATTTTAAGCTAGATGTTAATATAATCTTATCTTAGACGAATGTTCTGCTAAAAGAGTTTGTGTGATATCGTTATTAATAAGGAACGATAGGAAAAAGTTGATTTATTTACTATTTATTTATCACTCTCTCTTTGAGGAAGTCGGAATATATAAATAAATAAATATATATATATGTATATTTTTTTTTTCCTTTAAGTATTATATGTATTCCGTTGAAGAAAAATATTATAATATCAGATTTTAATAAATTCTAGCGGTTTATATTACGGAACACTCATTTTTCTGAATAACTGAACATATTTTTATGCTGTAACTTAATATAATATACTGCGATTTGATATAGCCCAAAAGGTAAATATATCAAACTCCTGAATCTTTATTCCCAGAAGATTTTATTTGCAGAAAAAGTTAAAAATTTATAGATTAATTAAAAAAAGAAAAGAAAAGAAAAGAAAGGAAGAAAATTAATTCATAAAACCAAATTTCAATTTTCCTCCCCCCCCCCTCCCGCCCCTTTTAAAAATAGATGATTAGATAATTGAAGATATATACATATATATATATATATATATATATATATATATATATATATGATGACATTTTACTACAAATGGATATAGACTACGTATGTAAGTACGTATCTTAATATAATTTCGTGATTTCATAATAATTTACATATACTCGTATAAAATTTTATTAGTATACCTCAACTTTTTTTTCAAAAAGGTTAAAGTGTTTTTAAAATAATAATAAAATTGTTGTTTTTAGAAATCGAATTTTTCATTGCATTACATAAATCATAAATAATTAACATAATTTAATTAGAGCTAAACTTTCTCTAAGGAACTTATTTTAGATAAATTTATAAATTTATATCAACACATTTATTAAAAAAACATTTGCTTTTAAAATAAAAATTTCTCTACATATTTTTATATTAATATCTTTTCCTATTACTCATGCATATATATCTATGTACATATTCACAATCCATGTGAAGATTGTGCAAAATAAATGCGCGATAATCGAAATAAATTTTATTCATACATTTCTAATTATAAGGTTTTTTTTTTTTTTTTTTTTTTTACAATAGCTATTTCGAAATCTAAATCTCAACTTAAAATTCCAATCAAAATGATCATAATAAGTGTCCCATTTCTTTTCTGGGTTACTATTTTCTCAAAATAATTGGAAATCCCTCATCACGCACGATATTTATCCACCCTACTGTTTTGTTCATCTCAACAATTCTGTTCGTATCGTATTAGTTCTCTATCTGAGCGCGTCATTACAAGGCTAATAGCCAGCGATATCATTTCGAGCGTTGTTTAGGTAAGGTTTTAACTCTTATTTTTCCGCATCTACTTTCTCTGTCCGCCGTAAAATAACAATCCCAGGGATAAAATGTACCACCTTCCTCGAACCCTCTTCGAAATGAGTCTTATGGCAGAAGAGAATGAGAACAACCGGCTGTGCAGAGAAAATGGGTTTATCTCCTAAATGTTGTCCTCCTTCCCTTCAGTCATTCTCTACTCCCCACTTCCCCTTATCGGTCCTCGTCAGTCGTCTCCAAGATCTGCTCTGGGACCCCCTAATGACAGCGCCACGATAACGACACACAAGTTCCCTCCTGTATTGCTGATCCCCTGCATTGCACACGCACACACACACGCACTATATCGTTTGATGAGTAGGCGGAATAGCTAGCTGGCTGCAGCAGGAACAGGAGATTCAAGTTGAGGGGGAGTAGAGAAGACCAAAGGAAATTGGAAGGTCCACTCCACTCCCGCAGGTCACGCGGCGATCGACCCATTGGTTGAGGGTTGCCTAGATTTTTAGCGTGATTTCCTGCTTTGGCGAGTTGTGGAAAAGTATGTGCTGTCAGAGAATGATGGCGTGAAAACAGATAAAATTTACTGTCATTTACAGATAAGAAATGTGTAGGTGAAGACAGTATAACTAATGCCAGTCTCCCAATAAAATAAAATGACGTTATACGAGGAAATATGCAGGCTCGTCGTTTACTACGCATGAAAAAATTTGGTCATGAAGACAAAATAACATTTAACAACTATACGCTCTCAAATACTTAAAAATTAAACATCCAGAAATTTGCATAAAATATTCTGCACGTTTATTTTATTACCTTCATTCTTTTATACAATATTCAAAACTATCTTAATAAAAATGTCACGTATATAAATAAAATAATAATAATAATAGCAATATAATAATAATAATAATAATAATAATAATAACTGCATCAAAGGTAAAACATTAATTTGAAGAGGCATGAATATTTAATGTATTGTATGTTCATGTTTATGAAAAAGTATATATATATTAAAATTTTTCAGTTATAGATTTCAGTAAAATAAATATCATTATTTTTTATAATTATTAGCATTTTTTTTTTTATTGGTGTCATTATTTTATAAAATTTTAACTCATAAGACATAATTGTTATTCAAAAAAATCATAGACAAGAGTTATTTTTCTGATACTTAAAATATTCAGTACGTTAAAAATAAATAAATAAAAAGTTTTGTGTAATTAATAACTTTAACACTTTTTTGTAATTAATAATTTATGAGTAATTTTTCACAAATCGTACGTTTGTATGTATTTCTTGCTAAAAAAGCCCGTGCTAAATATATTTTCATTAAAGAAATATATTTCATTAATATTTAATTACTTTAATGTGAAAGGGAAATCCCAGTTTAAATATAGATGTAAACAAATTTATTAATCGTATGTTGTTTTTAATTTTAAAATGAGGAAACGTCTTATTTAACCCATATACAATACAATGTTAGCAGTTCTTTTTCATATGGGATAGCGGAAAAGAAAAGGTTAAAAGTGATCTTTATTTTATTTGTTTTATTATTTGTTCATGGTATTACGAATAGCTCTTATCATAAATTTCAATATATTATTGTAGTAGACAAGTTAATAATTGAATCAGAATATAATGTTGCATTTTTTTTCCCTTGCTTAGTAAAGAAAAGTAAGTATTTTTATATATCTCCTCTCCTTATCTTAGATAAGTGCCCAAATTACAGTCCACTTATTATTCCAGACCATTACTTTAATACAGTTATACGTTTCAATCATAATTAAAAATAAATAAATAAATAAAATAAAAATGTAACATCGCTTGTACTCGCAGAACAATTCCCTATAGTTTTAACATAAGAAATTATTCCTACGGTAGATATTACTTCTATAAAATTCAAACTATATAACAAAATGCAACCAACATCGTTGCTTTCTTTATTCTATTCTATTTCTTAAAACAATTTATGTAGATGCCACACGCACCACATAAAATTTAAATTTTTAAATTTTACATCTACTTTTTAAAATAGCACGCGATCAGGCTTTACATAAAAATTAAATTATTAAATACATTTTTTTACTTATTTTTATTTCATTTTGCACTTGCACTTTTTATTTTCTAATTAAAAATAATTTAAAAAAAAAAAAAACTTTTTCGATAGTGTTTGTTTCGATACTGATTATTATTATTTTTCTTTTATTTTCTCCCCCCCCCCCCAAAAAAAAAAAAAAATAAATAAATAAATAAATAAATAAAATAAAAATAAAAATAAAAATATTTTGATGAAATTCTGGCAAAAGCAATTCGTCAAAAATATTCATTCTTTTTCTATGCAGCTGTGGTATAATACTTCCCTACTCGAATACATTTACAAAGGTAAAGAAAGTTTTACAGGCGCAGCTACGGAAAGCTTCCATGTTGACATTAAAAATTTATTGATAATTTAAAGTGTGTAATTTTTATTTTTTATTTTATTTTATTTTTATTTTTTAACCATCGGAAAAATATATGTAATAAATAAATTTTAATTTTTAAATTATTTATTTTCACATATATTTAAAACAATATTGGACGCAAGAAATTGTTTTTGTAAATGACTGTCACAGTGTTATGAAAATTCGCATACATATACATTGAAATATAAAAATATTAAGCATATTAAAAGTTTTTGAAAACTATTAAATTTAATAAAATAAGTTTAAAATGTTAATTTTTTTTTCTTAACATTTTTAATATTCCCCCCCCCCCTCAATTTTATATTATTATATCTTAATATATTCTTAACATATTCTATGGATTTATTGATAAGTTAATTTTTTTGTTAAAAATTAATTTAAAGGGAGCATTTTATTAAAAATATTTATTATTATTATTATTTTTTTTTTTTTTTTCATTATTATTTTTTTTTTCATTTACTTTTATTTTTATTCATTTATTTTGTTTTAATTTAAATATTTTTCGAGATATTTTAATACACTTATCGTTATTATATTTTGATGCATATGTATGCACATTTTCTTAACTATGAGACAGTACTTCATACTATTAAAAATATTTATAACGTCTACATCCCCTTAAAAATAATTAAACAAATTTTAATATCCGATGCGTAAATATTACTAGTTTTACAATTTTGTTATAAATTTCTTTATTTTTAATGTTTTCAAGTTGTTTAATTCTAATGAAAACAACAAACATAAAGTAAAAGAAAGAAAATGAGCTTCTTCAAAATCGGCCCAATATATATTTTACAGGGTTCGAACGGTACGAATTTTTATAAGCACACTTCCACCACTACCATTTTAAAGCTTTTTTTTTTTTTTTTTCCTTAAAAGTTTCAATTTTAAAAACTTTTAATTAATGTCTTTACTGTTATTATAAGAGCATGATTACTATAAAATATTTCTTGTGAAATTAAAGCAGTACCAGTAATATATATGTTATTACTTTGCATAGAAATTTTGAAGATTCATTTTATTAATGGAAACAGCAGTTGAATGAAGACATCGGTA
Organism: Salticus scenicus; assembly: GCA_963930645.1. Lineage (NCBI taxonomy): Eukaryota > Metazoa > Arthropoda > Arachnida > Araneae > Salticidae > Salticus > Salticus scenicus. The sequence goes on from OZ005648.1 coordinate 270,063,065, forward strand.
TTTTATGTCCTGTATTTACTATTTACACGTTTATGTTATTTTAAAAAATATATTGAAAGAGCTAAATAAATTTGTACATAAGAAGAATGCATTTTTAGAAAAAAAAATGCCTTTTCTTATTTCGTTATATTAATATGACTAAAATAGTTAATAATACTTCTACGTGTCATTTTTACAACACACAACTAGTTGATCATATCTATTATATCGAGTATGATTTTGTTAAAACATTATAAGGAAATTGAAAAGTGTTTATTTTAGTAAATTTAATATAAAATAATAATAAAATGTAATTTTAATAAAATATAATTTTAATAAAATACTTAATATAATATGGAGCGTTATAACATATAAGCGTAGTTAGTATGCAGGGATAAAGAAAAAATGTTGATGCATTTTAACCTCTTCACACCCGAGGCTTCAATAACAACATAAATAACATTTGAAGGCTTTTAGACACATTCGTTCACATTATACATTACAAAAAAGTGTATTTTTCTTAAATTTATAATTTAGGGTGTTAGTAGTGCACATTGAACGTGTATGGCTTTAAACAACTAAACTCTAAATGATTAAGTTACTTAAATCTTCTTAAGTGTAACACAATTTAAAATTTAATGCCCTTAAATAAGTCAATATATATTAGTTTTCTTTTTATTCCGGTAAAGTGTCTAAGTACTTTAAATAATTGTGAAAAATATATAGCTTTTTTTTTTATTACACTCTTTTGAAGCCATTTTGCGAAACCAGTCAAAATAACATTATAATTCAGAAATAAAATAGGTTTTATGTTACCATACATGGATATCATTTTAAAGCCAATTTATTCAGCTTTCTATTAGCTTAATCAAAATGTAAAAATATTAAATGGTTTAGATTTTATAAAGCAAAGAATAGAGGTCCACATATGTGGACCACTGGAGCGAAGAGGATAAGGAAGGAAATGACCAGAAGTAAATTTTGTTTTAGGTTTTCCATCAAAAATTTATGTTAATGTGGTTTCATAGAATAAAGTTTACAAATTGTATACAAGTCAAGTACAAAACAATAAAAATGTACAGGTTTAATTCCTTTTTTTTTTTTTTTTTTTTTTTTTTTTAAGTTTTCTCCTTTGACCTTTATATAATTTCAAGCGTAATGAAAAACAGTAGAAATTGTTTCTACGACATGTTTCTGAAGAAACTACAGCAAGAATAATTTATAGTTCTTTCACAGGGCTGTATAAAAATCCGATATTTTACTTTCTAATGGGGATAATTTCTGAATATTCGTTTTATAATGTGCTTTGCATTTTCAAATTAAACTGTATTATAACTTATCATGTCATGTGTATGAAATAGCTAGATGATATTTAGAACAAAAAAAAAAAAAAAAAAAAAAAGAAAAAATGCACTTACTATTTTTAAGCGGCGTAATTAGTATAAATGCATATTAAATTTCATTACATTATGTATTTTGTTGAAATATAAAATTCATATACAAGAATACAGAATTTTCTTTTATGTTTTATACAGTTTATGTATTGTAAGTATTGGAAATGTACTTTTTTAATGTGTGACCTACGATTTCCAGTAAAGCTAAATTTTAGCGTGCTTACATAATATTATCAGCTATTATAATGTTGTTAATGTACTCTGTATTCTTATATTAGTAATAAAAAAATTAAATATTCAGATATTGAAATTAATGTGGTATTGTTTTCTCATTCAAAATATCATTCTGAAATTTATATGTAATAAAACAACATTTGTAACAAAAATATTAAATAAAATTTTCCGATTTGCTCGTTTCTACCTCAAGTGGAACAAAAATATGTCAATTTATTTCGTGATAATTTTATTAATATGTTTATGTCCTGTTAAAAATTTCAATAGAAAAACTATTCGAAATTACTTAAGTCTTATGTAAAAATTACAGAGAAAAGCAAACAGAGATGTTAAAAAAAAAAAAAAAAAAAAAAAAAAAAAAAAAAAAAACTGTATTATATTATATACATTTTAACGACTAATGTTCATTTCATTAATAACTTTCGGGAGTATATTATTGATTGTTTTATAATATTTTGAAGTAAAAATAAATATCCATTTTTAGTATCTATTGAGAAATAAAACAAAATAAATAATTAAAAATGCAAAATAGATTTTGAGATTCTCAATTACTTATTTTTAACTGAAAACTATTTTACATTTAGAGAAGAAATTTACAGTTTTTTTTTTTTTTTTTCAAACAGTACCTTAGATTTGAAATGTTATTTCTGTTGAGCTATCTACATGATAGACCAGAGATGTTTCTGCCTAAAGGTTGTCTGAGTGAGTAATGCTGACCGGGGTGTCGGCCTGGATAGCTCAATTGGTAGAGCCTTGACCTTGTAAGTCAAAGATCCGGGGTTCGAGTCCCGGTCCAGGCATTATTTTCACTCAGTCGGAAAAATAACATTTCAATTAATATGATTTTCTTCCACAGTTGCTTGTGTGATTTTAATAAAAATAGTATCTTAGATCTTTTTATAAGTCATACCGACAACACTTTCATCACTTCTTTTTTCCTCTTCTTCTTTTCCAATTTGTCATATTTAAAATGTTAATATATTTTCTTATCTACTTAATTGAAAAGTTAATTCAGTATTCCTACACCAATTTATGCCATCAATGAAAATTTAGTGGTTCAAAAACATTAGCTAGGATATGATTTAGTGGTCCAAAAACTCGAACTGTGATATGATTTAGCTGTCTCAAAACCTAAAATGGCAAAGTGCGTAATTTTTATACATATATTTTTATGCCGTCATACGAAAACAGTACAAACAGTTTAATTTAAGAAATTCTAAACCCAAGCTGTCTGTGTTTTCCTGTTTTCGCAAAAATATAAAATTTCAATTTCAGTAAAAAATTTTAATATATAAAAGGACAAATTTTATATATTTACAAAGCAGATTTTTAACAACTTGTAATAAACTGCATTAAAAAACTGATGTTGAATAATTGGGTTTGAAATAATTAAGCGCGACCCTGGTACTTCGAAGATAAAACAATATTTAAATTATATAAAAATTCCCCTGTTGAGCTAATAAAGTTGTTTATCAAATAAGCAAAGAAAATTCGATACGGCGACTTCTAAAAGGAAATTTTTATCAAAATTTTGGAAATATATAAATATATTTGTTTCTATTTTAAAAATGTATAAATAGAAAAAAAATAGGTTTATTAAAATATTTTAGGTAATAAGTATGATTTTTGGGTCATTAATAAAATTCTACTATTGTTACACTTCAATGGTGTAATAAATGAACAAAATTAAATTCCCAATTTTAAAAGTAATAGCGTTTCATGCGAGCTTTTTTGAAAAATATTTTTTTTTTCTTTTTTTTTTTTTAAGTAATATAACTGTTTTGAGATCTTGGTAAATATATCATATTATATATTTATTTAATTTATGTCGTAATAAGAAAATTAACCCCCCCCCCTCCCTTTCTTACTTAAAAATTCTGGTAACTATTAGCAAATAATTCATTTGCTGTGGTGTGGCCAGAAATAGCTTTTGTGTTCTAATAAATATCATAAACAAATAACTTACTTTGTTTAAATAATGATATCGAAATTTTAAAATAATCCTACGATTTTATTTTGTTTATAGGAAAACAAATTGCATTAAAGTATTTAATTGGAACGCATCAAAGCGTATTCGAAAATATACATTACAAGTTTTATTTGTCTAAATAATGTTATTCTTATCGTTTCAAAATGAAAATTTTCGTTTAATTTAATATTATTCTAAATACAAAAGGGAATACTTTTTTAGTTCATTAAATTATTATTTTGTGGGAAATAAATAAAATGTATTTTATAAAATAATTCGTGTTTATTCATTAACTTTAAACAGATTAATTTTATTCAATGTATTTGTAATGTTTTGTTTATTTATTTATTTATTATGTTGTAGGAATTTACTATTAACTGAAAAGAATATTGACATGTAAATATGAATAAACCAAACAATTTATACCGTCGTATGATACATAAATTAATAAAAAGTATGTTTTGAATATTTTTCTTTAAAATTATTATTGAATTTTACTTAAAAAAGAAAAGAAAAGAAAACAAACAAAAAAGAAACGAAAAAGAAAATGAAAGTAGAAAAAGAAAAATTCAATTTGAAAAGTTCATTGTCCTTTCTAGTCTCTGTTTTTGTCTTGAATTTGGTTTTAGATAACTTAGAAAAACTTTTCAAAAAATCTGAATACCAGGAAATTTGCTATACTTTATTATAAGAATGACTCAAGAAGCCGTGTGATTTTCATCAACAGGCAAAAATTGCCTATTGTAATCATTTCTTACAGTTTCTCTTAAATCAGTTTGAAAATTACAGTGTATCACTCAGAAATATGTGGATTTTTTCTTCTCTGAAACGTTCCTATGTATAAAATAATAATAATAATAATAATAGTAATAACAGTATTCCTTTTGTTTTCTTTGTCCAAAATATTCCCTTTTTACGGCATATTCGCAATTACTATTTTTTTTAATTTATAGATGTAAAATTGTTTGGCATGTTAGAGAAAAGAATAAGAATTGTTCGTTTCATTATTTGTTGTTGTGCCCACTAAAGCAATAACTGATGCAATTAAAACAGTAAAAACTGTATGTTGTATTTTCTCAATCTAACTTCATGTGTACTGTACAATGCCAAAAATTAAAGAGTAAATTATATTTTTAGTCTTAAAGCTTTAATATCAAGCAATTTCGGTTATCGAACAGATATTAAATAGTTTTTATTAATACATCTGGAGATTTTTTAGAAATATTTTTAACATTTGGTTTTAATGCAGATTTCCTCCTTTTCACACAAATTTGTTATTTGTAAGCAAAACGCAGCTAAATCTTTCCTTAAGAATTTATTTGACTTCTAAATATTCATAGGTTCTGCTCATAAAACTAGAAGACGAGAGCTGCTGGGTTTCAGCACAGATCGCACTCATTGGTCTAGATGTTCACATTTTCCTATGGTTTTCTCTGAAACTCGCATGAACAGGGAATACCCTTTAGAAAGGCTCCCGCCTCTATGAAGGGCATCCCACTCAGGTCTAGGTACTACAGTAAAACATCTAAGTATTCGCAAACTATGTTTAACTCGTGCCATGCTATTCAAAATTATTTTATCTGTTAAAGTATAAACAATTCTTCAATATGTTGCGCTCATTTAATTCATTGATTAAGTAACATTAATCAAAGATTAAAAAAAAAAAAAAAAATGTTTGCACTTTCCTTGATAGCTTGTTTTCATAAAACACGCAGCTTATTATATACAGAGATAGAATTTTATTTAAATTTTATTTATTAATAGAAAGAATTATGAATACAATATCATTCCTCCATTTGGAGGTAATATAACTTTGTTTACGGACGATTTGGTGCCATAAAATTAGTAACAAAAATAAACAGGACCCTGAGATTTGAAGATATGTTTCTTACAAACATAAACGGAAGCCTACTTAATTTTATTTCATTTATTTATTTAAAACAACACATTTTAAGTCAATATATGGTATGTATTTTTTAAGCATTGATTTTCATAAAACATTCATTCTAATCGATTTCACTGCTTCGTAGTAATAGTTATAACTAATGCACATTTCTTGTCACTGAATAGTTAAGAGTTTTTTTTCTTTCTTTCTTTCTTTTTTTATGCATTTATCATCGTTTATTCTTTTATCTTTAAAATGTTGTAATTTTTTAGTGTTGCTATAGAAGCCTCAGTTGCGAACCTAGAACTTATTCTACTAACCTAATTGCTCTCATTTAATATGTTCTAACTTACAATGATATCAATAAAAAGTAATTAAGACAAGTAAAGATATCTATACATTATTATTATTATTATTGATTCACACCTAATTATGACACAAAATCCTATGCCTCATAAACTAATCGAGTGACCTTATTTAGTACAGAGCACAATATTGTATACGTGCGTTTAAATAAGACTAGATTTAAAACAGTCGAAAACACAGAACATTTGATATTCTATTCTAAAGGGAGATAGTCCAAAAAAAAATTAAAACATTTCTTGCTGTCATAAGCAAAGCTTATCTATGGGATTTTTCATTTAAAATGCTTCCCTAAGAAAAAAATATTATGAGTAATAAGTCTCATTAGTATACTGTTCAAGTTTCTTTGAGAACAAAATTATTTTCTGTTCAAATGTCTGAAAGTTCGGCTCTTTCCTCTTGAAATTCGCCTTTCTCTTTTTGAACTTTGGAAAACATTTCTCGCTAGATACGTGAAATTAGACATCATCCCACACCCTCTATCCCAGCACAACTTCTCTCTCTTGGCTTCTCGTTAATTGAATTCTTTTCTGGAGTTGTTATCAAAACTTGTTCGGAAAATTCCCTTGTGCTTCCCTCGCCCTATATCCATGCGGACCTACTTCAGAAGTTTTCAATGTTTGTTACCTAGTTGGCTCAGGAATCAGTAACTTGCGTTCCATTCATGCCCTTGGAGAATTTCTGAAGTCCTCGCTTCGTGTGTATATTTTTCATCTGAACAAATCAGCAACATTTCGGAAATATTGTAATATTTATTAGCATCCGCGTTTCGCCGTGTTTGTTTAGTGAATCGAAAATGGGATTTTATGCCCATGAATCATTTTCAAGTCGTCTGCTGGAGATTTTGTGTGAATGCTGAAATTAAGCTGTTCTATTTATAATAAATTCAACCATCCCTTCTGTCTCGTGATTTTTCAAACCCTGTTAGTTACATTGTGGTGCCATTAGAGTTCAAAAAATGCTTCTGCAGATGAACGAAATCGTCTGACATTAACTCGATTGAATTATTAGTAAATGTTTTTTCCCCACCAATAATCAGCACCATTTGCTTTATACAATCTTACATCTAAATACTGAGACCTTTTTATAGCAATACTTAAAAACAGTGTGGTATACTTTATAACATTATGCCAAGTGAAATACCAAGAGCTTATACATAAAAAAAAAAAAAAAAAAAAAAAAAAAAAAAACTGCCATTGCAATCACAGCTGCAAACAATTACAGTAGAACCTCGCTTATCCGAGGTAATGGGGACCGATAGTGCGAGGGTACCTCGGATAACCGAAAACTCGGATAACATGAACACCTAATCGAATCGTAAATCGAAGGGAAAACATACGGCAAAGTTTAAAATGAATGAAAACGTGGTCAATGAATTAAAATGATACATGTATTACATATTTAAATATAGTCAGTTAAAAATGCAATACAATACGTATATAAATTATAAAATATGGTGATGTATAGTAAAATTTGTTAAAGTTATCTACGCCATTTGTCAAAAGCCTTTCGGGACTACCTCGGTTAACCCGGAACTCGGTTAATCGGGGCTCGGATAACCACGACTCCACTGTAATGAAATGCCACGCTAAACGTTTAGATTTGTAGATCATTCATTTGCCTTCAGAAGAAATATTTGTTTTGTTTTATATATTATTGATGTTGACATTCAAATAAGATTTTCTTTCACAAATAATAACAATGATAATAATAATAATAATCAAAAACTTATAAACTATCTTGATTTAATTTGAATTATAAAGTGCGATTTACACACTGTAATAAAATAAATAAACGCTAAATTTAATTTTTAATAAAATAATAATAATAATAATACATTTATATAGTTGGGCCTTCATTTAACGTAGTAATTAAATAAAGGGGAAAAGGTGCGCTATAGGGAAAATTCGTTAAATAAATTATAACATTTTATAGTACTTTGAAGTATATAAAGACAAATTTTGAATTGATAAAATTAAATATAATCTGATAAATTATATTACTTCCTTTTTATGAATTATGATCATTTGTTATAATTGTTCTATTTTTAAAAACAACATTAAAACAGTAAAAAGAAAAAGAAAAGAAATAAATAAAAGAAGGGAACAGCATTATAGTCTGAAAACATAATATTTCTTGTTTTGAATATAATGAATATTGTGTGTAGGGAATATTTAAGTATATTTTTTATTTATTTATTTAAAGGTACAATGCATATAAAATTGTATTATTCCAATGTTTTATGATAGGACCATATTCATTATAGCAAGGTGATTTCAGTAATACATCTAATGTGCCGCTTAAAAATAACTTTAAAAAGTCTTTTAGTTTTGTTTGAGTTTTTTGATTGAAATTTTTTCTCCATAATATATTCCCTATATTTGCAATGCTTTAAAAGTTGTTCAGGGATGTTTTCTTCAAACTGTTTTCCAAGTCGAATAGTTTCAAAAGATATTAACATATTGACATAAGTTCGTTAAATAAAGAATGTTCTTTGCTTTTAGGTTGTTAATTTACAAAGGGATCGTAAAATATTCTTTCTGCGAAAGAAAAGTTTGTAAAATTGAGAAATTCAAAAAATAAGGTTAAATAGGGGTCCAACTGTATATATTTTTACCATTTGATGTATGACGTTATATTCTTTTTAAATGAAAATCGATATTTAAATTAAATAGGATTACTTTTATTCCATAAGTAATAAATGTATTTAAAATAATTTAATTTCATATATTGTAATTAATCGCAATATATTCACATTATTGAATATTGTAATATTTTGAGTTTTTAAAAGCGATTGCTTGGAAAATTGCAAAATCCGAGATAATTTTGCTGAAATTATTGAACTATTTAATCTTTCCTTTTTCAATAGGACATTTTAAAATACAAAAGTATTGGTGAGATTTCATGCATTATTTTTCTTTCTTATCTTTATCTTTTTCTTCTTTTTCTTCTTCTTTTTTTCTCTACTTCTCCATTTGACTGACTGTTTATCTAACTTTTTGTCTTTCTCTTTTTATGCTCCAATTTTTTTTATCTTTATACAGATTAAAGCTTTAAAAAAATTCTTTGAACAATTGATATTTTTCACGTAACATTATGTCTGTATTTTCATCATCTTCAAAAGAAAAAATATATATATTCTTAGAATTTTATTAAAGAATTAAGCGACCTATTCACTTTATATTTTAAAACGATTTATTCGAATGAAAAATAAAATGCAGAACTTAAAAGAGCATTATGCATTTGTGTATACAAACTTAGGAATAAAAAGTTTGAAGTATTGGCACGGGTCCAAAGAATTTATTCTCCTATCTGGTAGTTGCAAACGTAGTAAATCTCTAGTTTTCAATTAAATTATTTTACAATTACGCTGAATTTAATGTTTAACAATGTGTCTCGCCATATTTTTAAACTTTAATGGAACTGACATAATGCACATTTAATTAAACTTAAGCAAATAATGAAATGAAGCTTTTTTAAGCAGATGTTTTAAGTTCTAGAGCTTTGTATTTGAAAATTTGGACCAAAAATTCTTTATTTTTAACTAAGTATTTTTCGCAAATAGATATGCAATGACTGAACAAAAAAAAAAGTCTCTGCATGTATACATACTAAAGCTTCACATTTACATGAAGTCGTTTGTTTAGAGACAGTTATAGAAGTAGCATATCGGGTAATATTTTGAGGCTCTAATAACAAAACTGCGAAAATTAAAAAAAAAATAGTTTGTTAATGTGCAATAAATTTATTTTTAGGTAACTCTCATTATTATTATTATTATTTACACATAGAAAACATTCGTAATAATTTGGGTCCCTGCATATATACACTATGGACAAAAATTTCAAGGCAATGCTTTGAACAGTTTTTCAAAAACAAATTATCTTAGTATTTTTATTGCCGAAAAATTCATTTCACAAAAAAGGAATTTATATAAACTATCTTAAAATAAAGCATCATCGGCCAAAATGGGAGCTAATTTGTGTAAAACAAAAAGGCGAATATTAAACATATACTTGTATTGTGGACGATGAACTCGGCATGTATTGTAATAATAGCTTGAAACAACAGTACTCTAAATAATAAGACATTTTAACTACATAAAAATAATTTAATTATGAAAATCAGGATAATAACTGCACGTAACTTGCTACTTACATGTCTCATCTAGATCTAACTGTGCCCCTGGCACCTGTGCGCGTAAGCACATGTGGCGCCGCAACAGTTTAAATTGCAGTTAAATAAATAGAATAACATGTTAAGGCTATATTTAAATATGTAGGTTGATTATATCCCACAATATCGAAATATTTTCCCATATTTGTGACGAAAAAAAGAAATAAAAAATTCATTTATGCCATTTTACTTTTTCTAAAGTTGTTTCACGTATGCAATAGTGAATGTAAACTAAATTTGTAAATGGAACACTTTAATTTTCTATCTCTCAGAAAGAGGGCATCGATCTCTGCTTTTGACCTTAGATATGCGTTTGTAAAGAATGGGTATCAAATTGAGAACGAGATTAAGCACCATTTATTATTATCAGGAAGCCTTATAAAAATGTAGTTACTACATACTAAGGTGTATTTAGTATTTAACAGTTTAATACTAATGTCTAGATTTATGTTAGATCTTTAAAACGTGTTGTTTGGGAGACTTTTACATTAGGAACAGAGTTTTATGAATGGATAATAAAAAATAAGGGAAAAAGTCTAAATTGGCCTTACAAAAAAAAAAAAAAAAAAAAAAAAAAAAAGGAGCACTGTTAAAATAAAATTATTTTTATAAATTTTTAAATCAAAAATTTCATAATAGAATGTGATATTTTTTCCCGTTGCTTCCAAATTAGGCGAAAACATTTATTATTATTTTGTTATATTTTAATTGGGGCCTAATGGAGCACGAAATGCTTTTTTTAAGTGGTTAAATCTTCTCGCACGACTTCATTCTCAACTGTTGCAACTTTATTCTTTTGGAAATTATACACTGAGAATAAAATATATATATATAGCCTTCATTTAGAACGAATAAGTGGTCATTTTCTAAATTCCTAAACTAGAAATATAGATTTCCGAGCTATGCGTATAAGGCACGCCAGTAAGCTAAATAGACGAAATGTTCGAGAATTTCTAGTCTATAGGAGAGACTGGGGTACAATGGACCAATTTTGGAAAATTTAAGTGTTTACTCACAAAGTAATGATTTCTCGCTATTGAAAATACGTGTGCATATTACCTATATATTGGGTCTTACGTTGCACTCAGTCAAAAGCAATAATTATGTTTACTTTTTTTGCAACTGACAAAATGGACCGACCCTGACCCTAGGGTACAATGGTCCATGACACGGGATACTATGGACCACAGGTCAAATTTAAAAAGTATACTAATGTAGTGTATTATTCAATAGTATAAAATATATAATATATTATATTTGTTTATTTATGTCTTCGATTCATACAAATAATGTAAATTAATGAACGTTAAAATTATAAAATGATACACCAGACAATTTTTGTGTCACTGAAAGTCTGCTATTTTCTTGTAAAGTTCTTGGGTCTGGAAGACTCATCATTACAATAGCTTTAAAATTTACAAGAGATATATCAATACTTTCAGAAAAAAAAAAAAAAAAAAAAAAAAAATGTACAGATCTTGATTAGGTTTTCATCGCATGAATCTCACAAAAACAGATTCTTTATCTTTTATTTCTGTGATTAAACCAACAAAATGTAAAACCGTCATTTTTGTCAAACATATTTGCATTATTATTTTTTAATTGCATTATTTAATTCAGTTCGTTATAGGTGTATGATATTTGTAAAAATATAAGAATACGAAAGTAACTGAATGTTTGTTAAAAATAAATAAGAAGAAACCTCAAAATAAATTGCTTTCTAATTTATCTTTGAAGACATAATAGATCTAATTAAGGCTAACTATGAAAATTTTAAGTATAATTTATAGCTAACACTTCAAAAATGTAGATTTCATAAATCAGTTTATTATGACAGAGAACTGGAATAAATGGACCATGGTTCATTGTACCCCGTATGGACCTCTGACAGCGAATGTAAAAAAATAAAAAAATAATAATAATAATAACAAATCATTTTTAAAATTATTTTAGTCATATTAAATAAAATAATAGATGACCTTTCCTCTGTTTTATATTGTATAATATCTTTCAGAACACAGTTCTTGAATGAAGAAAAGAAAATATCTTCAGCAGAAAATATTTACTTTTGGCTACTACAAACCAACTTTCTAGAATAAAATAGCTAAATTGTCAGATAGGCATGAAGTTTCTGGCTAAGTTTCATCACAGTAGGGCTGCAATCGATGTACCAAAATACGAACCATAAAAAAATAAAAATAAATAAATGCAATTATAGGGAGTGATCCATTGTACCCCAGTCTCCCCTACATTCTAGATGGTGAAACAATATTTTGAATATTCTGAATCTAATTGTATTGCTAGAAATTCTCGCTTGATTTTCTAGAGATGGGTTATAAACCAAGATTATGGTTGCTAAAACTCGCTTCTTGTATTCGCATTTATTTTCAAAGATTTTTAAATAAGTTTGACCTCTCGATAATGTAGGCAAATGCTCTAGAATTCTAATAGGGATTTCTGGAACTCGCTTTCAAAGGGGACTAGAATTTATAAGGATGACATGGAACTATTTTTTTAGAGCTACAATTTAGATTCTAGATATCAATTACAGAACTTTTTCTCAGTGTGCAACACATAGCTCATCACTAACTCAAAATATATGCATCAAAATTAAATTAATTGTTAATTAATAAATTTAAATTATATATATATATAATAAATCTTATTTATATAGTAATACTTATATTTAGAAAGCTTTTGAAATCTTAAATATTATCCATTTGTGAAAATAATTAATTGCTTTCTAAGACATTTTTCTCTTTTCACATAAAGTATACGTGTTGCTTTTGAAATATTCAAGCAGCTGTAGAAACACTTGGAATTTTTTATTTTCTGATTATTATATTCTATATTAAATTATGATTAAAGGAGCATGTAAAACAGAAATTAAAAATATCTCAACAAAAAGTAAGTCGAAATCTTTACTGCAAATAAAGAAAACTCAAAAACAAATGCATGGATAATTTTTAAATCTTACAGTTGTAGATTTAATTTACTTCTAATCATTTTTTTTCTTTCTTTAATAGAATACTTTACAAATCAAGGAAAAAATTTTAAGCACCCCTAAAAATTTATATTTTTTCTACACATGGATATTAAATGACTTAAAATTCTAAGCATAATGTTTCTCTTCAACAGAATATTTTTAAGACATGAATACAAAATGTTAACACATTATATATTAAATATTTATTTACGATGTAAAAAAAAAAAAAAAAAATAGATATATATATGTATACTATATATAATTTAAATTTTGACCGCTATGTTTCGAATTCTCAATAATAAACCAATTAAATTTACCGAAGCATTTCTTATCGATTTTCAAGAAGCTTTATCTGAGGGGGGGAAAAACATTCAAATTTAGAAACCTATTTATAAAAAATTGTTTTTATTATTTTAACTCATTACTAGAGCTTTTAAAATTTTTAAATGTTATTTTTGTAAATAATGCTTGTTAATTACCAATTTAAAATATCAAAGTAAAAATATATTGATTTGTTTCGTTTAAAATACTTTACAAGAGTCATTTTCATCTTTTTTAACATCAGATTTAAACAACTTTTATCATTGCCAATTTAAAGGTTAAAAAAATAAAATAAAATAAAATAAAATAAAATAAAAAATTCTCGGGATAACTTGGAGAGAAAATAGAATATCTTTTTTAAGATATAAATTCTGAATTCAAGTCTTGTTCTGGAAAACGCATAAATGAGATTAAAAATGTGCTTGTGCCAGGTAAATAGAACATTTTAATCATACAATCGCACAGATAAAAATTAAGACTTAAAAATAGAAGTGCATAGACGTTAAATTTTTGCATAAACATTGGTTGATTTTTAATGATATAAATACTAAACATCACTACTGCACTAAAATTTACATATATAAAAAAATAGTAATAATAATAATAAATATTTCAAACAGCATTTTTCTTTTAAATGGGCCTATATACATTAATAAAGTGATATAAGAAAAACATTTTTTTCAACTTATCTTTAGCGATTTTTAAAATAAGTTACCTTTAAAAATATTATACATGCCTTTTATAAAATTTACATCAATAATAATTTCTGAAACAATTGAGAAAAAAAGAAGTGGAGTAACAGTAATATAATCTTCGTTCTTTCTCATAATTATTCAGCTTTCAAGTTTCTTAAAAAAAAAAAAAAGACCTTCATACCTTTCTTGTAACGTGAATGGCTTCTTGTATGATGTTGTCAAAATGAAAAATTGACGCACGCGTTTTATTAATGTAGCTTACAATCGACGATGATTGCTGTTATTGCTGTTCAAACACTTATCCTGCCACGTTCGTTTGTTTAGAATCACACGCGCTTTATTGATCTGGTGCTTGAATGAATGAATGAATATGTTATCTGAATCCATAATTTATTATACTCATTCATATTTTATTACCTTTGAATACGAATTGAGCCTAAGTGAGTTAAATACTTGTGTACTTAACATTTTCAAAACATAGTTTCTCAAATATTGAATTATGCGGTTAATATGTTAATCATTATTCAGATTAATCATTTTATTTTCCCGTTATGTTACTTCGTTTATCAAAGGAATTTAATCGCTGTTTTCGTCTGCATTCATTATTCAAGGAGAGTGCTGAAATTTTTATTTTAATTGTTGTAAGAAATTTATATTTAGAAATAATATTTTACTGAATAAGAATCTAATTTATTTGAATTTCCATTAATTTTATTTTTCCTAGATTGACAAAAAATTTTGCGAGATTTGATACAAACGTATACTTTGAGGTTGATTCTTTTAATTCAGCTGAAACTTATATAACTTACGCTATAAAAAAAAAAAAATCCGCTTTTCTTGAAACAAAATACATAATGTTACAGAGAATAATTGTTGGAATAGAACAAATTAATCAGATTTATTCACACTAAGATATGCAATTACAAACTTATAAAAATATTTATGTGTTTTATCAAATATTTTCACATTAATTAAAAAAAAAAAAAAAAAAAAAAAAAAAAAAGCACTAAAATTCTTTAAAAATATAAATAAAATATTTAACTGAAACCTTTTACAAAATGTATAAAATTAAATATAATTCATAACTCAGTTTATAATATATCTGAATGTTCTGGTAATTGAAGAACAATTTATACATATCTGGTTTTATAAAACCTTTCTAGCTTTATTTATCGATAATTTTAAATGAACCTTATATGGGATATTATGGACCATTATACTACAAAACTATTAGTGAGCATTACTGAAAGAAAACATTATCCGTTATAGAAATTTATTATTAGAAGTAGTTGCCTTTTGACATTATGTTAATATAAATCATATATTATTAGAAAACATATACGCAAAAAAATACGGAATCTTAAAATAAGTTCGTGGTCTTCTTTTACTGAGAGAATCTCCGTGAAAATTCTGTAAAAAACACAATAAAAACAGATCATAAATAATACTGCTGGGGGAAAAAAAATTAGTCGAGATATTGTCTATAAAATCAACTAACAAATTTATCCAAATATATATATATATATATATATAATATATATATATTTATATATTTATATATTTTAACCTATAAACTATTTGGAATTATGTAAATATAAATCATTTGCGCTAACTTTTATTTTTCCTCAATCAAAAATTTCGCTGCAGGTAATTCTAATTTATCATCCCTTTTAAAATATTTTCACACAACCTTGGTACTAAATATTTTAGACCTTTAAAAAAGGTCTAAAGTCTTTAGATAAATAATGTTTTAAAAAACATTATTTATTCAAATTTAGTTATAATATTCTTTTGAATCTATTCAGCTGTTATGAAGTACACTGTAAAAAAAAAAAAAAAAAAAATTTCTAAAATAGGTAAAAATTTATAAGATATTTGAATAAAGCAATGTTCCAAATTTCAAAGATCTGTTTATAAACCAAAATGGGTCAGAAAATCTATCTAGTTTGAGCTTCCAAACTTGTTATGCATGGTTCACTATCTTATTTTTTATTTTTGTCTATAATAAATAAAGAAGTTGTATAAAATATTGTATCTTTCACCTATTATTTAAAAAAAAAATCTAACATGCATAGATGATCTAAACAAAATGTAAACATTTCGTATGTATACGTAGGTACACTGCAAAAAATAAACCCCAAAACAATTCTATCCCTAATTGGTCTCGTATCCAATTTAGGTTGAAATTTTGGGTTAAAAACAGAACTTTCGAATTTGGAACACTGCTTTACCCAAATATCTTAAAAATTTTTACCTATTTTAGAAATTTTTTTACGGTGTAGTCTATGTAAATATATAGTTAAATTCATTGTTTTCTATGTCTGAAATACTTCTATTCTTATATTTATTACAAATATTTTCTTTAATTACACTGCGTTTTTTTTTTTTTTTTTACATTTTCGTGTATAATGTAAAAATAATAAATCATGTATTACAATTAAATTTTATGTTACTTAATACGTTTCCAGCTAAGAGAAAAAAAAAAAAAAAAAAACATAGATTGAATATGTCCTAATTTTATAAGTTAACGTATGAAAAATCGTAACATTAGGCACAATGTATTAGAATAAAAATCATAGCATAGTTCAAAAGGTACAATTTGTGAATAAGTAAACCAAGTAGTATTGAAGCATTTTTACATAATATATTGAAAAAAATATTATTAAACTTTTATGTTCCGAAACACCTAAATAAATTCTGTATTATTATTATAAGTAATAAAAAAAAATTAATAATACTAGAGCCAAATAAGATTTTTTATAATTAGCAGAAGAGCATCGCAATGTAAAAATATACAAGATAAGGAAAGACACTACATTTCCAAAAGTTACATTCCAATAAATAAATACATTCGAATACATACAGTAAAATAATTAATAAAGACAAATCTAGTTTATAATCTTTTAACCATACATATATTCAAATATGTATACTAAATAATAATACCAATAACAAAAAAAATTGCATTGCAAAATTTTATACTGAAATTATTTAGACTATAACGTTTTTTCCAACTTAAAAAATGACTAACCTCATTGCGCTACACTCCGCGACAAAAAGATAGGTACAAAGGTTTGTTCTTTCTTTCTTTCTTTTTTTTTTTTTTTTAATATGATTATTTTGAATATGAATATTTTGAATATGATACAAATATTTAGTATGTCTTTGATATGATAATATTTTGTTATGATGATAAATGATCAGCACAATTTAGATAATGTTATTTTATGAAAAAAAAAAAAAAAAAAAAAAAAAAAAACGTTGTACCTATCTTTTTGTCACGGAGTGTAGTCTTAGATTAGAAAACTTTTAGTCTTAAAATTTTTCTAGATTAGTCTTAAAACAATTAGTCTTGAAATAGTGTTATTTTTTGATAATAATAAACGATAAGTACAATTTAGATAATGTTATTTTATGAAAATTTAAAGAAAAAAAAACCTTTGTACCTATCTTTTTGTCGCGGAGTGTATATGTTGTATTTTAATTTTCATTAAGAATGCGTATGATCGGGTGTAAAGAATTCAAACATAATCTAGTTCCTAAAAAATAAAATGTAATATGTTTATTATAATATTTTAATACAAAATAGTGTCTAAAATGAAGCAATAGCAACAAGCTCTTCTTAGTTTGGTATTGATGTTTATCATCTTGTTATTTTTGTTTTTATTTGTACTATAAAGAAGTACTTTTTTAAAGGGATGGGGTCTTACAAAGGATTATAAAAGTTTGCGTAAATATTCATTGAAATATATAAATATGAACTTTGTTAAAATTTCTCTAAAACTATTGAAATAAAAAAATAAATAAAATTCAAAAATTTAAGTTAAAAATTTTAAATGATCTATGCGACTTAGTTCAAACTTCCCCTTCAATTTTACCTTATTTTAGCTTATTCATATAATCTAAACATATCTAAGTATTACTTTGTGATTTAAAAAAAAAACTGTTTGACTGTTAAAAATTTGCTTAAAATTTCAGCACTCAAACGTAAAAATACTTTTTAAAAATAACTTCTAAATCTATCCACAAAGTAATATTAAAATATATTTAAAATATATTGATAAGCTGTAATAATATAAATTCGAGGGGGAAATTTAAAAACTAAATACCATGCAGCATTTAAAAAAAAAAATAATAATAATAATTTTTTTTTTTTTTTTTCAATATAGTTTTCGAGAAATTTTAATATGTTTAATACTGATGCATTTCAATGCTTATATATCCTAAATTTCGTAATGCTAAGACAGTAATTTCAATGAATGAATTTCAACATTCACATCTCTCAATACGTTTAAAAATAGCTCCGCTCCATCTATACCTTTTCTCAGTCGTTTGTAATTTTCATCATTCTGATTTTGAAAGCTTATATTCATAAGCAAAACAAAAAGTTTTAGCCTTTATATAATGAGGACTTTAGCGAATTGAAAGAGGTTTAATTCTGTCAAAGCCCGTAGAGAGAACTTTCCAACCAACCACCACGAACTTTATTTCTTTTTCAACTTTTATATCTTTTTTTAGGTGTACGGGTGTAAATTCTGAAACCACATGCATCACAAAAGAGCAGACACTTATAAAATTTTTACTTTATTTTGTCTTTGGATGTATGGTGTTTTAATATGTCCTAAAGCCTCCTAAAAACCTTCTAAAAGAACTCCTATATCCTCTATGATGATGATGATGTTGTCCCAGAGTGTGATTTAATAACTAATAACTTTACTTTACTGTACTTGTATCTCATTAAACAGGGCAGAGAAAGGCCTAGTTTTCACTGAAAAATTTTCATGTATGATTAATCATTAACTTTATATAATATATTTTAAATTATTGTTGGAGAAACACTATTTTAATACAATTTAATTATGATCGCTGCTTTACATTACATTTTAGCTGAATTTAACAAATAACATCGGATTTTACAACAAAGTAAAAACTACCATTATTCAGAAAATTTGAATATTAAAATATATTTTTAGGTGTGAGGGATGAATATGTGAAAAGTATTTACAGAATTTTGTCTATGTCAAACTCGGGATTAGGGATATCTTAAAAGATTTCATTGAGATACGTGAAGGAATTTAATGCATGATATCGTCCTTTAAATTTGACCTCAAGATATTATGATTTGACAAATCAGCTTAGTGTTAACCTGCGTTGACCTTTTCAGATAATTGTTCAATGACTAAATTGTAAGATAAATTAAATTATGTTTTCACTGCATGTATCCCTTATTTTTTTAAATAATATTTGAACTGATTAAATTTATGTTAATATATGCGTTCTTGATATTTCATGTTATCTAGAGTCATTCTAACTCAACAGGTGTAGTCACTAGAATATTTCAGTTTGTTTAAATAGAGATATAAAACATTCAGAAGAGTTATTTATAAAGAAAACTTTTTGTCAAAAACAACAGCTCTCTTTTTATAATTTTTGGAAATTAGGGATTGATTAATATTGTAATTCAAAACAATTTCATGTTCAACTCACGTGTCGTCTGAAAATTGTTTGTTTTGATGAAATAAACCTTAAATAAAACACAGACACAAAATAATAGTATAGTCTGATGTTTACCTCTTTATCGATTTCTCCCAGATATTTGGCGTTGTGTAATCTCGCCAGGGCAGTGCCTGAAATCTATGCCCTGTTACCATGGTGGCAACCCTAAGTAAACGAAACTGGACAAGCTGAAGCCCCACGCCGCTAGCCCTTGGCCAATCGAAAGCTGACATACAGAAAGGTACCACAGGGAGCTTACGTGAAACCCTTTCTGTAAAAATAACGATCGACTAAAATAAATCGTGTACACAATGCCATTTTTGTAAGTTTGTTAAGAGGGTGAGAAAAGAAAAAATACAAAAATAAAGAAACGTTTTTAAAATATTTTTTACTTATTTTTAAATCAATAATTTTAATATTCAAAGTCCTGATACAAGGGTGATATATTATTATTATCATTATTATTTTTAATATAGCTATTATTATCTAAATAATAGTAGCTTTTTGTATTTTAATGACTATCTTATTTAAAAGTGATAAAAAAAAAAAAAAAGGCTGAAGCATTCTCTTTTTTTTTTTTTTTTTTTTTCTTTAATAATAATAATGAATTTAACGAACGAATTTTTCTTAAATTGTTACTTCAAATAGAAAATTTTTTTCAGAATTCATGTTGAAATGAATTAAATATGTATATTTCTAAAATGCTCAAGGAAATAATAATTTTCGTTTCCCTCAAAAAATGCTTTTCTGTAATACAATACATAATATATACACGTATAACCTTCTTATACAAAGCACAAGTTGGTCAATGTTTGAGCCTAATTTAGAGTAACTATTATTTCCGGACTGAATATTTTAAAAAATTGCATAAGTTCTGTAAATTACTGCTGTATCGTTTTAGAAAATTTATTTGATTTATTGTTTCTTCAGCATTTGCTCTCTTAATATTTCAAAATTCACGAAAAACAGGTTCTTCTTTCTATTTTACATTAGATTTTTACAAAACAATAATATAATTGAATAGCTTAAATTATAGTTAAATTTCTTTATAATATCTTGACACTTTGCTACTGCAAAAATTAAGAACATTTTGCATTTAATTCTTTTTTATATTTACATATGGAAAAAAGAAACTGAAGAATTTTTCATAGACGGATGAAATTGGGTCAAACTTTGTAGCTATTTCCAACGCTGTCTGGTTCCTTTTGACTTGACCGAGGGCGTAGCCGGTTGCCATAGCAACCAGGGATGCAGCTGTGGATCCCGCCTCTGTCCCCAATCGATCTGTCCCTCTCTTCCTCTCTTCGATGCGGTTGCTATGGCAACGGTCTCCCGTAATCCCTCATCATCCCGGCCCCCGCGACTAATAGGTGTGCGAACCCTAATTGAAATCCCTTCACTCTGTGCACGGACGGGTTGAGTTGAGTTGTTTGCTGCCCGCTCCTTCATACTTGGCTCTTTCGTATACTGCTGCCTCCGTTCCCCGGGCGGCATCAGAATTTTCGAACGTTCCAAACGTTCCAGAGTTCCTTTCGAAAAACAAGATGCAGCATCAGCTAGCTATGTGGGCGAAGAGTTAAAACCGGGCCCAAAAGCCCGAAGGCTGAAAGGGGGAGGGATGGAGAAGTTTCTAAAGAAGTTGGCAGGAGTGGCAACGAAGGAATTCGTTCTTTTTACGTTATTTTCTTCTTTTGTGTTGCTGTTAAACAGTTTTATCTCTGTCTCTAATTCCGTTCGCTTGTACTTTTGTTTTCAACGAAAGAATGCTCTTTAGAGAATCTAAGCTGCAATATCATGAACCATCGATTTTCAGCTTATGTCCCGGTTTCTAATTCTGAGAATATTTCAGCATTCTTGTGCTCGGAGAAAATTTTTATTAAGATGAAGAATTTTTTCAATAGTGCATAGAAAAAGATGCATTAAGGTTCTTTAAAATTTTAATACGCATAATGAATAATGTTTGCACACCACAGGTATTAGAAAATTTAACAATAAGTAATCAATATTCCTGCACATGTCGTAGGTTTAGAACGAAAGTGTCCACTGAGATTTCCTGCCTCGCCATCTCTCCACAGACTGAATGTAAAATTTTCTGATCAAAATTCAAAAACAGTTGCTTCCGATCTGGAAACCGCTTGCGCGTGCGTGGTATGAAAGAAATTATTGCGCATGAGCGGTAAAGTTTCAGTCATAAAATTCATTTCTGTATTTCATTTTCTCTTCGTATTTTCAGCGGCAATCGCTCATTCTTTTCTCTGTTGTACTTGGAATATATATGTTGAAAGTAAAATTAAATTACATGAAACCTTCAAAAACGCACTTTTATATATTAGAAAAGTAATTAAGACATGTTATTTAACGTTTTTGTAAAATATAATTGCAACTACTTTTTCTTTTTATCTAACAATCACTATTATTTGCCAAGTCTCAAAAATTAATGCACAAAAATTTCAAATTCGTTTTTAATTTTTCATATTCGCAATTCAACCGAAAATAAATAAATAAATAAATAATATTTTAAAATAAAAATTTTATTTTCTTTGATTTTTAATATAAAATTAACTTCTATTTATCAAGCTTGCACTTAGAAGTAATTCAAAAAATATTACATTAATCATAAGTATAAATATATATAATTATGTAAAAATTAAAAATTGAAAATGAATGTAAGCAAAATAACTTTAAAATGAAAGCAGACTGAAAATAATAATTAACCTATCTTCTATTTTACTGCATTTTCTTGCACATTAAGTATGTAAATTAGTAGTCTTTATAATATTTATTTCAGTAATTATTGGTTTTTACTTTTTCTAATTATATTACTTTTTAATATATATGTATATATGAAAGACCCTTTTCGAACATATCACAAGGGAGAAAAAAAGTAATTAATTTATTAAAAAGTGAGAGTGCCTATACCATTTATCAGCAAAAATGCCTAGTGAAAGATAATATATTGTGAAATGCCCTCACTAAAATAATATAAGAGACAATACAGTATGAAATATCACCACTAAAATAGTAATAAGAGAGAGTACACTATGAAATAGCATCACTAAAATAATATACGAGAGAAAACGTTATGAAATATCATCGCTAAATAACATAAGAGAGAATAAACTATGAAATATCAACACTAAAATAATATAAAAGGGAATACACTATGAAATATCATCACTAAAATAATATAAGAGAAAAACATTATAAAATATCATAACTTTATAAAATAAGAGAGAATAAATTATGAAATATCAACACTAAAATAACATAAGAGAGAATGCACTATGAAATACAATCACTAAAATAATGTAAGAGATAAAACATTGTGAAATACCATAACTTTATAACATAAGAGAGAATAAATTATGAAATATCAACACTAAAATAACATAAGAGAGAAAATGCACTATAAAATACCAACACTAAAATAATATAAGAGAGAATACACTATGGAATACCTTCACTAAAATAATGTAAGAGAGAATAAACTATGATATATCATCACTAAAATAAAATTATATAAATATACGAAAACCTTTTTAAAACTTGTCGCATAACAGAATGTTGAAGCTAATGCAACACAATTTATTAGAACTTTTTTTTTTTTTTTTTTTTCAACTAATGGGCTAAAACAATCCGTCTATAGTCAAAAATACACGAAACTAAGCATATATATTTATATATATGCCCGTACATGCAATTTATAACCCAAACGTCTCTCATTCTTTTTACTTTTTCCAATCAGAACATTTGATGTTAATAAAATTGAATATTGTTTTATGTCTAACGTTCCCCGATCAAAATAAACACTTTTTATCACATTTGTTGTAAGACATTGAAATGTACTTACATTTAGACAATCACTTATTTTCAAGATATTCTGAATTTCAAGTCTTCTGAACTTCTCTTATTCATTGAATTGCTTGAAAAAAAATTAACAGTTCTAACTTTTTAAGGAGGTTGGGGAGAGGAATGACTTGCAAGTATAGAAAACGTTGGAAAGATGTTTGTCATCATTATTTTCCATATGTAATTAATTTTTTAAAACTAAAAAATATTTTTTTTCAAATGCAGTGGTTTATAATTTCTTGCCACATGAGAGAATAATCATATGATAATGTGTTAATTAAAAAGTATAATTTTTATTTATTACAAACAAATACATATTTTTTCCTTTATTATCTAATATTTAAAATTGTTCCTGCTTAATTAAAAATTCTGTTTAATAAAAATACTACTCACTCATATATTTATTTACGGCGATCAAAATCAATTTTACATCTGTGTGAATGATTGAAAGATTGAAGCACAGAGTTTCAATTACAATTGAGTTAATAAGAAGATTTTTATCTTATCAACAGCAACCAAAGATTGGATTAAAAACATTTAATCACATTTATGATTTTGCACCTTCTCTTTAGATTTTCTCTTTCATTTTATTTCCTTCCGATTTCTTATCATGCGATTGCAGTTTCAAATTTCCTCTGGCTTGCAAAACAAAATACCTTGTTAGAATAGCCTCTTCATTCCCAATAGCTTACAGCTTTGGAGAAGGAAATATATATATATATATATATATATATATATATATACAGTTTTATCCAAAAATAAAATAAATAAAACTTTGAAATCTTTATTTTCAAAAGAAATTCGATAACGGGAACTTCTTTCTTTGTTCTTCCTTGCTTACTGTCTCTATTTTAGTTACTAGGTTGTTTCTGTAATATGATATACGAGAAAATTTGTGTTTCTCGACTTCATTTAATTACAAACATGTTATTGATTTGCTGATGTTGTCTTTCTTCTCGAAAGAAAAAAAAAATGATAGTGTGAAGTATATTTCAAATACATCTGAACTGTGATATTTATTTTTTATTGATTTAGTGTAATTATTAGTAATTTTGAATAGGGTGAATAAGAATACACGGAATCCATGTATTTATTTATGTTGTTTATGCTAGATGTAACGAATTCGAATACACAAAATATACGTTAAAATCATTGTAGAACACAAGGTTTAGAAAAAGGGAACATTATTAATTCCCGTAATTTGTGTCTTATAATTACACTTTTAGTTTTACATTTTCACCTTTTTCTCTTTTTCTGAAATTATTCATTAATTAAAATTATTCATTAATTGTTAGAAGTTGTTTAATTGTATAAAGAAAGGAGAATAAGAATCTATAAAATCTATGTATTTATCGAAATTGTTAATTTTAACTATAAGAAATTTGAACAAACAAAATATATGTTAATGACATACCTGCCAACCACCTCATTAATAAGCGTAAAATTGTTAACAACCCTTTTTCCACACCATTTTATTTTTAGAGTAATTTTCTCTCCAAATGTTGTTACGATTAATTAAGAATAAAATTATTCTAAAAATTGACTGACGAAAAAAAAAAAAAAAAAAAAAATGGGTACTAAAAAATTTGCGCTTTATAATGAGATGGTTGGCAGGTATTTAATGATTGTTTCTTTAACGCAAGGTCAAAAATTCTAAGCATAACCAAATCCAGCAATTTTTGTCTTATAATTTCACCATTAGTTGTTCATTTTCATTCATCCTCTTTTCATTCCTTACTTTCTTATCTCTCTCAGCTATCCCCCCCCTCCCCCCCCCTCTCTCTCTCTTTTTTTTTTTTAATTATTTATTAACTGTTAAAATACTTTTAAGAGTATTTTTTAGCCATAAAAGAAGGTTGTGTTTCATATATTTAACAAATCGCCTAAAATCGAAAGTGGTCATTTATGGCAAGGTAGCGTTTTTCTAGATTTTAATAAAATGTACAAAAACATTTTATTAAAATGTGCTTAAAATGTGCTTTATCAGTGGGGAAAAGTAAAAATTGATTAACATGGAACAATTTGAAAATTTCAAAAAAATATATATATTATTTTATTTATTTATTTATTTTTAATTTAAATAGTTTAACGAAATGTTACTAAATATTGTTATTTTTTAATGTATGTATGCAAAATTTCATAATTCAAATATATAAATTAAAGTTTTATAACGACCAATATCTTATGAAACTAAATTATAAAGGTAGAGTCTTTTTTTTTTATTATTATTATTAAAAATTCAAATGCTTGAAATTTAAAAAAAAAAGAAGAAGAAGAGGAGGAAGAAGAAGTTTTATAAATAATAATAATAAAGCCTGCTTTATACTAATTTAAAAAAAAAATTACTTTTTATTTTTTAATTTATTTTATTTTACTTTATTTTTACAAGTATCGATTTATATTCGCTTTTTTTCATCATACATGTTATGTATTGTACGATATTTTTAGCTTAAGTTACCTATGTTTTTACTGCTATAAAAGTTTATGAATATCTCCTGAGCAATTAAGTGCTTTACTGTTTTTACTTATAATCTCATCTAAATTTATTTGAACAAAAATTTTATGGTAAATTAAACGAATTTTTAAGAACGAACGGATTGTCGAAATAATTTTTTCAAAGAAAATGTTTTACGAAATTATGGAAAAGTTTTTGTGTTAGAATAGGAAAATTAATTATGTTTCATCCAAATCTAGCATTTTCCCCTTTAAAATTAATTGCGGATTTTATATTCATTCATCTAGATTCCTTAATTTTAGTTATTTGTTTGGAAAGAAAGGATAGAAACGAATGTTTGTGAGAAATATTGTTTACTGCAAAAATTAAGATGCTTGTTATTATTTTTTATTTCTATGATAGAAAATAGAATATTTACAGAAATTATTGCTTCTAAATCTTAGAAAAATATTTATTTATTTATTTATGGAAATATTTATTTCCAAATATAGAATAATTATAGAATAAATACATGTATAATTATTAGTTTAATTACTATTATTACTGATATTTAAACTTCTTTATTATCTTTAATTACTCTTATTTACAGATTTCCATTAAAATGTTTTATTCCTTTATATATATATATATATATATATATATATATGATAGATAACGTAATAAATTTTAAACTTAAAATTTAGCAATTAATAGATACAAAACAATACCAACTCACAAAAATATAGAACTGATTTTAACTTAAAGGAAAGACTGACACAAAATTGTTACGATTTTGTTACGACCAATAAGAGACAAAAATAACTTATATTACTTACACCGACATGAATGATAAGGAAAAAAGGACCATTAAACTTTATGACAGAGAAAACAAATAAATATCCACAGAAATAATTGGATAAAAATGCTTAAAATTAGAAGTAAATACCCGTCAGGGGGACTGCACTTCATAAAGCTGTGAAAGCTGCATCGATTTCGTAAAACAATATAGCTAATCATAGCAATTTATATCGTTTCAGCCCCGATCGAAGCAGCAAAACCATATAGAATGCGAAATTAAAAATCAAATATTAAATTAAATCAAATATTAAATTAAATCTTCATGGATAGCAGAAAGAAAACTAGAAAATGCATAGTAGCTACATGTAAAACATTTAACACAAACTGGAGAACAGGATGATGCCAACAAAAAATGAAATTAAAAATAAAAGCTATGCAAACATCGATTAATCGACAAAGAATGAACGACAAAGCATTATCATTAACGATAAAATACACAGAGTAATTATTTATTGAGACGGTCAAAATATATTTTAAAGTTAAATATATATTATGGCTGATAATTTTGAACACATTTTCGTACATATGTTTTATATTTAGTTGGAAATTTTTTTTTCATATTTTTGACCACATTGCAGATCAACATATTCAGGTGTAATTTTCAGATACTCAATATTGAAATTTTTGCCTTTGTATAATGCACTATCGCTTTTTAAAGCTCATTTTTAAATTCTCCAAGCAATTACGGACTGTCATCTAATTACTAAAAAGAAAAAAAAGAGCCTTTCATTAAGTTTAATCTTAAACTCGCCTTCAACCTCCTCCTGGGAGGTTCTAGTAGTTTCCGCAAAGAGTAGGCTTTTAATTTAATGGGCCCGAGATTTTGTAATTCTTTAATTATGGCTTGTTTTTGAACAACAAAAGTAGTTGCGAGCTTAAATTACAGCGTTTTTGGCTTTAAAAAATTACTTAATCTGGAAAAATTTTTAAATTGTTTCTGAGAGAATTTAATTGCTTCTGAAAATTTTATTTTTAGAAGAAAAAGGTTAAAGTTATCGACCATTAAAGTTAAATAAATGTTTTGCATAATTATAGAAGTATAAGATTTGTTTAAACTGTTTTATTCGTGTAAGCCACATAAAGTAAAATAAAAATAAACAAAGTTGATTATTTAAAAAAATAAATAAATAAAATGTAGTATGTATACGAAAAAAATGCATATTATAAATCTAGATATACTTTCTTTTACAATTAAGCAACATTAGTAAATAGTTCTTAAGAACGCCCTCTATATGAAAAAATCTTTCCTAATGAATATTTCTGAAACATATCGTACTCAATTTATTCTCTGGATAATTGTATTCTAAAAACTGAAATTTCTGCTAGCTTTTATATATTTTTTCTTGTAATTTGTTGATAAAGATTTTACCAAATATCAAAATAAAATAAACATATTTATCAATATATATATTTTTTTATTCACAAAGATCTCATAAAAACTGGGTAAAAAAAAAAAAAAAAAAAAAAAAAAAAAAAAAGGTTAGCTCAACATAACATAAAAGGATTAGCTCAGGGGAAGAACGTTTGCTTTATGGTTCTAGAATTCTCAATTTTATAATCTTAATTACGAAAGACTGGTTTTAGAAAGCTTCTATAAACTTTAATTCCTTTGCTGTGGGTTTTTTTTCAAATAATACAGCCTCTGAATGTACTGCATAAAATCTGTAATATTAATCTACATTAGATGTATTCTATAAACTGATAGTTGACATTTCTATATACTAGTTTTAAAGTTTTAATAGCAGTACTCATATTCAGGAATATTTATTTATTTTGTGTGTTAAACCTTTATATTTTTAAATGTGTCGAAATAGGCAAAATATTGTTCTGTGTGTGATTTCTGTGGTGTTCCTTGTTAGAGACATGACAAATTAATATGTAGGGAGAAAATGCATCACTTAAGAATATTATTTGCAACAGAATGGCTGTGCTTTTTGCCACATAACGACAGGTTTAGAAAATAATAATGATGATGATGGTGATGATGATGATGATGATGATGATGATGATGATGATACAAAGGTAAGGAAAAATGCAAGTAAAAATTACAAAAGCAGCTTACATCTAAAGGCATCAATAATAATAATAATAATAATAATAATAAAAATAATAATAATAAAAATCTACTTATGTAATTGACGATACGTAACATGTGTATAATGTATATCTTTTTTGACATAAAAATGACATGATATATAAAATCTCTCGTGAAACTCTGACTCTTTATGAATTCTCATCGACCAATAAGACAATATTATTATTATACTTTTTTCCTTTTCGGTTCCAGTTTTTATATATAATTTTCTTTAATAAACTGAAATCACTACCTGTACAAATTCGTTAAGTGTATCGAATATTTTTCAATTTTATGGGGATTTTTTTTTTAACGGCGTATTCTGAAAAATTGTCTTAATTCATTTTGTCTCATTTATATTTTTAGGAATTATTAATATTAATAATTTAATTTGAAAAATTCAGACCATTTTTTTTTAAATCTAAATTATGTTTAAAGCGTATTTAAATCCATATAAATTTCAAAGTTAGACTAAGGCATGGCAACAAAGCGATTATTGTCGCTAATTCATTAATAAATGTCACCTAAATCACATATGAGCGACAAATTCGTTTCCTGAAATATATATATATAAATTCTACTTGCTTTTTTTCTCTTACTACATAAAAAAAGCGACGGATATAAATATATTTTGATATTGATAAAATGTCGATAAAAAAAAGCCTTTACAAATTAAACCAATATATTTTACACAAGCTTCTAAGGTTATTTTTTGTTGATTGTTGGTTCGTTCAGTAATTGGCTTTAAGTTTAGTAGCGGTATTGTTTTATGGAGGCTATAGTGCGTTGTTACTTTCACACTGCACTAGTGCCTATTTTTTATGAAGAGTCGTGATGAATAATTTCTACCCAAAATAATTGTCATGCATTTTTCTAATGGTATTTTCTTACTTCCTTCATCGTTCCACACTAGGTTTTTGGTGCATTTTCGTAAAAGTTGTTTAAAACATATCTTGCTTGATTTATGTATTTAAATTGATTACTAAAATTTAACTTATATACCTTTGCAGTTAGTATTTAAAACAAAATTTAATCTTAAAATCAAAGTGCTTCAGATAAAAAGCATTAGTATGTGATGTGAAAAACATATATGTGATAATTGTTATTACTTTTGTTTACCATTTTTATATTTTTAGACTACTAAATTTTAGTGGCTGGTGTGAATCCTAAAACATAAAGTTTACATATCCATATAATGCAATGAATATGTTTTAGGAAAATCCTTTATTTTAATTAATAAAATAAATATAAATATAAATATCTTCAATGTATGGCGTTCGAGATTTATAAATTATCTTTCCTTTTATGGAAAAAAAGAAAAGAATGCGACGGAATTCCTTATGTTTCATCCAATCTAGCATCTTTGCCTTTAAAATTAATTGTGGATTTTATATTCATTCATCGATATTCCTTAATTTTAATATTTGTTTGGAAAGGAAAGATAGAAACGAATGTTCCTGATAAATATTGTTTACTACAAAAATTAAGATGCTTATAACTATTTTTTATTTCTATGATAGAAAATAGAAGATTTGCCGAAATTATTCCTTCTAAATGTTAGAAAAATGTTTTGTTTTGGTCTTTTTTTTTATGTAAATGTTTGTTTCCAGATATAAGCGCGCGTAGTCCTTTTTAATACACTATCAAGTAAAATATTTTTACAAATATTTATGAAGGAAATTGTGATTATTTTATTTGAAATATGAATAAGGAGAAATCCTTTGAAAATATTGAAGTAAAAAGAAAAGAAATTGATAAAAGACTCAAAACATTCTACTAGTGGAATTTTATCTCTAAATATTTTTGTTAACATTCTATGTTAGATTTCATAATATGTTATTTTGCCGTATTATCTGCAATACAAATAGCAAGATGAATATAAATAGTAACTATATAATATAAATTTACAAAATGTATCTTCTTTTTTTTTTTTTTTTTTTTTTTTATGTTATGGTTATTTATTTGAAAAATCGCATGCCATTAACATCAGGCAGTCCGGTTTATTTTTAACCTGGAATTTTAATTTATTTATCAAATTTTGATTATGAGAATTCAGAAAGGACACAATTCTACATTTAGAACACAATTCTACATTTTGAAATCGTCTTTTAAGATATGAACAATCCAATCTATTGATTATAATATCTCACTGAAATGAGAAATCAAATTTTAAAACTGCTGTAGTTAACTTCGGGATCAGAATCCTATTTATTACAGAAAGGAAACAAGCGTCGTCACCATTCATGGTGGACCACCTTGAATTTTGCATAATAAGGAGTAGTCTATTGCTGAATCTAAGAATTTATAAATACATCAGGAGTAAAAATATGAGTTAAAAATAGGATTTTAAGACTAAATCAAATTCTTCTTAGGAAAGACTTTTTTTAGTAACTTAATATAATTTAATATAATAATTATTTTGTTATTTAAATACACAAAAAGGTGTTTTTTCTTTTTCTTTAAAGTGTGAATTTGAGTTGTTTAGCAATACTTACTGTATTTATTTAAATAAAATCTCAACTCACTGTACATTTGCTCTTTTTTAATATTTTTATTTATTTATTTATATATTTATTATTATTATTATTATTATTATTATTTGTTGCGAAATATAGGGGGGGGGGATGTCTCCTATTCTGGGCACCACACCATATCTTTTAACAAAAATCAAATATGGTGGATTTGAGTACTGTCAAACATATATTGTGACAGTATGCAGTTTTTGTGCTAACACCGAAGTAAGTAGGTGCAATTTTTTAGTAAGCGCAAGCATGGGGGGGGGGGGGGGGAGGGGAACACAAATGTGATTTATGAATATTTTCAGAATGCGATAAATCGAAGTAAATTAATTTAAAAATGTAAATGCAAGATATATTTATGCAGTATATTCCCTATATCTTGTGTTGCAATATCGAATTCAGCCAAAATGGGGACCGAAAATTGCTTTTTCTGCCATTATAAAAATGGCTGCCATTGCTGGTTGTGGGCACCTTCACGTAACCGGTTGCGAGCACACTTGTTTTTTAATTTAAAACGTGTGTTTGACTTACAAACTGTCAAATATGGTAGCTTATGTCAAAATAACATATTTTATTAGTGTTTTTATGTACGTTTAGGCTTTTTTAGCAATGTCAACCCTGAAAAGGTCAACCGATCCAAAAGAAATGGGTGTTAATGTGTTGGTTAAAGCCATTTAGGATTGCTTAGTAGATAAGAAATCCATAAAATCGACTGCCCGAGAATATGGACTTCCTTGCAGCAGCTGAGTCCCTCCAGAAGAAGACTGGAAAAAGTAAGGCAACTCCACCTTTCAATGTGCCGCCAAACGCGCTAAAAGTTGGAGTCTCGACAATCTGATGATGTAGACTTCTGTGTCATATGTTTGAAGCACCTTCCACTATGCCTAACAAGAGCCATCTCAATCAAATGCAACGAGTGTGATCGTATGTGCATTTGAAGTGTGCCAATATACATGCAAATTATTTTACTTGCAAGCATTGCACTTCTGATTTGGAGGACGATGAAGATGACTATAAAATTGGAAAAATGCCATTTTCTATTATTATTTTGGCCACTGAATCCTTATAAAAGGAATAAATTTTGTTGTCTTCTGTATTTATGGTAGTTTTTCTTATTATTTTCCCATTTTTAGCGGATTTTTCAAGTGTTCCCACAACCGGATAATTTATTATTTTTTTTTTTTTTTAAATTTATTTTTTTAATTAATTAATTTATTTTATTTATTTATTTTATTTTATTTTATTTTATTTTATTTTATTTATTTATTTATTTATTTATTTATTTTTTTGGGGGGGGGTCGCAAAACTGACCACTTCACAAAACTGACAATAATATTTTTTTTTGTTGACGGAATCAATACAGTTACTTCATCAAACGTTAGCAAAGGGTTTTAGCTTTCCACTGGTATTCATGCATATGTTTGAACAATATCTTCTCTATCAAAAGTTATAAGCCAAAATCAAAACTGTGCCCTTAACCGGAGACATTCCTCTACATGAAATACTTAAAACTGCAAATTTCATTTGACTGATTTAAGCTTAAGTTTGAAGATTATTATTAGCCAAAATACATTGCTAACTTTAAAGGAAAGAAAACCCCTTTGGAATTGCTTGTTCTCTTCTCTGCATGTGCATAGTTTAATAAGTGTTTATTATGTAAATTTGCCTGATACATTTGAAATACTTTAGTTTTGAAACCTAAATCATCAAAGATAAATGTTAAGCCGAAACGAAATGCTAATTTCTTTATGAGTAACAATGTTAAATTCTGTGTTATTGGCGCATATGGGAGGAATATATTTGAATGTAGCTAACACAGAATCTGGGAAATTCTGCAAAACAAACGTAAACGGCAGAATTCATCATCGGAGAAATCATCCGTCCGAAACATGAAAGACACGATGTTTCTTCGATTACATCATATTGGCATCAAGCCAAATCTTAATATGTTGAAATATGGGAGGTTCATTTTTAAAACTGAAATTTCTATTTTAAAAGCTAAACTCTGTTTCAGTTGCCTGAATTCGAAAAATTTGATTATGAATGCATATTGTCTGCCGAATTTTATCAATATTCTAATATTTTGTTCTTTTGTTAAACTTGCGTTGCTGTTTGTCCGAGCTACATTTCAAACATCACTGAAGAATTACAATAGAGCAAAACAAGCTGTAGATTGCAAGATTTTAATTTTAATTTTAAGAAATGAAGTAGGGCTCGATTCAAGCAAATTTTATATGGCCTTATTGATATAAATAGAAAAATTATGTGTTTTTAAAATGGAAATTTCAGTTTTAAAAATGAGCATCCTATATTTCAATGTACATTTTTAATTTATTAACTGTTAAACTGTTGTTATTTTTGTTCCTGGAAAAATCTTTCTTGTCTAAAATTAAAGAACACTTCGATGGTTTAAGATTCTTAATTTAAATGTGTATATAAATTCGTGACAAAGTTTTATTTCTTTCAGACAACAATAAATGAATTATCATACATAAGTGAACGTACGTTATTTTATGCTGTAATAAGTTATGCTATTACGTAATACAGATATTCGGGTTTAATTGTATTAATATGGAGGCTCACAGATTTCAAGAGAACTATATAAATTAACTGACAAACTGATTAAATGGTCAACTGATTCCCTAAAATGTTTATTATGTTTAATCTTAGTCATCCTAGAGAGTGTCACATAAATAAAATTTGCGAAAATAAAACGATTTTGTTTATTTATATATTGGTTTTACATTACATTAATTTAATAGTTTTCGAATGAACGTTCTAATAATTTCTGGCTTTTTTATTCTACATATTTCACACAGAAATTTACAATTAAAGCTTATTTTTATCTCCCAGTGGATGTAACTCGACATTTCTTTTTTTTTTTTTTTTTTTTTCAAATAATTATTTAAATAATAAATATAGAAATTCTAAACTTCGGTGTAAACAATACTCTTAGTTTTATCTATCCTTCGTCTAACTATTTCAAAAGCAAAGAGCACTCGCACTGTCTATATCGATACGATATGTCAACAGTAACTGTTGAACAGTTTGAAAAAAGAAATTATACTCACTTCTGTTGCCAAACAAATAAAAAAATAAATACGGAAAAATAATTTTTACCAAAATAAGCTCAAACACGAGTCTTTATATTGCACTTTGAAAAATTACACATTCAGATTTAGCAACTCTCTTCTATAGGAAATTTGAACACAAAATATTTTATGTATAAAATGGAAAAGTAACCACCATTTTTGTGGTCAGTCTGCCGCTTGCAATCGAATGTTGACGATGAAGTAATGACGAACTTACTATCCTGAAATGCTAAAGGTGGAACATTCTCCTCTAAGGGTTGAACTCACTTCAGACTTCTATGAAGGGATAACATGTATGAGAATCGATGCAACTTACCTAGTTTTACATCCTATTTTCATCGCAACTAAATATTTCCCTCCACAGATTGCTTTTTATGCCCCTTGAAAAATGGTCTTTGTATGTTTTTATTGTACTTTCGATCTAAATTTGCCCATATTCCCATCATTATATGAAATTCATATGGAGTTTATATTACTCAGCTGAAAATATAGTTTCATTCACCTGTGGAAATATTGGTTGATAATTTCCTGTAGAAATATTGGTAGTCTCCAAATTAAATATTTAATCTTATCTAATGTGTTCTACACGCTCTCCTCCCACCCATCCCTTTTTCTTTCTTTTTTTCTTTTTTTTTCTTTCTTTTTGTTATTTTGTGAGTGTGTCAGCTTGTAATCCTTTATAACTTTTTTCCTCACCTATAAATTTCATGCATATAGGTTACCTGACTGGAAAGAATTTTACTAACGCACTACTTATGAAAATTTCATACTACATATTAAGAAAACTTACCTTATGTCACTTCCAATTATACCTACCTTAATTAGTTTCATCTTGATTTATCAGGTTTTATTTTAATTTAATTTAACAAACAACAAATAGAAAATTTAACTGTTGCACTAAAATCTGCAATCTCTCTTCTATAGTATTTCGAAATATCTTAATCGTACTGAATATATAGCCCCTACTCTTCAATGTTCAAAGAGCCACGGGGGCGTCTTCGATTTTTGGCGAGAAATGGAGACTCCCCTGCGACACAGTCCATGCAAATGAGGGCCCCGACCGTCACCCGCAGCTGGCCCTGTAGATTAATGGGGGCTAGAACTATTTCTCTACCACCCTCTTTTAGGCTTCATCTTCTTCATTGCTCTTCTCTTTGTTTTTGTTTTTGCCTTTTTTTTTTTTTTTTTGTTAGCTCTGTGCGTTTGTGTAGTGTTCCCCATAGCTTTTGAGAGAACCGGGCAGTCAAAAACTATGGTGGAAGCAAGAGTCCACTTTATGCATATGTGAGCAGTTTTATTATTATTTTTGCAGCCTCTTGTTTTTCAGAATGTCTCATGGGTTTATGTCAGGCACTGTATTAAATCGTCCTCATTTTTATGAGCATTCGTTTCTTTTTCGTCCTGCTGTCTTGCGAAAATGTCCCTCCCTTTTTTCTTGCTTATTTCCTTTCTTCCTTGAGAGTTATTCGTAGGTGTATCTTGTTTTCCTAGATTGGAAATAAAGGGGCCGTCACTAAACTGAATTTGACAGAACAGTTTTTCAATTTTTTATGTAAGTTATTATGTGTGAGCATTCACCTATTTCAGTTAATATGCGTTCACTTCTAGATCTATTTTTACTCAGTTATTTGTTTATAGATAACAAAAAAAAAAAAAAAAAAGTCTTCTAACCCTATTTTTTAAACTGTTTAAAAATTCCAAACTATCGTAGTGCAAAGCACAAAAATTATGGGGGCAGAGAAGAGAGAAAGCAAAATAAAAATAAATAAATAAAATTATTTGTTTTATAAATACTTACGTTTCTAAAATATAAAATTGGTTTGAAATAATTCTATTTCAAAATTGATTAATATGAAAAAAAATTTAGTAATTGATTAAATCGAACTTAATCCTATGATATTTAAAAGCGTATAAAGTACATAAATCTGACTTAAATTCTGCAACTGCTTAAATAGTTTATAGAAAAATAAAACCAGAAATTTAATTTTAAATACTTTTGCATATTCATTGAAATTTTGAATGCATAATAATTACATATATATATGAAAGTTCGAGAATCAAAATCATCGTAGTTAATATTTCCTTTACGCACTCGATTTATGCGATGAAAACCAAATATATGCAGTATACATTCATATAGAAGATAATGTAATATTGTTCGCTTTCGGTCATCAAATCATTAACATGCGAAAAAGATATGATGACACTGGTTATCAAACTGCGCCAATAAGGTGAAATTAAAATGACCCGATAAAAGTTTAAATACATTTTTTAATTGCACCTAATTTTTATGTATAAGAGGGGAAGAAATATCAATTTCTATCTTTCTTTTTTTTTTTTTTTTGTAAAATTCGATATAAATTACTCGTTTGTTTCAAACTTCAGTTGCAATGCTGAACTGAATTTGTATTAAAAGTATTGTAATCAATTTTAGAATTTTTATTTTACTTTTTAACGTCACCGTGTAGAATTCAATCAGAAAATGTAATAAAAAATTAATTATAAATTAGTTTTTAAATAAATTCTTATCAGTGTGCTTATTAAAAAAAAATTCCATGTCACTGAAATCTTCTTTTCATACAGGTCCATAATAAAACGTTTTATTAAAACAGGAATCATTCATCTTTTAACATAACCTCACAAGTACGTATTTAAAAACTTGTACCCTTATAACTTGTTATATACACTTTTATTGTTATTATTATTATACGCTTTTAGTAATTTTCCTGAATAAAATTATTAAATACATTCCCAATACTTTTTCAATTGATTATAGAAGAAAATTTTATTATATATATATATATATATACAGACTGTTAATTAATAGATCTGGTTTCTTTACATTAATGTATTTCATCCACTGATGATTTTTTTTTTTTTTTTTTTTTTTTTTTTTTATCTTATTGGTCATTGGTGTTTCAGTGATCTTGTATCTGTTGCTTGGCTTCTAATATGCTTAATAGATCATCTTTATTATATATATATATATATATATATAGAGAGAGAGAGAGAGAGAGAAACAGACCGTTCAGTAGTAATATAATATTATCAGTGCAAACATTTGAAATTGAAAGATGATTTAATTTCAGTATTCAAACAATTATTCTGATCAAAAACGAAGACCACCCAAATCAAAATACATGTATAATTTGAATTATTTAGTATCATTGTAACACTCAGCAGACAAAAGATAGATGAAGATACCAACATAATTAAATTTTAATAGAGATTTATTTCGATTAAAAATAGTCATGGTAAAACTCCATCGAAAGCCAAAATTAATATGTAATTAAATTAAATATTCTGTGAATAGAATAGTACTTTTATAAAAAGAGTTAAAACAAATAACTTTATTAATTAAGCTATGTTAAATTAATTCACAACAAACTTACTACGTTTATTTTCTACAAATTATTATGCGATACATGGCGTGTAAAAAAAGGGAACCAAGATAAAAATTAAAAACAAGCAGTGAAAAAGTAATAACATAAGGACAATTTAAAAGTGCAATATTTCGAACGCTGGTTGCTATCAAAGCAAAATAACCAGCAGATTTCAAAACATTGCATTCAGAACAATAAAATGGTTAGGAAGAAATGGAAAATAGAATTCAGATTATAAGAAAACAGAACCAAATAAACTTTAATAAGTACAGAATGAAGTATATATATATATATATATATTTATATATATATATATTTACAATAATTTAAAAATATCGTTAGTAGTATTATCGTTATCCTCTTTCTATTTAATATTTTATAAATGGATGCATGATTTATAATTTTTATTGATAATATTATTATGTGTTGTATATTACAGTTTATTTAAAAGTTTTGACACATTTTTATGTTTGTTAGAGATTATTTTTTAAAAAGAATAGTTGAGAACAAAATTATTCTTTGACTTTTGTCGTGAATTATTGAAAATATAGACAACCATTATGTTTGAGATTTTGTTTTTATACTTTTGAAAAAATAAAAAATGGGAAAAGACTAAATTCTACCTTCTTAGGAAAATAATAGATAATGCAAAAGAAAAAAAAAAGACTGGAAAGGAAAAGAAAAGAAAAAAAAAAACTATACTGTGGAGCTTAAAGAAAAACAGAATAAAACCCAAGATTTCATCTGTAATTAGTTGAAATTACTCTTCTTAAATTTTAACTCTGGTGTGCTTCGTAAAAAAAAAAAAAAAAAAAAAAAAAAGTAAGGGGGAAGAAAATAAAAACAAACATACGAGTTAGAGAAACAAAGTAAAACAGAAGGGAGAATTTAGTGAAGGGGAAAAAATGTTAAGCGGCTCCTTAATTTTTTTTTTCCTTAACTTTTTTTTTTCCCTTTACCTTTTATTTAACTGCTTAAGAATCTTTTGTTGCAATTAAAAAAAAAAAAAAAAAAAAAAAAGCGGTATTATTTAGATTTCTTTTGTTGTAACATTTATGTGTTCAAACATTCGGATTGACAATATTAACAGACGTTCTTGGAGTACCTACATGTGACAAAAGTAATAATTTCTTTCTTTCCTTTTTTCTATTCTTACATAAATACATAAATAACTTTTTTTTTTTTTTTTTTCCCACAACTTTTAATGACTTTTTTTGTCTGATTTCTAAGTTATTTTCATCTGAAAAAAAAAAAAAAAAATGGAGATGATTATAGCATTAAAAAAAAAAAAAAAAAAAAAAAAAAAACATCAAAATATAGAAATATAGAAATTTTTACAGTAAATTTTTGACAAAAAAATAAGACTAGAATTTCAAAATATTATAGTTAAGAAATTTTATCTCGATTTTTTTTTTTTTTTTTTTTTTTTATATAAAATCATAAATTTAATTTTTGTTATTGTTATTATTCTTAAATAAAAAATAAATAAATAAAAAGGTTTTGTTTTGTGTGTAACATTGTAGAAATAGTTTATGGACAGCATCGTAAAATACACAATAAAATATTTTTTTTCTTCCTTTCTTCCTCCTCTTTTTTTTTTTTTTTTAAGAATAGAGTTTATTTTACAGATTAACTTAGTATTAGAACAGAAGTATTTTGTGTAGAGAGTTCGCAGATTTTTCATTTTAAATTTAATAAATTTAATGAATCAAATTTAGTATAGGCGGAATTACTGTGTAGCTTGCAGACATCCTTTTGAATCAAATAATTACTGAGGTTAAATCTTTTCAGCTATAAAAATGAACCCCTTTAGGTTGATTTCGTTTATATATATGTAAAAATAG
This sequence comes from Salticus scenicus, assembly GCA_963930645.1. Taxonomy (NCBI): domain Eukaryota; kingdom Metazoa; phylum Arthropoda; class Arachnida; order Araneae; family Salticidae; genus Salticus; species Salticus scenicus. The sequence continues at coordinate 270,102,616 of OZ005648.1, forward strand.
TTTAAAATTCGATAAATATATTCGCATCACATCGCATTTCATTACAAAATTTGGTGAGATACCAGTAATGTCGAATAAGTTACTTCCAATAAAATTTTTATCAGTCATAAATTTATAAACGAAGCATGAGAACTAGTTTAAAAATATATTGATTACAAAAGAGTGTTCAACAATGAAAGGTAATGTCGGTTTCAAGATTGAATATCCTACAAAATTTTAATATGGAACAATTTTTTTCCCCCTTTTAAATGCCAAATTTCAATTTTATCATTTACATCGGGTTATAGTAATTTAAGTACGCCAAATGAAAAATCTCTGGAGCATTTTCTATGGCTATGACTAAAATAGAATTATTAAGACATATTTTGCTAATTTCCACTGTGATAATAATGTTAATAATAAGATCAAAATTTTGATTTTAACTTGCATTGCATCAGAAATAAAAGGAAATTTTTGCATATTTTATTTCGCGGTGAAGCGAAATTTAAAAGTTTTATCGTATGAAAGTTAAAAAAAAAAAAAAAAAATACTGAAATTAAATTTTGGGTATAAACTCCGATACCTTTCAGAAATAATGAAAACACTTTCAATATGAAATAAATAACGAATGCTACTTTTGAACGGACATGCGGACATTTTAATTTATTCCGAAGCAATATTAGTACCTGCCTTTTTTTCCCACCGCTGTACTTGAATCGAAATTTTTCCAATATGTAATTGCGATTTAAAAAGGGAGAAAAATACCCTTCAAGGAAAGTGGTGTGATAAAAGGGCGGGTACTAGCAATGTTCTGGAATAAATTAAAATGTTGGCATGTCTGCTTAAACTTTAAATTCATTTAAAATATATCTGTTTGAAATTTTGAAAATGACGAAGACCCAATCTTTTCTTATTTTATCGAATAGCTAATAATTAAACTATATTTATTGATCTTTTTATAATTTTAACTTAATTTTATAACTTTGAATTATTTATAATGAAATACCAAAAGCTAAAACAATGTAAGATATTCTTATTGGTTTATATGTAATATAGTTCGCTACAGAACTAAATTTAAGTAGCTTAACTAAATAATCATGAAAAAAAAAAAAAAAAAACTATTTGATATACATATATTTTTTTAGTGAATAAAAATTATGCAAAACTTGTCTTTATTACTACTGACACCACCTAGTGACAAAATATATAACTATTTTTTTGATGACACAAGAAGTATTACTTAAATAGCATACTAGAAAATTTTTGTTCTATTCGGAGTCATTGAATGACTATAGACCCTTTTGAAAATATAAACTTTCATTGCAACAGTTTAATATGTGGATTTTCATACAACAGAGCAAGAAATAATTAGCAAATAATTCGAATAAAAATCTATTTTAAATATAGATAGATTTTCTTAGCATGCGCATCTAGTTATTTCTAGAATAACCTACTTTGCCTGACTTAAACATTTTTATTTATTAAATGCCTTTTGCAATCGACCAACATAAACGTAAATTCAAAGTTTGTTTAATTATATACTGTAAGATTAATGTATTTTTGAAAATATAGGAATGCATAAAATTTCTAAACAAAGGTTTAAAATTTTAAAAGTAAATGTTAATAAAAGCAATTGCAAAATTATAAATGAAAATGCAATTTTGATGAAGAAAGCTTTAAATTAATGTCATACAGACGTACAAGATGCTGTCTTTCTGAAGTCTCAAGAACTTTTAATAAATCGTATATATACAGTCGGCCCCGCTTAAACGAATATCTACCGTTTCAACTATATTAATTCGATTAAGCGGGGTATTTAATTATGCGGGGAAGACTAGAAACGCAATTGCATGTATAACTATAATGGTTTTATGCTTACATGAAAAGATAAATGATCGATACTTCTTTCTTATTTAAATATTTAACAAAACTTTTACTAAGTTAAAATATTGTAGTAATTTATAAATGCAATTAATGCTGAAATAAATATAAAAATAAAGTGTACTTACAATTTTACTTTTAACCCCCCCCCCCCCCCCAAAAAAAAAAAAAAAAAAAAAAAAAAAAAAAAAAAAAAAACAGTTGTGATTGATTATTTTAACATAGACTTAACTAAACATTTTTCGATTTCTTTTTCGCATAATAAAGAGCACAAAAATAGATTATGATCGTTTCTATGAGACTCAAAATGTCAATGAATAATGTTAAAGGATTTTGCAACTTCATTTATCGTTCGCTTGCTCTTCTTTATCACTTTCACTTAAGGTTTTATTGGAAAATTAAACTCTTCATCTCTTTCTGTTTCTCCATCTTTATCCACACCTATGAGTTCATAAAGTTCTTTTTCAATCATCTGAAAACTTTCGAAATTTGTGATTTCTAATTGCTGGAGATAATTTATATTTTAATTTCTTTATCAGTTGCTGATTTTATAAATTTGACTTTTGCAAAACGATTTTTATCACCTCGGCAGAAATACCGTCTCTTGTTTAAAGAGCATACCTTAGTTATGTAAGGTTTCTAAAAGAAGAACGGAATTTTTTTTGAGAATGAGAGGAAAAATTTGCCCAGAAATAGAAGAATTTTATTTAAGAAACTTTGAGTGTTGATGCGATTAAGCGGGGTGGCGTTGTAAAAAATAATTCTTTAAACGAGGAAATTTAACATTACTTCTCTGGGGAAAAAATTGGTTCTATAACTTTATATTCTTATAAGCGGGGTATTCGATTATCCGTTACCCAATTAAGTGGGGACGACTGTATTTAACAAAAATAGTTTTGAATATTTAGAAGCAAAAGCATTTAGGGGTGGGGGGGAAGGGAAAAGGAAACACCTTCTGTTTATTTCTTTGAGAAAAGGATAATTAAATAGAACATTGCATAAAAGAATTTAAATAAAAAAAAATAATAATAATAAAGAAGGAGAGAAAGAAAAATGTTCTACATACAGTATAAAAGTCTGGTCATGCAGAAGTTAAGCAAATGTGTACATTATTGTCTAAGATATGAAAAATTTCTGTATCAGTAAACCTTCTAAAAATATTATAAAAAATAGTTTAGAATATTCTTATTTATCTTTTCTTTCATATTACATTATTAGCTTTCCAAATACAAATTAACCAGAAACTTTATACGGGATAAATCGGGTTTCCAACTTTTCTTTTTGCTTTTGAAAGAGAAAAGAAAAGAAAGAAAAGAAATGTATTTTGCTTTATTCATGGTAAACAGTGTTTTTTCAATGTTATAGAAAAAAATAATAAAAAAACAATAATAAATAAAAATAAAACCGTAATTATCAAAACTGATACATGCACAAATATAATGGTATCACGATTTCAAGTAAAGTGTCCATTCAGTTATTAATAATTCATCATAACAAGTATGATTCGGAAAATAAACATCACCCTATAAATATTCAAAAGCCGTTACGTTCGTTCTCAAATAACATTTTTACGTCTGCGGCAAAAAAATAAAATTAAATGAAATAAAATAAAATGAAAATAAAATAAAACGAAGCCCATTGAATAAAACCAAAAAATATATTATGACGGCAAAAAGAAGCAAGAAGAATTTACTCCACTATTGATTTGCAAGTCAATGGCCGTTACGTGCTCAGAATGTTTCGCCAGCGCATGCGCAGAAGTCGTCGACGATCATCTGGTACTTTTAAACAATTTTATTTCATCCATAGTCATTAACTGTAACCACTTTTGCTAATTTAAAGTTTATGGTTGTTGCGCTTAAAAACCAGTGCGTAATTAGTTTAATTCGCCTCTGACCCGCAATTGAATTTTAAATGAATGAATGCATGATAGGATAAAATTTATTGACCGCTTACATCTTGTTTGTTTCCTGGTTCGGAAAAATATTTCATTGAGTTAGAAGAAAGAGTCGATGGATTATCGAATCATATTTACGATCGAACTTAAACTAGTGGATCTGCAGATCAGGAGCCTCAACGTCCTATTTGTATCAGACATTATTCAATAGGTCATTTTTATTTATTCCTTATTATATAACAGTATATATTGATTCGATAGACTTGTTATCATAATCAGATACATTCTTGAGGGTGGGCTGCAGCCTCCCTCAACCTCCTGCTCTATCTCTCTTTGTATACTTATCTGTGTATCATATAAAGTGATACGGAATTATAAATAATTGTATTTACTTTTCCATAAATTCTTTCAACGAGGCTTAGTAAGTTGATAAAATGCTAATTTTCTGCATTTCTAGTCATTTTAGTGTTAAAATAGCCTAATTTTCCCTTAAAAACGCATTAAAAAGCTCCAAGAAGGGAAGAAATGGATTTGTCGCCAAATTTGGCGACTGTTTCCCTCTTTGGCGATTTTTTGGCGACCTTGGCGAGAAATTCCTTATTAGGGATATACCAAATATGGACGCTCTAATCTCATTGGCTGATGAGATACGAGAATTTTCCAGAACAGCCTGGGTTCGATAGAAAAGTATAAAAGGAGCATTTTTTTCACCGAGGCAGTTAGTCTCAGATCTGCGTCAGTTTGCTTTGCCTTGAGCCTTTTTGAATGAGACTTGCTTCATGTGTTATTGGTAAACAGTTTGTGCTGTTGTTGTGCTGTTAACGGCTATTGATTAAGCTGTGTTTACTGGTTGAATTGAAGCTGATACTTGGTTTATAGACCTGTATTATTCTGGATCTTTCTGTAAATAAATCACTGAATTATTACAAGTTTCGCCTTTCATTCTCGGACAACTTACGAACCCCCCAAGTATGCAACAATATGTATTCTTAATAAAAAACGGTCTTGTATTATTTCCCTGAAATTCATAATTACCAAATTTAATAACTACCAAATTTCATACAAAAAAAAAAAAAAAAAAATTACATAGCATATCGGAAATATTTTGCGTAACCTTTAAGTTAACTACCAATTCTATACCACAATTTTCCACAGGAAAAAAGGCTTTTAAAATTCTAATAAAATTTCATTTTATTTGATGGGGTGTAGTGTAACCATGTTAAAATACTCTTAAGAAATACCGACTATAGACCGTAATAGTACGAAATTCTTTTATGTATCCCGGTAAAGTAGCCACAATCATTATAAACGCCAATAATAAGAATAAACCTAATTAATTATAACTCATTAATCTTTCAAACTAATTTGACATTATTTGGATGATTACAGTACATACTCGTAATTATTTTGTGTGGTCCCATTAATTATTTAGTCGATACATACCCTTTTTTAAGAGTAAACATGATTTTAAGCATCTTTATAATGTATGTTAATTTTATTAATTTCAATTCAGCATAAACGCATTAAAGTGCGCGCTTAAATAAAAATTTGTCCATAGGCTCCAATGTTACGACTGTTACGACATTTTTTTGTGTGTCTCTGTAAACGAACCATAAACATTGTATACACCAGTAAAAACTATTCAGCTTATTTTGCATTTAAAATTAATAATTGTTCCAAATTTAACATCGTTTGGATGACACCGTGACATTGTCAGAACACTTTTGTAAGGTCCTGTACATTAATTAGAAATCTTAAAAGCACATATTTTCTTCAAACAACATAAGTTTAAGCATCTTACTCACGTACGCTAGTTTCATTTTCTTGATTGCAAAGTAATGGTATTAAAATACGTTTAAACGAAATTCACCCCATACGCCGTAATGTTAAGAATTTTGGCGTGTCCCTGTACACAGTTTATAAACAATATAGCAATAAAAATTATACAGCTACTTATATGCAAAGCTGGAAAGTGTGCGACAATTTGCAAGTCAATCGAAGGATTTTTGCGGCCGCTATTGCGGTACATACAAATTCTTCCCATAGACCGTAATGATAAGAAACACTTTGGCGTGTCCCTGTACACGAACGATAAATGGAATACACGCCTAACACTATACAGTTATTTCTGTTGAGCTCATGAACATGTGTACCAAATTTGCAGTGAATAGTGTGATTTTTGGGGCCGCTATCGCGGTACATACAAATTCTTCCCATAGACCGTAATTATAAGAAAAACTTTGGCGTGTCCCTGTATACGAACTACAAATGGAATACATACCAAAAACTATACAGCAGATTTCGTGGGGCTCATGAACATGTGTACCAAATTTCAAGTCAATAGCGTGATTTTTGCGGCCGCTATCACACGACAGACAGACATACAGACGGACAGACGGCACCCAAAATCCTTTTGAGTCTCAACAGAGGGCCTCCACTGACGTTTCGTCAAAAATTGGAAGTCAATAGCTTGATTTTTGCGGTGGCTATCGCGGTACATACAAATTCCTCCCGTAGGTCGTAATGGTAAGAAAAACTCTGGCGTGTCCCTGTACACGAATTACAAATGGAATACACACCCAAAAACATACAGATGATTTCGTGTGGCTCATGAATATGTGCACCAAATTGCAAGTCAATAGCGTGATTTTTGTGGCCGCTATCGCGATTCATACAAATTCCCCCCTTAGGCCGTAATGATAAGAAAAACTCTGGCGTGTCCCTGTATACGAATTGCAAATGGAATACATACCAAAAACTATACAGCTGATTTCGTGGGGCTCATGAACATGTGTACCAAATTTCAAGTCAATTGCGCTATTTTTGCGGCCGCTACCGCGATACATACAAATTCCTCCCATTGGCCGTAATGATAAGAAAAACATTGGAGCGTCCCTGTATACGAACTACAAATGGAATACATACCAAAAACCATACAGGTAATTTCGTGGGGCTCCTGAACATGTATACTAAATTTCAAGTCAATAGCGCTATTTTTGCGGCCGCTATCACGATACATACAAATTCCTCCCATAGGCCGTAATGATAAGAAAAACTTTGGAGTGTCCCTGTATACGAACTACAAATGGAATGCATACCAAAAACTATACAGCTGATTTCGTGGGGCTCATGAACATGTGTACCAAATTTCAAGTCAATAGCGCTATTTGTGCGGCCGCTATCGCGCGACAGACAGACAGACAGACAGACAGACAGACACAGCCCAAAACCGTTTTGAGTCTCAATGTAGGGCCTCCACTGACGTTTCGGCAATTATTTTGTTCAGTTTATTACGGTTCTTTCATAGGGAATTCCTTCATTAAGAATTTTACATATTTATGTAGAATTTATAGGATATTGCAATTAAAAAAAATTCCGGAAAATTTATAAACGACCCAGCATCTTGCTGAATTAATTTATATAAAGTAACTACAGATCACAAGATTTTGTGATAGGAAAAATAAAATTTTTATCGTATAAAAGGTAAATTTTACTGTTAAACACACCGAATAAGCACTCATAAATAAATTGATACTTAAGTAACATTAATACACAATGCACACACATTTATGCAAAAGCAAAATTGTTTTCAAAACTTTAAATAAAAAGACGCTTCAATGTTAAAGATGTTAAATATTAAAGACTGAAATTCAGCAATTTTAAATGTTAGATAGCAAAAATTTAAGCAATATACTAATATTAATAATAAGAAAAGTAAAAAAGAAAATTAAAATTTCCATTTATAATTTTTCCTAGTAAACAAAATGAAAAAAAAAAAAATAATAATAATAATAATAATATAATATATATAATCTTTATATAGTAAAAGAAAAGGATGAGAACGAAGAATAGTCAGTTAAATAATTCACCAAAGAAACATACACAAGCCAAACAAAATAACTAGATATCTTAAATTGATTTAATTTTTAAGATTATTAATAGTACTTACTTTAATTTTTAAGACTACAATACCTGATGAAAATTAAAAAGGATCGTGTAATAATATTCTGAAGAAAAGAAAGTTGACACTAGGATATTATTTTAAGGGGGAAAAAGAGAACAATGTTATGAAATGAACCTATTAATTTTGAGGTGAGGAAAAGAAGATCGGGCCAAAACAGAACAAAACTGAATGTGTGCTTTAAAAGCTCATAATGCTATAAGACGTTGTCAAGTGCTATCCTCATAGCATTGAGCGAAGAATTGTAGGTTTTCTGTAATTGATATGCATTTTAGCAAAATATCAATTGATAGCACGAAATATATATAAGATTTATTCATAAAAATAATAATAATAATAATAATAATAATAATAATCCTTTTTTCGTTAGTCTATAAATCTAATTTAATATTTTTTTTTTTTCTCAGAGAAAAGAAATATTTCGTCACAATTAACAGAAATATTTGAAATTAATTTTCATTAGCTTAAGTAATATAAATAGTAATTATGATTATCCATGCACGTTCTGTAATAATTAAAATGATTTTTTTTTTTTTTTTTTTTTTTTTTAATGTTAAAAACATATTGTTGTAAAAATTTAGTATGTTTCTTTTTATCATAATTTACTGTTTCTGAGTGATTTAAAATTGCTCCTAAATCTATTATATGACATTCATCAGAAACATATAAAGGATAACAATGTACAGTCGAACTTCGTTAACGGGTTCCCGCTTAACGTGAATTATTTTTAACATGGACTGTTTTTACATCCCCGTCAAAATGAAAATTAGTTTTGTTATACGAAAATTAGTTACTGATAGCATGAACTACTGATAACATGAACATTTTTCCCCCTTTAAATTCATGTTAACAAGGTTCGACTGTAGAATTTTTTTTTTTTTTAAGTGTAAAACGATTTTTGAATAATTAATTCAAATTATAAAAGAATGAACAATATCTGAAAAAGAAATATTTGATTATTACATTGAAATAATACATATATGTATTTATATATTATTTGAATGGCAAACTGTTTTAAATTTTAAAATTTTAAACTTATTACACATATAAAATTGTTCATAAATTTTTAGATTTCCCAAAATAAAATATTATACAAGAAAACCTTTAATAAAAATTCTACGCGTTTTAATATAAGGTTTGCTAACAAACATTTAATTTATTATCATAAAAAATGAATTAAAAATGATTAATTTCGCTTGAAAGATATTCGTTTCCACGAAGAACCATTAAGAATTTAAACAAAAAATTTCCCCTCAAAACTTTTCGTTTGAAAATTTTTACCTTAAATTTAGAAGAGAAATCTCGAAAAGAACAATGAAAAAGGACTATAACACCGATTTCTTTTCTTTTCTTTAAAATCTTTAGAAAAGACCTGGGTTGGTTAGTTATTGCGGCAATGTACTAAAATTTTAAAATTTAATTACAAATTTTAAGTGAAAATGTAATGTTATGAAGCACACTAAGGAAATCACCACAAAATGTATATTATATATATATATATATATATAATGAATAATTTAATTCCTTTACAATACTCAGCAAATGAAAGAAAGATGAAAATACCAACAATGAAATTTAAAATGAGATGTATTATGTATAAAGTTATAGTCACGATTATCATTTAATTAAAATACACTGAGTAGTAAAAACATGTTAAAGTACTTACGCAAAAGAGAAATGACGCATATAACACTGAAACCTAACGATGAGATAATTTGCAGAAACCATTAATCCAGTAAATACAGGCAAACATAAAATAAATTGAAAGAAATTAACCAAAAAAACTGTTGAAATAAAAAAGAATACATGAAGGAAAAATAGAGTTATAAATGCTGAAACCCAGTAAAGATCTCATCAGGAAACTAGCAGTACTGTCAGCATGGAATGCAAGATTTCTGATTGTTGTATAGCTATTTCAACAATATACACTAGTTTCTATCTTGCATAAAAAGTAGAAAGAGAAAAAGAAATTAGCTTATAAAGTAACTCAACCATAATGAAAATTGGAATACGTAAAGTGAAGTCCACATGTAAACCAAGTTCAAATCGAATAAGTAGATAATAATCCGGGCGGTTGCCAAAACGAACAAACTGGAAAGAAATGAAATGATTAAAAGTAAAGAATCGATATATATATATGTATATGTGTGTGTGTGTGTGTGTGTGTGTGTGTGTGTGTAAGGGTTGAGTTTACCGTGGAATATTACTAAAATACGAAATTACTAAAACTACGGAAAATTACTAAAATAGTTTTATTAACAATATTATATTAGATATAGAGAAAATAATAAAAAGCTATTAGAGAATTCATGTTTACATCCTCTGTCATTAAATTTCTGCTACGTATAGCTGTTAACATCAAAATGAAAGTGCACGATAATACTCTTTTTTTTTTTTTTTTTAATCTGCATCCAATAAAAATTTCTGTATCCCAATCCGTAGCGGGCCTCAAGGTGTGGCCAAAGAAACTTTTCCTAAACGTTCGCTTTCCCGCAATAATAAAGTCTTCTCCCAAGTTTTCATCCTTTTAAACTGTAGGATTCGGCGCTTTTGACAGTATTTTTGATTGATGATGCGCGCGTAGTTTTCCAAGAGCGGGTGGGAGGAATACTCAATGAAATAATGTTGTGGATATAAAAAGGGAGTAATTTTATATTTATTCGGAAATTTTTTGACCTTGAACAACGTCAGATGAAGATACAGTTTACTTGTTTTTTATTTCTTTAAAAAATACTAGAATACTCCAAAACATTTTCCTTCCGTATGCTCTCTCTCTTTTTTTATTTCCAGAAATAAAAATGTGCTTTTTGTTTCTTTGTGTTATTTTTATATTAGAATTGTTTAATGTTATGATATTACTTTTTAAAATATTTATCGTAAAATATGCTAAATTCAAAAGTGTATATTGCTCATAAATTTGTTTTATTATAACTTTATTTTTATTTTTTATTTTATTTTACTTTATTTCATTTTTATCGGTTTACTTAATTTCATATATATACTGATTGCTGAATGTTCCCTTTTTGTATGTTCTTAATATTTAAGTTATTAAATTTTATTTATTTATTTATTTCAATTCAGACTGTTTTATTATGTTAGTTTTTTTTTTTTTTTTTTTAATGGAATTTATTTTAACTATATATGTAATTAATTAATTAATTTAATAAGCACGTATTCGAATTTTTTCTATTTTCTATTCTCTTTTTTCTTTTTTTCTTTTTCTTTTTTTTTTTTTTTTTACTTCTACTTCTATTTTTATTATTATTATTATTATTATTATTATTATTATTATTATTTTAACATTTATTTTCCATAGTAGTAGTTCTTATTTATATGAAAATAAAATGCTACTTAATTTTTGGTATTGTCACAGTTGTTCTGCAATGATTACACGCTGTTTTATTATTATTATTATTATTATTATTATTATTCTCTGAAACTAAATCCTGGGTTCATCAGAAAATTGATGTATGTAACCTTTTTGTTTTAATAATCTCTATATCTAAATTAAGAGAAATGGATTATACATACATATATGAAGAGCAGACATTCAAACCGTGTTTTCTCCAAAAAACTGAGTTAGTGATTTTTCTTTAAACTTAACATAAAAATAGTTTGTCTTTCTAGGTATGTTTACATATTTTCCTAGTGTCTAGCAATACCTTTAAACAAATGATAATTAGGTTTTAAGTTTAGTTTTTATTATTATTATTATTATTTATTAGTTTTTGAGTTGTCTGAAAAATTGTATCCAAAGGAGAAAACACAATTTGAATGTTTGCTCCTCATATATATATATATGGAAATGCAATATATTTATATATTACTTTTATTTTCATCGGAATGTTTTTTATTTATGAGAGAAATAGTTCTTATTTTCAGTCTTTCAACAATTGTTCTTGAATTCAAAACATATTTAATGCAACGTTATAAGTGCCTCCTCTTTGACATCTTATTTCTATGATACTAAATTCTTGCTTTATTCCGAAGATGTCACATATAATCTCTCCATAGTTATAAGCTCTTTATCTAAATGGAATGAAAATGAATATGATATATATGTATATATATAATGAACTTTTATATAATGGTAATTTTTATCGCTCTATGTGCAAAATTTTGAAAAAAAAAAAAAAAAAAAAAAACATTTTATAATATGTATATGTGTGCGTGTGTGAGTGCATTAAATTATTTTATTTATTTATTTTCATTTGTTTTCCATAGAAAAGACTATTACTTACTTACAAGTGAAATACTACTTAATTCGTCCCTGTCGTCACGCGTCTTGAATTAAAATTAGTAATTAAGACCACACTATTATGTACTTTTGTGTTGTGTATTTTATAACATAATAATTTTAATTGTTTTTTCATTAATTCCTCAGAATTTTTAAGTTATATTTACTTTCAATTTCGATAATTACGGCATGCTATTTCTGAAGTTTTAAATGAATGTTTATATATACATATATACATAGGAAAAGAAACGAAAAAAACAATGTAATATTAATAAATGGTAATTTTTCAAAATGCTTTCATTTTGAATGTATAGTATTTGCTATTGTAATGACAGATGTTATAAGTATTCTTTAAATTAAATGATAATAATTTATTTATTTTAATTTTTTAAATATTTAATTAAAACACAAAATGGGTTTATTATAATGCTTTCATTATTTCAATCTTGAACAGAATCTAAAATAAATGTTATTTTCCTTCTAAAACGACAACATTCAAATAATAAATAAATATTTCATTAAAATAAATCATTATTAGAAGTATTTACAATTATTCTACTATTATAAATGTTATTTTATTATTATTTATTTATTATTATTATTTTATTAAAATAATTGTAACATTTTATTTAAATATTTCTTGAATTGTTTAATTTTATTTAAATAATTAATTATTTATTTAAATAATTTTATTTTTAGTGTTAGAAATTAAATAAAAAATAAATAAATAATTGCAGGGGTATAGGAGTCTTCCGAATAACATAATGGGACTTAAAAAATTATTTTCTAAATTGAAATTCTATACCAACATGCATGAAAGTAAAATATGAAAAGTTTTTAAATATATTTCCTTGTAAAATTCAGGTAAATTACTTCATGCATTGTGAATTAAACATCTTGAACTTAGTGAAAAAATAAATTGATAAATAAAAAGAAGAAAATAATTAAAATTACTTGGCTTTAGTAAAAGTAATTTTAATTACTTTCTTATTTTTATCACTTTTAGACATTTTTATTTCACTTAATGGATTAATAAAATTACATTTTAAATCGCATTTAACCCTTTATGTTCAAGCTCTTACAGAATGAATATTTAGTTTGTTCGTGCTCGCATACTTGCATTGACAATACATTGAAAGTCAGGAATAAGTTGATGCAGGAAAAGTTAGCAGCAACAATTGTTTGCATAAATTTAAATTTTTTATCTAAAAACTTCTTGCTGGGGGAATATCAGGTTTTATTATTGTTATTATTATCATTAAATTGTAATTTTCAATTTCTAAATATTCTTTTAGAACACATTCTTTTGACACATAAAGATTATATGTTTATGTGTCTATATCTGATTTTACATGAGCACATAATTCTTTGTTTTCTTATTTTAAAATACAATTTGCCTTTAACTATTTTCATTTAAAAGAAGAAAAAAAAAAAAAAAGTGGCGGGGAGGGGGGGGGGGCACTGTAGTGTTCTAAATGCACAATATTAAACAATAACACTGTAAAATACATTCTACTTTCAAAAAATTTCGGTCGTAGCGGGAAATTTCATTTAAATTGGGTAAAATGAAAGAGGTGCAAGATTGTGTGTTTGATTATCACATTTACTAGGTGAAACGAGAAACTTTTTCCCGCTGCTATCACCAGGGAAACTGTGAACGCTGCGTTTGTGTTTGTATATATATAAAACTTTTAATCAAATTTCGCAGAACACTTGACACCTTACGGAATCGAATGCTGGGGATATCGAACTGCGTCCTATTACATTTTATTGCATTAGGTTAAAGGAATGCGTTTGTAGCTAAGTTAACCGTTAGAAGGCGCCACCATTCCAACACCCTCCAGTGTGTGGATGCAGGGATGTATGAGTTTGTGCGTGGATGAATGCACGGATGAATGGATGGATGGAACGAAGGAAGGAAGGAAAGGGCCTCTTGCGGCGTTGCCTTCCCTCCACCCCATTTACTTGTACGCCCACTCGAGAAGGTTTCAGCTAGAAGCACTGTGGGTGGGGAGGGAGGCAGAGGAATAGTTTCTCTTCTGGAAAGTTAGGATGGCGGGGGGGTTAGAAGAGACTTCCATGGCTCGTGACAGCCTGAAGGGACAAAAGTGAAAGGCTTCACTGGAGCTTATTTCCTGGCGGGCCTCTCTTCTACACTCCCTTTACCCAGCACATACACATACATACACACACGAACAGACAGACTCACGGGCACACTGATCAATAGTTGGCCTGACAGGACTTAGTGGGGAGAGAAGTGGCTGAGAAGGGGGGGGGGGCGCCGACACATAGGGCATAGCGCCAGGTTATTTTTGGTCAGCTGGGCTTTCCTAACGAACTCGCCTCCCGTTTCTAGCAGATCCCCCCTTGTCTCATTCTCTGTTCAATTCACTTCAATTCGATAGTGGTAGAGAAAATTACGTCGAGAATCGCAGCGCCACCTAGGGCCGAAATGGCGCATGTCCAATTTGTAAAACCTTATGTGGCAATGAACGGGTGTTTGGCGATTGGCCTGCTCGGATCGCCACGTTTGGCGACGCGGTTATTTAAAAGTAGATTTAATTTGGGGAGTTTTGATTGAATTAGCTCCAGACAAAACAGATGTTATTTCGGTCGATACACGCGTTAAACGATACTTTTATTTGCAGTAGTTGTTATTGGAGTTTACACTGTAAAGATATGTCTAAATTTGGAGATTCGTTATTCCAAGCCTCTAAAATCATAAATATTGCTGGGTAGTTTCAATTCAATTATAAATTTCTAAATCTGTTTCGGAATTTAAAAGTCTTCATGCTCGGTAAAAGAAAGTGAGAAAAAAGATGATGCAGTTTAGAGAAAATTCAAATCTGCTTTATAATCCAGTAGTAACAAACAATACCAAATAAATAAATAAAAGAAAAATTAATCATGATATATAGAGGTTTAAAAGTCTATCAAGAAATGCAACAAGTCTAATACAAAGTTTAGACAGGAAATTAAGACTTCTTAAAAACTTCCATATCAATTTAACTTTCCCCCCCCCCCCTTAAAACAAAATTACAATAATCGTCCGCTGCTACTGAAAAATATATTTTGTTTTCATTGGAATGTAGAAAATATTAAAATTCTGTCCTAAACAGAATTCAATTTTGATGAGAGGCTCTTTTTTTTTCCCCTGCATGTTTTGGAATTTCCTCTTTTATTCAAGGTATTTATTCAATGTGTAAAGGTAATATAAAAGTTATCTTGTGATTTAAATGTATAAAAGGTTGTTTTGAAAAAAACTGATTTTTACCTTAAACGGTTATTACATTAACAAATTAAAAAAAAAAAAAATCGCACGTTTTCTCTCCATTTTTTTTTTTTTTTTCTTTTAAACTTGATAGCAAAAGAGGAAAAAAAACTTTTCTATTTGTTCAAATTTGTTTGAAAAAAATAGGTAACACTCCCTTTAAAAGAAAAGTTAAGACAGTATGTATTTTCGCTATTTTAAGACTGCTCATTTAAAAATAGCTGAATTAACTAGGGATGTTACTTTTAATGATTTTTAAATTTATCATTGTAAGTCGATTAAAGTTTTTAAATCATAATTGTAAGCAACCTTCTAAGTTCTAGATATTATATTAAACAGTGCAGTAACTAGAAAAAGAAAATTAGTATGTCGTGTCCACCACAAGGCATTCTTCTATATAATCTTATACGTATTCACGCAATACAAATTATTTATTAAATTATTATTTATTAAAATTATTTTCCATGAGGAATGCTGACGATTTCTATTCAACAGAATTATAACACTGAATGCCAAAAGGAAGTCAATTTTGTGATAACAGAAGAAATGAGATTTTTTTTTTTTTTTTTTTTCCATTAAAAAGGGGGGGGGGGGTGAAATAGATGACAATGTTTTAAATTATCACAGATCCAGGATTCAGCCATTCGTTTTAAAGGTATTGACGAGTTCTTTCGAAAGATTTCCATACTGAAATTTTACAACCCGCGGAGGGAGGAATGATGCCCTAACATGCACACACTTTTTTTCGTAGTTTACTACTACCATTAATTCATATTAATTTTACAATCATGCGTGAAAAACAATTCTCGTTATGTACATTTATACGAAATTTTGCCCTGTTCTTCCATGCCACATTAAAAATTTAGAAAAAATTATATCACAGCACCACCTGTTGAGCGATTGATCCCCAAATGTAATCAGCACCAGTTTAAGTCAGGGTCCAACTAAATACAAACTTTGGTTGAATTTCGTTCATTGGTTCGAGAGATACAGCATCCATAAAATTTGTGATACACACATACAGACAGGCATTTTCTAAAAACATCCATATCACTTTCAAAATATATGAAAACGTTCAAATACGTCGAAAACCGGAGTTCGAAATTTTCCCGAATCTAATACTTTCTTTTTATGTATATAAAAGAAAGTAAAAATAACAATTTTATTATATTCTCCTCATGTATAAATTAGTATTTTAGGCATATTATTGATAGCATAATCAAATAAAAAAAAAGGCTCTTAATTTTTCCTTATTCCGCTACTCATTTGTTAAAAATTATTGAAATGTGACATTTTTTTCTTCATCAAATGAAACATCATCCTAAGTGTAAGTGGCAGGCTTTGCTAAAACACTGGCAGATTTATTTCCTCAAGTTCATTTAAGTCAAATCCACTAACATTATTCATTTATTACATTATTAATTGTATTATTATTATTATTATTCGTGTATAACAAAGAAAGAATTGTTTGAGGTCGAATTTTCGAAACTGAGTTTTCGGTATAATTACGCGCATTGGTGTACCCTAAATACGAAAATCGGGTTTTTAATGGGTGCTTTGTATGTCCGCGTGTGTGTTCATGTATCAGCAAGATTAAATATGGTATTCTGAATCAGTATGAAATTATTTTTTACTGAGATGGGGGGGGGGGGGGGAAATGAACGGAATACATTAAGTCTATAAGCGAAATTTCTTATTTCACATTGTAATACAGTGAAACTTGAATAATTCGAACTTGTTTAATTCGAAATTCTGGATAATTCGAATTTTTTAGTCGGTCCCTTGAATTTTGTACTAAAATAATGTTAAAAAATCATGGATAATTCTAATTCTATTTTGGATAATTCGAATTTTTCACGCGATTACCTTTAAAATATTACAGTAAAATTTCCTCCGGAGATTTTTCTCAGCTAAAGTTGCATTATTTTTTTTAACAGTCTTTCAAAAAAAGGATAAGGAAATACAAGAGTATTTCCTACCAGAAGATATGGTCCATATGCATGAAATTTGAGGGGTTTATTTCATTGAAAGTCATGTCTAATGTACAAGATTCTATTTTTGTATCAATTGATAGGTTGAAGTCATATGCTATGACACAAAGATTGTACTTAAAGAAGCACTCAAAAATATCTGACTATTTTTTAAAAAGTGTTGAATAATTAAGCTCGTTGAAAAATATTGATTTAATTTGGGGAGGGGGGGGGGAGGTGAATGTAGCAGTATTCTTAGATATAAAGTTTATGTGTTAAATCTTTGATCGTAGAGTTTTATTTTTTTTATTTATCTCTTCTTTTTGACAAAATAGTATATGTAATTCGAATTTTTGGATATTTCAAATTTTTCTCTGATCCCTTCAACTTCGAATTATACAAGTTCTACTGTATCTTTAAACTGCACTAAACATAACGAAATTAACATACGTTTTATATATACACAAAAGCCTATCGAAGATTATATTATGAGAAACATTTATCAGTCGTGTACAGGGCCACACTAAATAATTCAGTTGTATTATAAATTGTGGTTTGATATTGTCCAAATTGCATTTCAAGTTGTGTCACGCTTTTTTCTTTACTATGCGAAATTTAAATAATATCTGACGTGTATGTAATTTATGCACAATATTCAGACTTAGCCAAAATAAGTCAAATATATTATTGATTTCTTATCTAAAGGTTTAAATAAGAATGTTGCACCATTGATGAAAAGTTTTCTATTAAAATACAAGGTAAGAAAAGATAGTCTGAATGACACACCATATTATTTTTACGTCAAAATGATAAAAAAAAAAAAAAAAAATTAATAACTGCATTATTATATCACTAGCAGGCTTTGCCCGCTTCGCTAGTCACTATATTTAAGTGAATTAAAAAAGAGATCAATATTTTTTATACTGTTCTACAAATTAGAACTAAAAAAAAAAAAATACATTGAAATTGCTTAAAATCTTCGCTTCGGGCTCTCGCTGACTTCGGCAGAGACTTCTTTCCCGCAACGTCTTGGTACTGGATAATTTAATTTAATTTAATTTATAGAAATGTCAATAATACAGGAAAAACTGCTTTCGTCATTTTCTTTTTGATAATAAACAGAACGAAAACGCATAATATTTTACATTGAGATATTTTGTATAATTAGACCAATTAAAAAAAAAATGCTTTTCCTTTTTTTCCCACTCGCATTTAAAATAGAATTCAGAAAAAATGTGCAAAAACCTTGAACGATCTTGGACCTCTTGGCGGAATGTGAATTTTTGCACTGAAGTAGCTCGGACCTTTCTTGCCAAAATGTTTACTTATGCATTTGCGATACCCATATCAACTCATCGTCGAAATGACAACAAAATTATAAATAATTATAAGATTAAAAAAAACCTTTTTATATACCATGTTTTTAAATTTTCTGTTGAATCTTATAGCTATAGAACATTAGCACTTTATCAATGCGTAGAGAATTTTAAAGTAATAATGACGTCAATTTTTGTGAGATGCATAATTTCACTTTTTACAATTTTTAATGTTCACGTTTAATTAAATGTATTTATTTTTATGTCGAAAAAAAATGAACTCGTATTTTATTTATTTATTTATTTATTGTCAACTATTAAATTATAACTAATATTTATTTTCCTATTTTAATTAATTAAAAGAAAATATTTGCAACGTAATATCTTTATAACTTGATGTATATAGTGTCCACGCAAAAAATGAACCGTTTTTAGAGCTCTTTTAAAAAGTATAACATCTATTCAGTACCTTTAAAAAAAATTCATTAGTTTTTACTAAAAAAAATGGCCAACTTTCAACACCAAAGTAGTTAAATCTAGACCAATCAAAAATAGGAGTGGTCCACCCGGGTGTGTTCCCGACAAACTCTGCTTTATTTATAAGATTGTATACAGTTACTGTGTTATATAGTTGCCTGTAAAATTTACAAGACTTTGACACTGAGTTCAAGTAATCCTATTAATCATCGTTATAATAATCTTAATGTACAATATTATAGTGTACATTAAATAATAGGGATTATTATTGACAATCAAAGCATAAAAAAAAAGTAATGCCATATATCTTAAGAAATAGAAACAAACACACAGTAAAAGAATTTTAGGAAATTTAAATTAAGGATGTCTAAAATGTGAAGATATGTTCAGTTTTAGATTTTAAGAAACAATCATAATTTTATTTATGTGTTGAGAAGTTATGCAGGAAAATTTAAAAACATAAAGGAAAAAGGGATAAAGTCGTAAAGTCCAAAACAGGAATTATTACTATGTATAATATATGATATTGTGACTTATATCTCAAATCTTAAAATAAATAAATAAATAAATAAAATTAATTAATTAATTAATTAAAAAAAAAAGAAAATACATAAATCAAAAGAAAAAAAAAGAGGGAGAGAATTAAATTTTACGAGCTTTCTTTCTTTTTTCTTTTTTTTTTTAACAGAGTGAAATAGTTGTATTATTAAATTTACATATTTATAATAATTTAATAATTTACCAGTATTGAATTAATCAGTTTACACTTAAAATTTAAAAATTTGTTGACTTTAAAATAAATTAATTTATTAGCAATTAATTTATAAGCGCCGCTTGCTGATTTTATCCTGAATTTGATACGTCCAATTAAAATAAAACCACTGCTAAACAAAATAACAAATTTGCGAAATATTTTTAAGCTATTATGATTAAAAGGAATATACTTCTCCAATTGAAAGTACGAAGTGAAATTAAAAATCATTAATTTAAGGTTTTAAAAAGAAATGAATTTTCATTAAATTATATTAATGGTATTTTCCTTATTTTGAAATCGCGTCAAATGAAAGTGTCTTGCACTTAAAATTCATTCATTTCATTCAATAGTAACAATAAATAAATTATTCAACATGTGTGCAGTGTGAGACATAAACTAAAGAACTCGTTTGAAATAGATAAAAGTAGTGGGAAAAATCCTAGTATAGTTCTTATACTAGTTCCTAGTATAAAAAATCTAAATTTTTATACGCATAAATTAAAATTTTTAACATGCAAATTGTGATATTTTTTATTATATGTATCTATTTTTTAGGATGTCTGAAAGTCATTTTTTCATCATTTCTTATTTTTTCCTTATCTCTTAGTTTAATTATACATTTTTCAATGCATATATCTGTTTTGTCGATTGCAATCTAACTTTAAAAAAAAAGTACGCTTTCTGTTAAATTTCTGTTTAAATAAGTTTTCTGTTAAATTGCATTAGATTAGTGATATTTACGTAGAATGGTAATAATCACCAAGATGTCATATCAAATGAAAGTCTCTTATCTTTATCGTTTGTATGGAAATCCATGTAATTGTAACGTCATGTCTTCGGACAACCCTTAGGAGTGTGTATTAGACCATCGCCTACTTCCCATAGCGTACCACAAGTGCAAGTGC
The DNA here is from genome assembly GCA_963930645.1 of Salticus scenicus. NCBI lineage: Eukaryota > Metazoa > Arthropoda > Arachnida > Araneae > Salticidae > Salticus > Salticus scenicus. Next base: position 270,123,264 of record OZ005648.1, read on the forward strand.
TGCGCTCTGGGTAGTAAAATTCGTTCATCACTCATCTTTATCTTGATACATTACAATAAATAAATTCCGCATTAATGAGAAAAGTGGGATAAAAAGAAAATGCATTATTTATTATGAATAAAAATAGTCGAATTGTTATAATACCCTTCGTATTCAAATACTTATTAACAAAATTATAAATTTTTTATAGACATGAAAATTCGCATTTTTTATCCTGCAATGTGATAAAATATATAAATTATGCTGTTCACAGAAGAAATTATTCCGCTAAATTACATTAATGAAATTTTTATCATCAGGACGTCAGACCAAATGAAAGTCTCTTCTCCTTACAGTTAGTTTTTTACGTGTACAATGCGCTTAGAACTGGATAAAAGTAAAATATGTCATTTATTAGGGAAAAAAAGTCAAAATATTAGTATAATGCAGTTCTAATTAAAATATTTATTAGCAAAATTCTAAATTTTTATAGACATATTTTTTTCTGTTAATATATACAAAATTTGTTGTTTTACCGATAGTAGTCCAAGTAAATGTTTAAATGAAGAAAAACTACCGTTAAATTACATTAATGATATTTATAATCCCCAGAAAATCAAATAAAAGGATTTTTCTTCTTTTTTCTTTTTATTGTCTTTAAAATTGATTTATAAGTTGCAATAAATAAATTATGCATTCACCGAGCAAATTGGGGCATAAGCAAAATAAATTATTTATTATCAATAAAAATAGTGAAAAAATTATTAATGTAATCCATATCCACCAAAATCTAAATTATAATAGAGTGCGACATTTTGATAGAATAAAATAAAATAATAATAAAAATAAATAAATGTCGTTTTATTGATTGTAATTAAACCAAAAGTAAATGTTTAAAAAAAAAAAAAAAAAAAATTCGTGAAAGTACATTAACACTTTTGCGACCGCATGTTTTTGTGTTTTTGACAGTAAGCTCCACCTGTGGGCGTTATTCTTTTACATTGCATTATTTAAAATCAATGTTTTCTGTTTTCATATTGAAAATATAAATTAATATACATTATGATTATACTCTTTCTAATCAAAGTATTTGTATCCATAATACATTGATTGCAGAAATTTAAATATTGGGTACAATGTTAAGAAATAATGTAACCTAAAGAAACGCTCACTGACGGAGTTACAGATTTTCAAATGACGTGAATTCACGTCAGCGGTCGCGAAAGTGTTAATGATATTTGTATCATCAGGAAGTCATATCAAATGAAAGTCTTAATAAAAAAAGAGAAAATGTTACCTAATTCTTATTGGAGAAAATTGTTTACAAACATCTAAATTTGTATAGAGAACAGACATGTGACATTTCTGTTTTTTTTTTAATATATAGACTAGATTATTTATGTAATTTGTAGCTGCTAAAATTGGAATTATTATCTACAAGTAACAGTTCTGTTTAAAAAAAGAAATCCGTTAAATTACACAAATCATATTTATATCACAAGGATGCCATCTCTTGTCCTTACAATTGATTCATGAGTTACAATAAATAAATCATAGCCTCCTTAACTAGATGCCTGTCGCGTTGCTCCTAAACTTGGCAACAGTTGAAGCGGTAGACAGCACCACCTGTTACAGATTCCATGACTTTTTAATTCAACTGCCACCAATAATTTTAAGAAGTGATATATGATATATAAAATCTACGTTTCTTCGATTCTATTCGCCTTTTATGTATATCATATCCCAATTTTAAAATTTTTTGGTGGCTGTTGAATAAAAAAGTCGTGCAATCAGTACCAGGTGGCACTGTCTACCGCTTCAACTGTTGCCAAGTTTATGAGCAACGCGACAGGCATCTAGTGTAGGAGGCTATGAAATAAATTATGCGTTTAACGAACAAACCAAAACATAAGCTAATAAAAAAGTTTTATCGATATAAGTAGTAAAAAGATTATTGTGTCATTATTATATATATATATATATATATATATATACCAGCATATATTGTTACGCTCACCAATGCCTGACTCTGTCACGCTTTAGGCTTAAGAGATTTCCTTGGACTCTGTCTCCTAATTTTCATACTTTAGTTAATTTTGAAACATCTAATTGTCCGATCGATAAGCCGCTTCATCCGACGGATTCAGAAAAATCTCCCCTTTCATTTGGTACCATATTTGTAACTAATTTTTGATTAGATATTTTAATATTTATTAAAATATGAAAATAACAGCATCAAAATAGACTTTTAAATTTTTAATTGTTGCCCCTTTTTTTTTCAGCATAAAATAAAATATGCTTTCACGTGAAAAAAAAAAAAAAAATATATATATATATATATATATATATATATATAATATTAAATTTGCTCATGCATATGAAAAAATGATGTCTATAAAATAATAATAATAATTTTAAATTTTAAAGGTAACGAAGAGATAAAAAAATTTTTTTTGTTAGCTGTCGATCATCAAATGCGAAAAATTCGCATGGGCTTGGTAGTAAATGAGTTATTTGAAATTAGAAATAAATAAAATGAAATTATCATTTTTTAACGGGCGCCTAACTAGTATATATATATATTGAAAGAAATCTAAATTCTTATAGATATGGAAAAATAAAATAAATAAGTAAGTAAAATTCAAATTTTCAACATGCATATGCGACTTTTCATATAAAATGTATAAAAATTTGTTGTTTTATCGATTGTAGTCAAACCCAAAAGCAATTGTTGAAAATAGGTAGAAGAACGATAGCTAACAAAAATGTATCACACACAGGTCCTAACATAAAAGATTGATTTTTCTTTAAAAAAAAAAAAAAAAAAAAAAAAAAATACAAGAAATAAATACATGAAAAGAAAAAGATAGTGATATAGATTATTGTAATGTATTATGATTAAAAAATAAAAAATAAATTTTTGCTTCAACCTTTAAATTTATGGCGAACTAGATAAAGAAAAACACCTCATGAAACACTTCCCATGTATGGTGATCACCATCTTGCCCATCCTGCGCTGGTGTCGATCGTTTTTTTCCCCACAAGATTTCGTGCTGATAGTATGGCTTCCTCGTCCGATGCAAAATCGATATCGATATCGATCATTATAAAAATATAGATCCAATTTTAAAATTATGTGATTCAGAATAATTATAATTTCCTTATTTCAAAAAGAAAGGACAATTTTAAATAGTTAAAAAATTTCAGCTTTAATTAATTAATTATTTATTATTTTGCCTACCACTGTGTTAATTACACGATTCTGGATTTAACTCCATATAATATCCGTAAATTGTAAATTCTAATGAAAAGTTACTATAATAATAATAATAATAATAATTATTATTATTATTATTATTATTATTATTATACATATATATATATATATATATATATTGCTAGTTGAAATTTATTCATTTCTTCAATTCCTTTGTATTCTTCCACATTCTTTCGTATGTCACAGAAATTTTGATTCACATATACAAATGTGAAAGAAAATGAATTACAATAATGAATTACCAAAAAATAAATGTCAGAGGAATCTGTATTATCATCTGTAAAAATATAATAAAAATGTCCGTTTTTTGACTATAGTTCATTGGTGGCACAAGGAAATTTGAAACAAAACATTACACACACACACACACATATATATAATCTTTAAGGAAAACCTTTTTCTATACTTTTCACACTAAAATAATTAGGTAAGATTACTTCAAATAAAAACTTTTATAACTGAAATTTTGTCATATATATATTTATATATAAATGTGTAAACTGAAAGCTAATAATCGTATATTAACAACATTTGTTAATTGCAGAACACTTAAATTAACATAAAATTTATTTGAGATTTGCGTGTTATAGCCCCCCCTCCCCCCCCCCCCCAAAAAAATAAATAAATAAATAAACAAACAAAAACATGAAATAAAATTTTTATTGCATAATAAATTAAATAGAATATAATATTTTATATATAAAGAAATTCCAATTATCGGAATGATTTTTGGAAAACCGGTTAAAATCCATTGGTTTTGAAAATAATAATAATAATAATAAATAAATAAGTAAATAATTTAAATTGATTAAAATAGCATACGTAAAAGTATTGAAAATATATAATTTTCCGGTCATTAACTTTTCATTACATGGGTCGGATAAAAAATAAAATATACGAAAACACTTTTTCAATTCTACTTGCTAAATTATTTGAAATGAATTTAATTTAAATAAATATATTTTATAACAATAACTTTACGAAATATGTATGCATATAATGTTGTTTTATTGAAGTTCTAAACCAGTTTTTTATGATGTGTTAAAAGTTTTAGGCACATATTGAATTTATATTATGAGTAAGTGTATCAATGAACATTTGATTAACCAAAAAACCAATTTATTTGTATTAGACTACGAATTAATAATCAAATGTGCTTAATTGGAAGATGTGATCCTATTCCATATTCATTCCAATTTTTTTTTTTTTTTTGTGTGTGTGGGGGGGGGGGGCATCAAAAGAAAAAACATAACTTTTGTTAAAGTATAAAAAATATTTCTATTACTATAGTCATCTTCGTTCATTAAATATAAATTATGAAAATATTCATAATTTTACAAAATATATTATTCTCATCAATGAAAAGCATTAAAAAATGCTGGAAACAATAAAATCACTTACACCAAAAATAAGGAATGAAAGTTCGTTTTAAATAGTTACAACTGTCCACAATTTGAGTTCTAAATGCGAAATGAATGGGATTTCTGAATTATATCTTAAGAATACTGTGCGTGTTTTGATTTCTAAAACCTTTATTTTCTGCTAATCTTTTTTTTTTTTTTCCAGATTTTAAAATAAGATCTTAAAAGTTAACTAAAATTATAAATTAATAATTGCAATTTGCTTAAAATAATGCAAAATTCAAAATGTAAAAGATTTTTAAAATAAAATAAAGTACTAAATATATGTATGACATAAACGTATGTGGCTTAAACATTTGTTAATACTACGATTAAAAAAATCAGTTTTAAGAAATAAAATTAAATACTTACAACCACAAGTAACTGTGGTATAGGGTAAGTCATCAGTGATTGACACTTTTAGAACAATCTCTGATGTTTTTAATGTTCTAGTCATCTGAAAATATTTTTAGAAATCTTAAGTTAATACATATGGCATGACAGACATTCAGAATCACATATATGTTCAAATATATACATTTGATAACATTTTTTTTTTTTTTTTTTTTTTTTTTTTTTGACACCCACTGAATGTTCCAGTAATTGACACTGCCAGTTTTTCCTTTTATTAGTAATTGGCCCCCTATGTTCCAGTATTTGACACTGCTAGTTATTCATTTTATCAGTTAATAGCACCCTATGCTCCAGTGTTTGACATAAAATGTTAAAATTCTTATATGTAAAATACATGATTTTATTATTTTTCTTATTTATTAATTATTTCGGGATAGATGTCAATTACTGGAGCATGCCAATTACTGGAGCACCTACACTATTACAAAACTTTTTATAAAAAACAATTAACTATTCCAGCAGTGTTGCCAGATTGCGCGACTTTTTTATTCAACAGTCACCAATAATTTCGAGAAGTGATATTTAATGTACATAATCGACAATTAATCGTCTGTAGTGCATGTCAAACATCACTTCTTAAAATTATTGGTGACTATTAAAGAAAAAAAAGTCTCGCAATCTGACAACACTGATTCCAGCCGATAATTTTAAAGTTGTCCAATATTAAGCTATTCGCTTAACGTTTAATAAACAATTTTCAGATTCATTAAAATTACTTGCAATTTGGCAGGAAAATATGTTGTTTTAGAAATCGTATAGTGCCTATGGCTTTTTCATGTCCAATACTCGAAAGTCTTTTACTTTATTTATTTATTTATTACAGATTATCTACTGGAATTCCGCTGATAAATTTTTCTGATCTTATACGAGTATTACGAAAGTATGTTGTGTTAGTAAATTTTTTTTAGAATATTTTGATTATATAAGGAGACTTTCCTTGTCAGAATAATTGAAAAGAGAACTAACCATGCCGTTCTTGCGCTAGTGAACACAGGCATGTACTATTCGTTCACAGATGCCCGTCGTAAACAAATAGATACGATTCTACCCCGAGGGGATCCGGACACAATATCGCGTCGATAAAATATGATCTATTTGAAAATTTGTATTTCTGTCACGTGTGATCTCTGGTGTAGGCCACTGGGCCTTATAAATTAATATTAATTAATTAAAACAAATAAATACATTATAGAATGGAATTTTATTATTTTATCTATATTTGATTTTAAGTTATTTTATCATTAGCTTTTCACCATTCAAAATACATTTTTAAAATGTTGTACATCACTGCTGACATCAAAGCTGAACACTGTTCACAAACCTTAATTGAAAATTTTAAAATAGGCACAATTGATTTCTTTATGACTAATCTTTAAAATAATAATAATAATAATAATAAACATAGTCTTTAAACACTTTTAAGCAAAATTTATAACAATTTTCGTGGTGGGTTTGTATGCATGCCAGTGTTCAGACTAAGGCATGTGTTGTCATGAAATTTTATACAACATTATTAATAATTACCAACTCCTTTTTTGCTTTCCATTCATTTATGTAGGCGATATTTTGTCCCCAACCCTCAGAAAAGAGGTGACTGCTGAGGCCAAGCAGGCATTGAAAGACTTCAGGTGATCCATCCTCTCCTCTCGCCCTTATTTTTGATAAAATCACAGCAAACTTGGAGCATCATGTTCTATAGCGAGGATCAGATTCCGATACGAAAACAAACAGTACAGTTTTGCTAAAATTGTTTTCCTTTAAATGAATCATGCTTTGTGAAAAAGATTAAAGAAAAATTAAAAATATCATGAAAATGAGTTTCGTGTTTGCGTACATCTTTCGATGGAAATACATACATATCTAATAAACGGCTCGAATTATCTTGATTCGGATTAAGGCGGATCAATTGTAATACAAAGTTTGAATTGATCTGATTAGTTCCCAAATAACAGAGTTGGCATTCAAAAATAGCATATCCTTTTTCGAGAGCCACGTGTCAGTATGCAGAACCCTTAGCATCATAAATTTACCGCTAACTGCCACGGTTGTATAATCATGTGAATAATGGGTGCACCGAATGACAATCGGCCGATGATAAATTCATAATTAACGGCAGCCGTTTCGATTCTCCACGCTTTTACATTTATTGCATAGAAATATTTTCAACGAAGATTGACGGAGCAATTGGTACGGAGGAGCGAGTGCGATTATGTTGTTAATTTGAACTTCTCGTATATTTTTAATTCATAAGAAAATTTTTAAAACAGAATACTGTCATCCGTCGCATGAAAAGCTTATTTTCGATTTTTTATTTTTCTATGAATAATCTCCAGTTTCCTCCTTATTTCCATAAAATAACAATAGCAAAAAAAAAAAAAAATTAAACTGTAGAAAAGAAAAAGAGGCTCACGTTTTCAGACGTATGTAAATAGCGTTAATATTCTGATAGGAAATTAATAATAAAACGAAATATATATATATACATATATACCGTGTCATTTCGAATTCGTCTCGTTTCTATCAATGTCTTATTTGTTATTCTTTTTTTCTTTTTCTTTTTTTTATGCGATATAGAAAAAAATATGATATTGCTGACAGGTGAAATCAGGCAATAACAATTTCGCAAAATTTTTTCATTGCTTGAGTAGTTTTTCAGAATGAATTGCTGTATATACATATATATAATATCTGAGGTTTCTTATTTTGAATTTAATTCTTTGATCAGACAAAAACCAGATTCTTTTATTCGCGTCTCCGATCAGATCCCAAGATGAACGTATAAATTATTTTAGTTTACAATAATCAATAATTTAATATCAATTAGCAGTTTGTATGTAGAAGAAAAATCATGCTACAAAATTAAGAGTATACTAGCTGGAACCCGTCGAATTCGACGATCATTTTATTGACCGTAATGTTTCAAAAAACATCGCATCATTATTTAAATGTATTTCAAGTTAAAACATCTAATATAATTTACGACATTTCACTTAAAAAAAAAAAAAGAAAGTCAGAAAAATGCTTATAAATAGAAATACTATATATGACATCACTTTCAACAAAGTACAGTCAATGTGACGTCAAACTGACTCCAAATAAACAGTTCCTATCTTTCATTTTCTATTTCGTTTAATACTAAGACTACGTGTTAGCTGACCCGTCCGGCGTTTCCCGGGCCCATGGTAATAACCTTAAATGAACCTTAAATTTGTATGGTTTTACATCTTTAACTCAATTTTGTTTGAATTTCTATTTTTAAATAAAAGCATCGTGAAAAAATAATCAGCTATAACCAAAAAAATTACCTCGAACAGAACGAAACTCTGCCTTGTGACCTTGGTGCCTTCGGTAGCGCATACGCTGGCCGCTGATAACATAAAAATATTCCCAAAAATTAACATGGAACCCAACGAACCCGCTCGGTGTTGCCCGGACCCATGATACCTTAAATGAACCTTAAATTTGTATGATTTTATACCTTTAATTCGATTTAGTTTGAATTTCTGTTTTTAAATGAAAGCATCACGAAAAAAAAATAATCAGCTGTAACAAAAAAAAAATTACCTCGAACCAAACGAAAATCTAATAATAGCAGGAGACTTGACGTTGGAATATTAAAACAGGAATGAACTACTACGTCAGAAACGCCAAAGAAAAATTATTGAGGTGCATACAGCTGTTTCGGTAGCCTAAAGCGTACCGTCATCAGTGCAAAAAAGCACTGATTTTTTGCACTGATAACGGTACGCTTTAGGCTACCGAAACAGCTGTATGCACCTCAATAATTTTTCTTTGGCGTTTCTGACGTAGTAGTTCATTCCTGTTTTAACAAACGAAAATCTGCCTTGTGACCCCGGTGCCTGCGGCAGCGCATACGCCGGCCGCTAATAACATAAAAATATTCCCAAAAATTAACCTGGAACCGAACGAACCCGCCAGGTGTTGCCCGGGCCCATGATACCTTAAATGAACCTTAAATTTGTATGGTTTTATATCTTTAACTCGATTTTGTTTGAATTTCTATTTTTAAATGAAAGCATCACATAAAAAAAAAAAAAACATCTGTAACAAAAAAAAAAAAAAAAAAAAAAAAAAAAAAAAACTCAAACAGAACGGAACTCGGGCTCGTGACCCGGTGCCTGCGGCAGCGAATATACACGCCGCTAATAACATGAAAAATTTCACAAAAATTAACCTTGAACCGAGCGAACCTCTGACTCGTGTTACCTCTGCCTGTGACTGCTGCAGTGCTGCACTGTATAGCAGGCATGCATGCTACACACGCGCTGCAAATTCCACTTTCCTCCACCAAGGGGTGCAGTATGTTGTATACGAACATCACCAATCGCCTTGAATTTCCAAGACTTTTCAAATAAGGTGTCACTGGTGGTGTCAACTGCAAAATCCTTAAGTTGCCCTTTCCACCGCCATGGGGCACAGCGTGTTTTATACGAACAACACCAACGGTAAGGAAATGCCAAGACCTTTAAAATAAGGTGTAACATGATAGGGTCGACTGCAAAATCACCTAGTTCCATTTTTAACCACCAGGGATGCAGTATATTGTGTACGAACATCCCCAATCAACATGAAATTTCAAGACCCCTATCACCAATCGTCTTGGATTTCCAAGACCTTTTAAATAAGGTGTCACATGGTGGTGTCAGCTGCAAAATCCTTTCGTTGCACTTTCCACCGCCAGGGGGCGCAGTGTGTTCTGTACGAACATCACCAACGGTCAGGAAATACCAAGACCTTTAAAATAAGATGTAACATGATAGGGTCTGCAGCAAAATCACCTAGTTCCATTTTTCGCCACCAGGGGTCGCAATATAGTGTATGCAAACATCCCCAGTCGACATGAAATTTCAAGACCTTTAAAATGAGGTGCTACATGCGTGGGTCTAGAACGGATTTCCCTCTCAAACTAATTTCCCCCCTCCCCCCCCCCTCCATATCTACTTTCCCCCCTTTAAAATCGAAAATTCCAAATTCACAGAAAGTGATTTCTTAGTATTCGACTCTTGTCCCCAAAAGAAATTTCTTCACCGTGAAGTAATTTGAAGCTTAGTTAAGCTCGTAAACGTGTTTTTAACCCGGGGGGAAACGGGGGGAGGAAACCGTTCGACTTTTTTTTTATTTTTCTCTTCTCATAGCACATCTACAGACCAAGACCTTTTTTTAGACACCTCAACCAAATTTTTACACCAAGTAGTTCTCTCAATATAGTGGAGACAGACAAAAACATGTTTCAAATTAATATATAGATAGTGGACCACTATTCGGAAAGTCTCGGATAAAAATATCGCATATACTGAGCAGCTTTCAACTATTGCACGTTTTATGCATTTAAGCGTTATATATATATATATATTAAATATATTATTATATGTAATTTTTTCATAAATAATAGTATTATTCTAAATCTAATTCGCTAATATATACAAATATATATAAAGAGCATTATAATTAAACTTTTGCTGTAAAGGGTATTCTCAAGCTGAAACAGACGAGTACATTGCCACCAAATTTGGCATGTGGACAATTCAAAAGGTACGCACAAGCTATTTCCATAAAATATTTTTTTTTTTTTTTTAAATGTCCGCTAGGTGGACTTTTTATGAAAAAATGAAATATATAATGACATAAGTGACTCATACATAGTGCATAAACAAATCGAACAATTATTTGTTACAACTTGATCCCAAGTGGGTCATTCCATTTGTAAATTTTGCAATTTTTTCAGTGCAAGAACGCCATCTGGTGGTCGTTTTCAAAACAATTTTATTATTCAGTCTCTTTACATACCAAATTTGATGGTAACCCGCTAAGCAGTTTTTGCTCAAGAATGTTGTTTATAGCGGAAATTTAATTATAACCACCATGCATTTGACCTTGGAGCAAGGAAAATTTTATTTTTCTATTTCTGCAACTGAATTTATTTTAATAATATTAAGGAATAAAACTTAATTCATACTTAAAATATAAGTGCATTCAACAGGTCATCAGTATTAGTAAATCAATTTTGAATAAAGCTTTGAGAATTATAAATAATTTAACGGCATACCTTTTGCCCCTTTTCCGTTATATGTATTTCTACCTGTTACTCATTTATTTATTTATTTATGGGACAGAAATTTTTCCAATTTACCCTTCAAAACGCCAGCTTAATTAGAAATATGGCAAATATTCATATCGGGTTTGTCACAGTTTGATGATAAAACAACAAAATGTAAACAGTTACATTGGTGCACAGGGAGTAGGGAGAATAAAACTTTTTCTGGAACATTCAAAAACTGACAACATTCATATTAAACCATTTTTTTTTAACTAAATGTCTTATTTATAATAACTAAAATAAATAAAAACGTTAACAGCCAAAAAATTCACTCATAATTTTTTCAAAATTCCGAAGGAACTGCATATTTTGGGTAAAGTGGACAAGGGGAAAAAAAAAAAATTGCGGTATACATAAATTATAAAACACTTCCGATTTTCGTTACATACTTTAACCTACAGTGGGTTTTATCGCCTTAATGACACGTTAATATATATATATATATATATATATATAATTTTACAACAGTTAAAAAGAAAAAAGAAATCATGACACAAAAGATAGTACTTTTCGAGCAATTTGCACTTGCATCATATAATGTATCTCAATATTTTTGTGTGGCTGTGTAAACTATCCGTTAATGCAAATTATACATATTCTACTAAAGATATATTCTTGTACATCTAAATAATGTATCATAATTTCATTATGTTTTGTGCAATATAAAGATATTAAAATATGCATTAATGAAATAACTCTGTTAGACAATAATGCATCGGAATTCTTTTGGAAGTCCGTATACTTATAACCAGTCTTTTGAAAGCCCCGTTTAAAATGATATAACCAGTTGATCTATTTACATCATTTTCAATAGGAAATATAGAATAGTGAGCCTGGAATATGTATATCAGTTGCAAGAAATGCCAACCATATTTACAAAAATAATAATGTGGGCACATACACTCACAGTCACACACAGAAAAATGTTCTTTTGTATGCTCAAAATTATGAATAAAATAGGGAATTTTTTTCGTTTCTTTTAAACTCGTGTAACTTCTTTGTGGTTAATTAATTAACAGTGATCGTAGTCACAAAAATACAACACACGTATAGACACACGTATGGACAAAACACTTTCATTCAAGATGAAAAAACGTAATAAATTTATGTACTATAAGTAGCACTGAGTTTATATAGTTGTAAGAAATACAATAGCGTTTTTTCACGGACTGTTAAAAAAAATTGGTTTTGCGTTTTAAATTAAATTTTTAAAAATTGACTTTAACAGTTATAATTACAAATAATGACTGCATAAAAGTCACTTTTCTTTTAGATTCATTACTGATGAAGTCAAAATTAATTATAATAAAAAATAATTTCTAGTTTTATATTAAAAAATTGAAAATTTTAATAAATTTAATAACAAAATAAATTAAATAATAATAATTTAAAAAAAAAAAAAAAAAAAGAATCAAAATAAATAGTACTTTTTTCAACACGCCTAGGAACATCTCTAGAATTATTACTCTCAAAAGTTAAAAATGAGGGGGAAAAAAAAACATTTTAAAGAATACTAAACATTTATTAAAATAAATTTTGATTAAAAAAAAAACATATGCTTCAAATTAAAAACGATTCTCCAAAAACCGTTGGCGAGATGCGTTCGACAGACGATTTCGTATTTAATTAATTATTCCGTTAAAACAGAAAATTATATTTATTTAATCATTATTTTATCGGAGAGTCTTTTTCTTGATGATCGCAACCTTATTAATATTTAAATGGATTTCCGTAGCGTTATCATTGGAAAAACGAAATTAGTATTTTGCTCTAGTGATAAATAGTATGGCGGGATTTAAAGAGGAATATTCCGCAAAGTATGGGGATGTCGAGTGAACCATGTTAGTTCATCGTTTATTTTTAAGTGGAGTTTAATTGAATGGAAATATGTTTCCGATTATTTCTTAATTTCATAAATCCAATTAAAAACACTCATTAATTTGTTTTAAACGTTAATTATTGACGTTCACGCAGTAAATACATAAACGTATGAATTCGAATAAAACGGAGATGAAGAAAATTTTGCATACTGAATGTATAATTTTTCGTTATTACGTGCATTGATGCACACATTGGAGTCTTACGCATATGTTACTGCGTATTTGAGTTATTTTATTTATTTACGCAACAATTATATATTTATGCCGCAGTCTCTTTTAGTTTGATAAAAGGTACTTGTCATTACTATTATAAGTAAAAATGAGAAAATTATGTATCTGATCTGTTCATTTATTTATACCTTAACGGCGATGTCTTTTCTTTCTCCCAATTTTTTCTCCCAATTTCTTTCCCCACTAGTCGCCATAATCGACCGGTTTCCACTCGGCGCCTTCAATTTGATGTATTGTTTTAAATAATTCTAATTGTGGCAAACATTACCAGGTTGTTCGCGCGCCGTGAAATTCCTGACTTCAACAAAAACACCGCTTGCAAGTGCGTGGACATCCTCTGCCCTTAGCAAACACCATCAAATTGTTCGAATCCCGTGAAAAATCTGACCATGCAAACTTCTGCTTGCTGGCTCTTCTCAACGTGTTGTGTTACATTAAGGGCCCTCTTCACTCACCGCCGCCGGAAGCCGAACCTAATGTTATTCTATGGGAATTTTTTCTTTACAAATAACTTATTTACTAACACATATTTTTAAATTCTGTTTTCACATTCTGAAAATTCCGAGCTGTTAAATTGACGCACCTTTTCTAAAAAATTATTTTTTAAATTTTTTATATTTTGTTTTGAAGCTGCAAAATACGAATTTTCAATATGTGAATTTTTTTCATTTTGCAATTTCAAAATAAAATATTAAAAATTAAAAATATATACTTTGAAAAAAGGTCCGTCAATTTAACAGTTGGGAATTTTCTGAATGTGAAAACAGAATTTAAAAATATGTATTAGTTAATAAGTTATTTGTAAAGAAAATTTCCCCATAGAATAACATTGGCTCGGGCTTCCGGCGACGATGAGTGAAGAGGGCCGTTAAGCACCAGAGTCACTTTTGTAAAAAGCACCACAGAAGTGGCGGTTGAAAGTAATAGTGCGTTGCCGCTTTGATTGCAACACTCATGCCTTCTTTGTTCGCCTGACGAAGGGTCGTGCCTAATTTCGACCCGAAACAATTGTAGCACGTTATAACATTTTACGGTAATTATTCAAAGTTGTGTACTTATTACCAGAGTCATTTATTATCTTACTTACTATCTAAAATAAAAATATTATTTCAGTAGTCAAATAATAAATATATATTATATATACTTATCATCACTACAGTTTTGGTATATAAATCATAATAATAATAATAATAATAATAATAATAATAACAGTAACAATAAACAAACGAAACAAATGCATGTTAAAAAAAAGTAGTAAAGAAATGCTTCTGGCTTTCATTTTTTACATGTAAATATAGATTGATTTCTTAATCACGACGTCATCTTTCACATATTTGGTAAAAATTTGAAATTAAATATGTCATCAAAATGATTTTTTGACATTAATTTTTCACCTGTAAATATATATTGCCTCTTAACCATGACATAATTTTCCAAAGATTTTGAAAAACATACAATAACTCAATAACAAAATCAAAAATCTAGCTTTATATATGATTAGATCAGGTGATACTTATACACCTGTGTATAACATTTCATAGATCTAGGTCATCTCTTTGTATACGAAAACGTAATGACAAACATAGGCACATACAATTCATTAGTAGTAAAGATTAGTCGTTAAAAATCACAATTTCATGAATGAAATCTATTTATTAAATTGGCAAATGATAAATGACGATATATATATATATATATATAATTCTGTATAATGTAGTGGAATAGTGGAACAGGATTTAATATAGAAAACCTTAATATCGCTACACCGTGAAGAGGAGGAGGGGGGGTAGTGTATTCTGCACATTGATTGAGTTGCTTAATAGATTTTTCTTGGAAACAGAAAAAAAAAAATCATTCAAGGTCATTTGTTAATACATTTTCTAATGTAATGATGGTAAAAAAAAAAAAAGTGATTATTTTTTGCTAGTTGATATTTCAGAGAAATATGGAAAAGTCTTACAGAATAATGGCGCAACATTACAAATACGAGAAAAGTATTAGAGTATTAGATGCACATTATTTGTCGTTAATCCAAATCTGCCTGAGAACATCGGTAATCTGTAAGTATAACGATGAAATATAGATTAATTTCGTGAGAATATTTAAAATATTTTGATTTATTTTACATAAATGACATATTTGATGCTAAGAAACATACTAAAATATAAACCCAGACAGGAAAAATAATAACAGGAGACTTGGTGTTGGAATATTAAAACCCGAAGAAACTACTACGTGAGAAACGCCAAGGAAAAATATTTGAGATGCATACAGCTGTTTCGGTAGTCTTAAGCGTACCGTCTTCAGTGCAAAAATAATCAATATAATTCAATGCAATAATTCAGTGCAATATTTTTGCACTGAAGACGGTACGCTTAAGGCTACCGAAATATCTGTATGCATCTCAAATATTTTTAATTGGCGCTTCTGACGTAGTAGTTTATTCGGGTTTTAATACCAGACAGGAAAAATTTAAAACTTCTTATCCTGTCTCAAGTTGAATGCATTTGATTAAGTTTTAACATTTTTTTTTTAGTAAGCTTGAAAAAGTAATTTTATTCTGTTATCGTACCTTTTAGTTTGATGAAATGTATTTATCATTATATTACTCTGTTGAATGAAAAATAGGTATTTGTAATATCTGTTCATTAAATTTCTGAAATTATTAAACATGTAAAATGACCAGAGTAAATATACAATATTAATATATATATATATATACATTATAATTGTTATACAGAAAGTAAATGTAATTCAAAATACGTAAACTATAGAAATAAAATTTATAATTCATAATTATCACCAGCAATTTTTTTTTTTTTTTTTTTTTTTTTTTTTTTTAACTAACCTGAGTGAAAAATAATTTTTAAGGTCTCAAAAACTTTTCAAAGAAGAAAAAATAAATCATTACTCACATTGGATGGGCCTAAAAAAATTGTAGAGCGGGAATTTGTTATTTCGAATTTAAAGTGTAAAAGTAAATAAATAAATAAATAGCATTGTTATGAATTTTTATAAATGTCCTTCTGTTCGTGTTGATCGCACTTGTGTGATTGGGCACAGAAAGATGAAAATCTATTATTCTATATCTATTTTATTTATTTATTTATTTTAATACACGAATTACTAATAATATATTTAAAAAGTAGATTACTTGTTTTGAAGCAAGAAATTCAAATCGACCCAGTTACTAATGGACGATTTGCCTAATAGAGTGCTTTTCAACTTTTCTTATCGCACGGCACACTTTCTATAGTTATTGCGGTGCAATTGTATTTTGATGAAAATACATGGAAAAAAAATATATATTCTTGTTTTGTTTTTGTTTTTTTAACAAAAACGAAATGCACATCATAATTAAAAGAAAATCAAATCCAATACTGTGTCTATTAATAAACTTTCTTCTTTATTACACTTCTATATCTACACAGATAAACGCATTATATTCATGTTGTGAGAATCCTGTATGAATTTCCTTAGCTTTTATCAGATAGAATCTATATAACGGTTATGTACACCACAAAAAGCATAGAAATGAACTTTGAAGAGTATGAATCAAAATTTAATTTACTTAGTTTTACGTAATAATGTTCTCACATTTCATAATTTTTGTTATCCGATTCAATAGAAACTGAGATATAGTTATGACCCAAATTTAAAAGAATGCGAAACAGAAAGAGCACTTTCTAAACGATAATGATCAAAATTTAATCGGTTTACTTTCGCAATGTAAGCATTTTATATATCGTGTATAGTACGACGCGAAAGATGAGATAGTACTTTACTGGTAATCATGAAAAGTGTTCCATAGAAGTACGAACTGTGGGAAATTATGCCAAAATTGGTACGAACATGTTTTTCTGCAATGAACATTTTGTATAAAAAATTTAGTAGATACTAAGATTTAGACATTAGGAAAATTGTATAATATGTAAAATGGGCGTAGCTAAATTTATTAATTTCACCGTTTAAAAACGAAAAGGTGAAATTTCCCGTAAAATAAATAATAGAAATTTTCCTTGTTTTATATTGTTTTATATTGTTTTATTTTATTGTTATTGAGTAATTCTCTTGTGGAAACGGAACACCATTTTACACAATAAAATCAACATTAGACAAAATATATTCTTCCGTTCAGATGCTTTAAATTTTAATTTTTAAAATAATTACAAACCGAAAATTCTTAGGTTTTGTGTTTTCAGTAACTTTCTATAAAGTATGTACAAGTCTACATTTCAGTTTCTGAAAAACAATGTAATTTTTTTTTTTTGTTGTTGTTGTTTAGTTACAGCATGAAATAAATTGGTTTTTCGTGTAAAATAGCCTTTCGTTACTACAGAAATTACCCTGTTATTTTTCAGTAAAGGCCACACTAATTCATAAGCTTCCAGGAATTACGTACTAATTTTTCATTTACAGTACCTGTAAAATTTTATTGATACACATTCATACAAACACAAACAGATAGGCAATTTCTAAAAATGCGCAAGTCTTTTTCAGAACATTTTAGAACACATAATTCAAACAAAACTGGAAAATTGAAACGTTCTTTAAAAAAAGTAATAAAATAGAATAAGGTTTTGTGATTTTTATTTAAAATAAAATGTTAGCTATTGTATCTTTTTCGATTTATTTAACACGATTACAATAGAAGTCACATAAACATAGCAATCAAATCCATAAACATTATATGTGATTGTAATTATTCTATGATTCATTTATAATTTTACTTTTCCTATCCATCTCTTAATCATTTAATGCGAGAGATGAGTACCAGAGTTTTATTCGAGCTTTATATTTTAATTCTCTTTCACAAATAAGATTTCTGGTTGGTTAATCAAAACAGAGCAACTACACTGTTATATAATAATTTTTTTTATTTGAAACTTTCGAAAAGAAATACTTGAAACAAAACCATACGATAATTCAATTAATGATCATTAAATTTTTTCGAGTCGCATCTAAATTTCTCTCACTTCAGAACAGTACTCACTTCAGAACGTATGTAATTAAAAATATCTCCTGTAATTTTCTTTTTTAACTAAAAAGAATGAAATTTAATTTTAATTTTATTTTTTAAGGAAAAATTGATATTATTGCGTAATCTGTATGTATAAATTAAATTTTATGAAATATTGCATAGAATGTTTAAAAACAATGTAAATTTCAACATGGAGAAAAAGAAAAAGAAAGAAAGCCCGAAATAATTTTATATTATAATATACGGAATTTTCTTTCCTTTACGTAATAGAAAAATCCCCCTCCGCCCTTTTTTTATTCCATATTTCTACTGAAAACTTTGACTTTGTGAAATCACTGGTAGACGATTTTCAATATTTGTTGATATAATTACAGGTCTTATGAGAATATCTGCAAGAAAATTTGAACAATTAAATAAATAAATAAATAAATAAGAGCTGCTGTTTTTATATTAGATATGCAACGTTTAGGAAATAAAATTGTCTGCGAAATTACTTTTAAATAAGATTTTTATTAAAAACTGTTGTCATAAAAGATATTGCATCTGACTGTTTGATGCAGCCCTGTAAAAAACGTATGTGTGTTTAGGTTAAGACTTATAAAACAGAAATTATGGTCGTATTTATTAAAAATATTAAATTTCATGACCATTAGAGTTATTTCACGAAAAAATTACATTATAACATTTTAGCGTTTTTTATGTGTTCCTATAAAAATGTATTTGCGATATGATAGTTATTTTTTTAAATATAAAATAATAATATATCCAGAACAAGATATCCAAAATTCGTGGTGATTTGAGACTTTTTTAGATCTAGTAAATCATAATGGGCCCAAAATTTAACGTATCCATCCATGTAAAAATCTAGGCACGATACAATGACTATTTTTAGAATGAATAGTAGTTATATGTCACTCAAAAACACACTCAAATTTTGTAAGGATTGTTTTATTTTTACTAAAGTTAAAGCCACAAAAGTCATGCGTATAGATGAACTAAATTATCAGTATCATTTATCATATCACGTATTATCATATTCTTTCTAAATTTTACAGTGAAACAAACAACCTATTATGTCCAGCTTCAAAGCGTAGATGTACCATTGTACAAGATGTACAATAATTAACTATTTTCGAATTCCGTAACATTTTATTTTATTTTATTTTTTTATTTATTTTTATTTATTTATTCTATTATTATTATTTATTTGTATCTTGCGTTAATTTAAATTGTAAACAAAATTATTTTTTTGTTAAAAAAAAAACAATTTAACATTTTTGTCTTTTTATTCATCATTAACAAATTAATGAAGAATCTGTTTAATGTTAAAATTTCCTATTACATCTTTATCCTGCTATTAAAAATTTCGATAAAATATTACTTAAAAATACAAAGTTTAAAAGCTATTTTATTTATTAATTAAATCTCACAAAATATAAAATGCATCTAATACATTAAAAAGAAGGTATTGACATCCCTGTCAAAATCTTGTAAACATAGCAATTATCTTAATTTACTTACCAAGGTCGTTTATAATTTATTTGCTCCCTTTTATTTTCTGTGATACTTAACTATTTAATAATTTATCCCCAATAAAGAGAATCGAAAATAAATTAATTTTCTGCCGAGTTAATTACCTGCTGTTCCTTAATAATATGGTATTTTTAACAAGTTTGATATAATATTCTGAATCTCTCCCGTGCTATGATGCTTCCTCCTTATTTAAAACTAGAGCTGAATTTAATTCGCTTAAAAATATTGCCTCTGCGAGAGCAGAATAAAAATATTCCCCCATTCTTTCTTCGCGTTTAAGAATTAATGAATAACTTTCCCTTTCCGAGAATGGCAACAAGTGAATTTTCGTTTTTCATTTTATTTATTTCCGAGTACTGGCTTTTAAGTTACTCTTTAATGCTGCATTGTATTTTATCATTTGAACTTAATCAAACAATTTAAATTGCACTGCTTATAAATTGCTTTAATCGGTACTTTGATTTGCGGTAAGCTCAGTATGTCTTTGAACAGTATTTTTAAAAAACACATTTTAATTTTACAATAATAGAAAATGTGGATAGAACATTTTTATAAAATGAAGGAGTATTTATTTATATTAAATTAAGGAGCATTTTACTAATTTGAAAATAATGTTACTTTTTATTTAATGAATTAAACTAATTTTTAATAAGTATTTCGAAGCACACATTAATATTTGAAATTTATTAATATTATTTTGTATATATATATATATATATTTTTTTTTAATTTTCAGTTCCTTCTTGCTTTTGATGTTTTTACATAGTTTTATTATTATTATCATCATCATCATCATAATTATTATTATTATTAATGCACTGTCTACATTTTGGTACTTAAACTGAATTGTAAATTTTAAATACTAGTAAACTATTTATAACTGCGATGTATGTTTGAAAAAACATTTTAAAAGCATATAAACTTGAAAATTTCATTCTACTTCCATTCTTTAAATATGAATTCAACTATCTGATGTTTGAGAAACCTACAACAAATTTCTGATAAAGATTTATGTATAAATTATAGATTAACTAATTGTACGTTTTCTTTATCGTGTGATCTTTACTTCTATGTATTTTTAAAAACATTGCATTAGTTTGAAAGTTGCACAATTGTAGTAATCAAATGTTATTTTTTTACATAAAATACAAGCGAAATTTCGTTCTTTTGAAAAATGATGTTTCTGTTGTAGAAAAAAAAAATAAATGCTTTTGTATGTTTTTCATTGTGTTTGGAAATTAAATTAATTTTCTTTTTATGTAAGTTCTCCCACCCTATCCTTTTTTTTTTCTTCTTCTTTTTCTTTTCCTCTGCCTTATTAGCAGTATTTATCTACAATGGCTTTGGAACTATATATAAAGATCTATTGTTGGTTCAAAAGTAATTAGACGATATTTCATTAATAAAAAAGGTATATATATGGATATTTATATATTATGGATTAATATATTACAATTTAAATGACTACGCATAGAAGTGCTCTTCTCCCCCCCCCCCCCCTCCTGTGAATACTTACTTTTGTCTATCTAAAAAAAAAAAAAAATTGTATATATTACTTTTCTTATATTTAGTAATAAAATATTGCATTTTTCTAGTTTACGACTAGAACAGATTTTCTCACAAGATTTCTGTTCTAACACACCTTTTCTCTTCTTCTTCTTCTTCTTCTTTTTTTTTTTTTAATGTTGAAATGATTTAAAAATCATTTGCTGCTTTTTTATTTTAGAATAAATTTTCTCACAAGATTTCTGTTCTAACACACTTTTTATCATCATCATCATCTTCTTCTTCTTCTTCTTCTTCTTCTTTTTTTTTTTTCTTTTTAAATGTTGAAATGATTTAAAAATCATTTTGCTGATTTTTTATTCTCTTTTATATATCTATATCCTACAATTAGGCTTTTAGGTCAACACAAGTTTTGAATAGTCATTGTACCTTATGTCTATTCTGTTTTATAAATGATTATATGCGTCTTAATTCTCATAATGTTTTATATATATGTTGTTGCTAATAATCTTTCATAAGTTTTACAGATACTCTCTTAAAATGAAAGAATGAAAATAACTCAACTTGAGTGAATTTTCACTCATTTGCCTAGGAGAAGCGCGCCCTCTTATTTTTGAGTTAATTTTAGTAAATTGAATAAGTTAACATAATGAACTCATACTTTAGTTATTTATTGTATTTGAGTAATTTATTTATTTTGTTAATGATTTTAATAAACTGGATCACTTTACAATGGTGTTGCCCGTTGCATTTGCTTGCTACTGAAGAAATGCGTTGCAGAGAGAACGATGTTGCCACATACAAGTATCTGAATGAGTAGAAATAACTCAAATATCGATAACTCAAATATCGATAACTCAAGTTTGCTTAAATAAAAAACTACTAATTAGCTCAAAGAATTGCAGTTTTAACTCAAGTCGATTAATAATAATAATAATAATAATAATAATAATAATAATAACACCTATTTCATATGGTGAATTAACACATTTATTTTAAGAGAGTAATTATCGTGAATACCTTCATGATCTTAACTTTAATTCTTTAAACAGAATAATTAATTGCGTATCAATAATAACATAAGCATAAAGTGTAAGAATTTCACTAGAAAATATCTTTGTGTCTACACGTTTTATCATTTAACAAATTTCCGTAGTATCTAAAAATACAGGAGGAATATATATTACGGAAGTACATGTTTCCTGATGAGCTAATACTTCTATTTTTAAGCATTTATTAATCCAATTTTTATTTCCTGTGGTCTTTTCTTTTTCATACTTTTTAATTCAATTCTCATTTCCAGATATATTTTTAATAAATTTATTGAGAACCTTTTTCAATTTTCCTCTGTCAAAGTTTTATGGTCCTATTTACACATGTTGGCGTAAGTAATTGAAATTGGTTTTGTCTTTTAATTGTACTAAGAGTGAATCGTAGAATTTCTGTACTGGCTTTTAAACTGTGTTACAATCAGTTTTATTTTTGTGGTGTTGGTATTATTATGTATGTATTAAACGCCTAATTTTATCACGCTATTGAATTCTTAAATATATATATATATATGTGTGTGGTCACACTTCATACTTCCTTAATGATAATGGATACAATATTTTAGTCTTAGTATTTTCTTTAATAATTACATTCATTAGTTAAAATATACTACATTTTCAAATGCATTTAATTTTAATATATGCTAACGATATTAAACAGTAAAATAAAAGAAAATAACTTTTAATAATGACTTTTAATGCCACATAATATTTTATGTAAACAGATTTTACTTTTTTTTTTTTTTTTCTTTTTTTTTAATGCAACTATCTTCTGCATCAGTTTTTTAATACACTTAATATAAAGGTTAATTTGTGCATTAATTAGTTTTCGTCTTATAAGTTTGTGTTTAGAAAACAACCTGAAGAAATAAGATGTGCATATTTTAAATAGTTTCTCATTTGAGAAATTTTACACAGTATTTAGGTAACGGTATCAGACTTACTTCATACCTATATATATTTATATCGATGTACGATATTTTTCATTAGTAAGAGCGACAAATATTTGGGTAGTGATACATAATATATACATAAGTGAAAGGAAAAAGGCATTTGCTATGTGTATCATCATGAGTTTTTTTTTTTTTTTTTTTTTTTTTTTTTTCACCCTGATATCATGTTGCTTGGTTACAGATGATCTTATACTTATTTGAAATATATTCGCAGTGTTTTTTAATCATGATCTTTCACCATTAAGTATAGCTGAACACAGTGGATACTTCTTAAAAATATAATATAAATGTTTAATTTAGTTTAAATCAAACTGAATTATAAATATCAATGATTATTTTAATTCATAATATGTATGATTTATTTAGTTCATATAAAGCTGTTTTATAAATATCAATAATTATATATATGTATGTTTAGACACATAGATATTTTAACCTTTTCTTTCTTATCATATGATTTTGCAGAGGTTTTGGGGAAAGTTGGGCGCCCGTAAATTTTGTTTAATCCGCTTCACCCGTCTAAAGCCGTGGTGACCTCTGTTCCTTCTTATTGTTATTTCAGTTTCATTTGTTTGGATATTGTCCTTGTTTCACATAGTTTTCATTTCTTATATTAAATATTTGTATTCATTTCTTATATTATGTATATGTATATATATTATTATATTTACATACATGTGTGTGTGGGACAAAGAGTGAAAGAAACAGTAATAAAAAATCTTTGCGATGTATAATCATAATATCGATTAAAAATGTAAAGTATTTCTTTTTCTTTTTATATTTTTATCATGAAATTATTACATTAGATCATACCGAATAATATATACAAAACAAACAAATATACTTATTTGTGTGACCCTTCGTAAACGGCAAAACTTTTATTTTATTTTTTAGTACCTTACAAGAAAAAAATCAAATGATACGTTATATGATTTAGCAAGGAATTTATAAAATGTTTTATTGATTTTATGATAATAATATGATTAGATAATATTATTAAAAAAAAAAAAAAAAAAAAAGAATGGATGATTTTGGATGAGAAGTACATTACTTTGAATCGTAAAGTTCATTTGAAAAGTAATTATTGAAAATAGAATATTTGTATATAATATTCAGATCATACGTAAATTGAAATATATTATTAAATAAACTTAGATTTATATATTTAAAATGGTGTAATGTGAAATGTTACTTAACTTTTTAATTAATATTTATCATTATACTTTTATGTGCTTTTTTTTTTTTTTTTTTTTTTTTCCAAAAAATTTTGTACTAGTCTAAAACTAGAATTATTTCATTCAGACGAAGTAGATCAAATAAAAACCTTTCTTCATTTCCGTTACATCACCCGTTTTGACATGAAGTTAAAAATAAATAAATAAATAAAATTGAGAGAAGAGGAACGAAAGAAATTTTAATAAATTGATATAGTAATCCTTGTTACTGAACGGAAATTCATACTCAAAAGTAAAAAATAAGTTATATATATATATATATATACACACATATATATTTATTTAAATCAAAAAGTAACTAGAATATTAAATTAGACAGTATAATTACATAAAATTAATGAAAATTACGTTATTTAATATAATCTTGGAGAAACATAACTATTAGATGAATTCCAATTTTGTAACCATATAAAATTCATTTAGATATCTGCCAACATATCTTTTTGAGCTTTTTATCTGGATTTTGAAAAAAAAATTTCAAAGCATTCTTAAAAAAAATAATATTATTATTAAAATAAAATAAAATAAAAACTTTTTTTTCCAAAATTTAATTATTTTTAGGGCAAAAATTAATTATTAAAGTAATAGTTAATTATTAAATTTATTATTATTATTATTATTGTTTTAAATTTACTTTCAAAATTTATTTAAAATATACATATTTTTATTTTTTGACAACCTTTTGTAAAAATAACGAATATGTTTAGAAAGTTCCTTTTTTTTATTTCTTTTCATTATTATTATTGTTGTTGTTATTGTTGTTATTGTTATTATTGATTTTGGACTCATTTATATGTTAGAAAAAACTTTCAGTTATTTTAAATAATTACCTTTTCAGAGTGCGCCATTTTAAATTTGAATAAAACGTTATTATTAATGTTAACCGAATAAAATGTTTGAACTAGTTTTAACAAAATAATTAAAAAAATGAAAGTAGAAATAAAATTTTTACTTTTAAATTTAGGCGAATTAGTGTTGTAACTTTACTTGAAATAAATTAAAGTAGAAATAAAATTTTTACTTTAAATTTATGCGAAATCAGTGTTGTAATTTTATGTGAAATATTCCTTAAATCAATCGAATAAATAATATTTAATAAGTCAAAAAAAGTTTAACTGTTATTATTATTTTTTTTCTAAATTCTTCGCCTAAGTTATTATTATTATTTTTTTTTTTTTTTTCTACATGGCATTTCATATTTTTATCACCTAATAAATTCAGAAACCAGTGTTGAAGCTAAAATGTGTTTAAGGAAAACACGCATAATCGGGGTGCGTTTTATTGAACTTCCTCCTTAAAATTAGTTTTTCCTGCCACGTTCATTGATGCATCTAAAAATTATCCCAATAATCCCAGAGCTCACCCCAACTAATATTAAACTACTGCCATCTGTTGACAAAAAAGGGAACTAGCAAACTTATCATAAAGTATTTGGACATTAATTATCATTATTACATTACCACTGTTTCTAAGTTGCGTTTAATGTTTAATACTGATGGAAATATTGAAATAAATAAATTTTGGGTGTTATTTTGAAACCTGTCAAAATTTTATTGTTAAATATTTCGCATGCATTAAATATCGGCGGTATGTGTTTTGTTTTAATAGTGAATTTTATTTATAAAAATTAAGTATTGAAATGATCTATTCAGTAACAAGATATATTCAGAACAAGTAACAATATAATGGAAATTGATTAATTGAAGGGGAAAAAATATTTAATTGCCTTACGAAAATCTTATGAAGTAGACATGATGCGTATTAATGGTGCTGTTTGTACATATGTACATAAATATGCATCAGTGGCGTGATATATACAATACGCACACGTACACACACACACACACACACACACAAAAAAAAAAAAAAAAAAGGCTAAAGGAACGAAAGTTGTGTGCATTAGCATAATTTTATTAAAATTAAGTGATTAATTTGTGATTTTCTATATTTTTGTCATACTTCTTTGTCTATTGACATTATCCGACAAACTTTATTTTGCGTTAAACTTTAAATTTCTCAATGCACATCTATATTTGAAATTGCATTATTTTTATTATTTTAATCTCAATACTCTCCCCCCCCCCCCGCCCCCTTTGTTTTAACAACCCAATTTTGTAAAATATTTTCAATATATGATTTAAAAAAAAAAAAAAAAAAAAAAAATTAGAAATTGCATTTATATTGAAAAGTATATTTAAAATTTTGTTGTAAGTATAACAATTAAAATGCTGTTAATAATTTTTATTGAGAGTAAAATTACCTTCAAATCTCTAGGTAGAACGTTTAACATTTCTGAAATTCAATAATATGTATATTTTTTCATTTTTAAATTTAAATACGGACTTTTAAATTTTCTGTTTTTACTCGTTTGCTCATGATCTAACATGTATATTTTTGTTAAGGGAATAATACTGATACCAAAAATGATTTTAAAAAAGTATGCTTCTAAATATAATTTTGTATTAATTCCTTATTAGTTGATATCTAATGGATTTACACAGAAGGAACGTCCCATCTGTATTGCTTATTAATCATAGCAGTCAATTTATATATTTTTTAATATCATATGTCTATCTCTCTTTAATTCTCACACACCTTTTCGTACAGGCATTCTTACTTCAGTAAAT
The DNA here is from genome assembly GCA_963930645.1 of Salticus scenicus. Classification (NCBI taxonomy): domain Eukaryota; kingdom Metazoa; phylum Arthropoda; class Arachnida; order Araneae; family Salticidae; genus Salticus; species Salticus scenicus. The sequence goes on from OZ005648.1 coordinate 270,150,447, forward strand.
CGAATTATTTCAGTAATCGAATTCAGTAAAATTAACTCATATATGGTAAATTTCACGCAAAAGTAGACACACAGACTATTTTTTAATTTTTAACTAACTTAATTATTTTTATTTTTTCTTGATTGAAAACATATGAAAAAATATAAGACGTTATATATAAAAGTTTTTTATTTTTTCAATATTATTAATTTAAAGAAAAAAAAAAGAAAAAGAAAAAAAAGAATAAGAAAAAGAAAATTTTTAATTTAAGTAATTCAAAGGTAACACAAACGCACCAAAATTCATTAAGGTAAATTTACATTTAGTATTTAAAATTGGACAAGAAAGTTGTTTGATGTCTAGTCCCTCATACATGAAATTAATCATATAAGATTACCCGTATGTAATATGACTCCTTCATTCAATAAAGATTCCCATTTAGTATTTTTTCCCCTTAAGATATAATATATATGTATATAATACAACCAAAAATACACTCTACATAAAATACATAATGTATCGAAATTCTTTTGTGCATACATGTAAACTAAAAATTTAGTCCATGACAACCATTTTCTATAAAAAGCATGCTTTTAAGCATCCTAATACTGTATATTAAATTCGTTTTTTAATGATATTAAAAGACACTTAAAAGAAATGCCGTCCATAAACCATAATGCATCCAAATTACTTTGTATGTCATTGTACACAAGCAGAAAACACTATGTATACAAAGAATTATATAGAGAGAATTCCAATAGTTCATAAATATTTATCTCAAATTTTATGCCGAATTTTATGCCTGTCTAACGATTTCTGTGACATTTTTTTTTTTTTTTTTTTTTTTTTTTTTTTATGCATACGTGCATACTACTGTAAAAGCTAAGTTATTTTTTACAGTAAGACATACAGACAGACACCAAATGCTTTTTTAATCCAAACAAGGAAGTCTCACTAACATTTTGGCAATCATTTTTCGAAAATTAATTTAATTCAAAATATATATGTCTATAAGATTTAGAATTCTACAAATTAGGGTGACTGCACCAATAGTGGACTTTGAAGACCTTTTCTGGTTATTTTTTGTGTAATGTTCTTATTTTTAGAGGTTGTATTTATAAACAGAGTTAGATACCTCAATTAACTCTTTCTCTCCATGATTTTTATACCCGAAAAGTTAAATTTCCAGAGAGTTTAAAATTCGCCACTTAGTGAACACAGTAGTAGACACCGTTCAGTTTTTTCAGAAAAGGTGAAATAAAATGTGAAGTAATTTAAAATATGTATTTAATTAAAAATAATAATAATCTGTTTCATTAATGCGTTAAGAGAACTAAAAAATACACAATCTTGTATCGTAAACTGAAAACAAATTATCGCTGAAAAATTTAACGGCTTCAGTAACACATTGTTTTTATTTAAAATGAACATTATATAAAATAATAATTATTGTTATATAAAATATTAATGATAAAATATTGATCAATATTACATGATATTATATATATATATATATATATATATATATATATAAATTTTGATATTTTTTAATAACATTTTATTACCCACGTGTGTGATAATCTTTATAAATACCAAGACAAGTAAATGTTGCTTTCATACATTTATTTGAATTCTGGTTGTCATTTCCAAAAACTGCAAATCGCTTCTAAAAATTTTGGAAAAAAAAAATCTCTTATGGATACAATGAATACTTTGGATCAAATTTTGAGTGATATAAATTGATATTTGTTTCACATTTTGAATTTGTGAGAATACTGAGCTAGATCTGACGTTAAAAGTTAAATAAGCCAACAGAGCTGTTCACTACTGATCCCCATAATATTTTATGGTACTGGTAAGGGACACCCATAAATTATTAAATGCTCATACAAAATCAAAATTTGGTGCAACAAACGAATTTTGCATACTTATTTTAGTCATATGTAAGCAAAGATTACATGAATTCTGTTAAAAAATAGCCGGGATAAAGCAACTAAATTTTTATTTCTGTATTCAACAGTTAAAAAAAAAAAAAAAAAAAAAAAAAAACGGAAAAATGGCAGAAAGTGTATATATTTTTAGAGAAATTAGCCTTATTCTAAAACTGATGGCTTTGTAATTGAAGACATTAATAGTAGAGGAGTATAACACCAACTCTCAACATTACTCAACTCAAACAAGAGTTTAAAAAACTTGTTTTCACAGTTTGCATTTAAAAGTATCCAGTACTGTACTGGTATGTGTGCATACTACTGGTACATTTGCCCTACCACCTAATACAAAAAAGTAATGAACTGCAAAATTGTTTTTTCAAATTAATTTTTGAAAAAAAATAATAATAATAATAATAATATTTCTGAATTTGTATTATCTAGTTAATTATTCATCCCAAATTTATAAAAGTTTTAATAATCACCCCAGTTTATATGTAAGCATTAAATATAGATATAAAAATACGTATTTTTTCTTGTACTGATAAAGTAAAATGTAGTTTTAATAAATAGATAATCTGTGATACATATATATATATATATATATATATATATTCACGCCCGATGGCGCAAGCACACATCTAATACATAGAAATTTAAAAGTAAACAATGTGTAACTGAAAGATGTATTTGAACTCCAATTCTTGAAAGTTTTAAAGATTTAAGAATTATTAAATTAAAAATACATTAAAATTGTGAATTTAATTATTAATGTAATTGCTCATTTGTAGCACCTTTATCGATTAATCGGGATTGGTCTCGATACTAATTTTTCTTATTAGAATAGTTCTGTTGGCAACTTGTTATGTGTTACTCTCTGAGTTTGGAGTTCGCATGACATGTGGATAAATATTATGTATATTATCTTGATTCATTGTTGGGTTTTGTTAATGATTTGTTGAAATTTAATTCATTCCCTTTTAAATTTGGGTTTTGTCGCAAGATAGGAACATGAAATGTATTTTTGGCTTGAATTAGCTATACCTACAGTTTTACAAAATCTTGCGATCTCTTTGCTCGTAGAAGTACATATTCCAAGAAGCGTGAATACTTCTGTTTTCGAGCATTTCCTTTTCCGATTCTCATTTCCAGTTATTTATTTATTTATTTATTTTTCATATATATATATATATATATATATATATATTTATAAAAGTATTGGTTTACGTTTGTTAACTTTCTTGAATTTCGCATAAAAATCACACCTTGCTGGTGTTATGGTCCTAATTACTAACATTAGCTTAAGTAGTTTAAAATGAATTCATTTATTAATTGATACTGTAAATGAATCATACAAAAAATGTGCGCTAACATTTAAATTGAATTACAACAACTTTTATGTGTGTGTTGTTGGTATTATCATGTATCTATTAATTGCTAAATTTTATAACGTTATTAAATTCTTCACTATATATATATATATATTCGATGTAAGATCTGAGAACTAGTATGTAATACAATGTCAAATACAAATAAATAAAATAGAAATAACAAGAAGAATGAGCAGAGACCACAACGGCTTGGAGTTTGTCGGGCGTCCAACTTTTCTCATACTCTCTAAAAGACCGTATGATAATAAAGAAATAAGTCAAACTGAAGACAATAATTACTGCAAATAATAAATAAATAATCAAAAAATAAATAATCAAAAAATAAATAAATAGATAATAATAATAAAAGATAACAAAGCAAAAATTTAAATAACTATACATAATTGTGAAAATTAATACCTATCAAAACTATTCAATAATATTTAGGGTGTTAGAACCATATTAAATTATGCATTTTTATACGATTAGGTGAAAATAAATTATTACTTTACAATTATTGTTATTTATAAACAAAATTTATTTAAACAAAATCAATCACATGTATTCTATTTTAAAATATTATCAACTCTGTACAGTTATAAAGAATCCTGACCAAATCATAAAAATAAGATACATTTATATTACTAATATATTGGAAAAATGTATATAACCATATGCAACCAAGATGCATAATAAAAAAAATTGAAAAAAAAAAAAAAAAAACTGATATACATCACAAATGCAATTGCATGAGCGATAACTTCTGAATTTTGAACAAAACGTTTGTATGTTAATGTCGCAATTACAGTTTTTTGTTGCTCTCGGGAAAATGTTTATCTTAATTTCTATGCAACTGAAGACAATGATTTCTGTTAAAACTGATACAGGTACAGGCTAAAGTGCAAATATTTTTCTTAAGTTTAAAATTAGGGACAATACCTATTCATCTATGAAAAATTAATGAAAATTTCAAAATTTTAATTGTATACTGTTTACGTATACAATTAAATAGTTAAGTCTTTTTACATTCTGTATTGATGCTAAGCTAATTGTGTTTTCTGGATCCAATAATAACTTATTTGTATTCCCATTATAACTTAAAAAAATTTTCTCCGACTTACATTCGTCATGAGCAAATATTACGTATAAACTTCGTTAAAATATTTCTCTTATTTTAACATAATGATGGTTGGTCACTCATTTGTGAAATGGATTTAATAACACAACACAATCTACGCTAATATTTGTTCGTCATACATGGATAACTTTAATTAAAACTCTTTCTAAATAACAGTAACTTTAAGAACTGTTAACAAGTTCGTTATTCTGATAAATATTTAGATTCAATTATTTTACTGTATTCCTAGAGAAACATGTCTAGATTAGAATAACCAGGGGTCGATCCAGGTTTTAATTTTTGGGTCCCTTTTTTGTGAAAAACAAAATATTTTTGTGAAACTTTTACTTATTTTTGTGAAATATAAAATATTTTTGTGAAAATGTAAAATATTGTGTAAAATTTTTCGTTTTTACAATCACTTTATGTAATGTTTAATATCAAGATAATAGTTTCGTTGAGCCAAATTAAGGCATTAATTAAAAACAATACTGAAAACATTTAATAAAAGGATCATTTTTATAAAAAAAATCTTGTGAAGGGGCTCATATTATGAATTTGAATTTTGTGAAGGGTCCTTTTTCATGGATTTGAATTTTGTGAAGGGTCCCTTTTCATGGATTTGAATTTTGTGAAGGGTCCCTTTTTACTATGGGGAATTTTGTAAAGTGGTCGCAAAAGGGACCCAAATTTTGCCTGGATCGACCCCTGGAATAACAGTGTATACTTTAAACTTTTAAATATGGAAAAATATATCATATTTATAATAATAAAATTTTATTAAAAAGTATATTTCAAATAAACATTATAAGTAAATTCGATGATTTTTTAGATTAGTAGCTTTAATTAATCTATACATCAGCAGTGTCCTTCTAAGTCATCTTTGCAACATGAAATCCGTTATTCAAGTTCGTTTATACCTTTTTTTACTTCTTATTTTGTGTTAATATTCTCTAAGTACGTAGATTGTTTTCTAAATTGATATGTTTCTTTACGAATAAAATTTATTGGTGCTATTATATGTCAGCTAATCAGATTTAAATACAGAATTTGAAGTTCTTAAATTTTGAAATGCGATAATAAAGCATATACATGCATTTTTTAATATAAATTTGTTTTAGATTATAAAATAAATTATATTAAATAACTACAGCCAATCACGTTAACTTTGATCCACTGGAGTTTTTTAGGTGAACAATCATGTTTACTTATCAGGAATCTGTTTGTAATTCCAATTCTAATTGCATAGGGGGAGAAGGGGAGGGAGCGATACAAATAGAAATAAAGCTTATAAACTTTGCAAACAAACCGCGCATGTATTATAATTACACGTAACAATTGTTTCGCGTAATTAAGTTCGAACATTCATTAAGAGAGGGGGAAAAAAAGTATGACCATTATAGTGCAGATTGGGAGCTTGGCTCAATAATTACGTTTTGAATATTAAGAAACAGCAAATATCCATTATTGAAGCAGGACTCGAACTGGCACCTGCGTACACAATCCTTATGTGGTTTAGAACAATTGAAAAAAGTTCAAAAACAAGTGTGTTTTTGAAATTTATGAAGTTTGATCATATAAGGTTTTTGTTTTTCAAGACTAGTTTTTCAGGGGGATACATTTTACTGAAATATAAATATAAGTCGAGAAGACATTTAAGAACAACATTTAATATTAAAGAATAAACTTTGTAAGCAAACACCATATAGTATGCAAGATTTCAATCATTATTACTTAACACAAACTTTTTGGCGCAATTTTCTGCAACGATTCAATAGTAATAGTTTGCGTCTTTTAATTTATTAATTTCTTAAATTCAAATAAAAATGCGTTTTGAAGCTTTTTGTTTGATTTATTAGAAAGAGGCTGAGTATGGTTAATTTAGAAACTAATCCACAAAATTGAATAATGCTAGAACCATTATTAAAAAAAAAAAAGAAAAAAATCCTATTGGGAAAAGTAATTTGTGATGAGCAGAATTTTTTTTTTATCTTGATTATAATAAGTAGCTCATCTCATTTTGTGCACGTAGAAAAATTATTTAGATAAAGATAGTGAAATTATATAAGAAACAATATTTGTCAATATTATGAAAAAGCAAGAAACGTCAAAAGCACTCTTGTAGAATTTTGTAAAATTATTTATAGGTATAAATAAAATATATAATCTGTACTTTTATCATTTTGTTTCCTACCTAACTATGTATAGCCTTAAGGGCCCTCTTCACTCACCGCCACCGATAGCGGAAGCTAATGTTATTCTACAAATAACTTATTAACTAATGCATATTTTTAAATTCTGTTTTCACATTCAGAAAATTCCCAGCTATTAAATTGACGGACCTTTTTTAAAAATATGTTTTTTTTTTTTTTTTTTTTTTTGAAGCTGCAAAATACTAATTTTCAATATGTGAAATTTTTTCATTTTGAAATTTTAAAATAAAATATTAAAAATTAAAAACATTCATTTTCAAAAAAGGTCCGTCAATTTAACAGTTGGGAATTTTCTGAATGTGAAAACAGAATTTAAAAATATGTATTAGTTAATAAGTTATTTGTAAAGAAAATTTCCCCATAGAATAACATTGACTCGGGCTTCTGGCAACGGTAGGTGAAGAGGGCCGTTAAGCTTTGCCATAATTCCGATCCTACTGAATTGTTTGCAATAACAAAGCTGTATTTCAAATCGAAATTGCATAAATTTTCTCTCAGAATTATTGTTGTTGTCATATTCATTTCATAATATATATATATATATATATATATTTGTGTATTTTATAATATTTATTTTTTTTATTTTGAAAATAACTATAAATAATAGTTTGGCATTTAAATATCAAAATGTAAAATAATTAAAATTAAAACAATATTTGATCCCTCTATCCGAGTGAAAGTTAACGAATATTAATTATTTTTCATTTCATTATTTTATAACTAAGCAATTCATTTTTAATGAATTAAATTGTTTAGAAAAAAATTTTCCTTTTAGAAACTTATTTATATTTTGCAAATCTATTAGAAGGAAGATTTTGAAAAATATACGTAAAAGCATCCCTTAAGATATTATTTTCCTGCAGATTCTGAAGTACTAAATGCAATCTTTGAATGCATTAAAAGAACGTAAAACTTTTCTTTTCTGAATTTCTCCAATATATTTTTTTAAAAGAATATATATTTTATTTTAGTAATGTTAACCCAGTGAATAACTTCATTAGAAAAATATAAATAAAAATCGTACAGAGGAATGCATTGATTCAAAGAGCGCCGCGAGAATCTCAGCTGAAATCTACGTAAAGCAACCCTATCGTCCAGAATATATATTTCCCATCAAATATTAATAAATGCAGTTATTCTCTTGTTATTAACACAAAAACATTTCTCCTACATCGAAAGTAAAACAAACAGTTATCTCTGAGGAGCGGAGATATCATTTTCCCGACTATTTATTTCATTTTAAACAACGTCCAATTGATCCATCATTCAACTTAACCATCCGCGTCACATTTAACTTTATTATTTCCCTTTATCTACAAATTATACGTAAACATTTATTTTCCCGTTATCGATCGCTGCATTGGCGTCGCGCGCTTGGCGAGCTCTTCGCTCACATCTGGCAAACCTGGCTGATTTTCTCTTATTTCTCTCTTCCTTTATAGCCTCGAACCCGGACCACGGCGGCAACCCGGACCTGTCGGCCAATCCGCCGCCCGCCTCCTCGCCGCATTTCAGGCCGACGATGCAAAGCCCTGGGCCGCCCTACCAAAGTGAGTACGCTTTCTGATTACTTCTATATTATTTACCTCTTTTTTCATAAATTAATATGTATATAGTGTGTTATTTTGAGCGATTATATATATAGCAAATTATGAAAACCCGCATGTGCACTAGCGCCACCTATATTCCGTGTGGCGCGAATTTGTTGAGTGGGATTATTGAGATGTTTTTAGTATTTGGAATCGAAACTAAACTGCAGGGGCGCTCTTGGCACTGGATTACGGAGCATTAAATTAGACGTCACCTGCGCCCCTATCTGTCCATTCGTCAACTTTTATTACCGAACCATTTTAAGTTGTTGATTTTTTATTTTTAGTGTTTTAAGTAATTAAATTGTTAATTAATTGCCGCTTTTTTAAAAACTATATTCCTCCCTCAATTAAAACTGGGAAGAGAAGATACTCATCATTTTTTTATTTATTCGAGCAAATAAAATTTCTTGGACATAAGTCAATAAAGGTATTAATCTTTTTTTTTTTTTTTTTTTTTTTTTAAGCTTAAGATGCGATATATATTTTTTTAAATTATTTTAATTATATTTAAAAATATTTTTTTGTGTGTACATTTAAAAATTCTACTGAAAAAGATCATTAATAATTTTTTAAAACATTCTTAATATTTATTTATTTTTTCACTATTAAAAGAAAATACTTAGTCGTATCCACTTTTTTTTTCTTTCTTTTTAAAGACTGTTTTTACTAAAATCTTTTTTATTTATTTATTTTATTTTATTTTATTTATTTATTTATTTTATTTATTTATTTCATAATCATCTAATATCATTTTAATCACATTTGCATTTATGTGTAAATATCCACGATGACATTTTTATATTCCATTGTTGTGCTTTAATAATGCAACGAATTACTTTTAATTTACAAAAGCACCAATTATTCCAAAAAACGTGTTGCATTAACAGATTTTTAACGTCGAAGCATTTTCTATTTTGAACAGTAAGCCCCGCCTTTTAGCGTTATTTATTAAAATGATTTCACGTATTCATGATTAAATTATTCAAATTTTATTCTTAGTAATTGATTCCACAGATGTCACAGGCATATATATGCATCTGCAGCATATCGAGTGATAATTTAATTGTTAATGTAATTTTTTTTTTTTTTGTAAAGTATTTTCAGGGGAACGCCTGAAGGCGGGGCTCGTTTTTCATGAAAAACGTAAATTTACATTACCCGCAAGCAAACTGTTAAAATACTGTAACATTATAACATTAATTTCGTTAACTTATAAATGCAATAAGTGTTTCAGAAAATTTGATGTTTAATTTAGAAAATATTTTTTTTAGTCAGATTACTCCTGCTAATTACTGGGGAAAAAAAAGAAAATATTCTGTAATGTTATGATGTATTATTTTCTCTAATATTTTATTAGTAGATATAATAAAAATCATGCCAGGATTGTATTTTTTTATTTGCACTTATTTATAAAAATTAAAACAAACTTAAGTTTTCTCGCTAGTGCCATCATAAACATCATATTCATTTATTAAGAACATATAATTCAAAATACCATCGCTGTCTTTTTTTTTTTTTTTTTTTTTTTTTCCATTTAATATTAACTTTTTTCTTCAAATTAAAATAGTTATATTCTCATTTAAATATAAAATATATATACATATATAATTTATTTGCATAAAATCAAATTTTCATTTGCGAATGTTAACTTCAATAATTATTTCAATCGTCTATTTATATTTTTATCTTTACATTTTAAACCACAAAGGGAATATTCATTTATTTGAGAATAAAAATTTTCGAGAACCCGTGATTTTTCGTTTCTGGGATATCTTGGATTGGATTTTCTACATTTACTAACAAGCTAAATTACTTTGCTCTACAACGCAGTATAATAGTTCAGTTTAGAAGTAATGTCTATCAAATTGTTTGTATTTATGAATTTGTTAGCAAGTTTCAAATACTCGTATGCTTCTCTATTTTCGTGAACACTTTCCTGATTGATTGATTTTCCAAACATTCTCAAAGTTTTACATTTGCCGTTTTCTCATTTGTTTCTACTCTTGAAATATATATTATATGTATATTAATTGAAAATTTTTATTTTATCTTTTAAGAGACAATATTTAAAAATTTCTTTTCACAGATTTAGAAAGTATTAAAACTAATTTTGACATTTAAAGATTATTCAAATAAATTTTATAGAAACAGTTCTGAAAAGTAAATCGATTTTTTTCATGAGATTTTATATTAAATAAGATATTATGCTCCTTATTTACAAAGTTAAATATTTTAGGGGTTATGTTTTACTTGTTTCTTAAAAAATTTAAATTAATAAGATTCAAGATAATTAATTCTCACAAAATATAATGTATGTAGATACGACGATGTTTACGTCGATGAGACGGTTTTCTGTTTTGTTTGGCTCGAAAATTGTGCTTTTGTAAAATAAACTTTTTTGAACCCTGTTATACGGAAATTGAAATTCGAAAGGTCAATTAAGGGTAACTTTTAGATAATTTTATCTTTTATTTTTCGGGTATATTGCTAATATTTACATTGAAAAAGAAAATTTTATAACTTATTTTTAGGGCTTATTGTTATTATTTCATTGAAAAAGAAATCAATTCAGAATGTTTTCATAACACACACACACACACACACACACACACACACGCACAATAATAATAATAATAAATATATGAAAAAAGAGGGAGAGCGAATTTTTTCTTATAAATTAAAATGTGGGAAACCGACGAATAAAAATTTGAAAGGAAATATAATAAATATAGCTCAAACGTTATTAGCGATCGTTATTTTTATTATTATTATTTCAGTTTATCTGTGTAGAAATGAAAATTTTTCGTGAGATAATTATATCAAAACGTTCCTGCATAATTTTTCAATTAATATATTATATTTTATAAAATGGAAACAGGTAAGAGAAGTTTTCATAGTATACTTTTATAATTAAAGTTCGCGATTTTTCAATAGCTTACAGTTAAAAATTATAACGCCAACTGAAAACGTTTTTATAAAAAAATTATGCACGATCTCTTTTTCTGATTGTTCTAGAAACATTCTAAAATTACGAAAATTTCTTGTTACCAAAAGAAAAGATGCCGGTATCAGTAAAGTTTACTAAGGAAAGAAATGACCAAATGTGTTTCAAACATACCGGAAAGCACTGTACACAGTATTTTGTTTGGACTGAAGAAGATTCAACACACGTATCTCGCGAAGTATTTTGCTTCTTTGAATATTGAAACCTAATTTCTGAGCACTGGGATAAATACTTTGTCATAAAGAACAAAAATATATCATCTTTTATCGTAAGCATTTGCATTGAAGTAATTTTAGGCGTATTTAACGTGATCATTGCAAAAACATATTCAAACACGCGAACATTCGTAGAAAATTTTAGAAAACTAAATAAGATAATGTGAATTTATCTTTTCGTCCCTCTCTCCTAGAATCACTAAATAAAAACGGAATTGAGTATTTTAGGAACAAGCACATGTATTTTGTTATAAATTGTTGTAATAGTGAAAATTTCGTAAATTTGAAACTAGTCGTAACTTTTCTATATAAGAAAGACAAAAAATATCAAAGATATATATATATAATTCGAAGTTTTTTTTACGGAAAATATTTGGAACTACGTTTGTGCTCACAAGCTGTTTGTAATTTTATAGTTCTATGTGCAGTAATTTTTGCTGTAAAATTTCACAGAAAAGCTACAATTTGTTCTTTAGAGTACCAAAATAGAAGATCTTAATAATGTATTTTGTTATTGATTGACATAATAATAATAATAAATAAATAAATAAATAATTTAGCTGCAAACATTTACAGGATATATTTATTTATTTTATTTATTTATTTATTTTGTCGGACTGTTTATACAGTAAAATCTTCAAAATTATCATATGTTTCAGTAATTTTTACTCGAAATATAAATTTAAAAAAATAAAAAAAGAGGGTTAAGGGGAAGGAGAATGAAGTAGAAGTATCGCCTATAACAAAATTTTGTTAATATAATATATTGGCATAAAACAAAATAATAATAAATAAATAAATAAAATAAGCAAATAAATTTATTTGATAAACTATTTCTTTTTTTATGCATTATAATAAATGTATGGATATTTTCGTGTATGTACACATATATGCATGATTCGGAACAAAAATATTTTCTAACATTTGCAGTGCGATATTACTATGTACAGCAATTTTGCGTTAAAAGTTAGGACAATTAAAATAATTTGTACTCAAAATTATACCCTATTTAATTTTAAAAAGTTGATAATTTAGCTCCGAATATTTAAAATAAAATTTACTGTTATTTTGCAGATGTTTATCAATGTTATTTGTAAAACTGTCACATCACTACGTATTTTTTTATGAAACATATATTTTTAAAAAGAAAAGTAAGATCATTTATAGCAAAGGTTTTTCTTACAAAAATTTCTTCGCTACACAAATTGAAGAAAAATATTTATTATACATTAAACATGTTAAATTCGTAAAATACCTTTAAAAGAAAATTACTTGAAAATAATTCAATGAACTCTTTTTTTTTTTTTTTTTTTTTTTTTAATAATGAATCGACAACAGATAAATTCCAAAATACATAAAAATTCATTCTCTTACATTTAAGTATATTTATAAATAATGTTTTTTATGAAATTATTAATCAAGATTAGTTTTACTACTGTTAAGTAATCAAATAATTTATTAAATATAATATATGTATAATACAGGAGATTTTGCCACTTTTATATAGAACTATATAGAATCTTGATTAATTAAATGTAGATTAATCTGATATATATGAAATAGTACTAATTTGATATAGAAATATATAGAATTTTAAATAAAATCAGTTTAAAATTCTTATACGTATTTTTTTTTTTTTTTTTTTTTTTAATATGATATATCATTTGTATATTTTTTTAATTTTTAAATTTCTTAAATTTTTGATTGAATTCTTATAAGTTATTTAATTACAATAATAATCTACAAAAAAATAAAAATAAATAAATAAATAATACAATCTTCTTTTAAATAAAATTTATTAGTATGTTAAATTAAATTGTAATGATATATAAACATACTTTTACACGATAGATGGCAGTTTTCAACCACTGAGTTATAATTTCGTATTATTTCATAACAAGGGTGATTGCATATTTCCTAATTTCAGGAATTTTTGTTGAATATATTTCCTTTTTTTTTTCAGGGTTCTGTGTTGAGAGAAAACTGTTTCTCATGAAAATTTAGGAATATCTTTTATAATTTAATAGTATTTATTTTGATTTAGTGGGAGGGGGGACATATATTTTTATGTTTACAATAATAATAATAATAATAATGTAATTGCATCATGGCCTTTTTTTAATAATAATAATAATAATAATAATTTCTGATTTTTTAAAAGTTAGGTCACAATCATCCCTGTATTAAAGTCATAGAAAATATAGTTTATTATCATTATATGATTTTATTTTATTTTAATATTATTTTTATAATACATCTTTAATTAATATGATGTATTGTAAATCGTTTTTTTTTCCCTCCATTTTATATTAAAGGTAAAAATTAATTGAGATACTTACTTAGAGACCTTAGATATAGTATTTTTATATTTTTCTGATCCACTAAACTTGACAAATGACGAAGACAGCTCAAATCTTTCAATATTTTGAATGCCACTTAACGCGTGTATGTATTTATTTCTCCATGCTATATCTATGGTAATTTCTCATTTATGTTTTTTCTTAAATTTGTGCAATTTTTCCAAATCTATTTCATAATTCCTCGCGAGATAGAACGTACACTATAGCATTTGGCTTAATATGGCCGCTATAGTCTGAAATCTTGAAAATTTTTATGTTAACTCTTCAGTTTTTGAGCTTTTTTCAACTTTTTAATAAGATTTTCATTATTATTATTATTATTATTATTATTTTAATGTCTGTACGTTTATATATCTGTTTGTCTGTATCGCGACAACTGTTGTAAAATAAGTTGAAATTTTATTAAGTTGATTAAGTTGAAAATTTTTCTAAAATAATGTTTGTGAGATATCCAGAATTAGTTTTGTTTATTTGATTCATTTGTTCAAAATATAAAACATATTCTTCAAAATCATTTTTTTTGCTTAGTTCTATATGTATAAGAAGAAAGTATTGCGTTCATGAAGATTTTCTACACATGATGATTTCGTTGGATTTACACATTACGAGATGTCCTGAACACGACTAGACCAATTTTTTAAAATGTTATGTTAAGTCTATGCGTTACCCAAATTTAGTGAACGCTGTATCTCACGAACCAATAAATGGAATACAACAAAACTTTATATTTGGTTGGAACTTGACTTTGTTTAATTAGTGCTTATTAGATTTTAGGATATCAAGCAGCAATGCTTTCTCTAATTTCCCCCCAGTTAAAAGAATGCTAGATTTCTGTATCCATTGTGTTCAACTGTACAAATCTTCATACGTATGAGGCCATGATGGAAAAACTCTGTTAATTCATTTTAAGTTCATATCGGCCATCAAGTGGCGCTGCTGTGCAGTCAACACCGACAATGTAATATCATCCCTTATATGTTATATAAATACATCAAACTCTGTATGTGAGTTTGGTGCATTTATATTTTGAAAGTAATGATATTATATTATAAAAAATTATGGTTGTTAAACTTTTTGTGCATATCGGACGATCTGTACTATGCGGCAATACTTATCGTTTGCGTCAATTCTACATCACAATTGTATTAAACTCGGTATGTGAGATAAGCATTATGAAAAATTATTCTGACTCAATTTCTGTCTATATTGGACGGCAGGCGGTGCTTCTGTTATTTACTTCATGCGCTTTTTCAGATGGCTATATCTCAGCATTTATCGGTTAAAATTGCACTAAATTGCATACATGAAATATTTATTCTGAGAAGTTACGTTAATTAAATATTTATGCATGTTAACCGATAAGTGGTTATTGTTATGTAGAATGATATAGAAGTAAAAGTTTTGTAATGGCCTCAGTATACTAGTTTTCTAAAGCATTGATTTATCCTGTTGAATTTTTTTAATACTTAAAAAATTATAATTCACTGAGAAAGAAAAAAAAAAAAAAAAAAGAGAGAAGAAAAAGAAAGATGTGTATTCACTTAAATGCTAAATTTTGGTTTTAAACTCTCACAATATAGATCGCGCTAAAATAAGCCAATACATACGAAATTTGCTCTGTAAATTTACAAAAATGGATATCTTTAAACTAGAATTGGGATATAATTTTCCAGAGTTCCTCCACGTGTAGAAAAAGTCAAGAGTGCTGCTAGTAAAGTGGGCACTTTTTTGTTTCCTGAAGGCAGTTTTGGTCTCTTAAAAGCATATTTTGCATTCATAATTCAGACACTATATGTAAATCTTTTCAAATATTGCACAGGATGGAATGATAAATATCTCACGAAGAAGTGGAAAATTTAAATAAAAAATAAACAGAATCCAAATAATAAACACAGACGGTAAATAGTACTTCTTCAGGGGCATTGATCGAATATTACATGCAAAATAGGTGTATTTCTGTAACTCTGTAAGCTTAAAGCCAAAATTTACGGAGTTCAATGCCCTAATCAATAAAACAGGAATGCAAAGTATTTAATACATAAAATTCATAGTAAGGTAAAATAAAATTTAAAGGAGAAAATAACTTATTGACATAAAAGAGAAAATCTCTCTCTCTACACACACAAGAAAAATAAATTTATTTTACTTTTGCTTATTACTATTGTATGAACGAATGTTGTTGGTCATACACAATAGTTTTATCCTATTTATACGGTGTATCATTTACTTTCAATTTAAAGATCGTTTTCTCCTGAATTGCGTAAATATGATTTAGGATCTCTTAAAACAATTTTGCATCGATATTTCCTTTGACCCTTATCCCTTAGTCGCAACAAGCTATAATAATACTATTTTTAGTACGTGTTTAACTGTTTTTCCGCCCTATTCAATTTTACACCCCTGGGTCTGAATGGCTGCATTTCTGAACAAGCATGAAAGTTCCGCTTTTCTTTAACAAAACCAAATCCAGTATTCATACCGATTAAAATCCTCATATAAGTACTATTATAATGCATACTGCACGGGGTTGTTTACGCGATCATGCATGATTTAAAAAAAAAAAAAAAAATGTCCGCTCATTTTAAATTATAATAACTTCTGTACCGATGTGTTACGGTCAAGCTATAAATAAGTTCACAAAGTAGTATCATGATGCATATAAATTTACAATTACAATGTATATAAATTTGCATATAATTGCGAGCGAATTAGAATAAATAGGTAGAAAATAAATAGAAAGAGTGCAGATACATAAAAACTCCATAAAAATATGTACTCCTCATACAATTTATCAAATGTGCATGCAGGTATAGCAAAGAAGAAGAAGAAGAAATCTCTTAACGTTTTCCGGTAGTTGTCTTTTAATAGTTTTACTGAGACTGCCATGTAAGTGTTTTAGAGCGTTTAGGCCGGCAAAGGTTACATGCTAAAATTCTTATAAAGAAATGGTTGATTTGATAATTAATATATCGATTGGTAGCTTTCCCATTATAATTCGAAGGGAAAAAATTGCTTTAAAAAATGTTTATGTTTTGGTATGTGAATGAAAAGGCAACTACTAGGCTCAGATTCAGCGCGAAATTCTATAATGCAAAACGCAATAAGAGTGCAATATTTTTAATATGAGTGGGATGTAAGGTGTAACATTTGTGGACGATGGAGCAAGAAGAGTACTATTTTTTCAACCAAAGGGCAAAAAAAATCGCAGCGTCCTCCATATATTGTGTGGTGAAAACTATGAATTCCCTACCTCGTTTATGTATAAATATAGCATCCAATGAAGCCTTATTTTAAAAACAAATAATGTTAAAAGAAGAAATATCTTGCAGTATTCATACGATACATATTTTTATTTTTTCGGTATAAGAATGCATTCTTTCTGAAGAAAATCTCAGAGATTGTTCATAATCGAGCAAGAAGAATAAAAGACAAATTATAGTTTCCTTAAAACTTTGCATTTAACATAGGCTCCCATAATTTTTTTATTGCGAGGAATGGGGGGAGGGAATTATTGTTTAGGTGCTTATTTGTATATAAATAAATATTAATTTTCCATAAAAAATATCGCACTTTCTTTAAATGAACATAGTGTTCCATAATAGCCATCTTACATATAAATTTGTTTGGCATGCTACAGAAGCTGAGATATAGCCTTCACATAAGCACGTAAAATTGCAGCATGAGAACGCCAAAATGCATTTCATAATGGCCCTTTTCACAGATTAAGTTTTATGCACTTATACATAGAGAAGGCTAAGATAAGGTTTCCTTCCTTATGAAAGGGGAAATTGTAGATTACAGCACTGGCGATATATATATATACAAAACTTAATCAGCAGAAATTTATGTCAAGGTCCAAACAAATGTAAAGTTTTATAGAATTCCGTTCACTGCTTCGCGAGATACAGCGTCCTGCAAAATTTTGGTAATACCACGTACATAGACAGACGTTTTCTAAAAATGGTCAAATTGTGTTCAGGTCATTTCAAAATCTGTAAATCCATCGAAAATCGGAAGCGAAAAATTATCAAAAATTCAATATATTTTTCTTGTGTAATATGGCTGAAAGTAAAAATGCTTTCTGTTTATTTTTTATATTTATTTATTTATTATACCTAAAAAATAAAGTTATGATCTAAAAATCATGTTTTTAAACTGTCTCAGATGCAGTTGTTTTTTGTATTTTTTTGAAAAATTAAATAAGCAAAAAGATGCGTTTTAATAATTTCTCCGAGCAGACTATTATAATGTAAAGATATTCAACACTGTAAACCGATAATATAATGTAAAGATATTCAACACTGTAAACCGATAATTTTATTTTTCTTTATGATTGAAATTAACCAGCAGTTATTTACTTAAATATTATATTCCAGTTTTCAATTATTAATTGTATTTTGTTTTGGAGTATTTTTTTTTTTTTAATGAATTCTTTATTCTAACGAAACTCTGATATATTTAATAATTCGATACAACATAATGCTGCATATTGTCTGGTAAATTCTCTATTGCTTTTAGTAATAACAAATTTAAATATAAAAAATAAAAATAAAGAGATAAATTCATTCGACTGTAAATACTTTATTCAATTTTTAAAGATTTGATTTAATTTAAATTAAAACCACTCTATTTAAATTACAGATAGCATGTTTATTATTTGTTTGCCTTTTATATATATATATAACTTCTTTTTGTACATGTTAGATTTAAATATTTCAGATAAGCAATGAAAAAAAAAAAATCTTTCGCTTGATTTGTTATTTAAATGAAATGCAAATGTAAAAATTTCCGAATAAAAAAGATTCACTTAGGCCTCTTGAGATGTTTTACTTCAACTTAAAAGAAGATTAGTTTGTAAGATATTTGTAGATTGCTGGTAAGATATTTCTTTACCACCGTTAATTTTTTCTTCTCTTTCTACCTCCCATTTCTCCGCCACTTCCCCTTTTCGTGCAAACGACAAGTAGGTGTTTTGCTTAAAACAAATAAAAATAAAAATGCTAAATTATATTACGAATCTTTAACGCTTATGAAAAATATTTTTGTTTACGGATATATTTAGAAATATTCGATACAAGAAAAAATAAATAAAATGATAATAATAATCCAGCTTTGAAGTATTATCAGATCTTAAAACCGAAAAAGTAAATAATAATAATAATAATAATGAAGTAAAATAAAACAAATTTGTTAGTTCGTTTATAAGAAGGGGAAAATATAAATATTTTAATAGACTTATTTTTCTATCTGGATTATTTATTTCAGTAAAAGTGTATTCTTATAGTTTTTCAGTATTAGTATTTGACACGATAGTCACTTTAAATTTTATTTATTTATTTACAAAAAAGTTTTAGATTTATGAAAATTCCTACTTAATATACATGCATAATTTATATGTATTGTATGTCCCTTATTATCGAATATGCCCGTAATCTCTGGGCCTATACTAAGAAATATTTAGGGCCTCAAAGCTGCAATATTTGTTATTTAAAAAATGTATATTATTTTAGAGTAAAAAAAAAAATTCATGTATAAAGAGTAAATGAAGTAACATTTATTTTGCATCATAATTTTTAAATGCATTTCAGCCGGAAAAAAAAAAAAAAAAAAAAAAAAAATCAGAGGGGTTCAAACTTTAGTATATAATGTTGAGAGTTAAAAATGAAGAATAAAAAAAATTGTCGACAATCTGCAAAAATTCGAGGGGTGTTAAACCCTCTTTGGCTACGGCCGTGCCTTTCAGTATCAACATTCTTCTTTTCAACATGTACCACACTACCCCTTGAGATTGGTCGCCAATTACCCATTGCGTAAATATTTCATTGTACATGCAAAAGTAAACGCATAACTTTAACTTTAAGATAATTTTTTAATTTTTTTTTTTTTTTTTTTTTTTTTTTTTTATATATAAAAATGTATGACACTTATAAAAGTTTCAGAAAGCCAGCTGACATTTTTATTAGGCTAAAATTAAATATATTAAACCTTGGGAAGATATATTGCTTGACAAGCATGAGCTCGATCGAAATATATCAGCTTTTCTTTAAATAAATTTAATTTCATGATAATGTTAGAAAATTATGCGTTTCATCTCTGCTTATTTTCTCAATTATGCTAGTTTCAATTATGGCATTTTTATTTTATTTTATTTTATTTTTTTTTTTTTAGCACTTTGTTGTACACAACACACGGATTGGGGAGAGGAAGGGGGCCTCCAAGTGACTGTCGGCTTATATTATTAGAGAGTTTTATTAGGACCCTGTAATCGTACATTTATATTGCGCTTCATATAGTTTAATAAAGATAAGAAACTGTGTTTTCAGTTTTTAACAATATATATGTGTATTTACAACTTTTAAGCACAAACAAACAAAAATTAATTGTATACACAAGTCCTGATCCTTAAAATTTTAAAATCTTTATTACTATTATCAGTATTATTGAGACTTCAAGAGTTTAAAAAATCTGTATGTAGAATAAAAATTAAAACTACGACTAAATGAAAGAGAGTAGTCGAAATCCCCACTCACGCACACATTCAATCTTAACTCAAAAATATTTCCCAGAAAAGTACATTTTTTGTTTGGATGTACATATTATTTTAAAATTTTACCTTCTCCTTTTTCCTCTAAATCGAGGACTGCTTGCAAACCTGAAATAATACTAATTTTTTTTCAGTTGATGTTATTTATTCTTCTCACTATAAAAATAGTTAGCTACATTTTAATTCTATCACCAAAATAAATCATCAAATTAAACACCTTCATAAAACTTATAATCGACATTCACCTTATTTTGTACATGTTTTGAAGTGTTATCCGCGATATTAACTGTCATAATGCGAATCGACAGTAATTACGCGTTCGATATGCCCTGAGCCTGTTTATCGTGCGCTGATGTCGGCTTCCTCGTGATCCTGCTTTAGAGATATTGAACAGTACTTCCTGAAATCGCCTGAACATTTTCCAAATATCTTCGTTCGACTCAGCTTGCAAGCAGTATCGTTCACCGAAGTTGGAGAGAGATATCTTATGCCTCGACAAACCCTGGAGCGTTTGGATCGTTAGCATAGCATGTCATCCATCCATCCATCTATCCTAGAATCCTGTATACCTGTCCGTTCCAGGAATTGATTCTATCTTCAGTCTACCCTCTCCCTCTTCTCCGATGTGATGAGACTGCAGAATGTGCGGAGTGTTTGCAATATCCGGCGAGGCGTGGTACACAACTTGCGAACTCGAGCGTGTTCTCTGGTCTGCAACTGCATCACTCCTATTCCTCCCTCCAAGGCATCCGACATTTGTAGTTCTGGCATAAAAGCCGACAGGATTAAAACGGAAAAGAGCAGCGCCGCATAATTTGGGAAAACTCAGCAGAAATCGAAGGAAATCACTTTTCTGCGCCTCTATTCTTCTTTCAGCAGTGAGTGAAAGAGAGAGAGAACCATTTTTATCCTCGCAAAACCATTACCCAGTTCTTGCCGACTAGCGTTTCCTTGATAGTGGTGAAGTTTTGCCATCACCACTACTAGGTGCCATTTTCGGAATAAATCGACCGGTCCGTTAATGTGCCGCAGCACTTTTCCGAAATACTCTGCCAAACTGTATAATGTTAAGAGATCCGAGCATGCTTGACACATTTAACGAAAAAATTATGCAATGGAATGTTTATTTATATGCCTCCTACAAAAGTAGCAGGCAGTTTCTAATAGTTAGAATTTGTTCTACAGTACCACAGCAGAAAAAGTCACACTTACTTGTTCTGTATCATCAAAAGAGATTTCGATGAACATCCTAATCCCCCTTCCAAAGAAAAGAATAGGAAAATGCGCACTTTTTTATTAAACTTTTTTAACGTATCTAATAAAATCAATGTTTGTATTAAGTACACTTTTCATCGTTTATTGCATAATCGATGTTCTCTTGTTCTCTCGATGTTTTGTTATACTAAATTAGAAGTCACTAAAGACAATCTTAAGTATGTCATCTGCGAGTATTTTGTAGCTAAATTCACAAAATGATATTTAAAACCCTCTCTAAGTTTTATTTTAAATTTTCTGGCGCTAGGTACTATATCTCTGAAAACGTTTTTTTTTTTTTTTTTTTTTTTTTTTTTTTTTTGGGGGGGGGGGGAGGGAAGGGGGGGGGGCGATAAAATTTAAACAAGTCCTATGCATGTTTGGTACCATTTTCTCTCTCTCTCTCTCTCTCTCTCCAGTGCTCTTTGGATCTTAAAAAAAAAAAAAAAAAAAAAAAAAAAAAAAAAAAAATAGTATGGAATCTTTATTTATTTATTTTTTTTTTTCATTCAAACGAATTACGATTATTACTTCAAAATAAACTATTTGGCATTTAATTTAATTGGTCGCTTATGTGTACTTATCGAGATATATATATATATATATATATATATATTTTAAATCTATATCACGCGAGTAACTGCATAAATTAAGAAAATGAGAATAATCATCATTTTACGTGGAAGTAGATCTCATGCATCTCCGACGAGTTTCTATCGAGCGCTTGTTGGTAATTGCACCCTCATATTTTGCGAATTACTCTTCTATGCCTTTCATTAATCTGCTGAGATGATATTATGTGCACCAGACGCGCATCGAATGCCAGGCGCAACCATTGGTTGTATCAAGTCACGCATTCTTGCCTCTTTCCAGATAGTTTTCCTAGTTTCAGCCCTCGTTCTTAGCATGTTTGCTTAAGGAAGGGGGGAGGGGAGGTAAGTATGGATGATAGCCATGGATAATTAGAAGGAGTGTGTTTTATTTGGGCAAGGTAACGACCCTACCCTGTTTATTGGATGCGTGATTAAATATCGAGACAATTGCTGATATGGGTCGAGCCGTTCAGGACGAAAGGGTGCGGAGATGATGATGATTCGTAATGCTTACCATTATTAGGACATGCAACCTAGTCGTTGATGTCCGAACAAACATCCATGATAAATATGGGTCTTCAATGTGTTTTATCAGCAAATTTAATCTACTTTGTTGGCTTGCCTTGAAAATAGGGACTTCTTCGATATTCTATTACACACTTGCATATCTTTAATTAGTTAAAAATATCATATTTAGTTGAAAAATTATTGTTATTTTACGGATAATTATGAGGGGAAAAGTATTCGCGTTACCTTGTTTTAGATATTAAAACTTTATACATGGATTGATTTTCAAATCCGAACCAATTTAGAAACTAACTATGCAGCTGTAGCACAACGTAATTGATTATTGAAAAATTTTATTGAGAGATATTACCAAATGCTAGTTTTTTTTCATATTGTGTAAAATCTGGAATAGGATAATTTTTTAGAGGGGTAGGAGGTGGTGTGCGAGTCCCAATGTTCTAATAAACTTTTGCTTTTCAGAATGTGGAAATTACAGCAAAAGAAAAATGGAGAATTCGTTCCATACAGTGAAGCATTAAGGAAATTCTTATTCAAAGTAAACTTAAACTAGTATGTTGTGGCCACCACATAATTTTCTTCTATATTTTCCTATACAAATTCTCTCAGTTAAAATAATTCATTAAAATTATTATTAAAAAAAAATTATCTTCCATAATAATGCAGGCGACTTCCATATTAGAGAAGTAGTATAACACTAAATATCCAAAAAAAGTCCATTTTTTTTTCTGAATATTAGAAAAAAAAAAAAAAAAATCGTTAAAAGTAAAAAAAAAAAAATCGATGACTTTCTTTTAAATTATCACAGATCTACAGTTCAACCACTCGTTTTAAAAGTATTGACGAGACCTTTCGAAAGATACCCATCTTGAAAATTTACTCCTCCCCCCGGAGAGGACCACTTCCCCCCAGGGGGGAAGCGATGCCCCCACATGCACAAAATTTTTTTCCTAGTTAACTACTACTATTATTAATAATTCATATTAGTTTTACAATCACAAGTTTAAAATAACTCTCATTATGTACATTTATACGAAATTTTGTCCTATACTGTCATGTTAAAAATTTAGAAAAAGTGCGATCACAGAGCCACCTGTTGCGCTAGTGATCCCCAAATCTAATCAGCACCAGTTTATGTCAGGGTCCAACTAAATACCAAGTTTGGTTAAATTTCATTCATTGGTTCGTGAGATATAGTGTCCACAAAAATCGTGATACACACACAGACAGACATTTTCTAAAAATTCGTGTTCAGGACATCCCAAAACGTGTAAATCTATCAAAAAACGGAGGTCGAAAATTTTCACGAATCTAATACTGTCTCTATATTACATATAGAAGAATGTAAAAGGGGAAATTAACAGACTTACACGACAAGGTTGTAAAACTGTAGCTTTTCATTTAATATTATCATATTCTTCGGTTAAAAAAAAAAGAAAAAAAAAATCTATGAAATGCTTTCTTTTCTGTAAGATATCTTTCGGGAATTCTGAATGCGAAAATTATAGGTGGATATTATTAAGATATTTTCTTAGATGTTTTCTTTAAAAAATGCCATTAATAATAATAATAATAATAATATATATTTTCGCAACGTGGGGAAGAAGGGAGAGGAAGATGACTTACTTTATTTATATTTTTACAAATGTGTACTTGGTACATTCAGTCGGGGTTAATGTTGATCCAAGCAAAAGTTACGACCATTTAATTGTCCCTTTTCAAAATTTAAATCTATAAATTGGGTCCTTTCTCAAAATTCCATAGTTGCAAAATATGCATAGTCACAAAACTGAAATTTCTAAAAACGGCTTTTTCACAAAATTTCGTTTCATAAAAACGATAATTTTTCATGTTTTCAGGCATTATTTTAAAGTCTGCCTGCATTTTGTTTAACGAAACACTATTAACTTGTTATTAAACATTATACTGATTAATTTCTAAAGTAGAAGATTTTTTTTTTTTTTTTTCAGAAAAGTATTTATTTTTTTCTAAAAATGGACACCAAAAATTAATATCTGGATCACCCCCTGTAAATATAAGGAGAAATTTGACTGTTATTGTTTTCTAAATGCGGTTCATTTTAATAAAATAGAATATAAATCCATCAATCTCCATTTTAGGCTTATTGTTTTTGAAAATCAGAAATACAAAACTTGAAATTGCGGCTATAATTTTCCTCATTTATTTGAAGGAAGAAATTTGGTACCCTTTTTTATTTTGTTTTACCAGTTCTCTTCAATTTATTTTTTAGTCTTGCTACAGTAACATTATTGTAATTTTTCCTGATATTAATATTTATTGTATTTGTTACACATTTTTCTACATATCCCATCATGTACAATATTCTCGCTTTGCTTGTAGAATTCGATTAAAAATTCATCTTTCCTTCACCACCTCATTCTAGCCTCTGTATTCATTTCAAAATATTTTGGATTCATGCGGGCGTAATTCAAGAAAAACCAAGAGCAGTGATGTGCAAAATTACATCCAAACGTTTCCAAAAATTCTTTTCTTTTTAATACTCCTATTGAAGTTTAGTTTTTCTTTCAGCAAAACGTTCATTTCGCTCTGTAATTCTGATGCTATCAGAATTAAGTCGATATATATATATATATATATATATATATCGTTTCTTTTTAAATTGCTGTCTTAAAGTAAAATTTGCATACACATGAATTGAAATATAATAAAATTAAGTACATTAAAATTTCTCAAAAACTTTATAAATTAAAATTTTTAAATAAAATTCTAAATATTGTTATTATTATTATTTTAAATTTTCCTTGCTAACTAATTTTTATTTTTA
Organism: Salticus scenicus; assembly: GCA_963930645.1. Lineage (NCBI taxonomy): Eukaryota > Metazoa > Arthropoda > Arachnida > Araneae > Salticidae > Salticus > Salticus scenicus. The sequence continues at coordinate 270,175,950 of OZ005648.1, forward strand.
TCTTTCGATGTTACTTTATTATAATTTAGCAATATGTTCTAAACATATTCGGATATTATTTTGAGGATTCATTGAAAAATTAATTTTTTTAAATATTTTTGCCTGATTGCTGAAATTTTTAGTATTCAAACATAAAATAATTTTTTTTAAATTAACATATCAATGAATGAAAAATTAGCAAAATAAATATAAAAATTAATTAGCACGGACCATTTTAAGTATTTAATAAATAAATAAATAAATAACAATTTTTGAAAAAATTTGAATTTTTGAAATTTATTTATCTTTTTATTTAAGTAATTTTCGAGAAATTTTAATATACGTAATATTGTTATATTACAATCCATATGTACGCAAACTCTAATACAGTAATTTACAAAACAAATGTACCACCCACCATCCTCTTTAAACTCATTATCTCAATAGATTTTTCTTTATTATACATTTTGTTACTTTTATTGAAAGTTCAAATTCTTTTAAAACATGTTAGAATCTGTCGTATTATTTTTGTACAACCTTTTATTATTGCTTTGTGAAAATTATTTCTTCCTTTTTTATTTCAAGTTATAGCAAAAATTAACGTTGAAGATGATACCGTCTCCCCAAATTTCTGTATTTAGTAATAATTTTATAATATTACTAGGTTTTTTTTTTTTTTTTTTTTCAATATTTAAATTAAATGTTTACATTTTCTTGGATTTATCGCGCTTGTAAATTATTCGCGGGGTCTAACTGACATTACTTTAAAAAATACCACGCATTTTGTGACTGTTCAAAATTTTAATTTAAGTAAAATTAAGAGAAAAGAATTTTTGTTAAAAATAGATGGTGAAAGAAAAGGATGAAAGAAAGGATAAAATTAGGTATATTATAAAGCTATGTGTGTTTTATTTTTAAACTCAATCTAAGTTATAATAAAACTAAACACAGTACTTTACGAAATGTTTTATTAATTTGTTTATTTTTTAATTAGTATTATTTTGAAGCTCAATATAAAAATAGATCAGTTAAAGTCAAAATTTCTGTCTTCTTTTTCTTTTCTTTCTTTCTTTTTCTTCTTTCTTTCTTTTTTTTTTTTTTTTTAAAGATTATTTTTTGGGATTAAATAGAAATTAAAACGCTAATTATATTAAAATTAAAGCACACATCTTGGTTTAAGTCAGTTATTATTATTACTATTATTAGCGCAATAGATAAATCATTGTGGAAAAAAAGAAACACTCTTTATTTTAGACAATAAAATGAGATTTTAGTATTAACTCTGCAATGAAAAAATTTGGAAAAAGACAAATTTCTAGAAGTTAAAACAGTTAAAAACTAATTTCTGAAATTAAACGTTTGTAATACTTATTCTGTGTTCTGGTGTTATTAATAATAATAATTTCTTAAATAATTATATCACTCACTACTAAACATAAAAAAAAAAAAAAAAAAGAAGAAGAAGAAAAGAAAAAATCATTAGCTTGTTTTAAATTTTTACTGCAAATGAATAATGTACTTGGAATGTTCAATAATTTCATTAATAAACATTTGTAAAAACACACTTTTATTTAAAAAAAAAAAAAAAAAGAAAGAAAGAAAAGAAAAGAAAAAGAAAAAAATGCTACGCAATGCTAAAGTTTTAACTAAGATGTTTTTTTTAATAATGTAATATAAAATAAATAATTTGCTCAAAATATTTCATTTCTAGCTAGAACATTTTGATAAAATTATTAAAGTTTTTCCCCCTCTCTTCTTCTTTTCCTTTATAAAATACTGCATTAATTTCTATTTCTCGAGAAATAGAGAAAAAGAAAAAAAAAATATTATTATGTTGATGTTTACTAAAAAAAATAATTTATTACAGATAATTTGTAAAACCCTGGTTTTCTTCTCTTTTTATTATAATATTTCCTATTTTTGTATTATGTATGTCAGTATGATAATAAAAAGAAAATGGTTTTTAATTTTCTATTAAACTACTTATCATTTCAACTTATTTCGTAATAGCCATCTCCAATATTCCGAATGAGTTGTTTTATCATCGTTTGCATCCATCCGGTAAGTCAGTTATTCTCGACTGACGCTTACGGAATGGATGAATAGGATCATATCTTCATTTGGCGATATTCAGAAAGAAATGTGGAAACGTTGGCGAGTTATTTCTATTTCTTTGCTAAATTGGACAACCCTTGAAATCGGGCGAACCGTGTCACGCGACCGCGCTATTATTTGTGCGATATAAATAAATTAATATAAATGGATTGTATATGAAATTGGGAAGTGGAAGAGATTTATTTTTTCATGCGTTTGTAATTGTTTTCTAACCATCCCGTAAAAATGCGTGACACTTTTAATCTTTTTTTCTTTCTTTCTTTATACGTAGTTAAAATAATCGATTGATATCAGACACTTGAAATAGTAATTTTGTTACTTTAATACGTTTAAATAAATAATGTTTTTTGTTATTTTTGTAGGATTTATAATGTGTGTTATTTTAAGAGAGGAAAAAAAATGGTTTTAAAGAACATTTTGGTAAAATAAATATTTTTGATCCAAAACGGTATTGAATTTTTATCTAAAGCACAGAGATAAAAGTGTAATTTAGTAATTTAATTTTAAAAACATATTAAAATAAATATAGGAAAGATAATTATTATTGATTTCAGCAGGCCATAGTTACTTCATAAATTCTTGTTATTAATATATTATATTTTTATTTGATTTGATTCAACACATATTAAATATTTAATATAAAATATAAAATGCGTCTATTTCTTCTTCTACTTATTTTATTTCATATATATATATATATAACTAATGTATGTTATTAAAGATTGAATATTTTAAGCAAAAATAAGTTACATACGTAATAATATAGTTTTAATTATTAATATGTGTGAGTGTGTGTAATTCACAGTAACAATGAAATAATTGCAACCGGTCAAAATTACTCTATGAAATATAATTGATGAATAGTAATATTTTAACTCCACTGATGTTTATTTTTTCTTCTATAGAAATAAGAAGAAAGTATTGAATTTTTGAATTTAAGCCTTTTTAATATATTATATAAATAGGAATGTACTATTGTACCATGCTTTACAGAATTTATCTATGCCATTTAAAAATTTAATAAATATAACAGAAGTAAATAAATTAAACGCATATGAATTCGATATGAACTACTCGTATTTTTCACTAAAATAATGGCTATAACTAGCAAAATTCATGCGCTAAAGCAATAATAATGGTTATTTTCTCCAATTAATATATTACAAGCAGTGTTGGGCATAATTGACTAAATCAATTTGCCCCCAATTCGGGGCAAATTGTAACAGGCAAATAATTTTCAAAAAATATTTTTTGTGCTAAAATTAGCAAAATCAACGAAAGTTTTTTTTATGAATATGATAGATGAATATGCATGCTTTGGAAAACAGCAATTATAAACAGGAAAACGTAAATACATTTCAAAATACACTTAATTTTCCAAAAACTGTTACAACCTGCCCCGCGCTCCCCTATTATATTGAAATACTCCATTAAATGTCATTTTTTTTCAGCAGCATTTTTTATAATTAGTTATTTAAAATATAAAATAATTCTTGCATTTCTGTGGGATTTAACGTTTTCACAAAATTGATATTCTCAAAAGTCCTATTGGATTCAAATCATTTAAAGATTTTGATGATATGGATTGCGTCACGGAGAGGGTCATCTAAAATGGGCTTAATTTTAATTGAATCATTCATTGGTTCTTATCGTGTTTTATAAGAATTTTTAGAAGTAATTATTATTAGGACTGGGATAGAACACCTATGATAATCATTAAAAATTGTTTATGTATGTGTGTGTTTTTCTGTATTTATTTATTGTGTATCTACTTTTCATTTTTATTTATTTACCTTTTACCAAAATTTTAGAAATTTTTCTTCGTGGAGATAGTTTACTCTTTTGCATGAAACTTTACTGTTAAATGTAATTTTAAATTTAGAAATATATATATATATATATATATATAATAGATAACGTAATAAAATTTAATCTTAAAATTTAGCAATTATCTATATATATATATATATATATATATATATATATATATATATATACATTAAAAAAAAACATAGCGGAATTATACAAGCTTTATTTTGTAAGTTTATCATTATACTATTGCTGAAGATTTTTATAATGCCTGACTAGCTAACTAATATCTTTTGAAACTGGAATAACTTAATACCTTCCAGAAATCGCTTTGAATAAAATTCTAAAGGATGGAGTACAAGACATAGAAATCTGATAACACCAACCTGTTCGTGAAGTGTCATAAGTAGGTATCCTTGAAAAACTTAATGGTGGAAATTTTCTGACAGATAAAAATAAAAAATGTATCTATATATCATTGCTTGACCATATTGATTGTGTTCATCAAGAGATCATATTCCGCTGTAAAACTAATAAATAAAAAATCTAATGTGAAACAACCACACGACTTCCATTACCCATTATTACACGTATTATATGTACTTTTTGGTGACAGATAAAATTATCAGAAGACATAGAACTGACCTAATGAAATAGACACCTAAATATTATCCGGTAGGAGAAAGTTAATGCACGTGTAAAGACATATAAAACAGAGTTTACATAGCGAGTTAAAAAATAAGAGGGGGAAAAAAGGGGGTAGGGTTTTTTTTTTGGAAACATTAATTTTCGAGATTTAAAACTGATCTACCTGATCAGGATCACTATTAATTTTCCTGTAACAACCACGTAAAACTTGAGAAAGGATATTTAAAATGGGTTTATGTAACAATTTTCAAGAAAATCGTTAGAGCCGCTTTTGAGATACCGACTTTTACCAAAACTTAGCATTATAAATTGTTGACAAGAAAACAACAATTTCACATAAAAAGATATGTAAAAGAGGGTTAATATTGCAAGTCAGAAAAATCCATGCAACCGTTTTTTTTTTTTTTTTTTTTTTTTTAATGCACTTGCAGGGCTTGAAATTCATCTATTTTATTTATACAGAACGCCTATCAATATTCCTGAACTAACCAACTCTATCATTCGAAAGGACATGTAACAGAGTGCTTATACAGTTTTTTTTTGACAAAAATCGTTAAAGCTGTTTTTGAGATACGATGCACTTCCGATTTCGGATGTTCCACTTCCGGTTTCCATACATACATACATACATACACACAAACTGACCAATTGCCAAAAATAACTTTTTTTTGGATTCAGGAAATCTTAAAACATATAAATCAGGTGAAATCTCGATATCGAATTTTTGGACCGAATACAATACTTCCATTACGTACGGTAGTCGGGTATTTGAAGTAAAAAAGGTTATTTAATAATGTATGAAATGCAATTAGGCAGATATTTTGCTTATTTTCTCCGAAAATCTGTTACTTTAATTCGTTTTCAAAAGTGTCTTTTTTTCTCCCCCCCCCCTATCCAATATGTTTCGAAAATTTAATTAAAGTGCTTATTTATTAAATTGTAATTCGGATTTTTATTATTATTTAAAATAACTAAAAAGAATGTGTACCGTTAAAATAAATATTTCTTGTGCTTTTTTTTTTTTTTTTTGCAGGGTTTCTTAAGGAGAAAAAGCTTTAAAATATTAAAGCTTTTTTTGTGAACTGCTATCATAAAATTTCGAACTTTTTTATACAAGTGCATTGAAATGTAATTTTATTAAGTATATGATAATTTCTACAAAACTATATAAATTAAAAATTAATAATTAAAATGTTATTTACTTTTGAAATCCTCTCTCTCTCTCTAGCTTTGTCAAATTTTAACTCCCACCCCCTCCTATTTTACATTGTTATTGTTTAAGCATATCGTAACCCGACAAGAAAAGTGACACGATTCAAAAATGCAGCATTTGAGAAAAATCAACTTAACGATAAAGCATTGACTAGCGTATAAAACTAACACAACTGCCTCTCACATGGATAATTTTTGAGATAGAGATGTGACTTTTTTGTTTTTGTTTTTTGTGTAAGTCCAGGCACTTCATACACATTTTCCAATGATATACATTTTTTAATATTTGTCCCTTTTCTTACCTGGACACGGTATATTCTGAATATATAATTGTATCTTTGTGGATCTTTTGAAAATTGTTTTATAAACCTTTTCTAGCATAGGAAGAACTGAACATAATTTATTGTGTTTCTTAGAGCGTAAAAATCTTAAAATGTTTATTTTGCTTTTCGTATACAACTTTTTCATGCTGACATATTTAAGTTTTTATAAGCAATAATAAATTTTAAAAAAATTAGAAATTTTTTTTCTAAACAATTCAAAAAATTAAGTGCAACTGCATCAATAAATAAATAAATAAATAAATAGTTAGCTTAAAATTTAGATATTGGAATTCGGTATTCGGCAAAAATAACTGTTCGGTGGCAAATCTACAGCTAAACATATTAGAAGAGTATTCATTAAATATATGAAAAGCTATATATGGCAAAAGTGTAATTATTATGTATGGAATTTAGCAAGGTTTCAGGAATTTTGCCATATTCGTTGTTTGATAAAATCCTTAATGCCTATCATACAATTCGATATTAATGCATATACGTAAAACTTATATATATTATATATACGCATATACCCTGTGGCAGAATTTAGGTGACATAGCGACATTGTCGCAGAAAAGAAATTGTCACCTGCAGAAAGATTTTTGCCCATAAAAATAAGAGATTCCTAAATTTCAGTAAAAAATAGAAACTCATGTCTTATTCTTAAGAATTCTTCGACGGTATACTTATAATATTAAATTAATTTCTTTATATATATGTAAATAAGAAAATACCTCAGTATTATCTTGCAGAAAAAGTTTGCACGAAAAAGGCTTGTCGCAGAAAGCATAAAAATATTCTGTCACAGGGCGCATATATATTATATTATATACGCATATACTTATAATACGGTAAAAATATATATGGCAATAATAATAACCACCACTGATTAATAAAGTTTTACCGAACGCTTTTATTATTATTACTTTATTATTATTATTTATTTATTTATTTATTTTTAAAGTTTTTTTTTTAAATATTTATATATAAGAAATAATCTAGTGTGACACGCATTCACAAATTTATACGACTTTTTGTGACCCTGCATTTGAATGTACTTTAAAGACGGATTACACATCAATGTGTAAGATAAAAAACTATTGTATATGAATGTTACCGCTAAAGTGCAGAAATCAGTTAATCTGCAGATTAGCTAGGTAATCTGCACATTAACTAGGGTGATCCGTTAAAGTGAGGAAAATTGTTTTATTTCTCAAATTACCTAGGTAATCTGCGAATTACCTAGATAATCTGCACATTACCTACTAGGCACTAGTTAAAGTGAAAATAAGATATCTGGTGTTGTAATTTTACAGCACGCTGTGTTGTATTTGTTTTTTCATTCGGAAAAAAAAAATAGTTTTCTTTTCTTTTTTATTTCTTTTACTTATTTTAATCTGTATGTGTTTTAATTTTTATATCTTTTAAAGTTATATTTGTTTTATTTTTTATTTATTTCATCTTTTTTATTCTGTCAATATAAGTTTGAAGATGTTATGCATTTTTAATATGAAATATAATAGATTTCAATAAATTCTATTTTATAAATGAATGTTAGAACTGTAATACAGTAACGATTTCCTTTCAAAATAAAAATATTTAACAATTGAAAAAAAAAAAAAAAAAAAGTTTTATTAACAACTATTACTATTTAAATACCAGAAATATTAAATTATATAAAATATTACTAGAAATATTAAATTAGACAAATCAGAAGCATTATTTAAGAAGTACTTCAAATAATTAAAACTGCTTTAGCATTTTTTAGAATGCATAAAAATTAAAATGACAGTTTTCAATGCTTTATTAAACTATATTTTGCAGCATACATATATCTGTACAAGTTTAGCAAATATATTAATTTTACAAAAAAAAAAAAAAAAAACCTTTATTAACACTTTTTATGTGATAAACTACAACGAAATTATCTGAAAAAGCGAACAAAATTTAAAATAAATAAATAAATAAATAAAAATATAATCATGATATATAAAATATGTACAGGAAACTTGAAAAAATGTAATGAAATGCTAAAAAATGTACAGAAATTTCATATTAAGTATTTATTAAATGCCATAATATTTTTCAAAGTTAATAATTAATATATCTTTTTTTTTTTTTTTTTTCAGTAAGTAATAGTAATTTAAATCAATTTTAAAATAAATTAGTTTTAAAAAGTTATGGTTTAATAGTTTTAGTTCGGAAGGAAATAATTACTGTAATGTAAATCTAATATTCATAATTCAAAATGGAGTTTCACGAGAGACAGCTTTTAATAAAGATTACATTTCATTAATAAAATGCAGACCCTTATCAAACTTATATTGACAGAATTAAAAAAGATAGAAATAAAATCAAAATTAAAACAAATTATAACTTACGTGTTACTTTAAATGTTGTGTTAGTCATAATAATAATCCTAATCATGGCTTCCATCCTCCACATTTTGCGTTTGCCGTTTATAGGTTTATCATCATAGCATAGCGGAAGTGCGGAAGGGAAGGGGTAAAAGTTTTAGTTATGTTTGAAGGTCATTCGCGTATCTGTATCACATGGCTGTTTGACGTCATAGTGAATGTAAAAAAAACTAAGGCTCGAAACAAACATTTGAACTTTAACGATACTGAAACCGTTAATCTGCAGATTACCTAGTTAAAATGCGGAAAACTCTTTATTCCGCACTTTAGCGGGTTATTTTAGTTAATCTGCAGATTAGCTAGGTAATCTGCAGATTAACGGATTTCGCGTTTTAACGGTAACATGAACATATTTTAAAAATAGTTTTAGAATTAGCTTTATTTGACAGATATTTCTGTGTGAGGGGGGCTACTGTCCCTTTCAACGCCAGTTTGAATATAATACATGTATTCATTAAAAAAAAAAAAAAAAACTGTTATTAAATTTAAAAATTCATTGTAAATTATTCAGATAATTTTCATCCACACCATTTTTTGAAACTTACCAGTTTTGGTCAAATTTTTTAAGCGGCAACCTCCATATGATCCTCAAAATGTCAAATTTGAACTTCTTACAATTACAGTTGAGCCGTGGTTGTCAAGCCCCTATTAACCGAGTTCCGGGTTAATCGAGGTAGTTCCGAAAAGGCTGCGACTCTGAGGTGGCAGGGATTTTGACAAATGGCGTTTTATTTGACAAATTTTGCTATACAGTACTGTATTTTATAATCTATATATATATGAATTCTATTGCATTTTAACTAACTACATTTAAATATGTAGTTGGTGTATTCCTTTTCTTCCTTGACTATGTTTTCATTCATTTTAAACTTTACCGCATGTCTTCCCCTCGATTTGCGACAGAGCCCGTGTTATTCGAGTTTTCGATTATCCGAGGTACCTTCGGACCATATTACCTCGGATAAACGAGGCTCTACTGTATTTCTTTTTAAGATGCGCAGATGACAAACAGGAATATAGAACAACCAGTAAAAGCTTGACTTAAAGTAAACACTAAATATTTATTTAGCGTAAATATACTTTGCTGTTGATGTTGCTGTTAGTTCGAAAAATGCTGGCGTTAATCAGTATTTATTGGTTAATATTTTCATTCAAATATATATATTCAAGATTTCTAAAAATTTGTAAGCTTTTTTTTTTTTTTTTTTTTTAATTTATATTATTTTTCTTACACACACACACACACACACACACACACACACATATATATATATATATATATATAGGCAGTAGATATATAGGCAGTAGATTTGTGAAATTTTTTTACTTCTGGTTATCGATGGATTTAGACTTTTTTAAATGTCCCGAACACGATTTGACTATTTTTAGAAAATTTCTGTCTCTTCTGTGTGTGCGTATCATAAATTTTGTGGACTCTGTATCTCACGAACCAATGAACGAAATTTAACCAAGCTTGATTTTTAGTTGGACCTTGATCTAAACTGGGGCTGATTAAATTTTGTGCTTAATCGCTCAATAGATGTCGCTGTCATACCTTTATTTATTTATTTATTTATTTTCTTAATTTTTAATATGGCAGTACAGGACAAAATTTCAAATGAATGTGGATAATGAGAGTTATTTTTAACAAATGATTGTGAAATTAATATATGAATTATTGATAGTAGTAATATTAAACTGGGAAACAAACTGTGTGCATGTATGAGCATCGCTCTCCCACCCTCCTAAGGAAAGTACCCCCCCCCCTTTCCCGGGGATGTAAATTTTTAGTATGGGTAATCTTTTTAAAGAACTCGTCAGTATCATTAAAACAAATGGTTAAATTATAGATCTGCAAATTAAAACAAAGTTATCGATTTCTTTTCATTAATAATAATAATAATAATAATTTCCTTAGACGTCGGCATAAAATTAATTTTCTTTCGGCAGTTATAGTATTATACTTCTCTGAGAGGAAAATCGTTTGCATTCATCACGGAAAATAATTTTAATAAATAATAAATTAATAAATAGTTTGTACTGCGTGAATTTGTATAGAAAAATATAGAAGAAACTGCAAGCACCACAACAACGTACTAGTGTTATGGTCACCTCACCACAACGTGCTCGTTACTTTACGAAGTTATTCAAAATAATATAATTGACATCATATGGTAACAGGCTAACAACATCTGTTCATTTTTCAAACGAATGTGTAAAAAATAATTTTTTTTTCTTTATTTCAAATTTAAAATTCCATTTAAAACCTAAATAATTATTCAAAGGAGAAATTAAATTGAAAATGATTTTTTTATTTTTTATTTATATGTTTTATATATTTTAGATTTTTCAATTTGTAATAATAATAATAATAATAATAACTTTAATAGTAATAATAATAATAATTGTTATTATTATTATTCGTGTTATATTTTCTCATTAAAATGCAAATAATTCACAACTTTGAACAAATAATTCACAACAAATAATAAACAAACCTTAAATGCATGCACTCGGTCTACATGCTTGAGTATTTTAAAGGTAACGCGACCTTAATATGTTAAAACAATAATAACATTTAAACAGATAATAACAATTATTATTTTTGTTATTAATCAAAAAATAAAAATAAAAAATAAATAAATAAATAAATAAAAAATCGGCATTGACTTTTTTCTCTTTCGACACTGATATTTTGTTTTTTGAACTTGTATATCGCACCCCTGCAAAAAAAAAAAAAAAAAAAAAAGTGACGCAACTCAAAAATGTAATGCTTAAAAAAAATCAACTTAAAGCCAACGATAATGATAAAGCATTGACTAGCCTCTAATAACACTGACACAACTGCCTATCAGGTGCATAAATTGCGAGGTAGACATGTGACGCTTTTCTTGCCTGTTGGGGCACTTCATACACATTTTTCAATGACATGAATTCAAAATTGCCATTTTCTTTTTTTACTTGACGTGTCTGTTTTCTTGTCGGGGTGCGATATGATATTTTATTTTTCTGCTGTATAATAAAAGATTTGAAAGATGCGCTTGATCTAATAACTTAGTTTAGATTCTTTCTTCGATAAATATTATAAAATTCATATGTGGTTTAAGAATTATATCAGATACTTTAAAACCTTTTCCTTTTAAAAACTTTTTTTTATTACTAATTGAAAAGTTAATAGAACGGTTTATATATATATATTTTAAATTACTGTTAAGTGGGCAAAATGCCTGGCAATTATTTTATTTATGTTGTAAAATCATTATTTTTTATTGAAACTTCAACTTCTAATTTCAAAAGGGAATTATCTGAGATATTTTAAAATCAAAACAAACACTATTTCATTGTAAATTAAAATTTTCTATATAAAAATTGTGAACAACTGGTTAAGTTAAATATATATAATACTTTGTAGAATTGTTTTACTTAAGATTAAAGCTTCTTTTTATTCCTAATTGAACTTCTTGTATAAAGGCTTTTCTTAAATAAAAATTTTTGGCATAGTTAACTGAAAAGATTTTCAGATTCTCTCGCCTATCTACGACGTTTTGTTTTATTTATTTTTATTTTTTATTTTTTTCACTCTTTTTTTTTTTTTTAATCTTTTTTCTTTTAAGATTTCCGCTGTTTCACTGTCTTTTTCCCTATTTTATGTAGTTTCTGTATTTCTCAGAAAATTTCCGCCGTTTTGGCATCTTGCCTGTTTTGCGATAACAGTTAATGAAAATCCTCGTGCTTCAGAAATTTTGGCAAGTCGTGCACTTAGTGACTTAAAATTTCTATTTATTGTTTTTTTTTTTTTTTAAATCTCTGTTTTAGTTATTTGATTTTAATTATTCTCTTTAATCAATTATATTGCAGTATAATATCTATTATAAATTTTTTAGGTAAAGCTTTCGCCGTTTTTTAAACTGCTGTTTTAACGGATGAAAAATTAATTTCGCAAAAAAATTAGTCAGACTCTTTGGCAAAATCGAAATGGACTGCCCGGAATTACTTTCATAAAAGTTCATCCGCTGGATTTATAAAATCCTCTAGGAAAAGCGAAAGACATGAAAGAAAGAGGCGGAAAAATTAAGACTTTCTCGAGTCAAAATAATTAAATTTCCTCTGCTCGTCAAATCAATCTCGGTCTTGAAGAAAACGATCTATAAAAGCATTGCGATCTTTCAAAAGATATCGATCTAAGTAATTTAATGAATTTATCTCCCCCTCTCCCTCCTTCATTTTCCCCATCCCTCCGTCCTTTTCTCCGGAACGTTTCTCTCATTCATCTCTTCGTCGGAGAGTTAAAAATTCGAATTAATAAATCTGTTTAATGCGTGTTCCATATCAATATCTTAACATTTCAAGTCCAACAATTCCGGAATCGGGAGGGAAATTAATGATCGTACTTTGGCGACATTTTAAAATTTTTTGAGAGTGATGCTTGGCGATCGTTCTCGGTCTGGCAACCTCGTTCAAATCGGCTTCACTTAATTTTCCCTGGCAAAAGGTAACTTGATGAATTACTCCATAGTATCTCATTAATAAAAATGAATCTGGGCCCGACAATTTTAAGAGGAAACGATGAAAGATAAGAAATTTTCGGGGTCCATGATTAAACGATTTTAAAGCGACGCGACCGCTAATTGTAGACGTCGGTCGGGAGGGAAATTTTATTGGATGAGTTTGCATTAGGTGCAATGTTGCTGTGGGAAGAGGAGGGTGGGGAAAAGAGAGAGAAAGAAGATGTACGTTTGATTAAAAACGCGCCATCAGTGATGAGTCCTAAAGATTTTTAACTGCTATCGCGAAATTTGTCAACACATGGTTATTATAAATGATTAAAAATCTTGGAAGAATTTCGGTCTTACCTTTTCTCGTACACTGTGCAGAAACTATGAAAGTATGATCCTTTGCAAAAACTTTTAACATAATAATTGTCGATAATTTAAAGATAAGTTTTTTTAAATTTCTAATTATATGATAAACCGATCGCATAGAACAGTATTTTATTTCACGCACTGCTTTAGTTGACGCATTATTTTAAATATTGCATTTGTACATTTTCCTCAGATTTACATTAAATTTCGGTTATCGTGTTATGGGTCTTTTTGTATTTCACTTTCATTTTAATTTAAGGGGACTCTCTACTTAACGTCTCCGAAAGTCGGAGTCAATGTTATTCTATGGGGAATTTTGCTCCGTTATAACTCGTTAACTAATAAATATTTTTAAATTTAGTTTTCACATTCAGAAGATTCACAACTATTAAACAATTTATCGCTTTCTAAAATTTGATTATTTTAATTTTTAAGATGTCATTTTTAAGCTCAAAAATGCAAAATTTCACATTGTGAAAATTCGCATTTTGCAACCTCAAAATAAAATATTAAAAATTAAAAGAACAATTTTTTAGAAAGCGATAAAATGTTCAATAGTTGTAAAACTTCTGAATGTGAGAATGGAATTTAGAAGTAGTAATGTATTAGTTAATGAGTTATATTGGGGCAAAATCTTCCATAGAATAACATTGTCCTTGGCTTCCGGGAACGATAAGTAAAGAGTCCCCTTAAGAGGGAATGCATTTTTAGGAAAACATAATCCATTTTTAGGTTTAAAAAAAAATTTTTCAACGTAATATTATTATTTTATTTATTTATTTATTCGTTCATTCGTTCTGTCTTCTTCTCTGTTCTTCATTGATTGGCATTATAGAATTCATATAAAAAATTTTATACTTATTTATTGTTCGTTGTTTTAAAAAAAATTATATTTTACGGTAAGTAAATATTACACGCTGTTGCTTTTCTTCTTTGGAAAAGTTGCGTGCTATATATAAGTAAATATGACAATTCATATGAATGTTGTTAATTGCTTCCCCTTTATTATTTATTATTATTATTATTATTATTATTATTATTAAATACAGGCTATTTGACACTTTAAATTGGCTGCGCACTTTCAAAGAAGAAAAGTTTACATAAACTTTTTTAGAGTTGAGTGCCGCTCACCCTGAAGAAAAACAGAAAGAGTGGGAAAAATTTAGAGCCTCTTCTGTAGTGCAGACGATTTGTGTTTAAAAATAGTTTAGTCTTATTATGTTTCAAAAACTCTTTTCCGAGAAACTTCGAACCTAGCAACATATACATCATCCGAATTTGCATTTATGTCTACCTCTCTTTTTCTTTTTCTTTTCTTTCTTCCAAAAATTACAAGCCCGGAAAATAAAATAAAATAAAAATGTAGTGCTCTCTCTCTATATATATATAATGTAGTTTTTGATTTTAATAGTATATAAAATACAATTACAGTTATTGGGCAATTCTCTTTTAGCCTATCTATATTTTTTAATATAAGAACTCGACAGTGACTTCACCTAAACCAAACGAATTACATTACAAATTATTTTTATTATTAATTGTATTATATAATACTTGATATCCTTTTTTAAAGTAAATAGATCATTTAGACAGGAAAACTCGTTTTATTTTTAAAAATAGTTTTTAAATAACTGCATATAATTTAATATCTTTAAGGATAATTTTGGAGATAGATATGTGACGATTTTTGCATATGTTGGGACACTTCATACACATTTTTAAACGACATAAACTCAAAATTGTCACTTTTTGACATGACACTTTTCTTGTTGGGATATACAGTTGAACCTCGTTAATGTGAATCACTTTTAACATGAACTGTTTCCACAATCCCCGTCAAAATGAAGATTACTTTTGTTAAATGAAGATTAGTTACTTATAGCATGAAATACTGATAACATGAACAAATTTTTTATCCTCCTTGAGATTTACGTTAACGTAGTTTGACTGTGTGTATATATATAAAGTGAAGAATTTAGTAACGTTATAAAATTTAGCAATTAATAGATACATGATAAAACCAACAACAAACACATAAAAGTTTGTAATTCAATTTAAATGTCAGCACATATATTTCTATGATTCATTTTCAGTACCAATTAATAGATAAATTCATTTTCAATTACTTACTATAGTGTGAACATTTAGGACCATATCACTAAGACCAACAAGGAAGGATTTTTATGCGAAATTCGTGAAAGTTCTCATACGTAATCCAATAATTTTATAAAAAATATGAAAAAAGATAACTGGAAATGAAAATTGGATTAAAAAAAGTTATAAATGAAGCAGAAACCTTTAAATATCTTGGAGTATTTATAGATCAAAACCTAAAGTGGAATAGCCATGTTCAATATCTTAGAAATAAACTTCGTTATCATTTAATTACTTTCTTTCATTTACGCAGCTATGTTAGCAAAGATTTTTTTTTTACTTATATTATGCATAGTTTGAATCAATTTTGCCATATGGAATAATTATTTGGGGGGGGGGGGGGGGGAGA
This sequence comes from Salticus scenicus, assembly GCA_963930645.1. Taxonomy (NCBI): domain Eukaryota; kingdom Metazoa; phylum Arthropoda; class Arachnida; order Araneae; family Salticidae; genus Salticus; species Salticus scenicus. Next base: position 270,191,815 of record OZ005648.1, read on the forward strand.
TTATGTATAAAATATTTTACTTTACCTCTGTTTTCAGCCCAAAATCGTTTAATAAATTACTTAGTGTGATACAGTATCATGACTTTTTAACAATAAAACAACTTTATTTTTACCGATTATTAATTTTTATGTTTAAAAATAGAAATAATTTTCCTAATACTTTGATTGCTTACAATTTGAAAAATCCATCTGTATTACAAGTTCCTAAAGCTAATAAAAAAACATTGCACGCATGTTTTGTTTATATGGGTCCTAAATGTTTTAATATGTTACCGCTGTATATTCTAAGTGAATTAAGATTAACCTCATTTAGAGAAAAACTGCGAAAATTTATATTGTCTTTGGATGATGCAGATGCTTATTTTCGCCATCTATTATAGTAAATAAACTTTTTAGTTTTTATTAAGTATTAATTCAATTTGTATTAATTTGAGCCCCTAAATTATTTTTTGTTGCGATTTGTGCGTTGTTAGCCACCTGTTTAATTTTTTATGACACATGTTTATGTTTCTTTATATTTTCTTTGTGTTTACTTTATTGTCTGTATTGTTTCATTTATGTAATTTCTGTTTGTTTTTCTTTTTTGTTTATATTCATATTGATATATTTTTTAGATTTACATGGAAAGGCTTTGCAAGCCTCTTGGTAAATGATATTGTAATTTTATTTGTTTGTTGTTCAATTTTGTTCTTGTATTATTTCTTATTTTTTGTAAAATATGAAAAAAGGGTAACTGGAAATGAGGAATGGAATAATAAATGCTCAAAAATAGAAGTATTCGCTCATCAGGGAATATTTACTTATGCGAGCAGAAAAGTCGCAAGATTTTGGAAAACTGTATAGCTAATTTAAGCCCCCCCCCCCCCAAAAAAAAAAAAAAAAAAAAAAAAAAAACTGTCCGTGTTCCAATCTTGCGAAAAAGCCAAATTTAAAGAGAAATAAAATATTAACACAACCCTGGATTGAATTAAGATAAAAAGATTTAATAATTAGCTACAAATCATGCTGACTCCAAACTCAGAGAGTAACAATTAACAAGTTGCCATCAGAATTATTCTAATAAGGAAAATAATAACTAGACTTGTAACGATAAATCGATAAAGGTTCTACAAATGAGCAGTTTCTTTAATAATTAAATATTAAATTCGATTTATTTATGTATTTTTAATTTAATGATTCTTATAACTTTAAAACTTCCCTGATTTGGAGTTTAATTACAACTTTCAGAAAAATATTGTTTATTTTTTTAATTTCTTACCCATGAGATATGTGCTTGCACCATCTAGCGGGAAAAAAGATAAACAATTTAATTCAATTTTGAAAAAACAGGTTTATTTTATTATTTATTTATTTATTTAATAAATTTTTTTAGTATTACAATCATTTAATTTAAACTTGAGATAATAAATTTTAATTTATTTTATTTTTATTAATTACAATAAATTATATAATTTTATATTACTTAGTCACAAGCAATATTCCCAAAATGTACATATGGTTTGATTAACTAATTTATTTTTATTTTATTTATTATTTTTTTTAATTTTTTTTTTTTTATAAATTTATTTTTTTATAAAAAATAGAAATGAATAATTTGTACATATTAAACTTAGGAATCCACCAAAAGTCATTATGCATAGAATTAGATCTAACGTGTGAAGAGTTACTCTTTCATAATATTAACGAGAAAATTAAGAAGTATCTTGTAATAGCAATAATCCTTTCCACCTTATTTTTTTTTCTTTTAAATATTTAATTCAACAACCCTCCTAACCATCCAGCTAAACACCAACACCCAACCTCCTTAATCAAACATATGCCTTCCCATCCGCTACCTTTTTTATTTTGTTTTTATAATTTTTTAAGTAATACATTAAACTTGTGTAGTTTTTTTTTTCTTTTGTAATGTTATACGGAGACACATAATTAATGATATATTATTGAATAAATAAATTTCTTTGGATAACCCATTTTTGTAGCAGCTTTAAAACGTGGTTGATATTTTTGTTTTTATACTTAGATGAACAAAGATTATGTATTCAAAAGAGGTGATTGAGAATGATATTTCTGTACACAGATATATGAAGACAAGAATTAAAATATTTAAATAAATTAACTTTAAAACAAAAATCTTGTCTTTTGCCATAAAGATCAGTATATATTTTAAATCCTTTAAGTTTTAAATCTAAAAAACTAATGCAGTTATTGTTAAGAAGATTTTGAGCTAAAGTTATGTGAGATGGATATTCTAATTTTAATGAAGTAGGTGAATAATTATTAATATAAAAAATTATAATGTCATCAATGTACCTGTAAAAAATGATATTTTCTTTACATAAACCTCGTTCATAATGGCAAAGATATAAGTCAGCTAACAGACTCAAGCTACTACCACCTTGTCGGATACCGACCTATTGAATATAAATATTGTTATTATTAAAATATATAATATATATATTAAATAATTTTAATAATCTTCTATTCATTTTTATTAATAAATATTTCTATTTGCTTAAAATTATTGAAGTTGCATATAATATATTTATTCATTGCTTATTATATAAGTAATTATTAATCTATATAAATAAAGAGAAGTGTCTGTGTGTGCGTGTGTCTGTCTGTCTGTGCTCTGGTGCTCACACTACTGATCACAGAGCTACAAAACTTGGCAGATGGGTACATGTGAGCCTGTAGGTGTGCACCTCATCGAGATTTTTTCGAATTTCGAATTTAATTTTTTTTAATTATTATTATTATTTTCGATTTAAATATTGGCTTCAATGTTTCATTTTTCTGAAATTTATTCTTTCGTTTCAATCGTCTGCGAATGTGTTTTAAATACTTGATTATTGATAATGCTTTTTACCTTCATTTCTACCCCTTAGATGGCGGTTAGATGGCTGTGAATGTTACATAAATGGACTAAATCGTTTAATTTAACTAAATAATTGTTATTTATTTTTAATTTTTTATCTATTAATTATCTATGGAAATTAAATTACTGGATGTATTCTTATATTACTAGTTTTTCCTTAGATTGATTGTACATTTCCAATGACTGAATATTATTACGAAAAACTTGTCGACTTTTTTGTGTGAGAAAATAGTTCGTAAAGAGACAAGCAGGTTCTAGTCGATGAATACACTTTCTTCTGCGTAATTCTTCGAATCTGTACGACAAAACTGTTATTGCAACGAATATTCTCGATAACAATCCAATAGTATTGTTCATTCTTTGAATATTCTGCAAACAGTCCAAAGAAAACTGTCACTCGTACCGCAAAAATCCCTATTCGACGAATATTCTGGAGCAGTCCAAGAAAACAATCACTTGTTCCATAGGAGTAAAGCAAATAACATCAAATACTCCAGAGCAGAAATTTTCGCTAGCTCACGAACAAAGTTTTATACACTTTAGAGCACAATCTCCGAAGTACAATCACGCAGAATAGGTCTTTAAACAACTCTGAATCGCAATGACTACACATTCCCTGTGGAAGTGAACTTACTCCTATTTATACCTTTTGGCAATGGGGTTTGGCAGTACTTCTATCCAGATTCCCAAACAGTTCTACATCTCGGCGGACGTGTATCAGACAGCTTCGAAACTTCGAGACCCCTAAATTACTATTTTTTCCGCTAAATTTGGTCGCCAAGTTTCTCGCCAAGGCTGACCCCACCGAAAGTTAATGGACTGTCTCTTTATTTTTACTTTGCCTGTAAAACTACTTGCACTGCAACAGGACAATTGAGGCAGGGAAAAGACTTAATCCGTTGTATCAGTATTAACCGTTTAAAACATGGTTGTATATATTACACATACCTGCAAACATCCTAATTAATATTCTGTAGTACTGCCTATTTTTTCACATCAGTACTTTTTTAGAGTATTTTTCTACTTATTCAATCGTAATTTCATTTGCAGAATATTACTCTACATTACTAGTGTAAAAAAAAAAAAAAAGAAAAGAAAAGAAAAGAAATAAAAAAAGCGGAACTGACAACACTACGGAATATTCATTAGGATGTTGGCAGGTATGATATTACATACTATCTAGTTTGTATACGAAATACTAAGATTCATACCGAAATTTTTAATAAAATTTTGCTTTTGAAACTTAGTGGTAAAAAACCATTTGTTACTTTTCATCTAACTGTGATTGTAATTTTTAGTGGCTGCCAAAATTAAATGGCCATAATTACTTTGTGCCTCAGAGAGTTAAAAAAAAAAAAAAAAAAAAAATCGAAAATATCTTTTAAATCTGCAAAATTTGGTAGATGAGAGTATTAAATACTCTTTAACTCTTTAGAGCATAGTGGTAGGGAAAACATATCACATATTCAAGCTTTTCCTGGTTCATCAGTCATTACATGTAAGTTTATTTTTGCTACCAATTGTTATTTCAGTCAAGTACATTTATTTAAAATTTATATTAAATATTTTATACTCAAAGTGGCCACTGGTCAGGGAATAGTCTGGTATAATTCAATTTAAAGCCAGGGAGTCTTTTTAAACAATTTTTGTAGAAATAAGCCACATTTAAAAGCTTGTTACTGTAAATCGCTAAATTATTCGGTTTTTGTTGTGAGATTTTCATGGGAATTAAACAGCGTAAGTCAGGGAATTTAGAAAAGTTTTAATTAATACTATCTATCCTGGTACTATATTTTAAAAAATATTGTTTTCAGTTTTAATGGCATTCTTCACTTTGTAAATATAAATAATTTTACGTTTGTGAGTAAAATAAATATTGACTCTTAAATATTACTTACTTTATTAAATTATTTATATTGTTCTATACTGCTTTAGGGTTACATACAAACGGAACGCTTGCAATTTCGATGACGTAAATTTTTCAAGTTTTTTGCAAATACAGTTGGCAGCAAAAGTAACAGAGCACTAGCGAAAATTCCTATGTAAAAAAGTACACTTACTGCAGATTTGTTAAATAAATCCTTATCGAATCCTGTTCTTAGTCAATCTAAGAACATGATTCGACAAGGATTTATTTAACAAAACACTGTTAAGTGGCTTTTCTCATATAGGAATTTTCGCTAGTACTCGGATACTTTTGCTGCCAACTGCAGTCATACATTTGGAACGCCTGCAAACGGCTTTGCAACTGGAAGTGTTTCATTTGTACGTACCCCTTAATCTTGTTTTACGTCTCAATTTGTCTCTTAAGTACCATATGTTTATGCTTAGTTTTTTTTTTTTTTATCTTTGTTATTTCCATTTCTGTAATTTTTATGTTTAACATATGTATATTTCTTCTTCTTTAATTGTAAAATTTACCCTTTTTGTTTATTTGATAACAATTCGAGTACTGATAGTGAGGTTTTCGAAAAGCCTTCACCATTACTGAAACAATGCTACTTTATTCATCCTAACAGTCATAAGAACCCCTCATGGCATTATGGCTGCTTTTTGAGGTTATTTCACAGTTATTTTCATGATTTTTCTTTCTTTCACCATCTTTAAGTTAAATTATGCATTTTTTTTCATTTTTTTTTTCAAATGTTTTTATTGCGATCTGTTTCCTGTTTTCTTCGCACTGCCGTGGTGAAATATGATTTATAAAATATTTTCACACTTGTGTGTGCACAGACAAATTGACATTTTCCAAAAGTGGTCAAATCGTATTCGGGACGTCTGAACGTATAAATCCATCGAAAAAATGAAGTCAAAAAAATTTTATGAATGAAGAATGTAAAAAAAAAGGCAGCATTTCGTTTTAATATGACAAAATTTCAGATTAGTACGTAAAATAAAAATAAATAAAAATAATAATATAATTGTTGTCTTAAAATACGTCCTCTATCCCCGATCACAATATTTCTCAAATACGGTTTTCACCAGGAATAATTTTCTTCAAATAAAAACACATACCTGCCAATATACTAATTAATATTCCATAGTGTTATCAGTCCTGCCCTTTTTTCCATACCAGTAAGTTTGTAGAGCATTATTCTGCAAATGCAATTAAGATTGAGTAAGAAGAAAAATGCTCTGAAAAAGATACTGGTGTTAAAAAATAGGCGGGGCTAACAGTACTACAATATATTAATTAGGATATTGGCAGGTATGTTATATATGGTGAGGATGTATTATATGTCAATAATTACATTAATTTCGATTAGGGTTTTTTTCATCCTTTAATTTTACTTAAGTCTCAAATTTCCTCATCTTAAATCTAAATGCTGCGTTTTTTTTTTTTTTTTGCATTCTTCATTCATAAAATCTTTTGACTTCCGTTTTCGATAGATCTACGCTTTCTGAGATGTTTAGAATACAATTTGATTATTTTTAGAAAATGTTGTGCATGTATGAAAATTTTGTGATAGCATTAGTTCAAAAACTAATCCACAGAATTTTATAAACATTTGTATTTAGTTGCGCCTTGACATGGTTTCCTGTCTGTCAACTTATGGTGCATATCGGCCAACAGGTGGCGTTGCTATATTTAGATTATATCTCAGCTTCTATAGAATATAATTGCACAAAACTTGATATGTGACCCTTTTCAATAATAATACTGATTGATTCAAATTTGCACGTATAGGGCAACAGGCGACGCTGCTATGCTGCAATTTTTCCTTTGTACGGAAAGGCTTTATCTCTGCTTCTATTGCATATGCATGCACGAAATTTAATATTTGATATTTCTATTATGAAAAAAAAAAAGAATGCTGACTTAATTTGGATTTATATCGGCCGAAAGGCGGCGCTGCTTTTTACATATGGCTAAATCTCAACTTCTGTTGGTTAGAATTGAAGCACACTGTTTATGTAAAATCTCTATTGTGAGATGCTATGAATAAATTTTTGTGTATGGTAACCGGTAGGTGGCGCTGTTATATAGAAGGATATTGGAGAAAGTTTTGTCATAGCCACAATATGCTAGTTGCCCTTCGGATATAATTATTTTATGTTTCCCATTTAAAAACAGATTGCACATTATTATGCTCAAATACAATGTCCCGTCGATTCACAAGGAACAGTCATTGATGTGTTAGTTTTTTTATTTTTATCTCAGAAATTTCGTTATGATACTCTCATTTTTGTTTTTTCTGCACTTTCGAATTAGTTTTAATGATATGATAAACCGTATAATAACAATAATTTTATCCTGAAAAATATTGTCAGTAAGAGAGATATATTTCTAAAGTCGTCTGCTGTATATTAACATTTCTTTTACTGGAATTGAGAACCTTTCTCGCTGCTGCCTTCTCATCATGCCAGAAATTAATTCCAGGTTTATAATTGCGACTATCTGTCGTGCTGTCAATAAACTGTCTCATTCCCCCCCCCCCCCTCCTTTTTTTTCTTTTCTTCTTTAATGACAGGATTTTTCAGTCTCAGATAACCATGTCTCAGTGAGATGCATTAGTCTGTCCCTGTTCTCGTTTGAACATCGACTCTGCTAACATGTCTTGAATACTTTCGCTTCTCCGTGACAGAAACTGCTGCCTGGTTTTTTTTTTTTTTTTTTTTTTTTCTGTAAAGGAAAAGAGAAAAGTAAAAAAGGGTCAGTGTCGACCGATAAGAGGAAAAGAGAATTCCAGGCGTTCTGCCCACCTGCTGTCTCTGGCACACCGCAACATGCCGCAATGCATACAAGTACCTTGTTCAAAGAAAAGAAGAAAAAAAAAGGGGTAAAGATGGGCGGCTGACACAACAGAAAAATATGTAATCACTGGCGTAGTAAAGGGAATGATTTAGAAAGAGAAGAGATCCTAAAACAAACACAAACATACACACACACTCACATAAAGAAAGAAAAAAAAAAAATTTCACTCCGATGCAAAAGCCAATGTAAAGAAAAGCAGGTATAGCCAGAATAAATTTAGCGTCCATAGCTTAAAAATTTTCATCCAAATCTACAAATAAATAAATAAATGACAACATTTGCATTCAAGCATATATGCTGCTGTTACTCACTTTCACTTTTATTTTTCGCGCAAAGAAACTTCTTTAAAAATACCCTGTATTTTACATATATTATAGTTAATCGATGTTTTTTAGGGGTTGGTCAAATTAATTTTGACAAGAGCGAAAAGTTCTCAATCCCAGGGGTGTTTGTGTTCAGGGTTTTTACTCTAACTCATCTGTATTTTCATATTTCCTATAAAGTAATTTTTTGCTTTCGTTGGTTGTCCATTTGTTATCCAGTAATATGTGAATGAAATGTAAAAGGAGTGAGGGCTTCTGGCCTAAATAGTTTGAGTATTATTTGATATTTTGGGGGTTTTCTAGTTTGAGGCTCTAATTTTCAGGGTTTTTACCTTTGAGTCACAATCACCCCTGCAGTTCAGAACTCGAATCTAGGACGTTTGGGTCCAACACTCTTACCTACTAAACCCTATTTCTAATTCGTACAATTAATTCATGTAAAAGCTGGCAATTTTCTTTCTTTTTTTAATTTTGGCTTAGCATACAGACCGAGTTTTACAGAAGAGTGTTTTATTTAATTTCATAATTACCGAATGGTAATGAATAATTATGATATGTATAACTTCGGGTTTGTATTGACCGGGTTCACACACTTGGTAAGAGTGTTAGATCGTTAACCTTAAGGTCCCACGTTTAGTCTTAGCTTAGTTGCTTTCCGCTCTTGCAAAAATTAATTCGACCAATCTATCAAAACATCTCTTGTATATATATGGTCGAAGTTATATATATATATCTTGATTATTATTTGTAGTTAATTTTTAAATAAAATGTTACTATGATCAAATGTTACCAAAACCTTTTGGAATGGAGAACAAAAAAAAAAAAAAAAAAAAACAGAATCATTAGCCCTAGAGCAAAAGGTTGCCAAGAAAAGTTGCGATTTATACCAAAATGTAATCATAGCATCAATTTATTTTAAGCTCTAATTAAATCTTGTTTGGTTGAATTTCATTAATTGATTTGTAAGATACAGCGTTCACAAAATTTTGCTGCTAGCACACTCATTGACAGACATTTTCTAAAAATGTTCGAATTCGGTTCAGGAGATTTTAAAATGTGTAAATCCATCAAAAACCGGAAGTGGACAATTTTCACGAATCCATTACTGTCTATAGAAGAAAGTAAAAACTTTTTTCTGGCCATGGATTAGCTATTCTATTTTTGGTTTTGGTTGGATATTAAAGACCTAAAATTATTTAATTTATTAGATTATGTTGGCGTGTGGATAAAGACCGATTATTTACCCGAGAGACCTAGGCGTGGGTGGAATGTCCGTTGTGGGGAGGGGGGGGGGGCTTCCTAAAGCTCCTAGCCGGTATTTACGCGAGTTTCGGAGAAAACTATTGCAATTTATTGCAGAAAAACCTACTTTTGTCATCCGCTTTTACTATATCTTCACCATATGAATTAGTTCCATTTTAATTTTTCATTAATTAATATTTGATTAAAAACTTGTGACCTAGTTATGAGCATTGGGGGAAAGTTTTATTTCCATGTTCAACCCTTGGATTTTTTTTTTTTTTTTTTTTTTTTGTTAAAGACAGTAATAAAGGAAAAAAAAATGCTTGTAGTACTTAGATGGAAATACGTATTTGTGAAATCGCTATCTAACGAAAATTTTCAACAAAACATGTGTATATCATTTGTTTCATCGTTAGACTATTTCTTTTATTAATAATACTATTATTTTTTACTTCAAGTATTTTAAATTAAATTTCCATTTCTGTATAATGAATATTAAAAGTTTTTGTCGATAAAAACTAAGAAAGAAAAAACGCTTATGAAATTAGTTTTTTAAAGATTAAGGTAAATTTGGAGAGGAAAACAATTTAAAATAACAAGCAAAACACAAAGAAAGAAAAGAAAAGTTTAAAAAAAACATACTGGCGATCACATCTGTCATTATGGATACCACATCCATCTTTGATTAAGCGTATTAGTGTTGTACAAAATTGTTGAAAAAAAAAAATTGATTTTACCTATTAAGAATTCAGTCACTAGCTTACACTGTTTAATATTGGCTCTCCTTGTTCTGTAGGATCATTCAAGACAATGAAGTTCGCATAAAGTCATAGCCGAAATGTAATCTTGTATACTTCTGTATGCTGTAAGGTTTCTTCTGCTCGCGCTGTTGCTGCCAAAATGTCTGGATTCAGCATCTTAAACCTTTTTCCTGCAGCAAATATGTTTGAACAGGAACTTCTCTTGGACTGTCGATTGAAAGACATGAGTAAGGCGTTTGATTTTAGCCTATTTCGTACTGCTGGCTTGCTATAAATTTACTTAATCCCTAGATCTTCCTTTTAAAAAAGCCAAACAAATGTGTTGGACATTTAGTGGGATTAACTTAAATTCACTCAAGCTAGTAGTGTGACTTTGGCATTTACAATTAGTATTTTTTTTTTCTTTTGTTTGGTAACTGGAAGAAGTGATTTTACATTGTTTAACATGTGCTCTTATGTGAGAATTACATTTCCCTAGTTATTATTTGTGCCCCTTTTTTTATTGAATGTCAGTATCATAGGTTAAATGTGTTTTCCGGGGGAAAAGGGAAAAATAAATTAAATCAACCGTAATATTATTTAAATTTGCTGTTCAGTGTATTGTTATTTTGTGTTCAGTGCACAGTGAAACTTTTCCCTGTCAACTTTATAATAATATTTGTAGCAATTAACAAATATGATTTTTTTATGGGGTCCATTTGTTTTAAGGGCTCGCTTCACTCACCGCCGCCGGAAGCCGAAGCTAATGTCATTCTATTGGAAATTTTTCTTTACAAATAACTTATTAACTAATACATATTTTTAAATTCTGTTTTCACATTCTGAAAATTCCCAGCTGTTAAATTGACGGACCTTTTTTAAAAAATTATTTTTTAAATTTTTTATATTTTATTTTGAAGCTGCAAAATATGAATTTTCAATATGTGAAATTTCTTCATTTTGCAATTTCAAAATAAAATATTAAAAAATAAAAAAATACATTTTTAAAAAAGGTCCGTCAATTTAACAATTGGGAATTTTCTGAATGTGAAAACAGAATTTAAAAATATGTACAGTGAAACCTCTCAAGTTGGACACCCCTATAAGTTGGACACCCCTCTAAGTTGGACGCTTTTTCTCGGAACGGAATGTATCCATTAACATTATGTCTAACCCCTATAAGTTGGACACCTCTCTAAGTTGGACACTTTTTCTTGGAACCGTAGGTGTCTAACTTAGAGAGGTTTTACTGTATTAGTTAATAACTTATTTGTAAAGAAAATTTCCCCATGGAATAACATTGGCTCGGGCTTCCGGCGACGGTAAGTGAAGAGGGCCGTTAACCCTTTGCGTTCGGCAGATTTTCATATTTTAAACAGTAAGTCCCGCCTACTGACGTTTCTCTTAAACTTTTAACAAAAGATTTTTACCTATTCGTGTTAAAATTAAGACCCCCACATATACGAGCTGGCGCGTCAGGCATTTTGTTGCCTTAGGGTTGCCACATGTACCCAGCGCGTTTCATTGATAAATAAACGGCAGTCATTACTTTTATCGTCTTGTGTAACTTTAGAGTACTCCTTTTATTATATTTTCATAGTTTTAGCTAAATAAAAGTACGATATGAGATTTGTTTAAAGATAAACTGCTATAATCACTCAAGAAAAGAACATAAAATGTTCAGATTGCCATAAGATAATTTGAGAAGAATAAAACAACATTACTTATATTTACTTACATTTTCCTTTGTATTTCTGACATGTGTTAATGTAAAAATACAGAAAAATGTGTCATTTTAATCATATTGATAAATCGATTTAAGAAGACCTTTTATGACTATATATTTGAGTTTTGGCGACATTTTGTATAAGAAACAGAAATAGCCCTAATGACACATCTTATTTCCAATACATCCACAGGATATCCTGATAATGTAATGTAAAAAAATGTGTTGTTAGGAATATTATTGTTGCTTATTGTTTTTGTTGACCAATCGTAGCTTCAGATCAAGATTACTTAAAATCACAAGAAAGCGATAAGGACGCCAAGCGGGAATGCTGTCCTCTTTTGGTGCAAAAAAATGACGGCGATGCGTCGGCCTATATATTTTATTTAAGGGGCTCTAGTTAAAATCATTTAAACTTTATTCGCAAAAATCGATGCGGTAAATGCCACTATCATATATATACGCTTACGGCACTTAACAGAATAATAAAAAAAAAAGTACACCTTTTTTTTTTTTTTTTTTTTTTTTTTTTTCTTTTTGAAAAATGTAATGTTTTAGAGGAACGCCTAAAGGCGGAGCTTTTCTTTTTTTTTTTTTTTTTTTTTTTTCTACGTTAAGGGTTAAGCGAGAACTTAGATATACTTATTACATATTTCCGCCAGAAAAATTGTTTGCATTATTTATATTTAAATTTCAAGATATGTGCTTTAACTTTCATGTTAATGTCACTTAGTTTGTACTTTATATAACTTTTTTTCTTTGAATGAATAAAACAGTAATTATGCGAAAAAGTACGGGGGGGAGGGGGGGAACTGCAAAACTTTTTTTCTTAAATAATATTGACATAAGTAGAACTTATTATATCAGAATCTGTTCTTATTAAATATTTAAATCCTTGTTATTGTTGTCTAGTAATTTATTAATACATTTTAAATATGATTTTCTCAGAAAATGCTAAAAACGCTTGCGTTGAAAATTTTAATTGTACTTTCCAAAATTGCTCCTCTAACATATTTTTCTTCGAACACATGGGTTCGTAATAAATTACGTTAGGAGTTTTTTTTTTTTTTTTTTTCTTTTAAGTCGTTTTATATGCAAGCAAAATGTTCTCAGGTGTTAGTTGGGTGAGGAATGGGGCAAAGATCTGTGGTACGTAGCAGATTTTAGAACACTGTATTTCATATACTAAGTTGCACTAGAACATACTAGTAACATATAAATTTGTCGATGTATAAAAGCAAGCGTGTCACAGCTTTTCAGTAAAATTGTTAATAATTTGTGCGTTACAATTGTCATTAGCACATTAAGCCAGCATTGCATAGGTGTCTCAGACCGACATAAAATTATTACGCATAGTGTAGCGCCGTAGCACTAGAGTAAGTAAAACCCCCATTTAATTCAATTCATAAATACATTGGCGTTCTCCTTACAGATATTAGCATTTATAAAAATTCTTGTTGTCACATATATCTTATTATTATAGCATTATTATTATTCCTTTATTTTTATTTTTTATGAATGTGCTGTATTTTTTTTTTTTTTTTTTTTTAAACCAGTGATTAAAAACTTTCTTTAGGACAAAAAATTTAGATAAACAGAATATATATATATATAAGGGTCTTTGGTATTACTTATGTAAATACATAAATATATTATTAGGGGAAAAAATAAAAAATTTGTTATTCTCATCCTTTAGTTTTGCTCAATTTTCACATATATTTTTCATGGTAAATATGTATATACATATATTTATATTTTTAATTAACTATATTTTTAAATCTAAATATAATTTATCATCACAAAAAAAAGAAAGAAAGAAAAGAAAACCTAGATGGCGCTTATAAATCTTGCTTCATTTTAACTCTTTAAATTTTGTTTTAATAAAATAATTTAAATTTTTGGTTTATTACAATAATTAATTCCAATAAACTAAATATCATTAAATTTTTGTTTCTATAAAATAATTTTAAATTTTTATTCTAATAAATAACATAAATTCATTAATTTTGTTTTTTATAAAAAATTTTAATTTCAATAAAATAAATATCATTTATTAAATTATTTAATATAATAATAATATAATTATAATTTATTTATTCAACAAAATAAATATCTTTCTACTTTAATATTTAATTTTATTTATTTATTTATTTATTTTTTTTTAAGTGGGAATGCCATGTAAACATGTTTAAAAGAATATATATATATATATATATATATGTTCATTACGAGGCTTTCTGTTTTTTCTACACATAGGTTTCACTACTCTACACGAGTTACTATTAGCATTTCACCTTACAGTACGTATGGAGTTCCAGGGTCGCTAGCAATCTGGAAATCAGGGAAATGTCAGGGAATTTGACTAAAATTTACAAATGTCAGAGAATTTTGATTAATTCTTGAAAAAAAGAAAAAAAAAAAAAAATGCGAAACCTCATTTATACCAAAAAATTCTAGAGAAAAAGAATCAAATTACAAAATGTCGTGCCAAAATGAAAAAAAAAAAAAAAAAACTGGAAAAGTCAGAGAAATTTACCTTTACTTGTTTTGGAAAAGTCAGGGAAAATCAAAAAGATTAAATGTTAGCTACATAGAGCTCATTCTGGCAAGGAATTTAATATTACTATTAATTAAATTTAAATATAAACCAGTCATTAATATCTTTAATTTTAATTTGGATTATTATTACACTGATTAGTTATAAAAATATAAATTGTTAGTTATAAAAGATTAGTTATAAAAATATAAAGTTTTTATCAATTAAATAATTTTCTTGTCTTTCTTTCTTTCCTTTTCCTTTCTTTCTTTCTTCTTCTTTTTTTTTTTTTTTTTTTACTTTAACTTCTATTTTCAATTACTGAGTTGGTTAAACTTACTCTCATCTTGAACAAATTTATTCTTAATGTAAATGATTTTATTAATTTTATTTATTATTGATTTATTTATTTATTTCATGCAGCTAGTATTTTTTCTGTAGTTTCTTTTTTCCCTTTATTTAACCTCCGTATTAAATTTATCTTGCTTTCATGTTTCATTAATTACGTCTGGTTTAGATGAATTGAGCGGTGTTATCTGTAAATTTTTATTTATTTTTTTTTTTCCTGCTTTAGGCTTACAGATATACAGAAATTCATTATTCTGTCATTCGTTATTTGCATACATTATTCAGTCAACCGCACTTGAAAAAGTAGTACTGTTTCAATGTTTGATTTCATTCTTGGATTTTGTTAATCTTTTTTAATTAAAAAATCTTACATTTCACCATTCGATTTCATTTTTCTTCCAGTGAAATGTTTGAAAAGGTTTTTCATATAGGTGATTTTATGAAATTTATTTAATTTCTTCGTTCATCTATTTTTTAGAGGCATGTTGTTACGTTAATAATTTCTAGCCAATTTTTTTTTCTCCGATGGACTTCGATTTCGTGTATTTTGGAGCTTGGAAGCACCTGTGGCCATTGCCGTGCATCTTCCTCTGGATAAAAACATGAGAAAATAACGGGTCGAGGAAATCAGGAATCGAATTGTCGGCCAGAAGGGAAATAATAATCTATCTAAAAAAACTTTTAAAACCCAAATTCTTAATGTATCGTATCACATAAATCTTTTCAAAGTTAGAATAAAATTTAATTTGAAAAAAAAAAAAATAATAATAATAATAATAACTTTTTTGTTTATTAACCAAAAAAATTGATGAAATGTGAAATGCAAGTTGGTCTTGTGGGGTATATTATATTTTTGTGTTCGTGAGAGAAAATTTAAAAAAAAAAATGAAAACTGTTTTTAATCCCACTTCAAAAACATGTGACTTAATGCGAAGCAGATTTTTTTTATTTCTCCTAACGGTTTTCATACAATCTTCTGCTGTTGCCACCTAAAATTCACACTTTAGTTAATTTTAAAAAATCTAATTGTCCGATCGATGAGCTTGTTTAATCCATCGGATTCACAAAAATTTTCCCTTTCATTTGGCACCTTATTTGTATCGATTCTACTGATATTTCTAATTTATTTTCTAATTTTTCTAATTTATTTTCCTCATTTTAAATAAATGTACGTGTTTTTTTTTTTTCTGTCGAAAACAAAATTGCCAACAATTAAATTATGTTGAGATTCACAAACATACCGTAGTGAATGACAGTAAGTACATAAGAATTTGGGGAAAATAATAAGTTAAACAGCAATATATATAATAGACAGAAAATAATAAAATAACAAAACGAGTTGAGCTCATACGAAATAGAAACACAATATACTAAGAATGAGAACAGTTAAGAGTAGCATTACAACGCTCAAAGAAGGGTTAGAGATGGAATGTTTTTGCGTTTTTTAGAAAGCATTTTATGACATTTTCCTTTATTATTATTATTATTATTATTATTATTATTATTATTTTAAGTTAAATATAAAAGTAATAAGTAAAAAGAAAATTATTTTACTGAAAAAGTGGTATTAAAAAAAAAAAAAAAAAAAAGGCAGTTGTTAAGGAATAAAATAAAAAGTTGACAGTCCTAGTGAAGACAGTTTTAACATGACAGAAAAGTAGAGGTTAGAAATTTTAATCGCCTATTCAAAATTTGTATTATCACAGTAGCTGTAAACTGTTCAAATCCTTATTTATACCTTATTCTAATGATTTTTAAAATTCGACTATGGTTCTTATTTATTTAGTAAGTATCGCGCTGCATCGAATTTTAAAGACTCTAAATACACGCATGAATGTTTGCTGATACAGGTGAATTATGTCTTTTTTTTTTTTTTTTCAATTGAAGTTAAATACTACGCATATTTACCTTGTTCAATGCTTAAAAAATGTTTACATTTGATTATGTTCATGTGTGCCATGTTCTTTATAATTAGAAAAAGTTTTAGGGGGAACAAAAATCGAAGAATACTTTAGAAATTCTAAATAAAATTCTTTCTAAAGGCTTTAAGTTTTAACCTCAGTTTCTTTTAGCTTTTGAGAAATTCTTCACCTTCAACTTTTTTTGGAAATGGAACGTGCATCTTTAGATATACTTTCATATTTAAGCCCATTTATGTATTTAGAATGTACTTAGGCTGAATGTTTGTGTCTATCGCAATATTTTGAAAAGGTTTGTTAATTTCACCTTGGAGAGTCAAGAGTGTAGTTGTTAAAGAGGCGTACCTGAAGTGTTGTTGTAAAACCTTCACTACTTTTGTGCTCTTAGAGCTTTGGATTTCTAAAGACTTTCCTCATTTTACTCTTCGAAAATATAATTGTTGCTTGAAGTATGCATTATTTGAGGAAAATTTATTTTGAATGGGAAATTTGGTCAAACATTTTTGTTTACGTAAATTTTGTTTTGTTAAGTCGCATTAAAAAGTTTTATTATATAAATTAAATTTCATTTCGAAGTCATATTGGCGTCGTAATATTATTTACACAGTGCTATTTACATTTACATGAGTATAACCAGGTTACATAATTACTCAACGTAATTTACATTGTCAAAATTTTATAGCGTTTATCAAAGCTTTCCAGAGTAAGCTTATTCACACCACAGACTAAGGAATCAATTCCTTAGTCTGTGGTTCACATAATGTTAAAAAATGTCGAAAAGTAAACTCGACGGTAGTATAAAAAATGTCGCAAAGTAAACTCTTCCTGACGTGCAGTAGAGGTGAGTTCGGGCTCTATTTTGGCAATCCGAGCCCGCCCGGGCCCGAAACATTTTTGAACTGAGCCCGCCCGAGCCCGAAAAATTTTGTGTGATCAGAGCCCGAGCCCGATATTGAAAGTGATACGCTACGCAACGCATAAGCATTAGTAAAATTAAATACTTTTTTCTTTTTCAAATTAATTTTTTTATTATCTGTCCTCTTTTTAACTAACTATACATGTTATTATAACAATTTATAATGTATGTGTCTTTGTATACATGTATATATTTCTCTGTATAATATATATTTATAGTGCAACCCATTGTTCACAACGCGCCTGTCGGGGGACAAAAAAAGCCCGATTTATCCGAATGAGTGATATAATAAGGCCCAATAAAACGAATAAGGAAGGATTACTGTATAACATTATGACATTCTGATAATATGCATCCCGTTGAAAAAAAGTTCTATTTAGTAAATGGAAAATCAAAGCAACTAAGGTTTGCAAAATTATTTTGAGACTTATACGAGTAACAATATCCCTTATCTATTTAAAACTAACTTTACAAGGAACTGCATAATTTCCCATAAAGCAACTGCCAGGTTTTTAACATTTTTGAGTTAGTGAAGTATAAAATAAACGGGACTTTTAGCTTGAATCCGAGCCCGCCCGGAGCCCGAAGACTTGCGTGAGATTTGAGCCCGATCGGGCTCGGGCTCGGACTTACGGGCTCGGGCTGAGCCCGTCTCATCTCTAACGTGCAGTGGTTGCGGTACCCAAATAGAAACTGTGAAAAACCCGTTCCTATTCTTCCTTTTCCCCCAAATTCTTATGTACTTACTGTCATTCACTATGGTATGTTTGTGAATCTCAAGCAAATAAACAATGTGCCTCCATTTTAAGATAAATGTAAGCTTTTTCATTTGTCTCCCCGTGGCTCAGGTGGTTAGAGCGCCATGTTAGTAACTCGGTGGTCGAGCATTCGATACCCCGAAGGTTAATTTTTGCAGATAATTAGTAGAAAAGATGTCAATTAATAAAAGAAAATTTTTCGTTGACTACACAGTATCCTAAGAATTTTTGAAGAGTTTTTTTAAGAAGCCTTTTCTTTTATGTTCGAATGCTGAAATTTAAGGCAAAAATTTAGTATTCAAACATAAAAATGTTTTATAAAAATTAACTCATCGATAAATTCACAATGTAGTACACAAACATATTTAAAATATTTTTTAAAACTCAAAATTAAAAAATTGTTTGCAGGGAGCAACATTGTATGCATATTTTTATAATTCTAAAACAAATATGCAGTTATTTACAAAAAAAAAAAAAAGTTTTTATGCATATTTACGTTTGTAATGACCGATAGATGGCACAACCAGAGCAATGACTAATGGCCAATCATAGCAATGCATCGGTCAATGTAAGTCTGCAATTTTTTTTTTTTTTTTTTGTATTAAGGTGAAATTTATCATTTCACCTTAACGGCCCTCTTCACTTACCGTCGCATCGCTGGAAGTCCGAGTCAATGTTATTCTATAGGGAAATTTTCTTTACAAATAACTTATTAACTAATACATATTTTTAAATTCTGTTTTCACATTCAGAAAAATCCCAATTGTTAAACTGACGGACCTTTTTTAAAAATGTATTTTTTTAATATTTTATTTTGTAATTTCAAAATGAAAAAATTTCACATTTTGAAAATTCGTATTTTGCAACTTCAAAATAAAATATAAAAAATTAAAAAAAAAAAATAGTTTTTTTAAAAAGGTCCGTCAATTTAACAGCTGGGAATTTTCAGAATGTGAAAACAGAATTTAAAAATATGTATTCGTTAATAAGTTTTTTGTAAAGAAAAATTTCCCATAGAATAACATTAGCTTCGGCTTCCGGCGGCGGTGAGTGAAGAGGGCCCTTAATACAAAAAAATCTGCAAAATCATAACTTCGAAAAGATTTATGTGATATGATACATTAAGAATTTGGGTTTTTAAAGTTTTTTTAAAGAGATTATTTTTTAAATGTTATGTGTCTTATGTTTTTAATGTGAACAAGAAGTAATTTTGGCCCTAAGTAAACATTATAGATGTGATTATTTACTTGAAGTTATTAGCGTACATTTGACTTTGCTTACAAAATATGTTAGATATTCGCTAACAATTTCTAGTACAAAATCACATCTACAGTGTTCACTTAAAGCCAAAATTAATTAGTGTAAAATATAATTTTTTAAATCGATCTTCTAATGTTGTAAATTGTATTGTAGATATGAAAAAATTCATAATTTAGTAATTTAAGAAGAAAATGTTAATGTATGCAATTTTGGAAATTAAAATTATGGAAAAAAAAAAAAAAAAAAAAAAAAAGGAATCGCTCATAAAAGATGACTTTATCATTATTTCTTCTATTAAAAAAACATTATGTCATGTTCCTCCATAAAATCAATCAAACGCAGACGAATTCACAAAAATTTTATCATTTAAACAAAATATGTTTGTAATCGCTTTAAAACCAAATCTATAACTAAAATACTAGCAATAAAACAACATTCAGAAATGAACAAATATAATATAAACTAACTTATTCTAACCTGCTCATAACAAATCAAAGAAACTGAATTTAAAATTCCATAGATTTTCTCTTGATCCATAATGAATGAAAAATTGACGAAATTAAGATTTCAATAATTATGTATATTGTAAAACGTATTCAAGAAGTACTTTTTTAAAATTAATTGTAAAAAATATATTACTTATCTTAAAATACGGGAAAACATGCGAAATATGAATATTTTAAAAATACATGAACTTTTTCATTTAGATATGAATTCGTTCAAACTACAATTCTATTTTAATTTTAAATATGGAGCAATACGCGAGTAAACAAATTCTAGTATTCCAGCCTGCACAATTTCAGCTTGAGTAGTTCAGACTAGAAATCCTATATTGATAGGCTGACGCATCCGCCATTTTCTAGCCCGCAAGACCGGCTGACGATTTATTATTGGCGTTTTTTCGGCAATAAATTGCACGAATAACTCCAGAAAAGGGCACCGCTTGTTTATATTTTCTTCTAATCCAGAAAGAAGGAAAAAGTGGGTTATGAACTGCAGATGTAACTCTTGGATATACCCGGAGCAGGAGCACAACTTTGTAGCTAAAGATTTCCCTTATTTTCAACTTATTTCATCTTATTTTCAAAGTTGTTTGACAAATTTAATATAAATGTACTGTTTTTTTAAGTTGTTGTTTTCAAATTCTTTTAAAATTAACTTTAAAATTACATTTCTTTTAACATGAAGGGTTGCAGTTTTGAGAATGTTGGCGATGTTCTTAAAATTGCCAATTTGTTTATATTGTGATAAGTAGCTCTAGCTCACATGATCTGTATAGAAGTTTAAAGGCGAAGTGTAAAGGCTGAAACAACGCTAATCAGGTAACCTAGCTTTTTCTACCGCCAACATTTTCCCAGTTGGGATAGATAATGGCGGACACTGCGCCAGCTCGTATCATATAGGAGCTTTAGTTCAGGCAAAGCTTTCCATAGTAAGCATATTCAACACAATGGAGCAATGGGTAGCGTACTACGCCATGGTTACGTCATAGTTACGTCAATGATCGATGACTAAGCCATCTGGTGCTGGCGGTACCTGAACTACTCAAGCTGAAATTGTGCATGCTCGAATACTAGAATTTGTTTACTCGCGTGTTGCTCCATATTTAAAATTAAAATAGAATTGTAGTTTGAACGAATTCACATCTGAATGAAAAAATTCATGTATTTTTAAAATATTCATATTTCGCACATTTTCCCTTATTTTAAGATAAGTAATATATTTTACAATTAATTTTTAAAAAGTACTTTTTGAATACTTGATACAATTTATATAATTATTGAAATCTTAATCTCTTCAATTTTTCATTCAAA
Organism: Salticus scenicus; assembly: GCA_963930645.1. NCBI lineage: Eukaryota > Metazoa > Arthropoda > Arachnida > Araneae > Salticidae > Salticus > Salticus scenicus. The sequence continues at coordinate 270,213,028 of OZ005648.1, forward strand.
ACGGATCAAGAGAAAATCTATGGAATTCTGAATTCGGTTGTTTGATTTGCTATGAGGTTAGAATAAGTTAAAGTATATCATATTTGTAATTTGTTCATTCCTAAATGTTATTTTAGCTATAGATTTGGTTATAAAGCGATTACAAATATATTTTGTTTAGTTGATAAAATTTTTGCGAATGATTTCGTCAGCGTCTGATCGAATTTATAGAACATAATACAATGCTTCTTTTAATAAAATAAATAATGATAAAGTCATCTTTTATAAGCGATTCCTTTTCCAAAATTTTATTTTATTTATTTATTTATTTTACGAAACTTTTAATTTCGAAAATTGCGCACATTAACATTTTTTTCTTAGTTAATAATACATGAATATTTTCGTATTTACAATACAATTTACAACATTAGAAGACCTATTTAAAAAAATATATTTTACACTAATAAATTCTGGCTCTAAGTGAACAGTGTAGATGTGATTATTTACTTGAAATTATTAGCGTACATTTGATTTTAAATACAAAATAAGTTAGATGTTAGCTAATAATAATGTGATTGTTTACTTGAGACATCTAACACATTTTGTATTTAAAGTCAAATGTACGCCAATAATTTCTAATAAATAATCACATCTATAATGTTTATTTAGGGCTAGAATTAATTCTTGTTTACATTAAAAACCTAAGAGATAAAATTTTAAAGAAAGCACGATAGGGGCGGGTTTTTTACAGCTTTTATTTGGGTACCGCAGCCACTGCACGACGAGAAGCGCTAACGTCGAGTTTACTTTGCGACATTTTTTAACTTTGTGTAAACGAGCTTACTTGAGTTCAGGTACCGCCAGCACTAGATGGCTTTGTCATCGATCAGTGACGTAGCCATGACGTATTACGCTACCCATTGCTTCATTGTGGTGTATACACTTAATAATACTCGCTGTGGTGTTTATTAATGTTGTTGTTTGTTAGCAAAAAAGCATGAAAAAAAATTTTGCTGTGACGAATTCGAAATATACATACTTATATTTTAAATATATAACTAGGCAGTAAGTGTATTTCGTATTTCCTTGTTATCTGAAATTTGATTACAACTCTTTTTTTTTTCCCCAAAAGGAAAATTTTTTGTAGTATGTTACAGTTAAAGACTATAACTCTCTGTCCTTTACGTAAACTACACATTGCAAATGAATTTTAAAAGAATGTTAAGAATAAGCAGTCGCTTAATATTATTTATTAAGCTCAAAATTATTACCCTGCTTTAAATAACTGAATTCTTTCGTACTTAAGCATCATATTTTGTAGTGAAGTGCGAAAGATTTACTTGAACTACTTCACCTGAATTCAGAGCCATAAGCAAAATACGCATTTTGTTATAATTCAGCAATTAGTGCATCCCTAAATAAGAAATTTAATGGAATATGTTAGTACATCATACATCATTATGAGTAAGTGATTGAACTGCTTTGACGAATAAATTAACCTTTTGCCGGCCCTCACGCTCTAAAGCTCTCTAAACAGTGTTGCCAAATTTAGAGACTTTTTTATTCAACTCTCGCCAATAATTTTGAAGAGCGATATTAAGTAGGTATATATCATAGACCTATTATAAGAGTAGACGGAGCATTCCATTATTAAGGGAATATAGGAAAAGGTGGCAAAGATGAAACAGCTGGCTACTTGAAAAGGGTTACCTTTTTTGGCATTTATCACGTTATTGGCGATTTTTTGTTTTGAGTAAAATATTTATTATTATTATTAAAAGGTACAGCATGCAAAACTTGCGTAAAACACTACAGCTGCTTGATTTATTTTAACCTTGTTATTAACATTTTCCTACAAAGTTTAAAAGTATTTATGAATTCGGTTTGTCTGTCTGTCTATATTCGCTTTAACTCCCGTAAATAATCATGGAATTCCTTGAAATTAATGTATAACATATTTAAACTAATTTACTTTTAAAAAGTACTAAATTTAACAGTTATAAATATTTTACAAAAATAATGACTTAAAAAGTACGAAATAATAAAATATAAAAAAAATCTTACCTGTGAAATATAATCCTCATTTTACATAACTTTTAGGGCATTTTACAGAACATCTAATTGCTATTGCTTGCGATAAAATCTCTTTTAGATTCAAAACAACGTTTAAAGGGGGAAAAAAAAAACACTTTCAAAAGGAAAGATATCGTGTGCGTAGAAAGCAGAGTTTAGAGCTTGGCGAGAAAATTTCAATGTTGGCCTGTTTCGCTTCCTGTAGTTCAAGCAGTCACGTGACTTTTTTATGAGTGATGTTTGCCACTGAAAAAGGTTGCCTTTGTCTCGTCCACTTTTATAATAGGTCTATGGTATATATAATGGACGAATAACATTCGAAGTGATTAGGCAATCGTTACAGTTAAAATTTAGTGGTGGATATTGAATGAAAAAAGTCCCTAAATTTGGCAACACTGGCCAAAGAAGTGAAATTAAACAGGACCAGCAAAGAGTTAATTGAAAAAAAGAAGGTGGTGATTTTGTGATTATCATGTAAATGTTGCTGAATGAATAGGCCATATATCCTATTAAAAAGAACTAATAGTTGAGACTATCAGTGGCGGATCCAGAACTTACCTTTTTTTTTTTTGGGGGGGGGGGCTAAGATTGTTCAAGGTGTTATTCGAGATCAAAGAAAAGTTTACAACTGTAATAGTCAATTGTGAATGTCAATACTTTTGGGGGGGGCTTCAACCCCCTAGCCCCCCCCCCCCTTAAATCCGCCACTGGAGACTATATGCCTCGCATTTACAGCACTGCATAAATTTTTAGCATGCGCTTTGCAATTTGCATTTTATCTTTTCCATATGAAGAATAGAAGAAAGTGCATCATATCTTGATGCTTACAACACACGCCCCTTAAAACAACTCAATTGCTTTTACTCGCGCTTTGGAATAACAGACAGAATTCAGATTTAATTTTGATTGAAATAACCATTTACATGAAAAGTGATTTCATTAAATATTTCAAATGCTTCAAATTAATTTTTATGAATTTTTTCATATGTTTCTGCAATGCCAATATCCTAATTAATAATGCGGGGACTTTCAAGTACTTTTTTTTTTTTTTTTTTTCCACACCAGTCTTTTTTTTTTTTTTTTTTTTTTTCTTTTTTGGAGTAATTTTCTTCTTATTTCATCGTAAATACATTTAAAGAAAATTGCTATAAAAATTAAGTGGTGTGGAAAAAGGGGCGGGCACTAACAATACTCCCTGTTATATATACAGGGTGTCGTCAGTCGAAATATTTTCCCTGATTCTTCCACCAGTATTTTTCTTTCGGAATATTTAGTAGTAAGTTTGCACGATTAATTAAGTAAAAAAAAAAAATATTATATAAATATACTGGTGGAAGAATCAGGGAAAACAATTTCGACATCCTGATATATATATATATATATATATATATATATTTATTTAAATTATAAAAAAAATAATAATAATAATCAAGACAGCCCAAAAATCCATTGTATGCCAAAAATGGTATACAATGTATTGTTATAGTATGATGGGTAATAATCTCTTTTTATTTCATTTTCATTTTCTTTTTTTTTTTTTAACTAGGAATGGGTGCGGGACAAAATATAGATTGTAGCTAAAATTTAATAACACTGTTTACTCTTGCCATCCATATATCAATTTCGAGAAAATTCCTTTGCCAAGAATCCTCTTAGCCATATTAGTTAAAGTACTTTGGTGCTCCCTGAAGCCCCTAGAAACCTTAAACTTGCTCAGCAAATTCGTGCTGCGTTGTCCAGATATTCGATCGTTCAGAAGTGCAGAATTCATGAACTTCCATCCCCCTATTCCCCTCCAAATACTCTTTTGTTAGGAAACAGCAAGTTTCACGCTTGCGAGGCAAAACCAAATGTGCGCACTTATACAGCAAGGGATATCGCTAAAACTCGAAAAATATAATGAGTTCCCAACAGATGGAGTTCGCCTTTCCAAAGGTTTATTTCTCAGGCCTGGATGGCAACGGCTGGATGACTTGCCGTAACTATGGTAACCTTTCGGCTTTGGTTTTGACGTCACGCGTATTGGGACTTCCGCCATCTTTAATGGGGAAGCTTCTTGTGATACCAGCTGGAAGGAGAAAAGTTCAACTGTTATATATGGACAGAGACTGTTTTTAAAGAATGTGGAATATCTCAAATGATCTTTCTTCAACTTTTTTTTTTTTTTTTTTTTTTTTGTTACTTGCGCAATTGCTCCAAGCCACTGAAATTTCTAGCGTCGAATATTTTAAGTTTTCTCTCTTGAGAATGTAAGGATTGAGACCTGTGAACAGCATACTCATTATTTGACCAGCGAAGGAAAATATTTAGGAAAATATTTTGGTAGCAATTATAATGATATCTGTGGTGAGGAAGGAAATTTTAAAAAGGTTTTTGAAATATAGACTAAAATCAGGTATTTTGATGAAAGAATTGGGATAGGCTTTAGACTACAAAAAATAATACTAAAATTTTAAATATTAATATTTTAAATTCTTGATATGATCTACTTGTGGAATTAAATCAATACTTTCATAGTCACAGTTTCTCGTTTAAATGAGGCAATTTTCATATAAGTTTTTTAAATTGTATTTTTCAAACAACTAAAGGTTTAAATTATGATCATCTTCTTGTTTTCCTTTGTAGCTCAAAATATAGACAATTTTAATTTTAATTTTTTTTTTTTCATATTAAATAGTATAAAAGAAATCAATGTTTTGCTTTGATCCTCGCTTATAAGGAAATATTTTATTCCACGCATTTTATTGTCTATACGTGTTAAAATTTTTAATTTTTATTATCGTAAATGTAATTGTAAATATTGCGTATTTTTGTGTATAAATTAATTAAGATTATGAAGAAATCGTAGTTGTGTGGCTTAAGGCTGTTTGACTATACTAGGGTCTAGGCTAAGATGACCATATGTCCCTCGAAATTCGAGGACTGTCCCCCGAATTTTGATCTTTTTTACTTTTTGTCCCCAAAAATTCTTTGGCTATTTGGGGATACTAAATGTCTTCAAATTCAAATATTTGTATCTATTTCTCTCAAAATCGCGGTTAAATGCTAAGGTGACCTTGAAATTCGTGGACAGTCCTCGAATTTTAAACTTTTCTATTTCTCACCCCCCCCCCCCCCCCAAAAAAAAAAAAAAAAAAAAAAAAAAAAAAAAGGATGGTTGGATTTAATGTCGCACGAGTGCTGCGCAGATGGGCAAATGGCGACGGTCTGGGACACACCCCTAGAGGTGGTCCGGAGACATGCCATCACAATTTTGATCCTCCACGGAAGGGATGGCTCTCCCGCTTCGGGGAAAAAAAAAGGACTTTTGAAAACTTGCAGACATTAAATATCCTCGAATTTAAGTATCTCTATTTATTTCTCTCAAAATCGTGATCAAACTCACAAATGATTGTACGAGTTTGGGAATCAACAAAACTGTCAAATAAACGCTATCGTGTTATAGATTTTTGTCTTGCTAGATTTGTCTGACGTGAAGAAAAAAACTTGTTTCATGAAATTTTAGCGGAAATACCGGTCTCAGGGTTCTCATGAGTCACTTTATTGAATACCACTTTTTGTTTAGCGTAATACTCTTCATTAATCATTTGTAGTACATATTGTCAAAGGAATAATACAAATGCTTTATATAAAAAGTGGTATTCAAAATAGGGACTGCTGAAAACCCATCAATTGTATGTTGACTACCATCAACAAAACGTTTCATTGGTAGAAAATGAAGGAGAGAACATTCCTGGGAGTGGAAAATTTGAGGATTAAATTAACATGCTGTGCTTATTTTGTGCTGTTTCTCATCATAATAATAAATTTAGTGCAAATGTGTTCTATATACTAGATTTAACTATTTTAATTTGTAAATTTAACGCTGGCAAGATTTAGTTTGGTTCAACAATTTTTGATATAAAAAAGTATTTCAGTACATTTTGTAATGCATAAATCGGAGGGTTTTTTTTTTTTTTTTTTTTTAAATAATGCATGTAGGTATTAGACTGTTATGTCCTCGAAAACGGCCTCAAATGTACTTTTCAATGTCCCCAAAATTTCGTACGATTCTGAGACAGTACATTATCTGTCCTCAAATCAGTGTTTCAAAATATGATCACCTTATCCTAGGACTAGGCCTATAGGTGGAATGCCCCCCGAGTTGTCTAAGACTATAAAGAAATACAAAATTAATGCCTAGAACATGTTTTTGTTTATTTATTTTGTTTTTATATTTTATTCTTGTTTTTAACTGTGATTTAAATTTATTTTATTAACTGTTATAACCATCGAGTAGATATTAGAGTAGACCCCGGACTAGTAACCTTTTTGTTCCCGAACATCACATCCTCACCAATCCACCAATTCATTCGCCAAACCGATTTTCTACCGTCAAACAGACATTCCACTTCCACCAAAGCAGGCATTCAATCTCCTTGAAAGTAGGTTTCCGCCAAACCATTTAACACATGCAAAATCCCAAGAAGCAGTTGCCAAGAAAGCGATTATCGCCAAAAGAAGGCACAAAAACCCTCGATAGCCAGTATAGGGAATCTGTACCCTACTTCTATCACTTCTCAATGGTTATGTCAATATTTAACTTTTTAAAATTATTGAAAACACCTTAAACAGGTGTGCTTTCAATATTAAATAATATATCTATCTATATATATATATATATTAATGGAAGATTTATAATTGTATCTAAACTTTCAATTTTTTTGAAGATTGAAAGCTTAATTAGAGAATAATCCAGTTGCACTAAAATGTTGTGAAAAACTGTATATTAAATAAAATAGTAAAATAATATTTGTCCGACAACTTATACACATATTCGTGTTGCAGTTTTTATCTGTGCTCATTAGAAATTGTTAATTTGAAATAATTTAGTACCTATAAATTCTGCATCATAATTAATTCTTTTTTCATAAAATGTTGGTCTAAATTTCTACACTTTGCACTGTATTTTAACAAATAATTTTGATATATTTATTAAACTTTGGGGGGGGGATTTCTTTTTTTTTTTTTTTTTTTTTTTTTTGTGCTATTTATAGATAAATAATTTTGTTATATTTATTGAACTTGGAAATGTTTTCTTTTTTAATATTTTGCTATCCGTTTCTTTTTAAATTCAAAGTAATTATTACAGTAATAGATGGCAGCACTAAAACTTAAGCTGTAATAGATGTTTTCACCTTCAGTGACTTGAAATTAGACTATATCATAGTAAGCGCGCACGGGTCTACGCTGCCGAAGGCAGTGGGGACCCGGTGCGACATTTTTCCTGATCAGATTTTTTTTTTTTTTTTCTTTTCTTCACATGATAAAAATTAATGCAATTTTGAGAATTCATTAATTATAGTGATTCATTTAAAAATAGTGATCAGCGAAGCGGGCGTAGCCTGCTAGTAGTAAGATAAAACTAGCAAGATTAAAAATATATGCAGTCGAACCTCGTTAACGGGAACACTGTTAACGTGAATTGCTTTTAACATGAACTGTTTCCACAGTCCATGTCAAAATGAAGGTTAGTTTAGTTATATGAAGATTAGTTACTGTTAGCATGAACTACTGATAACATGAACAAATTTTTTATCCCCCTTTAGATTCACGTTAACGAGGTTCGACTGTATGGCATTTGTAACCCTTTTGGATACCATTTAATTATGAATAACTGTGTATTATTGATCATTTAATTTTTTATTTTAAAATAAATAATATGTGGGGTTGCGATTTGTAATATTCACGTACATTCTAAGGCAGTTGGGAGTTCACACACGTCTGGTAACTTAATTTTTTGAATTTTTCATTTAAAAACTAGTATATTTAAGATGATTCGGTGTTGAACTCGCATCGCGTGGCGTGCTTTAGATTGGAAAAATTGGATTAGTTTATGGAAATAAAGTGTTTAGACGCAGAGGACAGAAAATTTGTAAAAGTTTTTGCGATTTTTAATTATTATTATATTCAATAGTAACTTTAGCCACATAACAAAGGTAGCTTGACTGTGTACGATACGGAAAAAAAAAAAAAAAAATACTTGTCTTGTCATTTTACAGCAAGGGGTTAAACAGTATTATTCTTTAGTAAGTATCGGGATTCTGTACCAAGCCGACCGAAGACCGTTGTACAACTAAGGATGGCCAAGGCCATAGCCAGAAATTTTTTTCAGAAGGGGTTCAAATATTAGTATGCAATGTTGAATGTGAAGAATGAAATTTTGTCAAAAATTTTTGACAACTCGGCAAATTTCGGAGGATTTTTCAAAAACTCCCCCTCCCCTTTAGCTACTGCTAGGGTGGCTGGTGCACATGAAATCCTTCGTGGCCGTAATGTCCTCCATCTTCTAAAGTTAATACCTGTAGTGATTATCAAAACGGGGGAGATCCCCTCCACAGTGGGTCAAAATTGTGGTGTTTCACTCCTAATAACCCTAGAGGAGTGAATCCCAGAACGTCATCAATCGCCCACTGCATAGATGTAATGCGACGTTAAGGCTATTCAACTCAACGTATAAAATAAGTGTTTACATTTTATTTTTAACATACATGTGAATAGAAAAAATTCCATTTCAGAAAGAAAAGAAAAATTATATTTTACTAATTTCTATTAAAATATGAAAACGGTTTTGAACAAGTCATTATAGAATTTTTCCATTAGCTCCATTCATGGGGATAATTTTAGCTCTCTCTTGTTTAACATGAAATGAAGTCACTATTTTACTTGCACCGTGCCATTTCATTTTTAAATCGTTGCCTTAGTACTGTTCTTGCTACAATTTGGGGTTGTTAGAGAATTGTTCCTAGAGCTTCAAATGTTGGTAATTACCGTTTACGATACTAAGGTGATATATCTGCTGATTTTTCGAGATCGATAAAAGAGCAACTTTTACCTCGAGTTTATTGTGCGTTCACAGATTTACGAAGACCTAACGATTTCTCTACCCTCATTCCCCTCTATCCTCCCCCTCGTTACAACTCAATTTTTTGTGTCCCCCCCCCCCTTTCGAATCCTAGTATGTGCGTCACATGCTTGGGCCTTTCACCCGTTATTTTTATTTTTCTCGGTGGCTATTTTTTCTCGTGTATCGTGCTCTTTCTCTCTCTTTGCCTCTATACTCTTCTCTCTTTCTCTGCCCCCCCCCCCTCCGTACCTTATCCTTTGCAGAGTGATATCTGGTAATGGCGCTGCAGCCATGTTTTGTTTACCCGGGGCTGGGCTGTATGCTGCTGCAGGCATGGCGTGTTCCGTGTTTGAGAAGCGGATTTAGGGACTACCCCCTCCACCTCTTCTCTCTGCCTCTCTCTTGTTTTCAAGTGAAGCCACCTGCAATTTCTCGCCCAACACATACATACAGACACCATTTCGCTCTTGTCATGGCTGGGGAACGTAGATAAATTGTGAAAGAGAAATTTGTCTTCCCGTTTTACCAGCCTTACAGAATCAATATCGAAAATCTGTCATTTTTAGCTATGTCATTGTTCAAAAATTAGAACACCTGTTAATTATTATTATAATCGTTGCTAGGCAGCTTTTCTTTGTTATGTAGATCATCATTTTTTTTCCCCTGTCTTCCCTTGTTCTGCCCATAAATCGTCTTTTCAGTTCAGACTAGAGTCCAGTACATAGACCGTCCAGTACGAGTCGGGTAAACTTGACCCCCACCCAATTTCCAACACGCAACCCGATCTGAACCTGATGCTTCTGAACAGCAAAAAATTATTGTTAAATTTATATTTCATAAGAAACTGAATTAAAATTCTGTTACCCAAAATAAAATTACATTATTAAACACAATTATCTTATTGAACAGAACTTTCAGGGATTTAAATATCACATAAAAAATTACAAGTATGTATGTCCAAATATAAACCAAACTTCAATGTAAAATGTAACAAAATTTGAAATGTATGAAAATTTAGTATAAAAAAGCCCGCTATTATATATGTAACTAATTATTAATAATACTAATAAATACGTGTATACATATTTATCTGTGTATATATGCATTTATTTACTAAAATGAATTAAAAATAAGGTAAAAAATATTAACTATAAAATCTGAAGATGGCAGCACTGACGCTCTTTCTATGATTTTGTCATATAGTAAATATGAATTTGTTAATTATTGACTCTTCACTTTATATTGGTATGAAGTAAAATTGGTATATTATTTAATTATTTTTAAATATTTAAATATTATTTTATATTAACTTTTCCTGTACGACAGTTTATTTAATATGTAACTGCAACGGTATTTCTTAATATTGTAATCGATTGTGCTTTTAAATTTCTTGCTCCTCAGTCGGTAAGGTTTTTATTTTCTTTCTTTATTCTTCTTCATTTATTTATTTATTATTATTATGTTACTCTCTCTATAAAAATCTGCTTTTCTGAAGATTTCTGAATTTTAATTTTATTATGTTCTGACTAACATAAATATGGTTGAAATTTGTTTTTTTTTTTTTTTTCTACTTCATTATTCAGTTTCCTCTTAAAGTAGGCGTAATTCGTAATATCTTAGCCAGAGAGCGAGAAGGTTTAAAATATTTAATATGTCTTTGTTTCTAAATAGTACATGCTCATAGTTGGTTCAGGTATTCTCTCAATTTAGTTTTGTGTAATTTTTTTTCCCGAAATTATTGGTGGATTTTAGTTAAATTATTGGTAGGTTCTTTAGACTTGTAGTTTTTTTTTTTTTTTTTTTACACTTTAGTTAGGATTTTATTTTAAATGAATTGAGTTATATTAATTATAACACCCTGTTGTATGATATATATATATTTTTTTTAAGTATGAGTAAAGTGAGTAAAAAACAAATAAATGACTGCTGTCCTGTCAAGCATTTTATTACTATATTACATTTATTTATTAATTAACAATTGGTGTTATAGTTGTAGTACACAGTCATTACAGGGTGTTGAACAATAATAGTGGACTGTGATATTTGTTCAAAAAATTAATGAGTGTTGCTTATGTAAATCGATTGCTTTATTTATTTATTTTATTATTTATTTATTTATTTTTTCCCTCTAATAATAATTGAAAAGCTAATATTTTTGATGTACTAAATAAATAAAATAATAAAAATATACAGGATTTTTTTTTTTTATTGCTTGCAAGAAAAAAATAAGTAAAATAAAATAAAAATTTTGTGTCTCATATAAAACAAACATTTCATTAAAAATAATATAGCCAGGAACTTTTTATCCAGTATTGAGATACTGCTTCTTTATTCTATACAAGTAACTTATATGCAGATTTTTTTTAAGATGTCAATATTTTTCATATAATTTTATGTAAAAACTGAATCTTGTCTTGTTAAGAGAAGAAATATTTTAAAAGGCTTTTTTCTTTCTTTCTCTTTTTTTTCTTTTTTTTTTTTTTTTTTTAATGTATTATTTAAAATTCTTTTATTTTATTTTTCTGTTAATTGTTGCATATTAAACCAGCTGTTAACGATTCGTTTTAATTGAGAAAATACACTGTATAAAAACAAAGCAGAGTTGGCTTTTTTTTTCCCGCATTTGCTACTTTTTAAAAGAACACAATTAGTGCTATATTATCAAGTATATGTGTTAACTGAAAATATGACGTTAGCAACTGTAGGCATCTATTTAATGTATAGATCAAAGATAAATGTGACATAATGTTTTATCATGTGACGCGGCAGTGTCTCCGTGACGCAGCAAAGCTCAAACGAAGCTTAATCGCGACACTATATATACAGCTAACTTAACATAAAAGGAATTTGGAAAAATCGACATTTAATATCTCAACAAATAGGAGATACACTGATCTGATTTTTTTGTTTTTCTACATAGTCTTTTGTATTCTGTCCGATCCTATCCTGAAATTTTTATATTTCCACATCCAGTATATTTTGAGATCTGAAATTGTATATTAAGACTTTAAAGGAACAGGAGTAACTTTTTTTTTTTTTTTTTTGTTCTCGAAAACGGCTCGGGTATTTTTTTTTTTTTTTTTAAATTGATATATGATAGTCCGAGAAGCATGACGTGTCCCGTTTTTCCCAAAAAACTCGTTTATATATATATATATATATATATCACTTTAAAATTTGAACTATATTACCTCGCAGATTACACTCTTTTTTTTTTCGCATCTCTAAAAAAGAGAGTGTAATCCGGTTGACATGTTTGCGGACGCATACAAACTTCACTCCATCTGAAATATTCAATCTTAAATAATCGTTTTGGCTCCATCTATTGGGAATTGGTGTCAAAAATAAACGTGGAAAAATTAAAAATTAAAAAATATTTTTCTTTCTTTAATATATATATTAAATGGGTTATTTATTTAGGTATTTGTATTTTATATAATATTTCTCTATCAAAAATATTCATTGAATTCACATTGTTTTCAAGTTGATATGTTGTTAACTTTCAAAATTGGTTTTATTTTAAAAAGTAATTGCAACAACAAAAAATTTTTTCTTTGCTTTCATAAAATTGACAGATAGCCTCATAGTCATATGCAAATTTTTTTTTTTTTTTTTTTTTTACTTGATGATAAATCCCTTAAAGTATGGATTGGAAAAGTCCTAAAAACAGAATTTTAAAAAAAAAAAAAAAAAAAAAAAAAAAAAAAAAAAATGCTCACTAAGTTTCTAGTATATTACAAAAAGATAAGCTGTAATAAAATTTTGAATACATTAAGATTTTTTTTTAAGTTAAATTCATATAACATAGTATGTAAATGAAATATTTTACAAAGTTTATAATAATTATAATATATTAAATCCATGTCTAAAATTTCTTTTCTTTTTTTTTTTTTTTTTTTTTTACTTTTATAAAATAATATTGTTGTAAAATTTAATATATATATATATATATGCATAATATTAAAACAAAAATGACTAGGTTACAAACACTTAAATGTATTGTAAAAACTCTGAAAACAGAATTAAAATTAATAAAATAAGTAATAAGTTAAAATAAAATAAATAACATCTTTACTTGACTTTGATTTAAACTCATAATATGTTTTTTTTTTTTTTTTTTTAATATTAATTATTATTATTTTTTCGCATTATAATACTTAATTTTAACGAAATAACATATTTCAGCAAAGCATACTGGTAAAATAATTAAGAATTATATAGTCTATTATTTTATAAATTATTTTGTTCATAAAAACTTAAAAAAACTTGTTCATAAAAACTTTTGTTTTAAAAACTTAAAAGTCGTGTGGCCAAACCAACAATAATAACGATTAATATTTATACTAAATTAAATGATTTTGTTTTGGCTTAATAATTACTGATAACAAACATTGTTACAAGAACTTGTGTTTGCATTAGATTTTAAAAATCGTAAAGGCAAATTCTTTTAGGAAAACAACTTTAAATCAAACTGGTTTAAACTCAATTTGTATTATATAAAAAACTAATCAAGTTGTTCTGTAGAATTTTTTTTATTAATTTAATTTAATCGATTTTAGAAAAGTGTGTTTCCAAAGTTCATATAAAATCTCGCTAAACAGTGTCGAATACGAATTATTCAATTTGTTTTTTTATATCCAGTAATTTTTGGAATTTCTAAAAACTGTAAAACACGTCTTCGACAATTTTTACGGAATTTTGTTTAGTTAAGAAGAAAACAAATGTTTATTGTGGAGAAGGGGGGGGGGGGGCACAAGGAGTCAGCGATGGGCAAATTTTAATTTTGTAAATGTGAAAATTCGGGTGAGTGGGGGAGAATCTTCTGTTAGTTTGATGGAAAGACCTTTTGAAAACAACATTTTAACACTAAATGTTTTTCTCTATAATTATTCGTTAGGAATATATGAAAGAAATATTTTCATTTAAAGTCTTCCTCCCGTGTCTCGAAAACACCTGGGAAATTCTAAAAACTGTAAAAAAAAAAAAAAAAAAAAGGAGGGGGGGGGGCTTAATCAGTTTGAAGGATCTTTGTTTTGTTTGGAAATTTGAACTGTAAAAGCAAGGGACAGCGAAAGGCGCATCTTTGAAATTTTAAGCAAATGAAGTTCTTTTTTTTTTTTTTTTTTTTTTTTTCGTTTGTCGGAAGTGTTTTCTACAAACAAAAATTTTTTTAAATATGTTTTGTTTGCTTTTTTTTTCTTTTCTTTTCTTTTTTTTTTTTTTTTTTTTTCTTTTTTGATTAAATATACTGAAAATAGTCTCCATTATGTTCCTATTTCAGGATCACGTCGTTTCATCACGTTTGGTTTATAAAATAAAAAAAGAAAGAAAGAAATTGAAGTTGTATTGAGATAGGAGGAACCTTTGTAGGCAAACATTAAAATTTCAAATAGGAGGGTGATTAGAGGAATTAAGAGCTCATTTAAAGTTGTACTTACAGACTCATATTTAATATGCACGTTCTTTACAACTTTCAAAACTTCCGAGGCGTTTCTAATAGATTTGGGGAGGAAGATGGGACTTTTAGAAGAAAAAAAAAATATTTATAAACTTCTTTAAAAATGCCCCACCAGCGACTGAGCAGTTCTGCGCTCAAAGCTGGTGGATGGAAAGTGCCGGATTCGATCCCATCCTGCACTCTTCGACCTAGCCATTCCTTACGTGTTTTTCTCCGAAACTCGCGTAAATACGGGCTACGACCCCTTCGAAAGACCTCATACAGAGGGCATTCTAGCTATAGGCCTAGGACCCTAGCGTAGTCAATTGGCCTTAAAACCTACAACAAACCAACCTTATAAAAGTATCGCTGGAAAAATTTTAAGTGATTGTATCTAAAAAATTTCTCAAAGTGCTAAAAAATCCTTATCATTCAAAATTTTAATGTTAGATCTCTTATGCACACTTTTTACCCCCCCCCCCCCCATAACCCAATTTTAGAAAATGAAGCAAAGTTCAAAATCCCTTCACTACGTTTTACAAAATTTTCAGGAATTCTAACGGGATTCTGTAATACTAGGAAGAATGTGGGGACTACGTACAGTATATTTAATCAGATAGAATAAAACTAGATGCAACAAAACATTTTCTAAAAACGTTTTCCCTATTAAAATTTTAAAGTGGTTTAACTGATTGCCCCCCTCCAATTTTTCCAGCTGAATTAATTTTAAACTAAACAAAATCTCCCTCAAATTGATTGAGCATCTGTTTTAGAATTATCAGAGTTTCCAAGGGAGGATCTGAACCCCACCCCTATGGTGCTAGGTATTTTGGAAAATTACTGTCAAATCCTTACAAGATTTTACTTTATGCATCTCCAATTTAAAAATAACAAAATATTAATATTTTGTTCAATCTATTGATCATTTAAAAATTTGTGTTTATTTTTTCTTATCTAACCAAAGTCTATGTGGTGAATGGAGCTCTTTAGAAACTTATTCATAGCACTTTTTTACAAAAACTTTCGTACACGAATTATTTTTTAAACATTTATTTTAAATGTTCTATTGAACTATTTAAGAAATAATTGAACCGTTGAACTATTTAAGAAATTAAATATTGAATAATATATATATATATATATTTTTTTTTTTTTTTTTTTTTTTTTTTTGTATTTGTAGAAATTGTTTATCTTTTTTAAAATGTGCTATATTTGCCTTTGTAATGTAGCGTGTTTCCATCCCTCAAAAAATATTCTTTCTTAAAGTTTTTTATTCATCACTTTTCATAAAATTTTAAAATTTCATTTAATTTGTTATTTTGTTCGAGTATGACCTATGAAACTGCACTTTTTATACAGTGTTATAAACTCATTACCATGCTTCTTTAATTATACATTTTGATCATTAACCCCTAAAAAGTAATGATAATTAATACAAAAAATCCTTAACAGGTTAAAAGTTTGTGGCATAGCACTGCACTTTATGGCTATAAGAATTGGAAATACGGGTCTTGAAAATAATATCAACTTTTCAATGACGCTTTACTATTAATTAAAGTATACATAGATTTTCTTATTTGAATTTTTTCCTATTTGCTTTTTTTCTTCTATTTATATTTGCAGTGTAAACGTTATTTTCAACATAAAATAATATATAACATTTACTCACTGATACTTTTTTCACTCACATCTCTTATAATATCAAAATATGTGTTTTAAAAGAAATAATATGAAATTTCAGCAGCACAGTGGTGTTACATTAAATGTTTTGTTTTTAAATTCCACTTTAGTTATTTTGTTTTGCATATTAAAGTATATTTGCACATTGAAATATTGCATTTAATTTTCAAATACGCTGTCAAATATATCACTTTCATTAAGCTTATATTATGTACTGAAATATATTTATTTCAATGAATTATTTTATCGTTTGCGTCACGCTATCCAAAACTGTAAGTAAAACTTATGGAAATGTTTACTTTGTGACATCTTATCCAAATTAATTGAAAATGTATGCAAATAGATAGTGTGCTGGGAGAAAAAAAAAATCGAAAATTTTATTTGCAGTTTGGATAACGTGACGCAAAAGAAAAAATAATTCATTGAAATAAATACATTTCAGTGCGTAATATAAGCTTAATTAAAGCGATGTATTTGACAGCGTATTTGAAAATTAAAAGCAATATTTCAATGTGTAAATATACTTTAACATTCAAAACAAAATAATTACAGTGGAATTTAAAAACAAATCATTTAATGTAGCACAACTGCACTGCTGAAATTTCATATTATTTCTTTTAAAACACATATTTTGATATTATAAGAGATGTGAGTGAAAATGTATCAGTGAGTAAATGTTATATATTATTTTATGTTTAAAATAACGTTTACACTGTAAATATAAATAGAAGAAAAAAGCATATTCAAATAAGAAAATCTATGTACATTTTTATTAATAGCAAAGCGTCAATGAAAAGTTGATATCATTATTTTTAGTAGTTCCGTATTTCTAATTCTTATAGACATAAAGTACAGTGCTGCGTCACAAACTGTTAACCCATTAAGGGTTTTTTGTATTGATTATATAATAACGAACGAATGAAAAAACTCGAAATATAAATGAAAACTGCAATATATTGCTGATATGAAAACATTTTTTTTTTTTCTACCATGTGTGTCTGTTTTTTTATTTCCTTCATTTGTATATAAGAAATAGACAGTCAATTTTTTTTGGGGAATACAAGTAGCCAGTCAGAATTTTCCGCAATCCATTTATAATTTTCGCATATTTAAAGATATGGACAAACCAGAATATAAACTTAAAAAACAAGGGGGTGGGAAATTTTGCCAATCTGTCCTTATCACTATCTATATGTAAAATTGTTTTACACCAAAGTGCCTGTTTAAATTAAGACATGTTGTAGCATGTATTTCTGCAGCATTGATACCCTTAAATCCATTTATCTCAAAAAGTGATTTTTTTTTTTAATTGTGCCACTATTGCTACCAGTGAGCGATATATTCATGTTTATGAATCCTAAAACGTGCAAGATAATAAATTATATCACTGACAGGAAAATCGTTTTAATGTTGAATAAACTGCAAGACATAGTTTGTGTTTGCTTGAAATTACATACAAATAATTAAAGAACATGCAATATTTAACTTTGCGATCGACCGAGATGCTCTTTTAGTATTAGTTGATGGCAAAAGACTGCATATTATTTTATTTATTACTACAAATTACACCGTGCATTTTATATCTCTTCCCTGTTTTTAATGCGTATAATACACATAATCTTTTGTTTTCTTTATCTCAAGAATGTGCATTTAAGAAATCTATTGAAATTATTTTCATCGTGAAGTAGTCTTCGAATCATTTATGATAAGTATTTTTTTTCCCTTGATTTTTTTTTTTTTTTTGTCCATAATTTTGTAAAAATGAGCAGCATTTTATTGCCCTCTTATAAAGAATAGAATTCAATAACCATCCTACGTGCGTACCATATTTCTAGCATTTAACTTGTTGAAACTCTTATTAAGTCTTGGCGCAGATCGATGGAGGCACTGTGAGGATGTTTATTCCATTTTTATCCTTTTGGTTTAAAATACTTTTTAACAGAATACTCCGGTTTCGCCTTTTTTTTTTTTTTTTTTTTTTTTCATTTTATTTTATTTTATCGGAATTTTGTACTGCCGAAACAATTTCCTCTTTATTGTAAAAGAAGCTCTTTTATTTATTTGTGGAATTCGATGGGAACATTAATTTTATTCCGTTTCGACTAGTTTTGCATTTTGCTTTTCTGTTGCATTTTATTTTGTCCTCGACTTTTTCCTGAAAAAAAGAAAAATCATTTTCTGTTTATTTGTTATTTTATCGCTCTTTATTTATTTGATGAATGGATTTAATTCTTGTATTATATCTTTTTAAAAAAAAAGAGAAAAAAAAAAAATTCAAAGTACCATCTTTCGGGAGGGCATCGTTAATTTTATAGGCTGTTGCACGCGTATCTCTATCTGTGTTTATTTTAAGAGCACACGAAAAATCACGTTTATAACAAGGTGTTTAAATAAATTCGATAATGGTGTTAGTCGTTTGTTAGAAGAATTTTTTTCCAATGAACGATCAGCTACTTATAACGATTTCCATTTAGATCTATATTTTCAATGCTTTATTTCGTTTAAAATTAAGCAGTTTTAGTGTTTCTTGTGTAGTAATAAAAATCCACCATATTGTTTTTATTTATTTATTTTTAAGTGTGTCGCGTACAACATGAGGTTTAAATCTTGCTTGAAGAGCAGTATAAAAAACAGTAATCTAAACAAAATTAATCTATAACTTAGAGGTATTATTTTAATAAAATGCTATGGTAATACTAAATATATTAATATTAATTTATTAAGCTGATACACTTTAATTTTAAATAATAACTATTGTCATCCAATTTTGTATCTCTCTTAGTAATAAAATTTTCTAATCGCCTACCATTTCCATAATAATAGTTATTAATAACGTAGGGAAGTAGCTTTACTTTATTAAATTTATAAAGCCCACTCATAGCAACTTAATGCTTATAAATCTTTTCTATGTCATTGTTTTTAAAAAGTCTCTGAATTTATAATTAGAAGGGCTTCAATATCGGACAAAACTCCTGTCGCCCATCTAAAAGTTGGAACGCCTACTATTGAGGCAGTAGAGACCAAATTGATTACCACTGATCTAAGACTAAAAATAATTTTTCCAAAACTGATTTTTTTTTTTTTTTTTTTTTTACAATTTTATTATAAATGCCTTAAAAAGAAAAAAATGATCAAACATTAGTCTTAATGAACACTTGAACAAGTAATGGTTAATTAGTAATCTTAAAATTATATAATGCTTTTTATTACAGATGTGTAAGTTTTATTTACATTTTTTATTTATATATTTATTTTCCCATTTATCAATAGCCTTATTTTACTTTTGTGACTTTTGCGACATTAATGTTCAACTTATACGATTAAAAATTAAAATTTTACCTTTTGAATAAAAGTTATAAGGTTTTTTGTTTCAGCAGTGAAGCAAATATTAATTTAAAACTAAATACATATCATCTAATTTATGATCTCCTCTTCTTTTACATTTATTGACGTAACCAAATATTTTATCTTGTTACAAACCGGTGTATAATGATTACATTTTTACATTTCATGTGTCATTTACATGTATCGCATAAGCACACTCTATTATGTATGCCCAAGGGTTACAAAAACCAGGTTAAAAAATATCACGTAAGATGTAGAGAAAGAAAAAAAATGTTTTAAATTAAAAAAAACATTTTTGTGAATATTACTTCTGTTTATTTATTTATTTATTATTCATTTTCTTTTCCAGTTTAGTAGAATTGTTCAATACTTTTAAAATTCTGTTTTCTCTAACTTAAAAAAAAGAAAAGAAAGAAAGGAATTAAAAAAAAAATAAATAAATAATAAAAAGAGCACCTACTGGATGCTCTGTTGTTAAGAGTGCATTTAAATAGCTTAATAATTACTAGATAAAAAGAAGTTTTCATATACCACGTTTTTAAATTTTCTGTTGAATCATATAAACTTGGCAATTCTATTTATTAATAAATACTTTTAAAAAAATTTTTGATAATTTATCCCATCAACTTAAAAAAAAAAAAAAAAAAAAAAAAAAAAAATGACCAAATGCGCAATAAAGAAAGCAATTATAAGAAAATTTCAAACATTTATTAATTGAATAAAAGTATTAAAAGAATGCATTGTCATCGTGTCTGAGCTATTCTAAAAGTTTCAAATGTCTAACTAGTCGGGAAGTTAGTTAAAAATCGATTGCAAGATTTGTACTGGACAAAAAACAAGATCACGAATTAATAAAAACGTGGTAAAAATTGTCCAAATTTGAGCAGTTTTATAATTTTTTCACGTTTAAATACTGTTACACAGCGCTACTATTTACAAATCGTCAGATAATTTGATGTAACATTACCTATATTAAAATTGATGCAAATAAACTATTTTTTGAGTATAGATATACGGATTCTGAATTATTTCTTTCATTAGTTTTAATTAGAAAGCTACCTATATTTTATGCTTCAAATCGTTAAAGATTTTTTTTTTTTTTTTTTTTTTTATGTTACAGCACTATAGAAGTAAACATCGGCGGAATGCAAGGCTAAGTTATATATTTATAAAAAGAATTGTTAAGATTTACTTTCATAAGTCACATTTTTAATATAAAATGTTTACGTTATAAATGACAAGTGAAAAAAAATTAATTTTTATTTACGTAACTGCTTTTCTTTAGAAAGACTTACAAAATTAAGCACTCCTCTCAAAAAAAAAAAAAAAAAAAAAAAAAAAGGCTTACCAAGCCATTTCCTCCCTTTCTTTCTGCTCATACACTTCCTGGGTATTGCAGGGGAAGGAAGACTCCCTAACATTCTGGTTTCTCAACAGAATGACCATTTCTGCCCGGAAACATGTTTTACAGGCAAATTGCTTTTTAAAAATAAAGGGGTAGTTAGGAAAATCTCGGCAATAATTTGTGTTAACAGGTTAAATACTTTACGCCTTCTTCAGACGATTTCGTTTAATCAGTATTGTTTTTGATTATTACATCACATTTAAATGCGATCAACTTGTTTACCAATTTATTTTGTTCAAAATAAATTAAAGAATCATACTTTTTTTTTTTTTTTTTTTTTTTTTTTTTTTTTTCAGATTTATAATTATTTAAAGGGGGGAAAAATATAGCAAACTTTTTGCGCATTAAAATTTGTTAATTATTGTTATAAAGAAAGAACTAATTTAAAACTTTTTAGAAAAGTTAATTTTCTATGTCATTTTTCGTTTCGCCGTAAATATAATAACACCCTCAACTGTCATTTTCTATGTGGTTTGAAGTAAATGATTTCTAATTAATTTTTCCGTGTGGAATCTGAATAAGTATTCAGAAATATCACATCACAAAAGATTTTTTAGTTTTTTTTTTTTTTTTTTTTTTTTTCCCCGATTTAAAAAAAAAAAAAAAAAAAAAAAAAAAATTGTACATTTTTAATTTTTTTTTTCTATTTTTTATTTATTTATTTTTTCACAGTAAAATAATAATAAAATTAATAATTATGTGAATTTCCTATTCAAAAAAAAAAAAAAAAATCTACAGAAAAATCTGCAGATAACTTGATGGTATTTGGAACAAAAATCATAAAATCTGCAAAATAACTGCAGTTTAAAAGCAAACAAATTGCAGTTTGGAAGCAAGTCATCCCCCCCCCCACTTAAATTTTTTATTCTTCCAAGTACCTTCAAATTATCTACAGTTTTTTTTTTTTTTTTTTTTTTTTTTTTTTAAGTTTTTCTGAAGATTTTTTTTAGCTTCTTTTAACTTCTTTATTTCGATGAATTGAACAGGTAAAGAAATGTGTATTTAATAATTTCCAATTGGCAGTGCGGTGCAATGCTTGGGAAAAGAAACAAGTCGCAGAGCAGAATATCATTACGTGTTGAACCGTGTTAAAACCGCAAAAGTATGCCGTTTGCTGTTCCACTGGTTTGACGCGAACAAACAGATTATATCACTGATTGTTGTCTATGTCTAATACTGCAGGGCATTCAGATAAAACGAAACATGAAATCAAATAACCTGATATGTTCTTGTATAGCTAGGAATTATGACGTGACAGAAAAGTTCAGATTGTTTCAATGAATTCCGCACTCATAAATTAGTTAAGGTTCTTCTCTCCATCTCACAATTTCCCGTCTACGGTCATGAAACCCCCTATAACTCTATGAAGAAATGTGTTTATAGAAGCACTCATTACCTTACCTACCTCAATCCGAATTACACATTCGGGAAAACTCATAACCATGAAGTTTATACCTGTTTTCTAAAAATTGATTTTATTTTATTTTTAGTGTGAGTTTAAAAAAGAAAATAATAATAACAAGTGTATTTCTCTCTCTCTTTCTTTCTTTCTTTCCTTTTTTTTTTTTTTTTTTTTAATGCTGTAAAATGAAATTTAAAAAGTTTAAACTATGAATTTTTGAAAAAAGAGTGCTAATTTAACGGTTATGAATTTTCCTAACGTGAAAACGGAATTTAAAAAATACGTTAGGTAATAAGTAATTTTGTAAACAAATTTTCTCCGTAGAGTTTTATGGGATTCCATGACTGGAGTAGAGAAAATTGTAAAAGGGAGAGGGGACCCATACATTTACCAACCAAATGCAAAAATAAGTAAATATTTTTCGTTAAATAGTGCAATTTGTTGTCTCGGTAGAAAAGCGGAAAAAATAATACCTAATGACAAGAAACTGAATTTAAATTTTTATTAAATAACAATTGTTATTAATAAATAATTATATAATTATATTTGCTAGTTTGTGGAATCTTCTGTTAATCAGATGATATATATATATTTTCTTTTTTTAGAGATTTATTAGTACGTAAGAACGTTTTGCCTAGTTATATTTACACTTTATTAAATAATTGTTATAAATGTAAAAAAAAAAAAAAAAAAAAATCTGTAGAAAGACTTTTGTTGACTTACTATCAGTAAATTATCTGTAATCCATTATTTATTATTAAATGCATAACAGCTGTTAACTTAATTTCTGTAAACGAATAACCATATCAACCCAACAGTAAGTAAATGAATGAATAAATAAAATGTAAATATTCTTGTGGTTAATATATATATATATATATATATATATATATATGTGTGTGTGTGTGTGTGTGTGTGTGTACTTTTTTTAAAATGATTTATTTATAAGATACATTTAATATCTGCTCTTAACGTTTCAAACTGCTAATGTGTAGTGTTACAATTACATTAAAAGAAAATTGTTTTCTTTCGTTTCTTTCTTATTTATTTATTTTTTAATTTAATTGAAAAAAAAATATTTTCAGTTAAATCAAAATCAATCGTAAATTATTTATTGAAGTATAAATATTTATAACCATGGTTTCAACGTTCACAAATTTTGCCAAATAACAATATATTTTAAAGTGCTAATTAATAACACATTGTCGTTAAATGAATAAATAGAGTGAGATTTTAGAAACTTGTTTTTAAAAAATGTAAATTATTAAGCGAATTTTAGTTTAAAGTCTTAAATTTAAAACTTTAAACTTAACTTAATAAATATGATTAAAAGATACTTTAAAATATATCTTATATTTTAAAATGAATTCAATTAAAAGCAAACTAGATCGTCGTTTTAAAGTTTTTCTCTCTCTTTATTTTTTGATATTGTGAAAAAATAAATAATAAAAATAAATTTCTATGAATACACGTTTCTTTTGGAAATGCGTTTCCTAAATGCAAATATGTGCATTTTTATTACAAAAATAAATCTTTGAAAGCTAATCTTAATTCATGATCATGATTAATATAACAAAATTCGCATTTAAGCCTTTTCAAATAAACTTCTTAAATTTTTTAAAAAGAAAAAAAAAAAATGAATGAATGGAAACGTAAAGTAGTGGTAATTAAAATTAAATGAATGCAGGAAAATCTTTCTAAATTTAATTTTAATAAAGAGAATTTTTTTTTTTTTTTTTTTTTTTTTTAAGCAGTTAAAGCAAACCATCTAAAGTCCCGACTAAAAATTAAAGTGTACTTGGAAAATAAATCTTTGAATCAAAATTTTTATAATTTTTAAAATGCTGTTATAATTTTATCACTAGGCAATTTTAGCCTTTAAAATAAATAAATAAATCTTGTTTTATTATGTATGAAGACGCGCATTATTTATCTATTGAGATTAATTAATAAAAATAAATAAATAACCGATTCATTACATTAACCATGCATTCTACCAAAAATAGGTTGCATACAATAAAAATAAAAAATAAAAAAAAAAAAACTTTTCTTTAAAAATGAAAATAATAATTCCACAGGTCAAAAAATTACGTATTTGTTTACATAACTTGAAATAAAACTGGGAGAATATTAATGTATTTCAACATAAAAAAGTATCCAAAGTTATTTTGTCTAAGAAAACGTTTGTAAAGTCGAAATATTAAGATCGATTTTTGAGACATTCTTTTTTCTCCTCTCCGTTTCCCCCCTTTCACTCAAAATAGCTTTGGAAAGGGAGACCCTTTTTTTTTTTTTTTTTTTTTTCAAACTATGAGAAAGTCGCATGTTTTGATTCTCTTGGAAATCTTTTGAAATTTAAGAAATATTAAATGATGCAGATGATATACTTTGAACTTTAATAGGAATAAAAAATGTTTGTCGTTCATTATGTTATTTGTTCAAGGTTTTTCCGTTTTGTGTATAAGAAATCCAACTTTAAAATTTATGCTGCTATAGAATAGTTTTGGAAAAATAATATAAAAAATGAAGAAAGAAAATAAATCCGTTATTAATATTGTAGTTAGTTTAGTAGATTACTTCATTTCATTAATTTATTTTTGAAAAGAATAGAGATGTCTCATCGTATCCAACTAACACTTATAATAAGTTGAGGAAATTATTATTATTATTATTACAATTACTTTGAAAGTTCTTTTCTCTCTTATGGTATGCGCAGAAAACCATAAAAAATACTTTTAATATTAAATCATGAATTTAATTTTTAAATGTTTTTGCCAAAAATAAAGATGTGTGACAACATACATTAAAATAATAATAATGATAATGAGATATATATATATGTGTGTGTGTGTGTGTATTACGTTAGTTATACATCTTTATTTTGGCAAAAACAAATAAATAAAAATAAAATAAAATAGAAAAGAAGTAGAAATTAATTTACAATTAAATATTCACAGTACTTTTGTGATTATTGTAATATTAGTTATGAGGGGGAAAAAAAAAAGTTCCATGTGTAGCTTTTTTTTTTTTTTTTTTTAATATGATTTTTAATGGCATAGCTACGATAAGTATGCTATAATAGCTATGATAACAATTTAAATTATTTTTCTTTACCAGTATTTGAAGTAAAAATTTTCCTTTTTCTAGTTGAGAATAAAAAAGAATAAGAAAGATCATTTGATTTAATTAATATTCTATATATAAATATATTTTTTTTAATGGAAAAGAGAATATTAATTACAGTTAAAAATAAACTTAACAACAGAATTACTTTTATTTATTTATTGCATTCATTATATTTTGTATTTATACATTGTTTAGCCTATGTTACTTTTAGCTCCTGATAAATTTTAAGCAATTTCCAAGTATTAATAAATTTAAAATATGCATACATATTTCAGTATGATACATGCAATTAAGACTGTCTAATGGTAGAAATATAAGTAATCGTACACACACGCATACGTATGTTTTAATGAGTTGCCGTACTAAAACTGAGTTAGAAAAAGTGATATAAAATTTTTCAAATATTAACAGCAATACAAGATTTTTTTTTTTTTTTTTTTCCCTTTAGAAGAAAAACAAATATTAATAAGTAAGACAATGCAGTGTTATGATACTTAACAATTTCTTTCTACAAAAGAAGCTGTTAACATTTTTATTTTTACTTTTTATTTATTCATTTTTTTTTTTTTCCTATTGAAAACATACTTTTACAAAATATTACTGCTCTTTCTAAAAAGAAAAAAGAGAGAAAGAGAGAAATGAAAAAATGACCTTAAACAATGCCTAAAAATGTTAATCGCTGACAAAAAAAAAAAAAAAAAAAAAAAAGAAGAAGAAGAAGGAGGAGGAGGGAGACTAAAAAGAGTAATAAGTTCAAAAATAGTAGGGGGGGGGGGACATTGCTGTAAAGGACAAATCTGGGGAATGATCGTGAGTGTTCTATTTATGTTAATATCACAGCTGATAAATAATGTGGCTTATTTTATTTATTTACTCTTTATTAACTACAAAAAAGAAATGCTTATAAGTTATAAATTTAAAATATTTAGCCGTTGGAATATAAATGTATTAGTCAAAATAACAAAATATGTTTAATATATATTTTAAATAAATGATGATGCACTATTTGCTGCTGTACTTCTACTTTTCTTGACTTTATGCTAAAAATTTTATGAAAAATTTATTGCATTTTTCTAAATTTTCTTTTGAATATTTTGTTGACTTTCCTGGTAAAAGTCCTAAAAGAAAAAACTGGTACAACCATATCAAATTATTAATTTGGAGTGACAATTGAAAACTATCTTTGTTATTTCATTTTTTTTTTTTCTTCGCAAAGTTTTATTTATAATAAATGCTAAGTGGTGCAATATACATTTTGTTAAAACTTTTTTTTAAATAAATTTTAGAACTAAAGGTACATATTTATGTTCGTTTCTTTCCACCGATTAATTAGAATTATAAATATAAACTTCTAAGTTGTTTATGATTCATCCAAGATTTTATTTATTTATTTATTCATTATAATTTGATTTAATTATTCCGACATACTATTATTTTATAATTCAGTTACGAAAACAATTAAGTATAATTTCATATAAGTAATTCCAAAACAGTGAAACTTATTTTTAAGCATTGTAAAATAAATTTTCAGTATACATTTCTATATGACATTAGTTTATTTTACATTTACTTCTTTTCCAAAAACTTTTTGAAATGCATCTTCATAATATGTCTTAAAAAATTTTGCTTGCATATTATGTGACCTTTGCATCAGTCATTTGAGATGTTTAAAGGGATTCATGAGAAAAAAAAAAAAAAAAAAATTCTCTCTCTACTCTTCTCCTGATTGAAAGTGGCATAATTTCGCCTAAAGAATCAGATTCCGCTGAGAAAAGAAAAGCTAGTAATAGTAAGGCAAGACATTATGCCCCCATTAAACAATTCGTTGTCCGCCCATTCTTCTCTTGAATTTCGATTCAATTTTGGGAACACTATTTCGATACCCATTTTTAAGAGGAAACGCATTCTTTCTTAGGAAAACTCACTCTCTTTCTCTCACTCACACGCCCGCAGTTCGAAATACCAAAATTAAAACACAAACAAGCGCAAAAATCTCTTCTTTCTGCTTGCTATCCATCCTCTTGTATTCCTTCCTAGAAAAGAGAGAGAGAGATACTTCTTTTTAATTAATTCCATCGTTCGCCGTTTCATCGGGAGACAAATCGCAGAGACGTAGCCGAATTCCTTTCGTCGCTGAATCGATTAAAATCATCGTCATCGGAAAGCGGACGATAGATTGCGTCGCACATCAGAAGACTTTTAATCTTTTGCTTTCGTTTGTGGAGGCTGGATGAGGGAGGGTATGGGCTCTGTGAGAGAAAGCACAAAAAGGGGTGCACAAGGGGCCCCGGCTAGTAATTAATTTCGGAATTATGTGAACCCTTGTCTGAAGTTTAATCTTAATTATATATTTTTCTCTCATCCTTTGAAAAGCATTTCTGGTGGAGACTACTCTTAGGGATAAATCGGTCTCTCTTTCTGTCCTTCCTTTTCGAACTGCAATATCTCAACCAAAGAGAATCGGAACATGATGGTAAGAAAGAAGAAACAAAGGACAAAAAATAGATGAGAAAGCAGAAAACTGTCAAACATTCATTTACTGAAATTTAATCTTTTAGTTCCGAATGTGAAATTCTATTTTTTTTTTTTTTTTTTTTTTTCCCGGATAATTTATCTGTCTTTTGACATATCAAGCTGCATGATAACTTGTTTTGATTTTTAAGTTCACTTTGAATCGATAGAACGCTTAGAATAGCCAAAAAACAAATGAGTTAAAATAACCAAGAGGAAAATTAACAGATCTACATTTTGGAACGATAAGAACACCTTATTCAAAAAGTAAATTATTTTTTAGAATTTACTGGTTCAAAATATTTTCGTGGTCGTCTTACATTTCGATAGATTTTTGTGATTTTGCAATGGCTTAGGTTATTTCTCTAGTGTATGTTTAGCATAGTACAATTATATTATGTATTTCGATTGCCCTAACTGTAAAAATATCGTTGTTGAGAAACAAGAATATATAATGCTGACTTTAATGAATAACAGACATTTTGAAGAATATCTAAATCTTTAATATTTTGAATTAACTGGTCTACGTTTCTAAATTTTATACGGTTTTTTATGTAAAACAGTATTTTTTAAAAAATTAAATAGAATAATTTTCATAAAAATTAAAAATAAATAATAATAATAATTCTACACTTTATCGGGAAAAAAAAAAAAAAAACATTCCACGTTCCACGTGAGGAAGTCCGTTAACTTTTGACTTTTGTCTAGGAAATCGCAGAGCCCGAGGCTTCTTACAAAATGAATTTTAAAAAGTCTATACTCTTACTACTTGTTTTACTCTTTACTTCCCGAAGTCATATTTGTTTCCAGTCACAAATAATAATTATTATTATTATTATTATTATAAATAAATAAAATCCTTTCTTTGTTACTGAGTTCATTCTAAGTTATAAACGCACACGCAATCAATAAAAACTTACTCTATTGTAATTAGGTAATTTTTCATGTTTGTAATAGATTGCATCTTAAAATTTCATGTTAGTAATTGTTTTAAAAGAGTGATTTGCTGTATTTGTTACTTCTTCTGTATTGCACGAAACATAAATCAGTTCTATCTAAAAATTGCACCTAGTTTTTCTATTCTTGCATCCTGTCGGTGATTTTCGTTTGAAGTCGGTATTTCACAGCAGTTGTAAAAACTTCCATGCCACATGGCGCGGGCGTTGTCTAGAATGAAAATTCGGTAAACAGAACCTCTTTTGACTGGATCCAGACCTCTTACCCTTATAAATAAACTTGAAATGAACCGGGAAATTTCCTAGAAACATTTTGTTAAAAAAAAAAAAAAAAAAAAAAAAAAAAAAAGTTTTAATGTGTCCATTTAAAATTTCGTTTTCACCCAAGTAAATTAGAACAAAAGCCAATTTATTTAGTTATAGATAACGGAACTGAAAAAGTTTTTTCCCATAAAACACTCGTCTATATTTAATTGGGAGAGCGTTATTTTCAGAAAATAAGGACTGTTCTATCTTTACAGAAATCAGTTTGATTTTAGATCTATGAATAAAACAGTCAGTGAAATGGAAAAACGTATTTCTATAGGAGAGGGTAAGAGATGACTTTTCCAGAAATTTAGCCTGTTTTGCTTATACGTTGCACATGAAAGGAAATTGTCCATGAATATGTTGCTTACATTCAGTGTTGCCAGACTTTGCGGCTTTCTTATTTAACAGTCACCAATAATTTTGAGAAGTGATATTTCATATAAATAATAGACGAATCGAATCGAAGTATCGTCGATTATGTATATCAAATATCACTTCTGAATATTATTGGTGACTAATGAATAAAAAAGTCGCAAAGTTTGGCAACACTGCATACATTTTGGCTTATTATTGTTACGGCGGCATTACAGCAGGAGCAGAAAATAACAAACATTCTGCATTTTTATTTACCTTTCACGTTCGTGTTACAGAATTTAGGAGACATCTATTGCTTATTTTCTACTAAGACAATAGTGCACATTTATTTGTTTATTTTATTTTATTTATTTATTTGGGGTATCAGTTGCTTGAATTAAGTCACTCCTCTAATTAATGTTCATGCCAGTAATGGAAGTTTAGTGGTCCGAAAATACGAAATGGAAGACAAACATATGCAAGAATGCCCAAATTTTATACATAGTTTTACTGCATAGATCAATAGTTTTATGCGAGATTAGCTCAAAACTTTAATATAATACAAATTGTTCATGCATTACTAATAATTTCAGCAAAGGCGGAAAAGTATAAATCAGTACTTAACTTAAACATATAAATTTTACAAGACAATTTTTTAACAACATGCCGAAAAACATGTTCCAAGATGAATGGGATAAAACATCATAAATTGCTAACGCATACAACAGTTGTTTCATGTTGAAATAATTAAGCACGGCCCTTCATCAGACATAAAAGGTAGATAGGAATACAGTGTAATAAAAACAGCGAAATATAACAAGGGTTGAAAAAAACCCAGCCCAGTGGATTTTTGGGGTTTTGAAATATATATATATATATATATTTCTTTATCGTATTGTTAATTGAAGTACGTTATTTAAGCCTTTAATATATATATATATATATATATATATATATATATATATATATATATAATAAAGATGATCTATTAAGCATAGTAGAAGCCAAGCAACAGATACAAGATCACCGAAACACCAATGACCAATAAGAAAAAAAAAAAAAATCATCAGTGGATGAAATACACTAATGTAAAGAAACCAGATCTATTAATTAACAGCCTGCAAAACAAACGAATCAATAAAGTAAAACAACAAATCTTAACTTAAAACCATAAACTTATCAAAATTAATGAAAAAAACAACCTAAGAAACACAAGGTAGGAAGAAGGAGGCAGGCGGCAAGACTTGTGACTTGCCTGTGGGGTTACACTAGTTTTATGCCGGCAACACTCCCCCAGCCTGCCACAACCAGAACAGGAACCATATGGATTTAAAAATGCAAATTTCAAAGCAGATGAACAACAATGAAACCACGAAGCCACAATGAAATTCACCGATTGATCACATTGTGTTTAACAGTATAATTAGAACATTAAATATAGTTGACAACTCAAAAAGGAAAAAACTGAAATTTTAATGGAAAATGAAAGTTTGCATAGTAATACAAAGCAAATGCAACAAGCATTCTACTTTTTTTTTTTTTTTTTTTTTTTTTTTTAATTTAATTTCACAAACCCACCCAACCATCCAGCCTTACAACACCACCCCACCTCCGTAATCAAACATCTGCCCACCCAACCGCCACCTTTTGTATTTTATTATTTTATAATTTTTTTTTTTTTTTTTTTTTGATATACACAAGAGTGTGCACAGCTTTTTTTTTTTTTTTTTGTACTGACAGAGACATGGTTAAGGATATAAAATAGAAAATACAAAGTTTTTAGGAAAACCCATTTTAGCAGTGGCTGTGATCAGTTTATTAATATTCTTGTTTTTAAACTTTGCAGAGCATAAATTATTAATTCGAAATAAATGGTTAATGATGATGTTTCTAAATACCGAAAGATGCAGACATGAATTAAAATGTGTAAATAAGTTTACATTAAAACAGAAATCTTGTCGTTTGTCATAGATATCTGTGTAAAGTTTATTACCATCGATGATTATTTTGAGATCTAAAAAGTTAATAGATTGATTAGTCAGAGTATTTTGAGTTAGCTTTAAATTAGGTGGATAATTGAAGGAAAAGCCATTTTGTGAGTTCTTGTTGAGATAAAATACAATAATATCATCGATGTAACGATAAAATCGAACATCATCATTGCAAATTTGCTTTTCATAATAATAAAGATAGAGATCTGCCAAAATACTGGAGCTACAACCTCCTTGTGGAATGCCTAATTGTTGCAAATAGATATCGTTGTTGTGGAAGATATAATTATTATGGATAACAAAGTTAAGAAGTGTTTTAAATTTTTCTTCTTTAAAATTGTAAGGAATTGTAATTTGAGCTTTATATTCTTGAAAAAGACTGTAAATGATATTACTAAGATCTGATAACTCAATATTATTGAAAAGATCTTGAAAGTCAAAAGTCATAATATTGTCTATTGAATCGAGCGATTTGATGTATTGAATTAATTGAAAGCTATTTTTAAGACAGTGTAAATTATCAACTTTGCAAGTACATTTGTAAATTTGTTTTAGAATATCCAGTAGAGCTTTATTAGCATTGTTGTTATAAGTGTTACACCCAACAGTGACAGTGCGAAATTTAATTGGAGATTTGTGAAACTTAGGTATGAGAACTATATAAGGATAATTAAAGTTATTGAAGGGAAGTTGAAGTAGTTTATAGTAATTATGTATTTTTCGGTTATTAATAATAAGGTTATTATTAATTAAACTGAAGATGTTACTATTAATGATTGAAGAGTTTAAAATAGAGAGATAGTAGGATTTACAAATAATGGCATAATTATTAGGTGATTTGTCAACATAAGTGATCACAAAGTCATCCTGTAGTGATTTGATTGAGTTAAGAAGTACAGATTTTTTAAATAACACCAGATTTGAAGAATTGATAAGTAATGCATTTTTGATTTTTTGTAACACTAAAACTTTCCATTGAGTGAAGTAGGCAATAGGTTTATTATGAGTAATAGATATTTTATAAATAAATAAATCTAGGTCATAGGAAAACTGTTGTAAGATTTGTGGAATGCTAGTTTTAACTGGAAGTCTAAATTTGGTGCCAAATTTCATGAATTTTTTTAATTGATAATTGTCAATAATATTGAGATTACCTGTGATAATGTGTCCATGGTCTCTGTCAATAAATTTTGAGAAGGAAGGATCATTGCATTTACAGGTTACAGTGTTAGTAAAAGAGGTAGACTTAGATACAGAATTATAATTGAATATCTTTCTTCCAAGAGGAAGAGGATATTTGAAGGTACGAGATAGATTTAAATCTTTAATCGGAAACATACATTCTTTGTCATTAATGATAGACGTAATGTTAATACTGTTCAATATTTGATTTGTAAAATTCACAATTAATTGAGTATTTGTTTTAAATTTGTTGGGCTTTTTATTAATTTTTAAATTAAATTGTTTGATTTTGTACATTATAATATCATAAAAAATGTCTGAAAAATGTTTATTATAGGATTGGCTTTGAAAGACATTCAGAAAGTTTACTAAGTATTTCTTTTTAATTGCAAAAATAAATTTTCGAATAATGAACCAGTTATAGTTAGATAAGTAATTAGTCTGTAGATCTGAAATGAGTTTAATAATGGCACTTTTAGAAAAGATTAAATCTGTTTTTTTACTACCTCGTTTAGTTCTAGAAGTTTTATTGTTAATTTTGTGATTGAGTTGTGCATAAATAGTCGAATAATCATGTAGAGGGTTGATGTTAGAATATGCTTTAATAGTTTTACTAAAGTATTCGGAATTTAGGCCATATGGATAAATTGTATTATAATATTGCATAAATTTTGATTCAAGAAATAGACGCTCACTTTTATTTTTCTGAATTTTTACAATCTCTATGGTACATGAATTAAAATTATGTGATTTAAAGTGTTGTAATTCTATAGTTGATTTAGAAGGTGCAGCTGAAAGGTTTTTAGAATCTGATCGATGCTGATTAATGCGTAAATGTTTTGATGTATTTGTCCCTCTATTAATTAGCGATATTTCACTGTTAAAGTTTTCAGAATCAAATTTTATGAAAGTTGATTTTTATTTCTTTATGTTTTCCTTAAGTCCCATAGTTTTCTTTATATTGACAAACAACTTTGTTTTCTATATTATTTTTTATGTGTTTATGTATTTATTTATTTATTTTTTTTTTTTGTATTTTAATGATATATATATATAAAATTACTTTTCATGGGGATTTTTTCAAGATTTCGTTCTACAGACAGAGGACAAATTTAGTGCCTCATTGAGGTACTTACTTTCACAAAGTCAACTTTTGGCAAAGAGGCGCCTTCACAAAATCAACTTTCAGTAAAGAGGCACTTTCACAAAGTCAAATTCTCAGCTATATAGCTGCACACTGAAAACTTCTATAAACTTTGCTGCATGGAACACATAATAAGAATAAATACCCTTATTCTGGATATTTACTGAAACAGTGTAGTAAATATTTAAACACCTTCCACATCAGAAATTACCTGCCCCTTAATCACAAATACATTATTATTTATTTTACAAGTGTTACATTTTATTTTATTTTTTAAAATTAAATCAACTGTTTTGCACATTTCAGTTACATATTCGGATCGGAAGCATTTTTAATTTTCACAAACTTACTTGATGTTTTCACAAATTACTTTTAAATTCACAAATGGGGTGCCATTTAAAAAAAACCAGGATTAAACCCTGATAGAGCAATTTGAGCACCTCCAATATTTTTGAAAATTTTTTGTATGCAATGTGTATTATACTTGTTTTATATTCATATGTCCATTATAAGTTAAATAAGAGCTCAATGCTTGGGTTTTTCATAGTAGGTTTTACAGAAAAATCCAACCAACCTTGAATATAACCAATTCAAAATAGTACTGATACAGAAACATTATATATATATATATATATTAATAGAATTTAAAAAAAAAAATTATAAAAATAGTTTAGGCGACAAATTTGTTGTTTATGTCTGTGATTTTAGCGATATTTGTTGTTGACTTCGCGACAGATACCGTATGTCACCATGTTGATGTAAACTCTAACATGATCAAGCCAGATCTTCTTTTGTTTAGTGGTTTGTGTATATAACTTACAGAAAAGAAAATGCTGATTATTCTTAGATAATGAAAATTATGTCTGTACAAAAACAATTTTTGTACTGTTACTTACTTATAATCATTTTTCATAACTAAACTTGTCTAGAATTTTTATTTTTATTTATTTTTTTAAATTGTATATGAAAAACACATTTTAATTTCGTGAAATCCTTAGAACAAATGTTTCTCAATTGTTATAAATTAATTAGTTTGAAAATTGAAGCAGTAACAATTTTTAATCCAAAAGGAAAAGTTAATTGTTTAAAATGTTTATATGTTAGATAATTGTATGTAAAGCTTATATGTTAGTTAATACTTACATTTATAAAAAATAAAAAAAAAAAAAAAAAAAAAATTTCCTTACTTATTTATTTATTTTGCATTTATATTTTTCTTTCCTTCATCGGATTTGTAAAATGTAAATTATGACAAATCGTAAAAATTTTGTTAATATTTCGTGCAACTTCGTATTAAAATTCGGTCAATATTACATTTTTTTAAGAAAACAATATCGTATGCCATATGCAATTATATTTGATCTTACAGCCAAACGCCTGCTAGTAATATCTCTTTGGAACGTACAAAGCGGGAGAGCCATCCCCTCCGTGGAGGATCAAAATTGTAATGGCATGACTCCAGACCA
This sequence comes from Salticus scenicus, assembly GCA_963930645.1. Taxonomy (NCBI): domain Eukaryota; kingdom Metazoa; phylum Arthropoda; class Arachnida; order Araneae; family Salticidae; genus Salticus; species Salticus scenicus. The sequence continues at coordinate 270,248,274 of OZ005648.1, forward strand.
TCCTTAAGGGTGTGTCCCAGACCGTCGCCAATTGCCCATTGCGCAGCACAAGTGCGACGCTAAACCCAACCAGCAAACAAACTCTTTGGAACGTAATTTCACTTTTTATTTTCTCTTACCCATATATGGTAGAGAGTGTTTTGGGTGAAATTTCCGAAATTGAGTTTTTATTATATTTACATGTTTTTAGGTCCCCTGAATCCGTAAAACATCTTTTTAGAGGTTGGTCTCTCTGTGTGTGTATGTCTGTCTATGTGTACAGTCGGTAACAAAAGTGTCCGAACACTAGCACTAGCAAAAATTCCTGTGCAGAAAAAGTACACTTCATACGGTTTTGTTAAACAAATCCTTATCGAATCCTGTTCTTAGACTGACTAAGAACAGGATTCGACAAGGATTTATTTAACAAAACAGTATTAACTCTACTTTTTTTTACATAGGAATTTTTGCTAGTGTTCGGACAAAGACGTGTAGACTCATTTCTGATTTTTTTTATACATATTTATTTTCAAGAAATTTTAAATAAATGTCGAAAGAACATTGTAATTTTGCATTTACAAATAATAAAAGAATTATAATTTTAACCCTAGTTTAAATGTTGTCGTTTTGTGACTTAAAATTGCAGTTTTTCTGTAGAACCCATAAGGGGGAGGTGTTTTTTCCCCCTTTCTTTTCACTGAATTTCGAAAATTTTATTTTAAACATAACAATTTCATTTATTTAATCATATTTATAGATTTTCAAGTCACTTTCCAGTATAGGGAAAAATGAATCGAAATAGAATTGTGAGCAACTAAAGATTTTAATAAATATATAAATATATATAAAATAAAAAGACAAGCAATTTATAATGTCAAATTATCTTAAGCCTCGATAAAAATATTCAATTTTATCAAGTGTAAAAGTAACCGATATGATTTTTCTCCCGTAAATTTATTGAAAAAGAAAAGAAAACGATCGCTCACAAGTACGTGGAAAGAAATATAATAAAAAGGGAATTTCTGAGTAAAAGGAGTCAATATTTACCAGGTAATAGCAGACTAAAATAAATATTTCCATTCCTTCATTTTATGTAAGCGTAGAACAAATCTTCTTTCCCGCTCAAAATGATCGTGTATGACTGGTGCCACGCGCATCATAAATAATTCCTGTCGAATAATATTTTTTTTTTAAGAGAACAGTTACCACTTGTTGCATAATAGATGGAAAATGTTTTACAATGGAAAGCGATTTTTTATTTATATTTTCATGGTAAGAGTTTCGCTTCAGCTATAAAGTTTTCATGTTTGGACTTTAAATTTTTTTAAATGTTGCTCTGTTTGCTCACAGTAACATAATAATAATAATAATAATAATAATGAAATTTTCTTTTTCTTATGCAATTGATTAAACTTTTACTTTTTATTATTTTAATAATATATATATATATATATAATTCAAAAAATTAATTGTCTCTGTACAAAGACAAACAAACTAGAATTTTTGTAGAGTTATTGGCATTTTGAAGTGCTTGAAAACTCGGCAATTTTTTGTTAGTTTGTGTTTCGGACATATCCTTATTTTATTACGAAGTCTTCCTATGCTTAATATGAAACAGAATTTTCTTTTTTGATGTTTATATTTCTTTATTCTGTTATACCGATCTCCTGAACTAATTAATGAAATTCACATATATGTGTGTTTGTGTTTTACCTCTTTTTATTTATTACTTTATTATTTATTTATTTCGCAACCTTATTAAACTTCGCATTTAATTGTTTGTATTTTATATATTTCATTATGAAATGCGTAAGAATCATAAAGTTTAAGGCTGATAAAGCAACTATTTTTTAAGTATTGGCAACTTTGCACTTACACTTCAGCCGAAAAAGGTTTTTTTTTTTTTTTTTTTTTTTTTTTTTCATATTTTTGTAAGTTACATTAGTATATTAAAACTTCCAAATATCATTTTATAACATTCGTTTTATTTATATATATATATATATATATTTACCGTATTGAATGACAAAAATTCTTTTAGTTCGTGTATGTGTGTGTATCAACATGTTACTTTGAATCGCGAATGGGATTTTCACGACAATACTTATTCAATTTCGTTGAACGTGGTGATTTTTGGAAAAAAAAAAAAAAAAATCTTTTGGGTAATGTGGTTTCTTTAGAGAGAAAGAAAAAAAGAAAAAGACTTTTTACAATTATTTAAAAAATGTGGCAGAGAATTGATAATTTTGAGCAAGAGCAAGTAATTAATCTCTTATATGTACTACGTGACCACCTATTTAAAAAAAAAAAAAAAAAAAAACTTATTTGGGCCTGACCCAGACTTTTGAAAACGCTATAATTAAAAAGAAAAAAAAATTCCCTTGCGTTATTTCGAAAGCCAATTCAGACTAAAAAAAATTCCTTAAAACTTATCAGACAGTCAAGGGATAGAGTTTTTTTTCTATTCCCTCATATCTTTATCCCCTCATTTAGCGTACTCGAACTGCAAATTCAATTCCACTTGGTCACGGTTTGAATCCGACAAGTACGCAGAGTGCTCATGTTTTTTCCCCCTTTCCGTATTGCCAATTTTTGCGAGTTAATTTGCTTCCATACGTACTTTTTTCCCCTTTTTCATCCAAGAGTTAGATCTACCACCCTGTAGATATATATATATATATATATATATATATATATATATATATATATATATATTCAATCCATTTAAAAAATATGGAAGGAACTATATATGTATTCTAACAAAAATCAAAAGATACCAATTTTGCTTTATTCAATGTAGATGTTATGTAGAGTACACAATTTTTTATGCGATGATTAGTATTTCGATACTTACCCATTGTGTTACTGAAAATAAGGTCAGTTTTCTATTATTTATTATTGTTTGTTGGAGAAAATTACTAAATCTGTTTTAAATATTTTGTAATAAAGAATACCTTTCAGTTAATTAAAAAAAATCATTAATTCTAACCAATGACGATATAATCGCTCTGAAATATCTTTAATTTAGGAAAGATATCAATAGTTTCAACTAATCGGTATAGTTATTATTATTATTATTATTCACAGAACCTTAGGTAGTCATCAAAGGTAAGAGTTGTTTTAACTAAGAAAATGTAACTGTATAAAGTAGTTTTAACTTTTAAGAACAAGAACTTTTCAAACATCATAGCACCTTTCAACAACAGTTTGTTTTGTTTTATTTTATTTTACGTTATTTTGTGTGTGTGTGTGTGTGGCATTTTTCTATAGTTTAAAATTTACAATTTGTCAATGGCCTAACTCAAAAATTGTCCGAAACTTAAAATAGGTTTTAAATTATTGCCATTCTTAATTTATTTAATGCACTGTAAACTATTTTAACCTTTTGAAGTTACCATATAATTACGATATATTTTTATCCTATAAATTGTTAATTATTTTAAGAATGCTATTTAAACTTTTAAAATGATTTCTCATGTCGCAGTAGAATTTCAGTTATAAAATACAGTTATTGTTCCGTTTTTCACAAAGTTAGATTAACTTTAAAATGAATTAAACAATTCTATCTATAGCGTAATAATTTATTAGGGGTCGATGCAGGTTTTAATTTTTGGGTCCCATTTTTTGTGAATTTTTTTTTGTGTGTGTGACATTACATTTGCAACTTATTTTTGTGAAAATGTTATCTTTTTTTTTTTTTTGTTAAAAAGAAACTGTCGAGTAAAATTTAACAGTCATTTTATATAATGTTTAATACCAAGTTAATGGAATTTCGTCGAACCAAAAGTAGGCATTAATTAAACTGAAAACGTGGATTCTTTTTTTTTTTTTTTTTTTTTTTTTTAAATATGTAAAAGGATTATTTTTATAAAACAAAATCTAGTAAAGGGCCCCTTTTTATGGATTTGAATTTTATGAAGAGTCCCTCTTTATGATGTGGAATTTTATGAAGGGGCAGCAAAAAAGCCTCAATTTTGTCTGGTTCAACCCCAGTTTATCATTTAAACTTTTTGACGTGTTCTTTCATAAAGTTCCGAATATGTCATCGTGATTTTCAAGCAAAATTGAAGGAAAAATTTTCGATAGATAATATTGACTCTGATTGACAATGTCTTATTTCTTAAATATATATATATATATATATCATGTTTTTATCATTTAATACAATTACGATGTCTTATTTAAGATTGTTTCTAGTGCTCATAGTTTACAAAAAATAACCAAATATTTTTAAGTATTTTCAACATTCCATTATTTTCAGGGTTGGAAAAAACCCGGGTTTTTTTTTTTTTTTTTCAGAAAACCCCCAGCCCAATAGTTTTTTTTGGGTTTTATCAGGGTTTTTTCAGAGTATTTTCGGGTTTTATTAGAGTTTTCAAGAATATTTTCTTTCTTGCCATTTTTAAACATTAATATATCATTCATAATAGGACAATTTAAGAAAAATAACTTTTAATTATTCATTAAAATCAAAATTTTAAAAATTTAATTAAAGCAGTTTGAGCACTTCCAATATTTGAGAAAATTCTTTGTTCATGTTCTAATAATGTATATAATATTTGTTTTATATTTATATGTTTATTGTAAGTTAGATAAAAGTGTAATTTTAAATAAGGATTTTGAAAAAAAACCACTTGGGTTTTATCTTGGGTTTTGTTCAAGTGAATTTTATTGAAAAAACCCACCCGGGTTTTTTCGGGTCGGGCAAAACCAAGCCAACCCTGATTCTTTTATTTATTTATATTTTATTTGTTTATTTAATTATTTATTGATTTTTATAAAAGAAAGTAACTTGCACTTCTGTAGTAAATGAATAATACATGAAGTTAAGTAGGTATAGATTGCAACACTTGTTTTCGTGATCTCTTTTTTTTTTTTTTTTTTTTTTTTGCCTGCAATAGTGAATGGATGCATAAAATTCATACAAAGTAAATAAATAAATAAATAAATAAATAAAATTTTTATTTTTATTTAAATTTAAAGTAAGAAAAACTAAACTTATGTGAAAGATACTATTGAAATTGCTTAAAAGTAGTTGGTACAGTTGCACCCTAAATATGTTGCAGGCTCATGGTTTATTATTGCCTTAAATGCTAAACCTTTTCTTGTTATCGTAGGACAAGAGTTAAAAAAGTTATTTTGCTAAATGATCTCCGTGATCAATATGTATGTTTTTATTGATGGTATGAAAAACTTTTAATGTCATCAACAATATTTGTTAAATGTATTGTATCATGAGGTGAAACATCCTTCATATAAACCTTCAACAACAAATCAAGTATTACTTCGAAAAGTAAGTTGCGTACATCGGGCCAATCACTTGCAGTGGGCTAAGCATTTGGAAAAGGCAATTAGCCTAGTTTTTCCCAAATCTTTCTTTGCCAGAATAAAATGGCCAATTAATGTAATTGCCCGGGACTAACTGCACATGTACAAGACAAAAGGTTCGTTTGCGACGGGAAATTGGGCGCGAGGAGTTTTACTGAATAAAAGAATTAAGACCGTCCCCTTGGGATTACGCTTTAAAGCGGTGGACGAAGTTTTCTATGCTATTTCTCTGTTTTTAATGCCCGTGGAATTACATTTTAATTGAAACAGGATTACTTTGTTAAGGGTCCCCGAGGCGTAAATTCCAAACGCTCTTTAAACACGGGCTCGAATGTCATTGGTTATCCATTTCAAATGTGAACAAAAGGTGAAAATTATTGTGAGCTTTTATATTTGCAATTAAAATTAACGAATAATGGATGTTTTAAATGATGAGTTTTTAAATCTTGAAGATAAAAGACACAATTAATTATTTCTGCTATGGCTTTGCATTTCTAATTATTTTTCTGTCATCCATATGATAATGCTGTAATATAATTAATAGATTGAACATCTATACATATTTTAACTAGCATAAATTAACATAGCTAATCATGTCATATTGTTGTTATTTGTAAAGAGAAATTCCGCAGCATTTTTATGGTAAATAATAATTTATTTACCAGCAAAAAGTTTCAAAATTTCTCTTTACATTAATTTGTTTTCAAGATTGAGATAAATTATTAAAAGAAAAGGGAAATTAAAAACAAAGAAGAAATTTTTTTGGGGAAGGTGGGATAGTAGCAGACACCTAAGCTTTTTCTTTATTATGAAATATTTTTACAGCTCAGTTGGATTAAATTACATTCCATACAAAACTTTATTGTTCTGTAAATGCACCACTTAAAATACATTTTAGTAAGATAAAAATATTAATTGTTTCTATTCAATTTTTGTAATCAAAACGTCTTAATAATATTTCTTGTGAAGGATTGTATCAGACATAAAAATAATGTGCAAGAAAATAATTATAATTTTAGTTTCACAAACAACGTTTTATTATAAAATAGAGTTATTGTTGAGAAATTTATAAAACTTTAACTTACATATCCTAAAACTAATGTTTATGCATAATTAAATATATATATATACAGTCGGTAACAAAAGTGTCCGAACACTAGCGAAAATTCCTATGTAAAAAAAGTACACTTCATAAGGTTTTGCTAAATAAATCCTTGTCGAATCCTGTTCTTAGTCAGTGTAAGAACATGAATCGATAAGGATTTATTTAACAAAACTGTATGACGTGTACTTTTTTTACATAGGAATTTTTGCTAGTGTTCGGACAATTTTGTTACCGACTGTATATATATATATATATATATATATATATATATATATATGCGAAAAATTAAAAAAATAATAAAACATATACTAGTCTTTAGAAAACCTTAACAACTTGTTCCAAAGGCAAATGCATTCTATAGTTTCTTTTTCTTTTTTGTTCTATCTATAAAACAAAGAGTTTTCTTCAAAATTGGTGCAATTTGCCCATGCTTTACAAATCCCACACTGGATTTAGTCTTCTTCTAAGGCTTAAGAGCGGACAATACCTAATCTCGCCGGCAGCCTTCGCCCATGTTATTCAATGGGAAAATTTGTTCACATAATTACTCATTACCTAATGAATATTTTTCAATTCTGTTTTCACATTTAGAAAATTCATAAGCGTTAAATTAGTACTTCTTTTCCAAAAATTGATTTTTTAAAATTTTAGTATTTCATTTTGCGACTAGAAAATGAGAAAAATGCATTTTGTGAAAAATCGCATTTTTGAACTCAAAATTAAAATGTAAAAATTAAAAAAAAAATGAATTTTTCAAAAAGGAGTACTCATTTAACGGTTATGAATTTTCTGACTGCGAAAACAGAATTAAAAAATATTCATTAGGTAATGTGTAATTGTCGCAACAAATTTTCCCATAGAATAACATGGGCGAAGGCTGCCGGCGAGATTAGGTATTGTCCCCTCTTAACCATGGGTGATATAGTAAGTCTCTTGACCTTCTTCAATCTTTTCTTCTTCAGATTTTACTCTTATTATTATTATTATTATTATTATTATTATTAATTTTTTACAAGTTTTCTTTGAAATAGAATATCTTTCACTCGTTTTTCATTACGTGGAATATTTCAACATTGTCGTACATTACGGTTTAAAATAGCTTCATCTCAGGCGTATAATAACACATTAACACACCCAAATTCAACCATAAGTTAAAATGTGCATATTTTTCTGCTTCATGCAGATAATAATATCTTCGGCAACTTTCTGTTCTTGCAACCTTTTCATTTGTACTAAAAATTTAAGATACATAATTTGCTGTAATTTTGCAAAATTGTAACTTAATTCTGAATGATGAATTGCACACTTCTATAACTTATGCTTATTTTGTAACTTATATTCTGATCTGTCTTTTATCAGTCATAAAAAAAAAAAAATAAAAAAAAAAGAAAACGGTCTTCTCTTTTGCTCCATATTTAAACTTTAAAAATTCGTCATATCTGCCCAGAAAAACATATTAAAAAATATATATATATATATATTTATATTCAAGGAATTGTAAGAAAGCTACCAAAACAAGTGACAGCTTCAGAGATTGAATTGTCGTATCATATTGTGATTAGAAGGTCTCATTTGACCTTAAAATTTATTTTGCAACATGATATTTAATAATTAATATATATAAATATATATATCAAAAAGTGACTCTTATCCATACTTGCCAACATACTAATTAATATTCCGTAGTACTTACTGTTAGTCCCGCCTTCTTTTTCACACCAGTATCTTTTTAGAGTATTTTTCTTCTTATTTAATCGTAATTGAATTTAGAGAATATTACTCTAAAAATTTACTGGTGTGTAAAAAAGGGCGGGACTAACAACACTACGGAATATTAATTAGGATGTTGGCAAGTATGCTCTTATCACACATTCTTGCATTTTCTTTTCTAAAATATTTTTTAAAGTAAGCAAAACTGGAATAATTAAAAGCTTTATGGAGTTGTCAAGCCCCTTGTGTTCTCCTTTGGTTCCGCCCTTGCGTGTTTCATTGCCAAGATTGAAACGATTCAACCTTTATTTGAATTCCTGTCTAAATGACCCTTCGTGAATTTTTAGTTCTGTGTACGCATAAAGGAGGCTGTTATTAGCAATGTCACATGATTCATCCAAGTTCAGCTTCTAATTAAAGGGTCGAGATGCCCCTTTTCGTCCCCTCCTAATTCATTTCCCTTTCCTTGACTTATTCAGTGATGTATGTGTATTTACAAGCAAACTCGCTTCCCTTAGGTGTGTGTGTGTGTCGAGTTCTGAAACTGTATTATGAATATTAATAGAAAATTTCACGTTCTTTCTTTCCTGCTCACTACCCTTTAATTTTCCAAGCCTTTCCTTATGTGACATCACGCCCAGGTCTCTAAAGACGCGTTTGCCGAAGATCGATCTAACATAGGAACGATCGTCGAATAAATGATCATAGGGTTTGTAGGTTGATGGAATACTCACGTTTTCATCTATTCTGATTGTTACTATGGTATGGTCTTTCTACTCTAACTGAAATTTCTGATCGATTTTGGCTTTGCTGTTTCTTATCGCCATGCTACTACATCCATTGATTGGTAAGGAAAAGCTACTTTCTGCCTAAATTCTTTCATCTGGCATTATCTCTATCTGATTACATCGAGATGCTGGAATAGCATTTTACGCCTATCTAATAAAACTTTGCTTTGAAATAGCAATCTTTCCCAAGTTCACTCATGATAGATTCTGTTTCAGTTATGCTAGATAAGATTCCTTTTTCAGATTTAGAAATATGTAGGTATTCCAGGGTGTTTTTTTTTTTTCTTCTTTTCTTTTGGAGCTAAAATTGCTGATTCACATTTTAAGAACAAATATTTCGTCTCTTATGCACAAATAAACAGTTAGATTTTTCTTCTTTTGTGTTCATTCCTGAGATGTAATGTATCATGAATGTATCAACAATTTTTCGTGAATTTACTGTTGGTGCATTTTTAACTGTTTACACACATTCATTATATTGAGAAAAATTACTTAAGAAATCGAAAATTTGCAAAGAAATTATAACAAAAGAATTTTTAATGATTATAAAAAGAACTCATTGAAAATACAAATTTTCATCAGAAGAATTATTTCAAGAGGCAATAGCAATTATATTTAAACTTTAAAATGAAAGTGCATAAACAGAAAACCCACTCCTCCAAAATTATTGATTTTATTTCAAAAATTTTGCCAGTAAAGCATTTTTTTTTCCCTTTCTTTTTTCTATTTTTGGCTGAAGTTTCACTGGCTCATTTTGGCGGATAGGTGACATCCGCTGAAAGAAGTGTCTTTGAGGAAATTCATTTTTAATCGATAATCTTTAATTCTTAATAAATGTATTTCAACATTCTGTATACTTTGAAATGAATCAATTTTTATCTCCTGTATTAGAGTAGTCCTACATAAAAGCAAAATAAGAGCGAAATCTCGAAATGTGTAAGCTGAAGAGACATCCGAAATTTTTAACAATCAGTTTTACTAATCAGAAACTTTGCTAATTTAGTTAATGCAGGAAATGGTTGAAAAGAATATTTTCACTACCGTCAGAAAGATCTGAACGAGTATTATGAACACCATTCAAGAAATCGCCACCTTTACTGAAAAAGACACATTATGAAACAATTGTCATTTATAAAATATTATTTACAAAAAAAAAAAAAAAATCTTGAATCGTATGTGGAAGAAAATAAAACAGACATTCATGTACAATTTTCAAACTGTCGTAAACGAGAATTTCACACCAGAGTTTCCTTAGAAGTGAATATTTTGTATAAATAAAGTAGTGTGTTTTATTCTTTTATATGGATCCTGAGAGTCAGTCAACTTTGACATCGATTAAAAGGTGTGTCGGCTAACTGATAACATTATTTTTATGATGCCATCAAACACTTCATGTTGCATTCTCTTTAAATTATACTCTCAGTGGTGTATACTTTAAATATACAAATGTTGTTTCTTTTCTTGACTCAAGTCAGACAAATATAAAGCTATTTGGAAAGGCAACAACATGCATGCTTCATTTTTCGACTTCGATGTCAGAAGGCATTTTACCTCTGACACGCAAAAGAGCGACAGAAAAAATTGTGCTGCTGTTGCGGAACAATTTCTGGCTGGTACAGTTGGAAACTTCGTGGTTTGGAATTCATAATGAAGGTTTTGGTGGGTGGGCTCCTTGCCCATAAATCCTGAACAAGTTACTCCCAACAAAAGATGCATGCGACGCCCTTTTGTTTTATCTCGCGTCCCCGAATGAGTCCCCTGCTCATTTTGGCAAAGGGTGTGGTCCGCCTACACAGTAGTACACGAGAGCGGGTCGGGTCTTAGTATGGCAGCATATGAGAAATGCACGTAAGAGTATGCGTCTGAAGTCGATAGTTCTTAAGCTATGTCCGCTATATCCTTTGTCAAAAAAGAAAGAATATGGAACGATTCCTCCATCTATAGTTAGAATGTAAAAGAAGACAAGATGAGATATTTTTTCTCCTGTGTTATTCGACAGCCGATTTTTTTTTAATACTTTCTATATTGCTAGAACAATTCTGAGATAAGAATAGAGTTGCGACTTCGTTTCTAAAGCGTAATTATTTCTTTTCTGGTTTCTTTTTTCTCTCTCCCTCTCTCTTTTAAAGGAAGTATTTAAATGATTTAAAGACTATTTCCTCTTTGTGCGCATTATTTTGATTGAAACAGAAATGATTAAAATTAGAACTTGTTCATTTCAAAAGTTACTTCTTAACCTGAATTATATGTAATACGCATAACCTGTTAGTAATTTCTTAAATTCTTGGGCATTTTTTAAACTGATATAAATGGAAGGGGGGGGGGGAGACGGAGAAGGATTTCAGTATGATTTTTAATTTTACAATTTCTTGGATATGATGTACAAGATTGCATTACCGATACTGTTGTTCCTTTGTGGTAAGTCCCTACTTTTCCCATTCCGATTTGCACCTGCTATGAATTGTCAGATATATTCCGATAAGAGAATATGCAGCAGGTGCAAATAAATACTCTTTACCTATTATTCTAAAATACAAATGTGTTACAAGTGTTTAAGGATATCCTTGTTTTCATTGCCTACAGTCGCGTGTAATATTGTGTGATACTTAGTTTATCCTCTACGAGGTTCTTAACCTTATTCTATTCTCATAACTGTAGAAATAATAACGCTAGAACTGATTTTTCCCCAGAAATTTCAATTAGAATATTAGCTAATATTAAATTTCCAAAATTTGACAAGAAAAAATTATTTACTTCCAAGTCCTCCTATCAGTAATAGATTACTATACTAAGGAAGTACTATATTTTATCTTCTATCCCAATTTATCATAAGTTGAATTTTGTTAATAGAATGGAACGTTTTTCTGCGTGCATTTGCGCAGTGTCCAGGAGAATCTAACACACATTAATTTGAAAGATGTTTAAAAAGAACTAGACAACTCCAGGGTTGATACTTATCCTCCTTTTTTCCTTTCCGGGCTTTTCCAACAATATGTTCATGTAGTAATCTTTCCCTTAATTGATCATGGAAACATATTACAGAAAATTACTATAAAACAATTCTGGTTCTGAAAAATGCGGACCGAAAGCAACCCTGAAATTTTTGAGCCAGTTTTCGAAAATTTTATGATTTTTTTTTTTTTTTTTTTGCTTTTGCTTCTTCTTCTTTTTTTTTTCCCCCTGCTTTTTTTTTTTTTTTTTTTTTCTTTTCTTTTGCACCCCACTTTTGCGTGTGTCACGATGTAGCATTGGTAAGAAAAAATCGATTTAATTTAATTTTTTGTATCCTATGTAGTAAATTTTCTCTTTTTTTCAATTAACTGTTGTATTTGAGACCATCAAATCGACATTTCCTGTATGTCTTTGGGGGAAAAAAATGCCGTGACTTATTTGATAAAAGATGTGAGGAAATTATCTGTTGGAATAATAATAATTATATAACGTTCAGACCGGCCTGAGTGTTATTTAACCCATTATGATTATTGTTCTCTTATCTACTTAGACCACCAAACCCCATTATAACAACCGAACTATTATCATTTTCTCATTTCAAGGCATGGAGGGATCATTAATAATTACCATAGGAACGTTTTATAGACACCAAGCGGATAAGATTTAGTAAAGGTTTTATACTGAAAATAAACTTGCTATCCTGGTTGGCATTTCAGTTGTTTATAGCACCCGAAGCACAAGGGTCTTTTTTTTTTTTACTATTGATCACTCTATTAGAGTTGTCAACTTTTATAACTTATTCCGGAGCACTTTTAGCCCTGCTATTTCGCTCCTATATGTGACAACGATTAAAAAAAAAAAAAAAAAAATCATTCTTCAAAATTTCTGGTATGAAAAAAGGTAGAGCTAACGGAATAAATTGAAAAAGTTGGCAACTCTGCCATATGCTGACACAAAACGCATAAAGCAAAGCCTCATTGACGAAATAATTCAACGGAGGGTCACCATCAAATTTCTTTGAATTCGTTAGTTTGCTACATTGCAGATTTTTTATTGACTGGTCGAAATTAACTTTTGCAAGAGCGAAAAGTGACCAGGGCACTCTTGTAAAAATTAATTCGAACAATCTACCAAACATTTATGGTATAAGGAGTCGAAGTTATTACCTTAATTAATTGTTAGAATTTCGCAATAATTGTATATTCAGTGGGTACAGTCTCTCCTTCCACCCCCCCCCCCCCCAAAAAAAAAGCAAAGTAAAACTGCTTTGTAAACAATCTTAAACTGTTTTTGTAGAAAACCAAGGTAAGAGAAACTAGTGTGAGTGCCTCACCAGATTACTTGCATATTACTTATATGTGTATACGAAAAATACCGTTTAAACTACTGACTAAATAAATAAATAAAATAAACTACACTTACTTTGAAAAATATAATTTTTATGCAGCATTTTATTTATTTATTTATTTTGTGTGCATGTGTGTGTGATATTTATAAAATAGTCTTAAATAATTAATATTTTCTTGATAAAATTTCTTGTTTTTACAAAAAATGTTCTTCTTACCCAATCTGTAAGAGAGCATCCTGCTTGGTCTAAAGTCGTGTATTAAATTTAATTTTACAATACGGCATCTACAATGTTTCATTTAAAAACTTCAAATTTTTATTTCGTTCTTAAAAAGTACTTAAATATCCTTATTTTTAATTAGGTGATGGGAAAATGTGTGTGAATCTTATGCTTATCTATTTAAGATTCATCATTGTGATTAACAAAAATCCATAGCAAAATATTTACTCTGTAGCAAAAAACTAACCAATCTGGTGAAAATTTTCAAAATTATGTAAATATCCACAGCTAATTATCCAGGACCTACTGCCTAAATAGATTCCGAATCACTATGAACAACCACATTTAAACTGGGATTCGGACTTGCAACCTATTAGCTATGTCCAAGCGCTACCGTTCAACTACTAGACGGACGTTCGTGGCGTAAATAAATAAACGTTCTTCACAATGTACCTAATATTAACACTTGTTCAAAAAGGCACATTCAACAATTTTCAAGTTTTATAAATAAAAATGTTAGTTATATTGTAAACAAGAGAAGTGAAATATCATTTGTAAAAGAACTAACATTTACTTATTTATTTATTTTTATTGTTACTTCATTTATAACATAAATTTTAGTTTATTTCACCGATTTATTCATAATTTTTAACATCTTTAAACCTTTGTGCTCTTAAAAATTTTATTTTAAAAAATTTCGCTGTATTAATTACGAACATTCAAAAAAGTTGAAAAGATAAAAAAAATGTTCTTATTTCCTAAATTAACAATGTGTTAAAACAGTTCCAAAAAATTTATTCGAAATACAAGTTTTTTTTTTCTTAATTTATTTAAAAGTAAAACAATAATAATAAGTTTCTAATTTTGTCTTTTCTCAATTTAATTATACCTCAAGCCATCGTTTTATTATTTTCTTCTTAATGAAAGCATTTAATTCCGTTCAGATTAAATTGTTAAAAAGTAATTTTCCTATTTCGGGAATTAAAATCTGCATTTTCCCTTTTCTCGATTTAATTATTGTTTAATGCGCTTCATATTTTTTTTTTGAAAATAACGAATTTAGTTGAAAATTTATCTTTTATTTCCGACTATTTTCTTCTAAATAAAAGATGTTTTTAAGATTATTTTTTTAATTGTTTGTTTAATTTAAAATATATTTTCTGTTATATTCAATAGAGGAATGTACTGAATTCGTAAAAAATTTTGATTTCAAGTTTTCGATGGATTTACGCATTTTTAGAAATCTAGAACACGATATGACGACCATGTTTAGTTTATGTTTGATGGCATCTTAACATTAATTGGTGTCTACATACTTGCCAACTTTTCCGGTTTTCCCGGAAGACTTCCGGTTTTTTAACCCTTTCACTACCAATATATTTTTTTTCTGAGAAAAATAAAATAAGTATTAAATAATTTATCTGAAGTGGTCCATTTAATAGACAGTGAATTTTTTCAACTGACATTTCTATCCACCTATTCATGGTAGTTACAGGTCTAAAAAACAAGAACAGAAAACATTCAGAAAAAAAATTTCATATTATATTTTAATTTAAGCTTGGGACATATAAGTCCCAGTGGTAGCGAAAGGGTTAACGTATCTTCCGGTCAGATGATGAAATCTTCCGTTTTTAAAAAAGTCGCAGATATCGTTCGTTTTAAAAAGAAACCCCAAATGTTCTACAAAAACTCCTGATTCCCAATCTTTCTCCATCCATAACGTAAATGTCAATATTCATTTCAGATTTACTTTATGAGATTCTAGAACATGTAAAGAGATAGAATTGCTAAATATTTCTTGCTGATGTAATTATTTTTTTTATCCCCCCCCCCTCCCTTTATTTATCTCCAACTAGTGATCAGCAATCAAATGTTCTGCAGAAGTCTTTTGTTTCCTAATTTTTATCCATCTGCAACATGAATGATAATATTAATTTTAAACTTCTTTCATTAGATCCTAGAAGTAGAGTTTAATATTTCTTACTCTGTAATTATTTTTGTATCCCCCCCTTTCCCTGGATTGGGATTAATGATCAATTCTAGAAACAACAAGGCAATGGATGTGCTCAATATTTCTCACATATGCAATTATTTTTAAATCTTTATTGCTGAATTTAATGAATCTGTTTATTTTTCCTCAATTAAATTAAATATTTGTATGTCATATTTATAGCAAATGTGTAAACATGGAAAAAAAAATGAAGAATAATATTTTCAGGTAGGAAAGTTTTTCCCAAATCAATTTAAGAAAATTAATTCTCAGTTGGTTTTATGCACGTTTGAAACTGATAATTAGCCATTGCTACTTTTTTTTTTTATATGTATGATTAATGTAGTACATACACAAAAACCATATTCTATATTTGTTTAAAAAATTAGTTATACTTTAACTTATCCAAGTTTTTTTGTCTATTGTTAAATAAATTTCTGACCGATTCTGTTTTGTAGATATTTATATGTTGAAAAGGAATAACTTCATTTAAAACTTTTATATATTTAATATAATCAATCTATAGTAAAACGTTTTTATAGATTGCTTCAAAATATTAAAATTCTAAAACTGTATTGTTCAATACGTCAAAGAAGAAAAAAAGTTAAAAAAAAAAAAAAAAAAATCTCCCCTTTTTTATTAAAATTGGTTGGCAAGCCTGTGTCTGTCAACTTTTGGTGCATATTGCTCAACAGGTGCCACTGTCGTTCCATTGTTTCATAATTTTTAATATGGTAGCATGGAACAAAATTTCGTATAAATGTACACATTGAGGATTATTTTAACTAGTCATTGTGAAATTGGAAAAAAAAAAGAATTGTTTATAATTGTAACAGTCACACAGGATAAAACTTTTGTACATGTAGGAACATCCCTGGGGTGTAAATTTTGAATGTGAAGATCTTTAAAAAGAAACCGTCTTACAAACGACTGGTTAAACGAATTCCAAATAAATATCTCTTTACAAATATTCTTAATTCGTCGGGGGGGGGGGGGACTAATAAGGACGAATTACTGTTTACGTGTTTATTCATTGATTTACACATCTTAAATGGTCTAAAATTTTATAGAATTACAATAAAAACATTCAAAAAAAAAATAATAATAATTTGCATACGATGCACCTTTTAACATACGTTATTAATAAATCTGGCAATGTAGCAATCAACATTGTTTATGACGCGTATTATTTAAACGACTTTATGCTTCAGACTAGAATCCTGCATCATGTGCGAGTCGGTTTTGCATTTATTTTTGACCAGCAGGTCCATCTACCGTCAAAACATTTTTTTATCAAAGAATTTTGTATGCTGCTTTTATATTATTCTAAACTTTTGAATGCAGAAATTAGCCACAGTAATTTAAATTAAGATGACTCGTAACATGAATTTAATTACAATTTAGTAAATATTATTAATACTTAAAATCTAAAACTTTATATGTGACAATTATTTGTGTTCCAATGTATGTTTACCTTTTAATTTTACTTTACATGTATATTAAATTCACTGAAAGACCTCTTCAATAAAATAACTATATTTTATATAATAGAATTTTAATTAATACCTTGCAAAACATGAATTTAACGTTACTTTATTACGAATTTGAGGCAGGTCGTTTAAAGATATTCCGCAGATCCGAGTACGGGTCAAGTTTATTTGACAAGCACAGGGTCTACATCAGCTACGGATTCAAATGTTCGCGAATATTTGTCAAATGTTTTGTTTCGATTTCATTTTTATATAGGATGTAGATTTTTCATTGTCTGACAAAATTAACTTTTACAAAATATCGAAGAGTGATCAGGCCTGGATTCGAACCTAGTACCTTTTACTTAATGCCCTACCAACTAGATTATCGCAATCGACATTTAACTCTCACAATTCCGTTTTATGAAAGTTGATGGAAAGATATCTAGTGGGATAGTTCAGTTGGTGGCACATTTAATCAAAGTTTACAAGTTCGAATCCTAACCTGGTCACTTTTCGTTCTTGTGAAAATTAATTTGACAAACCAATCAAAAATCTTTAGTGTATAAATAGTTGAATTATTCGTTGTCATCCAGCAATTATGGAGTTAGTTAAAATTTCTATACATAACAATGCATTTGTATTCGCACAGTTAGGGAAAAAAGAATGTTTTCGACTTTTGTTACGAATGAATTGGTCAAATCCTATGCATTTGAAGACTCTGATAGTTTATAAATGAATGTTTAGACGGTTTTCAGTTTAACATAAAAAAGCCATAATTCACACAAGAACATTTTTATTAATGCATTATGTATCACATATTATTTGATTATCAGTTAGAATAATTTACTAAATCCATATTTTGGGCTTTTGATTTAGTATCTGTCAATTTTAAATGTGGGACTCAAGCAATGTTGCCAAACTTGGGAACTTTTTTATTCAATAGTCACCAATAATTTTGGAAAGTGATATTTGATATATATATATAACAGACGATTAATATCGAAGTGATCAGACAACCGTTCCAATTAAAATTTAGTGGAGGTTATTGAATAAAAAAAAAAGTCCCCAGATCTGGCAACACTGGACTCAAGCTAATTTTAAATAATAATAATAATAATCAAATTTAAAAAATGTATATGACTATCTTAATAATAAATAATAGTTTAAAATAAATAATAGTGTGACTATCTTAAATATACATATATATTATTATTAATCCACTAATTAATAGCGGGATAGTAGTTCAGAACGTTTGACAAAAATCAGTAGAATATGATAAGTTTAATAAACAACACTAATAATTGATTACTTATTTGAATCCGGTTTTTTATTGTAAAGAAGAGATTAAAAAAAAAAGAAAAGAAAACAGAACTTTAGAACATTCAAAATACTTTCCCTCTAACTTAATCACAAAAATAATTTAGAAACTTTAAAATTAATTTTCTTTTAACTTTTATTTAAATAAATAATTAACATTTATATACTTTTAAAGTCTTCTATTAACTATACTCTTATTGTGACAAAAAATAAAATATTCCTTACTTAATACCCTGCGAAGGAGGGGGGAAATCCACTGAGCTGCTTTTTTTTTTTCTCTCTCTCTCTCTCTCTTTCCAATTATTCGTTTGTGACTGAAATGCAATTTCAGTTTTAAAAAATGTAAGCGATCTTTCTCCTATAAATACCAAATAACATTTACACTCACAAACTTTAAAGTAAATTATTTTTTTCTAATAAATTATTTTCACTTTTAAACCTGTTGCTCATAAAATGTTAATTCTAAATACTCTTTTTTTTTTTTTTTTTTTTTTTTTTAATGGCAGCTCTTAACCCTTTCAGGGGCAAGCAAATTTTCTTCATTTAAAATCAACAGCCACCAGAAATCACCAACAGTGTTAAAAGACAAGAAATAAATTAAGTTATTTGTCTAAGTTATGAAAGAAAAAAATTATAAAAAATCCCGGGGACAGTTTTTGCAATTTTGAATTAAAATTTGTGGAATTAAAATTTGCACTATGCAACCACCGCCCCTGAAAGGGTTAACTGTCTAAATGTATAAACTTAAATTAAATTATATATTTACTGTACAGAAATAACAGTAAGCAACAATGATTTAAAAAAAAAAAAAATTTACCTTTTTTATTAATTTATTTATCGACACAATGTTACAATATATATATATACATACATACATATATATATGTATATACATATACTTGCGCTTTTTTTTTTTTTTTTTTTTTTTTTGCATTTTAAATGCTTAAAATTGAAATACAGTAGATTTTCGGAAATTAAATACAAATATAATCAAACCTGCTACTGTTTGCTTTAACTATTATTATTATTTAATGTATTCTAAATTTTACATTTGTAATACAATTTTATCGGTAAATCGATTCGTAGGTGCTTGTATTTAAATAAAAATGCGAATTTTGACTTCAGTTAGCATATTTTAAAATAAGAATGTATTTATGAAATGATAAATTACAAAACTAATAAATTATTTTTTTACTTTCTTTTGAAATTTAAAAGTCAATTTTTTAAACAGATTCTAGGATTTTAACTGTAATAAGGAGCTAACTGCGTTTAAGTATCGTGTGATTCGATTTGTGCAGAGGGCGCTGCTGATTTTATCAATGTTTTGTTTTGAAGAAGAAAAATGAGAAAGGGCAGACGTTTGTCTATGCCGTATATGCTGTAATACTTAAAATTCTAAAATTTAAATTACGTTTTGTTAAAATTCTTTATAAATGATTTTTTTTCTTGTGCTATTTAAAGTCAAATAATTAATAATTCGCATAGGAAACAGAAAATATAGGATAAAAATACATTATTTTCAGCTAATTAAAACTTTATAATAACAGGAGACTTGGCGTTGGAATATTAAAACTCGAATAAACGACTACGTCAGAAACGCCAAAGAAAAATATTGGAAATGCATACAGCTGTTTCGGCAGCTTTATGCGTGCCGTCATCAGTGCAAAAAGGATACTGAATCTGCAGAAATGCTCGTATATATAGGAGAGGGGCCGAATTTAGTTCAACCAATAGAATTACGGGAAAGGTGGGGAGAGTGGCCAATAGGAATTTATTAAAGTTAGCTGTGTAAACAGTAGAAAAATTAAGAAAATGTGGACTGAATATAAAATTTCCAACAGTCAGACAAATAGGGAATAGCGAAATCACAATTTACAAGGTTTTTAAAATTTTTATAAATATGAAAAGCTTCAAAGAAATCGAGTTCATGAATGGATTTAGGTCTGCAAATTATTTTAGCTGAATTAAATTTAAAATTATGATTTTCCTCCCAGCAATGTTTAGAAATAGCCGATTTATTGGTTTCTTGTTTGCGGACGTAATTCATATGTTCTTTTAGACGAAATTTAAGACTGCGTTTAGTTTGGCCAATGTATGATAAACCACACTGACAGGAAATACTATAAATACCCCAAGAATTTTGCGTATCAATGGGATCTTTTAACTGAGAAAAGGTGAGTTTATTGGAAGGCGAAAATATTATTTAAATTGTAACAGTCACACAGGATAAAACTTTTGTACATGTAGGAACATCCCTGGGGTGTAAATTTTGAATGTGAAGATCTTTAAAAAGAAACCGTCTTACAAACGACTGGTTAAACGAATTCCAAATAAATATCTCTTTACAAATATTCTTAATTCGTCGGGGGGGGGGGGACTAATAAGGACGAATTACTGTTTACGTGTTTATTCATTGATTTACACATCTTAAATGGTCTAAAATTTTATAGAATTACAATAAAAACATTCAAAAAAAAAATAATAATAATTTGCATACGATGCACCTTTTAACATACGTTATTAATAAATCTGGCAATGTAGCAATCAACATTGTTTATGACGCGTATTATTTAAACGACTTTATGCTTCAGACTAGAATCCTGCATCATGTGCGAGTCGGTTTTGCATTTATTTTTGACCAGCAGGTCCATCTACCGTCAAAACATTTTTTTATCAAAGAATTTTGTATGCTGCTTTTATATTATTCTAAACTTTTGAATGCAGAAATTAGCCACAGTAATTTAAATTAAGATGACTCGTAACATGAATTTAATTACAATTTAGTAAATATTATTAATACTTAAAATCTAAAACTTTATATGTGACAATTATTTGTGTTCCAATGTATGTTTACCTTTTAATTTTACTTTACATGTATATTAAATTCACTGAAAGACCTCTTCAATAAAATAACTATATTTTATATAATAGAATTTTAATTAATACCTTGCAAAACATGAATTTAACGTTACTTTATTACGAATTTGAGGCAGGTCGTTTAAAGATATTCCGCAGATCCGAGTACGGGTCAAGTTTATTTGACAAGCACAGGGTCTACATCAGCTACGGATTCAAATGTTCGCGAATATTTGTCAAATGTTTTGTTTCGATTTCATTTTTATATAGGATGTAGATTTTTCATTGTCTGACAAAATTAACTTTTACAAAATATCGAAGAGTGATCAGGCCTGGATTCGAACCTAGTACCTTTTACTTAATGCCCTACCAACTAGATTATCGCAATCGACATTTAACTCTCACAATTCCGTTTTATGAAAGTTGATGGAAAGATATCTAGTGGGATAGTTCAGTTGGTGGCACATTTAATCAAAGTTTACAAGTTCGAATCCTAACCTGGTCACTTTTCGTTCTTGTGAAAATTAATTTGACAAACCAATCAAAAATCTTTAGTGTATAAATAGTTGAATTATTCGTTGTCATCCAGCAATTATGGAGTTAGTTAAAATTTCTATACATAACAATGCATTTGTATTCGCACAGTTAGGGAAAAAAGAATGTTTTCGACTTTTGTTACGAATGAATTGGTCAAATCCTATGCATTTGAAGACTCTGATAGTTTATAAATGAATGTTTAGACGGTTTTCAGTTTAACATAAAAAAGCCATAATTCACACAAGAACATTTTTATTAATGCATTATGTATCACATATTATTTGATTATCAGTTAGAATAATTTACTAAATCCATATTTTGGGCTTTTGATTTAGTATCTGTCAATTTTAAATGTGGGACTCAAGCAATGTTGCCAAACTTGGGAACTTTTTTATTCAATAGTCACCAATAATTTTGGAAAGTGATATTTGATATATATATATAACAGACGATTAATATCGAAGTGATCAGACAACCGTTCCAATTAAAATTTAGTGGAGGTTATTGAATAAAAAAAAAAGTCCCCAGATCTGGCAACACTGGACTCAAGCTAATTTTAAATAATAATAATAATAATCAAATTTAAAAAATGTATATGACTATCTTAATAATAAATAATAGTTTAAAATAAATAATAGTGTGACTATCTTAAATATACATATATATTATTATTAATCCACTAATTAATAGCGGGATAGTAGTTCAGAACGTTTGACAAAAATCAGTAGAATATGATAAGTTTAATAAACAACACTAATAATTGATTACTTATTTGAATCCGGTTTTTTATTGTAAAGAAGAGATTAAAAAAAAAAGAAAAGAAAACAGAACTTTAGAACATTCAAAATACTTTCCCTCTAACTTAATCACAAAAATAATTTAGAAACTTTAAAATTAATTTTCTTTTAACTTTTATTTAAATAAATAATTAACATTTATATACTTTTAAAGTCTTCTATTAACTATACTCTTATTGTGACAAAAAATAAAATATTCCTTACTTAATACCCTGCGAAGGAGGGGGGAAATCCACTGAGCTGCTTTTTTTTTTTCTCTCTCTCTCTCTCTCTTTCCAATTATTCGTTTGTGACTGAAATGCAATTTCAGTTTTAAAAAATGTAAGCGATCTTTCTCCTATAAATACCAAATAACATTTACACTCACAAACTTTAAAGTAAATTATTTTTTTCTAATAAATTATTTTCACTTTTAAACCTGTTGCTCATAAAATGTTAATTCTAAATACTCTTTTTTTTTTTTTTTTTTTTTTTTTTTTTAATGGCAGCTCTTAACCCTTTCAGGGGCAAGCAAATTTTCTTCATTTAAAATCAACAGCCACCAGAAATCACCAACAGTGTTAAAAGACAAGAAATAAATTAAGTTATTTGTCTAAGTTATGAAAGAAAAAAATTATAAAAAATCCCGGGGACAGTTTTTGCAATTTTGAATTAAAATTTGTGGAATTAAAATTTGCACTATGCAACCACCGCCCCTGAAAGGGTTAACTGTCTAAATGTATAAACTTAAATTAAATTATATATTTACTGTACAGAAATAACAGTAAGCAACAATGATTTAAAAAAAAAAAAAATTTACCTTTTTTATTAATTTATTTATCGACACAATGTTACAATATATATATACATACATACATATATATATGTATATACATATACTTGCGCTTTTTTTTTTTTTTTTTTTTTGCATTTTAAATGCTTAAAATTGAAATACAGTAGATTTTCGGAAATTAAATACAAATATAATCAAACCTGCTACTGTTTGCTTTAACTATTATTATTATTTAATGTATTCTAAATTTTACATTTGTAATACAATTTTATCGGTAAATCGATTCGTAGGTGCTTGTATTTAAATAAAAATGCGAATTTTGACTTCAGTTAGCATATTTTAAAATAAGAATGTATTTATGAAATGATAAATTACAAAACTAATAAATTATTTTTTTACTTTCTTTTGAAATTTAAAAGTCAATTTTTTAAACAGATTCTAGGATTTTAACTGTAATAAGGAGCTAACTGCGTTTAAGTATCGTGTGATTCGATTTGTGCAGAGGGCGCTGCTGATTTTATCAATGTTTTGTTTTGAAGAAGAAAAATGAGAAAGGGCAGACGTTTGTCTATGCCGTATATGCTGTAATACTTAAAATTCTAAAATTTAAATTACGTTTTGTTAAAATTCTTTATAAATGATTTTTTTTCTTGTGCTATTTAAAGTCAAATAATTAATAATTCGCATAGGAAACAGAAAATATAGGATAAAAATACATTATTTTCAGCTAATTAAAACTTTATAATAACAGGAGACTTGGCGTTGGAATATTAAAACTCGAATAAACGACTACGTCAGAAACGCCAAAGAAAAATATTGGAAATGCATACAGCTGTTTCGGCAGCTTTATGCGTGCCGTCATCAGTGCAAAAAGGATACTGAATCTGCAGAAATGCTCGTATATATAGGAGAGGGGCCGAATTTAGTTCAACCAATAGAATTACGGGAAAGGTGGGGAGAGTGGCCAATAGGAATTTATTAAAGTTAGCTGTGTAAACAGTAGAAAAATTAAGAAAATGTGGACTGAATATAAAATTTCCAACAGTCAGACAAATAGGGAATAGCGAAATCACAATTTACAAGGTTTTTAAAATTTTTATAAATATGAAAAGCTTCAAAGAAATCGAGTTCATGAATGGATTTAGGTCTGCAAATTATTTTAGCTGAATTAAATTTAAAATTATGATTTTCCTCCCAGCAATGTTTAGAAATAGCCGATTTATTGGTTTCTTGTTTGCGGACGTAATTCATATGTTCTTTTAGACGAAATTTAAGACTGCGTTTAGTTTGGCCAATGTATGATAAACCACACTGACAGGAAATACTATAAATACCCCAAGAATTTTGCGTATCAATGGGATCTTTTAACTGAGAAAAGGTGAGTTTATTGGAAGGCGAAAATATTATTTTAAAATCATATTGTTTGAGAATTTTAGCTATGGTT
Organism: Salticus scenicus; assembly: GCA_963930645.1. NCBI lineage: Eukaryota > Metazoa > Arthropoda > Arachnida > Araneae > Salticidae > Salticus > Salticus scenicus. The sequence continues at coordinate 270,272,888 of OZ005648.1, forward strand.
TGACTGGATTTAGGAAAATAGGGTAAGACAATACTGATATTAGAAGAGACTGACTTAGTAGAAGAAATACGAGGGAGTTGTAATTTTTGGATAGCTTTGTCTATAATGTAAGGGTCATAACCTCTGTCAATTGCAATGGCTTTCAGGTATTTAATTTCAGATTTTAATAAACTAGGATTTGAACAAATATTAAGGGCACGGTTTACAAAAGTATAGACGTCATCCACCTAACCAATGTCATGTCACCCACCTAACCAAAAAATGGCTGCTTTCTATACTTTTGTAAACCGTGCCCTTAATATTTGTTCAAATCCTAGTTTATTAAAATCTGAAATTAAATACCTGAAAGCCATTGCAATTGACAGAGGTTATGACCCTTACATTATAGACAAAGCTATCCAAAAATTACAACTCCCTCGTATTTCTTCTACTAAGTCAGTCTCTTCTAATATCAGTATTGTCTTACCCTATTTTCCTAAATCCAGTCAAACCATAGCTAAAATTCTCAAACAATATGATTTTAAAATAATATTTTCGCCTTCCAATAAACTCACCTTTTCTCAGTTAAAAGATCCCATTGATACGCAAAATTCTTGGGGTATTTATAGTATTTCCTGTCAGTGTGGTTTATCATACATTGGCCAAACTAAACGCAGTCTTAAATTTCGTCTAAAAGAACATATGAATTACGTCCGCAAACAAGAAACCAATAAATCGGCTATTTCTAAACATTGCTGGGAGGAAAATCATAATTTTAAATTTAATTCAGCTAAAATAATTTGCAGACCTAAATCCATTCATGAACTCGATTTCTTTGAAGCTTTTCATATTTATAAAAATTTTAAAAACCTTGTAAATTGTGATTTCGCTATTCCCTATTTGTCTGACTGTTGGAAATTTTATATTCAGTCCACATTTTCTTAATTTTTCTACTGTTTACACAGCTAACTTTAATAAATTCCTATTGGCCACTCTCCCCACCTTTCCCGTAATTCTATTGGTTGAACTAAATTCGGCCCCTCTCCTATATATACGAGCATTTCTGCAGATTCAGTATCCTTTTTGCACTGATGACGGCACGCATAAAGCTGCCGAAACAGCTGTATGCATTTCCAATATTTTTCTTTGGCGTTTCTGACGTAGTCGTTTATTCGAGTTTTAATTAAAACTTTACTTGCTATTGCTGAACCACACTTATAAATTTAAGCTGCTCCTGGTGATTATTTAACATTCTATTTTTACTTCGTACATATAAAATTGTTTATTAATCTAATTCAATTCAATCGTCTAGTTAAACTATAAACAAAAATTATTGTTTAAAAATAAAGGTATGCATCTTCAAATAGAATTACATATCGAATAGTGATTCTTTGATGAATATTTAAATTCCAGTCTATATATTCTTTCCCCTTGCTGTTTTTTTTTCCCTTAATTGTTTATAAATAATGTAATTTTTTCATTACAAAAATGTCAACTTGAAAAATTTGAAAATAATTAATCTCTCTCTGTATATAATATTAAATAGGGCGCAAATATTTTTATTTAATTTGTTATTATCGTTAATTTTTCTGTTTTATTTCTCAATAAACATTAAAAACGAACGTTTCTACTTCAGAAAAACATTAAAGGTCTCTAATATACTTCGCAAATAATTAATTAAAATAATTTTTAATTTTGAAATGCACATGTAAAATATTTGTTTTAACATCTTCTTTTATTTTTATCTCTAATGTTACAAAAGACTTAAAATAACTTACAGTATTTTTTTTCCCTGCTGTAACTTTTAAAATTGTAGTTGAAATATACTTATGTATCAGGGCTGCCTGAACCGGCCGGTTTTTTGTTTTGTTTTGTTTTTGTTTAAACCGCTTAAAAAAGTTTTATTAACATTAAAAAAACCGGCTTTTATTAAAATAATTGTTTTTTTTTTTTTTTTTTTTTTTATGAAAGTGATGACTACAGTATTAATATAATTAAATTATATTGTAATAAAAAATTTAATGAATAAGAGTAAAATTATACAGTGAAGAGAAATAATTCTAAATGACAAATATAGGAAAATAAAAACCACACTCTATTAGAAAATTGATTCGGTTCAATACAATTTAAATTATTAATAAATATTTTTTTCTCAATAAAAATGCTAAAAGAAATTAAATGTACCAATCACTTGGCTCAGTTTAACAATACACTTTAAATTATTTTTCTGCTTGTTCTAAACAAAGTGATGTGTAGAAAAATATCCTTTCAGTTGAAGTTGGAGGACAGCTCTACAATTTAACAAAATACCGCATTTTTCTGCATGTAATTCACAGGTCAACTATATGAGTTTTGCACCAGAAATTTTAATTAATAGATAAGGCTATTTTTAAATAAGATTTTGTTTTGTACAAATACAGCTTTGTTTGTAAATTAAACTTTCTGGTATAAAACTGATTTTTCTTACCTGAAGACTATAAGCAGAGGAATGGGAAAATAAAAAATAAGTAAATAAACCTTAGCTGTTTAATGTTAACTTTTGCAAGACTTTTATCGTTTGTTTTTCTGGAGATAGTTCAATATATGTCTTTTAGAGAACTTAAGAGACTTAATTTTTCAGAGTTCAAATGGCTTTCAAAATGAAAAGAAATAGCATGTCTCGATTTTAATTTTATTAGTTTCTTGATCACTAACCAATGCAGTTCATTCTTAGATCAATGTAATCTAATTATGGGAAATATGTGAAAGCCAAAATTAATTTTCCTCTCTTTCTGTATAAATGTTAGAAGAAACAAAAAGCAAAAATGTATATTAATATTTATTTAGTATATATTATGATTATGGAAATATATATTATTTAATTAAAGAAAGAAAATACTTAAAGCTCTAAATATAAAAATGAAAACTGTGTAAATTAACAATATATTTATGTCCTTCCCCTATGAATAAATGACTTTATTTATGTTCATCGTGTAATATTTCATATGTGATAGTAATAATTATTCAAATTATAATGAGAAATACCTTTATAGATTAAACTATTCTAATTACAATGTTAACTTTCTCTTTAACCTAAAATGGTATTAGTAACATTCATTAAAATGCAGCAGATGTGCTAAATGCATAATGAGATACTTAAGTAAAAAAAGCCAAAAAAGGCCGGCTTTTTTGCAGCCATGCTATGTATTGTATTTAAAAAATAAATAAATAAATAAATAAACATATATTTCAATTTATAACCCGGTGTGACCTAAATATGAGTACAACATAATAATATACAATCTATTCAAAACTAGATTTGCACATATTGGACATAGATAATGATACGTGTAGTCTCCCGAATATTTATTTATATAAACTTATTTTACATCGTTTTTCTATTTATTTTATTATTACGTATTTTTATTATTGTTAGTATGTTATTATTATTTTTTTAATATTTTATTTATTTATTTAGTTTGTAACTGCGGTATGATCTTTCATAAAACTGTTCTATATTATATTCATGACATTTATGTAAAAACAGAAGTAACAATATACAAGAAACCTTGTGTAAATTGAATAACAGCTACTGTTAAACTGTTTTGACTATTAATATATTTGAATAAAAATTATTTAAGGAATGTAAAGAAATATTTATAAAATGAAAAATCCTGTTATTTACATTACATTTAACTATATGGATATGTGTGACATAAACAAGATACGTGTGTAATAGTATATCAGTAAAAATAAACAAAGAATGAAAATATTCACAAAGAATAAAAAGCAACAAAATTTTATTGCATATATCATACTTGTCTCTAAAACTATTATATAGTATAGTCTTTATTGTTTGCTTTTAGTTTGTATTCTTATGTATATATAGCACTAAGTAAAAAATGCAGTATAATGGTAAAAGTAAATATCTGTGAAAAAAAGCCAAAAGTTTGGTAATATTTTTTTGAGAACTCGGGAAAATCTGATAAAAAATTGCAGCTATTTCAATTATGATGGCATGATAAGGGGCGCAAATTTCCCGGTCATTTCCCGAGTTGGGAAATGACGTCACGCGGGAAGTTCGGGAAATTAGAACTACCATATAGGAGCCATGTTTGTTTATATATTTGTTTCCCGGGAAGATGAGATGCGTACGGAAGTAGTTATATCTCGGTCATTTTTCGTACGGCTCCTATATGGTAGTTTTAATTTCCCGAACTTCCCGCGTGACGTCATTTCCCAACTCGGGAAGTGACCGGGAAATACTTTCGAATGCGCCCTTCAAGTTGTGTTAAAAATACTCCCCAAAGCGTTTATTATTATTATTATTATTATTATTATTATTATTATTATTACTAGTTAGTTGTTGGGCGACTAAGGCGCCCGTTGAAAAATGATCATTTCATTTTATTTATTTCTCACACCAAATAATTCATTTGCTAACAAGCCCGTGCGAAATTTTCGCACTTTATTTTTCTCTTCGTTACCTTTAAAATTTAAAATTATTATTATTATTTTATAGACGTCATTTTTTTTCTATGCATGAGCAAATTTAATATTATATATATATATATTATTTCACGTGAAAGCATATTTCATTTTATGCTGCTGAAAAAAAAAAAAAATGGCAACAAATAAAAATTTAAATGTCTATTTTAAAGCTGTGTCTATTTTCATATTTTAATTATTTTTTTTTTTAAATCTAATAAAAAATTCGTTACAAATAAGGTACCGAATGAAAGGGGTGATTTTTCTGAATCCATCGGATCGAACAGCTTATCGATCGGACAATTAGATTTTTTTTAATTAACTAAAGTGTGAAAGTTAGGTGGCAACTTGCGTTCACACACAGGCAGAGTCCTAGGAAATCTCTTAAGCCTGTAACGTGTAAGAGTCAGGCATTGATGAGCGTAACAATATATGCTAATGATTATTATTATTACGCGCAAAATATATTTTTAAGACTCAGAAGAAGAAATTTTAATTCGCAAGGAAAATTCATCTTATTCTTCTCTAGATACCTTAAAAACGCGATTTATATATATATATACTGGATTTCAGCATTTTTAACTCCATTTTTCCTTCATGCATTCCTTTTTATTTCAATAGTCATTTTGGTTAATTTCTTTCATTTCTTATCTTGTGTTGCATGAATTTACTGGACTAATGGATTAAGACTACTAACTCACCGTTTAGGTTTAAGGTTTAAGTGATATACGTCATTTCTCTTATGCGTAAGTACTTTAACATGTTTTTACTATTCAGTGAAATTTACTTAAATGGTAATTGTGACAATAAATTTATACGTAATACATCTAATTATTAAATTCATTGTTGGTATTTTCATCTTTCTCTCATTTGCTGAGTATTGTAAAGGAATTAAATAATTTAATATATATATATATATATATATATATATATATATATATATAAACATATAAAAAAATTAAAGATTCTTTATTATTCTCTCGAATAATTATTTTTATTATTAAGAGTAGGTTGACTATAATTTTAGCAACAACTAAAAAAATAAATAAATAAATAAATAAGATAATGAATGAATTGCTAAATAAATTGCTTTCGACTGGCCTGTACTGTAGAAAAAAAGATGTTTCACGTTACTTAGAAGAGAGAAAAAAATTCTCTCTGTTTTTTCTCATTTTTTTTTTTTTTTCTCGAAACACTAATTATCTCATAAAAAATTAATTAATCAGTTTTAATTGATTTTTTTTTCAAAGTAATTTTCATTAGTCAGTCTCATACTGTATTACAGTTTTGAATTCTTTTGTCTTAATTATATCCATGATTATTGAAAATTCTTCGTTTTTCTCGAGATCCTTGAAATGCACTTTTGCCGACCATAAAACAATTAGTCAATTTCTTTTTTTCTTGCGGGGGAGGGGGGATGCTATGTATCTGAATGTAACCTTCTTAAAACAATATGAAACAGTATTTGATCTTCAAAAAAGCAATTTTCTAATTTTGAAAATCATTTGTTATCTTCGGAATTGTGTTTCTTGAAAGTTGAGTGGTTAATTAGTGTTGGTAAAGTTTTTTTCGGAGGAAATTTGCATTATAAAATACGCAATAATGTTATTCCACTTTATAACAGGGTTGAACTGTACTTCCATGCAATGGTTTTTACCACCCTTGAGAAAACACGTTTTTCTTATATTAATAAATAAATAAAATAAAATAAACTTTTTTTTTTTTTTTTTTTTTTTTTTTTTTTATGAGTTATTAAGTTTTTTCCTTGTGGAAGGGCTAATTTAAAAAGTACCGATTTATCAAAAAATTAACAAACGTTATAACAAAGATTATAAAAAAGTTAGTATATTAACAAAGTAATTTGTATTAACAAAGTTATAACAAAAGATTTATTGCTAAATTAGTTTGTTTTTTTTTCCATCATGTGGCGCTTTAATTGTAAAATTACTTTTTTATAGTATAGCAGTATATTCAACAACTTAAATAGAATTATAAATGTTCTGTGTCAGACGGTGCGCATAGGGAATTCTCATAATAAAGCCTAACAACGCTTTATCTCTTAACAATATTGTGATTTTCTTTTAGAACGACAACAGCAGTAAATATTAATTTAATTTAAATACACATTTACATTTGAAATCGTATGCAACACGCCAAAGTCAGATGAATCAGTGTTCGCTATATGGCATCATTTGTTAAAAATATGAGAAGGTATAGCGCCATCTGTTGGTGAAAATGTAATTAATATTTTTTCTTATATACAAAAAAAAAAAAAAAAATCCATGCTTTTCTGCGCATTTCAGTGAAACCGCATAGTGTTCTGCAAACACTAAAACCCTATAATTATAACAATTCTTCATAACATTAAAACCATATACTACTTTTCTGAATTGGAATAATTTTCTTACTTTCCTTTCATTTTCTTATTATTATTTATTTATTTATTTATTTGCCAATCCTGTCTGTTTTTTATTTTTATAAATTAATACAATATGATTTCCATTAGTAATATATTTTAGAAATTAATTTAACAGTTCGTTCACGCGGCAAAAATGTGTTCCTGCTAAATGTTTACTCGTTTTATATGAATATTTCAGAGGTTTACCACTAGGGGTAAAACAGTACCTTAGGAAGAATTTAATAACTTTGATTAGTGAATAGAGATTAGGATTGATATCTTGGGTGAGTTAAAATGCTCAGGGTTTTGGTTTTAATTTTATTCAATTAACGCAGCCTCAAGAAAACACAAATCGCATATATTCAGCTTTTTTTTTTTTTTTTTTTTTTTTTTGTAGTTGTAAAACACAAATCTGAAAGGAATGCATTTTCCAAGAGGCGTTTTAATTTAATTTAATTTATTGTTTAATTTTTATGAACATTAACCAGACATGCCAACATTTTAATTTACTACGAATCACTGTTAGTACCCATCCTATTTGACACCACTTTTCTTGAAGGGTATTTTTCTTCCTAATTAATCGTAATTACATATTGGAGAAGATTTGACTACAAATAAAGTGATATGAAAAAAGGGTGGTTACTAACACTGCTCCAGAATAAATTAAAATGTTGGCATGTCTGGTTAACTAATAGTGACACTGTCTATATTATCTACTAGCAGGCTTTGCCCGCTTCGCTGGACATTAAACTTAAATGAAGTCTCAAAATACCATATCTTTATTAATAACCTAAGTTCTCGCTGTGATTGGTAGAGATTTTCTCGCTCGCAAATTAAGGACTCTGGGTCTCCACTGTCTTCGGCACAACTTACTCACTTTTTACTTCCCCTTCCTCAGCGGTGAGTTCGAAGTTTTGCAAAATCACACTAATGTACATAATGCGTACACTTAATCAATATCCAGTCTGGGTCCCCACAGCCTTCGGAACACACTTCTTACTTCTCCTTCCTCAGCGCAGTGTTGCCAGACTTGGGGACTTTTTTATTTAACTACCACCAATAATTTTGAGAAGTAAAATTTGACATACATAATAGACGATTAATCGTCGATGTGATTAGGCACCTGTTGCAATAAAAATTTAATGGTGGATGTTGAATAAAAAAGTCCCCAAATCTGGCAACACTGCCTCAGCGGATGAGTTCAAAGTTTTGCAAAATCCCACTAATGTACATAATGCGTACACTTAATCAATATCCGCGCACAAAAATTCGCCATTCTAAGATAATTCAAAGCGAATTCAAACGGAAAAACATGTTTTTACACATGTTTATTGGGAACAACTTCAGTATAACCCCACAACGATATTTGGCGATTTTTTTTGTTGGCGTTTATGGCTAAATCATAAATCATATATGATAAATGATAAAATCATAATCTAAATCATAAAATCGTAATCTAAATCATAAGATCAAAAATCCAAAATAAACAACATATTAGGCTGCATATTATATCGCAAACAGTCCAGAACGTCATCGTTATCCTTCAAAACGGCGCCAAAGAAAAATCGGCAGATTCAGCTGTGGGGTTATACTAAAGTTATACCGTTTATTGCCCTCCGACTCCGAGAAGGTGTGTGTGGGGGGGGGGGGGGGATTTCGAATTTCGTGAAATCCAGTTACAATAAGTGCCGGATGGAAACAAACAATTTACGCACCAAATTTCGCGACCACAGAAGTCTTTAATAGAAAATATTATAAATAAATAAATACAAAACGCACAGCTTTAGTATGGGAACCCTTTGGTGACTTTAAATATTTTAAGCCATTTCTGCGATGAACTGAATTAGCTATCTCACTTGTGCAATTAAAGATCTTGGCGAGAAACGTCCGAGCTACTTCGGTTCCGAATTTCAAATTTTGCCAAAGGGATCCAATACTAAAGCTGTTCCGTATCGAATCTGGTTTGAAAACGGAAAAAGGGTAAAATAAATTAGAAATATCAGACCTATATTTATAAATTTGATACCGAATGAAAGGGGCGATTTTGCTGAATCCAGGGGTTCAAACAGTTTTTCGATGCGACAATTAGATTTTTAAAAAATAACTAAAGTATGAAATTTCAGTGGCAACGGAAAAACGGATAAAATGAAAAATAAATTAGAAATATCAGACTTATTGTTACAAATTCAGTACCAAATGAAAGAGGTGATTTTTCTGAATCCTGGGGTGTAAACAGTTTTTCGATACGACAATTAGATTTTTTTAAATTAACTAAAGTATGAAAATTAGATGGCAACACTTCATTTCAATCTTTTCATAATTTGTAGTGCGAATCACGCGAATACAAAAGTCTTTAACTTAAAAAATTATTTTTATATTTTATTTTTCCATTCAAAGCATTTTAGTGAAAAAATATTTATGGCGCATGCGCAGGCGTTTTTTACCCACAATTTAAACACTAACCATAATTTTGAAAATTTCTATAGATATAATTTCAAGTTGGGTGAAGACCTAAGTTTCTGCCAAGCGACGTTGAATTCCGTCCAGCCGTTCTCGAGTGATGCCCGGACAAACGTGTTTTAGTCTTTTACCCCCTAGGGGGGAACGGGGGAGAATTTCTGAAAAGTTGATAGATATAATTTTAAGTTGGGTGAAGACCTAAATTCCTGCCAAGCGCCGTTGAATTCCGTCCAGCCGTTCTCGAGTGATGCCCGGACAAAAAAAGCGACATTCGGACACGATGACACACACACACAGGCAAAATTTTCTGAAGTCATTTTCGGCTTTCATGGGGTGTAAAACGTAAAGATATCGCAAAATTTTTCGATTCCGACAAATTTACAGACAAAACTCTGATTTTATTAATATAGATATCATTCTATATAGAATGATATAGATGAAATTTTTGTGATTACCATAGTATCCTAGTTTTACTTGGTTACCTTTTCCCCAACCCTTTTTTCCTCTGTCTTCGTCTTCTTTTCTCTTTTCCTCTTTCTATTTTCTTTCTACTCATTCTTCATACCATTACTGTGTGTAAAGATGTGTGTGTGTGCTTGAATTGTTCTGTATGTGTTTACATATGAATGTAGTATGCAATGCAATTCAATAGAGGGGATATGCAACAAAGTATGCCCTCATTCCCTCCACACCCAAACATTGTTTGTAACTACGAAGTCAATTTTCTAAATCAATCTGTTATTGGTATACACAGTTGAAAATTATATATTTAAAATCCTCGTAAAACCCTATTGGTATTTTTTTCCTTATTTGATTGGAAATTTATTGTGATAAAAATATCTGACAGTATTAAGAATAAAGTTGTCGCGTATTCCACTTTAGGCATAAATGAAAACTAAGACTTAGTAGAAGACTTTGAGAAGTTAGACTGCTTTGATCTCTATTGGTAACCTTAATCTTCTTTCTAGGCGTCTTTATCGATTACTAGTAGCCACTGAATCGATTTCGCCTTTACTGTCAACTCCCCTTCCAATTCCCATCTTCAAATTTCCTTGTTATCAATCAAGGGCGGGTCCAAACTCCAAACTGGGATGGAAATCCACGACTTAGTTGCGGAGACAAAATTTGGACTTTTAATGTTTTCGAAAGCCATTAAAAATGACTTTAAATATATAAATCCCTGATAAAGAAAGGGAAAGATATAAAGCAGAAAAAATGCGCCGATATATTTTGTTTTCGTTGTTCCTAACTTTTTAAATATAAAATGTATGTCCTCAGAAAAAATAAGGTAGAATTACTTTCACAATTAACGTATTTTGCTTAATATAGAAATATATAATAAAAAATTCCTCTGTTTTCCGTTGCAAAAGTAACCATATCTTATGGAAGATGGAAGGTTAAAACAAAATTCGTTTTTCTTCAAATTCGTTTCTTCTGAGACAAAAAAAAAAAAAAAAAAAAAAAAAAAATACATATTTATATTCTGCATTATTTTTTGAACAAATTTAATACAATTTTCTTCCATTTATGTTGTATAGTAAAGTGCCAATTGCAAAGAAAAAAGCATTGTGTTCTACGGGGATCGCTCCGATTTGGCAATAAATTGGCCAACTTTCCGTCAACGTCCAGTCTCTTCCTAATATAGGGTCTCTAGTAATTCCTCTATTTAAGGGAAGGTTATATCTCAGCTTCTATAGTGTATGATTGCACCATACGTGATATGTATCAAGACCATGATGGAAAACTATGTTGTTTCAATTTGGGGGCGCATATCGACCGACAAGTGGCGAGTCTATGATGCATTTTCACTCCATTTACGAATAGGTAATTTGTCAACCTCTGTGGTATATAAATGCACCACACTTGGTATGTACAACTGATATTATGAAAAACGATGCTAATTTTATTTGGGTGCATATCAGATGATGGGGGGCGCTGCCAGCTACAATATTCCCCGTTCAAGAGAATGCTATATAAATACTAAAAATTAGGTGTGTGATATAGACATGAAAATTCATGCTGATTCAGTTTTGATGGATATTGGACGATAGGTGGCGCTGATGCATTCACTTTTTGCTATTTTTTAGATGACTATATCTCAGCATTTATTGGTTAAAATTGCAAAAACTTTATTTGTGAAATCTTTATTGTAAGAAGCTGTGGTGATTAAATTTTTGTGTATGTTAATCGGTAGCTAGTGCTGTGATATAGAATGATATGGAAGAAAGATTTGTGATGATAATAGCCACAGCCTACTAGTTTTTATTTGTGTTTAATTATTTATTTCCTATTTCATACTTCGTACAAATGCTTGATACGGTGTACCTCAGTAACAGGGAAAATATCTTATCCGAAAATTTAATGAAACAAATTATCTATTTTATTTTGTTGAATTTATTTATTTATTTATTTTCCATATCTTTTACTTCATATGACTAACAATGCTTGATATGGTATGAATGAGTGACAGGGAAAAATATCTTATCCGAAAGTTTAATTAAACCAACTGTCTATTTTACTTTATCTAGTTGAATTTATTTTACTTATTTATTTATTTTTCATATCTCGTATAACTATACAATGATAGTAGTATAACTAGGTGCTATAGTGGGGAGGGAGAGGGGCATATATATATGTATATATCGAAAAAGTTGATGAAATCAATTATTAAGACTGAGGGCCTATTAGTCTCAATCTGGGATTTTTGCGTTGTCGTTTTCGATAGTTGGACATTTGTCGAAATCATTTTTCGATAGTTGGACATTTATCGAAATCTAAAATTTATCGAAAATATAATTGAATAATTTGAAAGCGATGTTATAATTGGGAAGAAAAAAAAAACTAATAGTCCTCCGTCCTAAACTAAATTCTGCTTTTGCCAGAATTTCATCAAAATCTTTTTTTTATTATTATTATTATTGAAAAAGAAAAAGAAAAGAAAATTAATAATAATCAGTATCGTTACAAGTGATATCGAAAAAGTTTTTTTTAATAATTTTGAATTAGGAAATAAAAAGTGTGCGTGAAATAATATGAAATAAAAATAAGTAAAAAATGAATTTAATGATTTAATGTTTTTGTTTTTGTTGTATAATTGAGAAATTTTGAATTTTTAATTTCAAAACACTACAAAAAAATTGGCAAACTTCCATATTCGAATGAAAACACAAACATTTCATTTCAAAGGATGATATTTACACAATAAATATCCAACTAATATACTAATTAAAAGGAAAATGATAAATATTCTATCATAATTTGAAGTCAAATTTGTTTTCAAATGTCTAAATAAAGTATCTGATATAAGATACTAATATGTTGCATCGGAATAGATTTGATATCGGTCATCCTTGGCAGAAAAAAAAAAAAAAATATCGCCAAATTATTTGGCGAACATTAATTCCTTTCAAAAATCATGGTTTTTTTTTTTTATTATTATTATGGTTTTGTTTCATACAACTGTAACAGCGCTGAATGCAGTATACTTCAGTGCAACAATACAACATTATTTTATAGAAAATCTTATTGATACGAATTATTACTTATTTTCCACATTACATACATCGAGATCTGTAAAATTAAACCGAAGTAAGAACGAAAAATCATGCTGTACGCATTGATTATTAACACTTTCCAACTGTACGTACCTGTTGTATTGTATAAATTTCAATATTTTTTGCCTACGTTATCACACAGCAGAGAGACAGAAGGACTGAAAAGTATACAATTGACTAACTAAATTTAAAACCACACTTAGACATTGTTGGAAAGTATTAAAAAGGCTTAATGCAAAAGAAAATCCAGCCTTTAGATTATAATTGCAGCCCTTGATGTATCTGAGTATTTTAGTATAACCCTGTAAATCTGAAGGTTAATCATATCATATTCTATACAAAACATTATTTTAGAATATTAACAATACATGTCAATTTCTGTATTATTTTTACAGTAGAAAGTTATTTAAATGTGATTTTTAAAAATGTCTGTCCTAAAACGCAATGCTTTGGCCTTTTTTTTTTTTGTCGTGACTATACATAAACTAGCTGTACAGGACCTATTAATGTCATTTTAAATAGGGAATATTGCATAGGGAACTTCAGTAATATATATTTACGGACGCTGGATGCGGGAGACAGACAGATAGAAAGATAGACAATCGAACAGACATACAAACAAATTAAAATCATATTTACACTTAAAAATTGTTAGAAAATGTTAAAAACATTTAATGTAAACGAAAATGCAAGTTTTTATTAATAGCTCTTAATGTAACTGACTATTTTTATGTGGCCCTGTAAGACTAATACTAATCAATACTATATCCTATAGAAAGCATTCGTTTGTGCATATGAATAACATATTTCAATTTCTTTAAGCTTTGTGCAAAGTAAAGTTATTAAAATTTGGTCTGTAGAAATACATCTCATAGAATGCAATGCTTTGAAATACTTTCGAGTGTCCCTGTACAAAAACCAGTGATAGTATTTACTCCATTTTACATAAGAAACATCCTATAGTGAACTTTAATAACATATTTTAATTTCATTAAGATTTGTGTATAGTAAAGGTATTAAAAATGGTTTATAGAAATACTTCTCATAGAACACAATGTGCTTTGGAATACTTTCGGGTGTCCCTGTACGCAAACCAGTGGTGATATTTACTCCATTTTATATATGAAACATCCGATAGTGAACTTGAATAACCTATATCAGTTTCAAGAAATTCCATAAATATTTACGGGAGTTAGAGCGCGGACAGACAGGCAGACAAACCGATGTCATTAACACTACTTTTCAACCTTGTTGGAAAGTGTTAAAAAAACTGGAATAACTTAAAAAGGGAAACAAGTGGTAAATGGAAAAGTCAAAGGAACAGCAAATATACTGAATGCGTTGTGTTTTGAGGTGTCACAGTTCAAAAAATATATTATCTGTTTACGAATTTTATGTGGGAAAAAAAAAAAATATATATATATATATATATATATATATATATATATATATATATATATTTGTTATTATTTTAGGCTTACTTCTTAAAATTGAAAAAGTTCAGACAAAACAAAAAATAAATCTACACAAATAAAGAGAAGTGTCTGTGTGTGTGTGTCTGCGCTCTGGTGCTCACATTGCAGAACGCAGAACTATACAAAACTTGACAAATGGGTACCTGGGACACTGTAGGTGGGCACCTCATCGAGATTTTTTCGAATTTGAATTTTTTTAATTAATGTTTTTTCGATTTTAAATATTGGCTTCAATATTTCATTTTTCTTTTCTTTCATATTTCTTTTTTCTTTCATATTTCATTTCTTCTTTCGTTTCAATCGTTTATGTATCTTAGCAACGGCTATTACGCCATTTATTTTTCATTTGTTTGAACGCGATTTTTTTTTTTTTTTTAACTTTCATTACCCTACTACCGTAGGTAATGGAAGTATTGTATTTGGTCCAAAAATTCGATATCGAGATTTCACCTGATTTACACGTTTTAAGGTCCCCTGAGTCCAAAAAAGGGGTTTTTGGCAGTTGGTCACTGTGTGTGTGTATGTGTGGAATCATCCGGCTATCATATCTCCGAAACTAATACAGATAAAACGAAGAAACTTCAGAATTGACACAGGTTTGGTGTACAGATAAAGTTTTCAAATTTTGGTGAAAATTGGAAAACCGGAAGTCCGTATCTCAAAAACTGCTTTAACGATTTTCTTCAAAGTTACTATATAAACACTCTATTAGATGTCCTTTCGAATGGTATAATTACTTAGTTCAGGAAAATTGATAGGCGTCCTGTAGAAATAGCTCAATTTCAGGTCTCTCAAGTGCGTTCCATTAAAAACGGCTGTACGTATTTTTTTTCAAACTCGGCATAACTCTTTTTTAAACATCTTTTCATATGTAATTGTTGTTTCCCGGTCAACAATTGAGTTTGTCTAGTTTTGGTGAAAGCCTGTATCTCAAAAATGGCTCTAACGATTTTTTTTAAATTGTTTCATAAATCAATTTTAGATATCCTTTCTCATGTATTACATGGTTATTACAGGAAAATTAACAGCCGTCCTGCTTAGCTAGGTTAATTTTAGATCTTGGAAATTGGTGTTTCAAAAAATAATTCAAACATTTTTGCTGCCATGAAACTTTGTTTTTTATGTCTTTATTCGTGTATTAAGTTTCTCATACCGGAAAAATTTTAGGTTTCTATAATTCGTTAGGTCAATTTTATGTCTTCTGATCTTATTGTCGCAAAAAAAAAAAAAAGCTTGTAATACGTGTAATCGTGGGTAATGGAAATCGTGTGATTGTTTCGCACCAGATCTTTTTTTTTATTATATTTATTGAAAATCAAATGATAATGCAATAGCAAAATAAATAAATAATATATATATACTATATAAATGATAGATAACGTAATAAAATTTAACCTTAAAATTTAGCAATTAATAGATACAAAACAATACCAACACAACAAAAATAGAACTGATTGTAACATATAGGTAAGACTGACACAAAAATGTTGCGATACAGATTAAGAACTAATAAGAGACAAAAACAATTTAAATTACTTACGCCAACATGAATGATAATAATGAAAAAAAGGACCATTAAACTTAATGACGGAGAAAGTAAATAAAGGACCACAGAAATAATAATTGGATAAAAAGGCTTAAAATTTGAAGTACAAATATATTAAATTTTAAATTTAAAAACATATTTATAACAGTTATGTTTATGAATAATGGATAATTTTTATAGTATAACAATTTTTAATTTTTTTTAATTAATTCCTTTGAAAGGAAAATTTATTTTATTTTATTTTTAATTTATAGTATTTATCTGAAAAAATGATAGCATATAGTAGAAAGAATTAAACTTATTAAGATTTATTTTTTTTTATTTATTTTACTTCTTTTAAAAGAAAATCACCTTTTTTCTTTTATTTATTATATTGGTCGGAATCATATGATAATAAAGTGTAAAGAGCGAGGGCTGTAAAATACATGCTTCAAAAACTGAAATGTTTAATAGATGCTGAGATACAGTCATCTTTAAAATCGTTGTTTTTAAATAATATAAGATCCACCTGTCGTCGATAAATACTCAGATTGAACTGCCCAGGAAAGACATTTCTGTAAGCAGTGGAAACCTGGACCCAAAGCAATGCAGTCAGAAAAGTAGCTGCCGTAGGCAGCGGGTACCCGTAGCGATGTTTAAAGCGATTTTAATTTTTTTTTTTTTTTTTTTTTTTTTTTTTTTATGTTTTAAATAAATACTGATCCAATTCTTTTGAAAATTCATTTAAATAAGGCATAGCCTGCTAGTAAATAAATAAAATGTAAAGAAAAAATAGTAAAAATAACTGCGAGAATGTCAATATCAAGTACAATAAATAGTTCCATTTGGCGACACAAATCAAGATTCTAGCTCTAAAATATATTATTATTTTTATTTTTAAAGATTTTTTTTTCTTTTTTTTTATATATATTATCTATACGTTAGTGTGTATTTATATATAGGGAGAAAGAGACATCGTCGTCACAACCAAAATATTAAATATCAAGAGAAGAGGTTTAAAAATTTGGCCTTTTGAAAACTCAAAACAGATGAAAAATGTTTAAAACGATAATGTTTGTCCTTAGGTACAAAATTTAATAGTTTTGTATTTAATTATAAAAGAGAGATAGAATAAGAGATTCTAGATTTTTTTTTTTTTTTTTTTTTTTTTTTTAGTTTGCATTTAAATAAACTTTAATGTTGGAATAAAAACTCAGATGAATGTGTCTGTCCGAATTCACCTTTCCTTTGTGAACGAAATTAAAATCGCTTGCGCATTTGCGACTTTTTAGATTTCGTTCTATTTCCGTGTTGTTTATTTTTCTTATGTTTCAGCCTTTTGATCTCTCTTTTATTTATTTATTTATTTTTAATTTTCCCTCTTTTTGTATTTTTCCCCTTTATTACTTTTTTGTCTCTCGTGTTGATGCCGCTTCCATTCTAGGTTATAAATTTATGCAAGTACTGTTGCAGGATCGTTAGCAAAATCCCGAGAGGGTTTTTCTTGATGATACTGCGCGTAAGTTCTCTCCCTTTTATGCGATATTAGAAGAATTGTGAGTTCTCCGATTCTGATTACTGAAGTTCGAGATCCTCTCAAAAGTGTAGTCTATATTGCCTAGAACATTCCATTTTTAACCTTTAAGCCCTAGCTTCATTATCTCTACCACTACACTTCTGTTCGATACTGGAAAACTGTACTCCTTCTGGCTCTGAAAGCCTTTGTTTACCCCCATCTACTCTGGCACAAATCCGGCTGGAACCCGATAATTTTAGTCTCTCTTTCCCCCTCTATACCCTCCCTTTCCTTCTTTCTCTAACTTGTGCACTGAGGCACCCTCGAAAACGGGCGGACCCTCGTAACCCCCTAATAACATCATCATCATTTTCGGAAAAGACGTATACTTCCACACATCCATGCATGCATTCACACATACACACACACATTCACGGCAGTGTTAACCATTCACCTACCTATCGATCGTATGTGTGTGCCATGTATTCATTCATCCATGCATCCATTCACACATGCATCCATACACATTCACACGTATCGACGCAGCAATACCTGCCTGCTTCTCTCTTTTTGGACGGACGGACTGCGGCGGAAAAGGCTTTTCCCGAAGATTTCCAGAGCAACGAGCGCTTTCCAGTTAGCGGACGATTTTGCTCGTTCCATCCCGTCCCTTTCTACTACCACCCTCTCTTCCATCAGTGCCTCCACTACTTCCTTCTTTCCAGCAGACGAAAACAGAGGGATCGGCCAGATAGTTACGACACATTCAAAATCTAGATCTAAATTGAACAACGAAAAATTCCCGCAATTTTTTCTATTTAAAAAAAAAAGTTAAACTCCTAAGTGAATTCCGTTTTGATATTAGCGCCGCGAAATCATCGAATGAGCCCCTCAAAAATTAAAAACGGGAGAGGGAATTAATGCCAAAGGAGAAGGAGAAAAATTTCCCTCTCTGCGTGCAATCGAAACAAACCAAAAAATTCTTTCGTATTTACATATTTATGAGATACATGAGGTAATTTTACTGATAACATTTAATTTTAGCCATTAAATTAAACGAAATTTAAATACCGATCAAACAGAATTTAAAATCGTGTTGTTTATTTAAAAGGATTTTTAAATATTTATTTATGTATTGTGTTTTCCGTATAACATAGTAATGCTGAGAGATATCAACGATAATATGAAATTTTATTATCACTGTTTTATAAATGTTATCATGATAATTACTTATATTTTAGTTGTATTACTATATTGTGACAAAGTAGCCAATATTTATAAAGTTTATCGTTACAAAAGTATGTAACTGCAATGTTGTAATAATAATAATAAATTGCTGCTAAAATTACTCAATCGTGCTTTTCTTTTCCGAAGTTTCATGTTTTTACATTCAGTGAAGATAGTACATATTTATTTTTTATTAAATAAATAGTTAAAAAGTATCAAAGGAAGCTCAATATTACCAACAGATATTCTAGTACTAAGTTCATTAACTTTTTTTTCTTTTTTTTTTTTTTTTTTTTAATGTACTTTTCATGTTTCAATAATTATGAATTATTCTTATTAATTTTCATTGCTAAATAATATTTCTATATTATTAGAAAAAAGTTAAATTCAGCTTTAATATTATTCACAAACCAGGAAGTGATAACAAAAACAATTTATTTTAACTAAATATTGTTAATTTTCTTTATGAATAAATCTACAATTATTTTGATCTTGTTTTCCATACATGAAATCAATTTCAAACTTATTAATAATTTTCTTTAAAAGATTCCGCTAAATGTTGTGTGCTTTTTTCAATTATCAATAATTTTTGTTTTCAGTTTCCTAATCATTTTAATATATCGTTGTACCTTGGACAGATTTCGGCAGTTTTTATAAAATTTATATATAAATATAGAGTCATCACCAAAATTATTAAAATATTCAATATGCAAAAACTAACTTGAAAAAATAATTTTTTCCAGTAGAACATTTTTATGAGCAAAAAATGCGTGGTGAGTGATTTATTGATTTATATTTCATTTTCACAGACAATAGCGCAAAATATTAGGCATGATTTTTATTCTGCTTTATTTATTATTTTGTTCTCTTTCTCTCCCTCTCTATTTCATCTAATAAACAAATCACAACCAATGTCTTGTTATGATCAGTAACAGTTGTATTTGTATTAAGACGCGATAACTATTTCTTTGAGACGGGAGGTGGGTGACACTTTTTTACTATGGATCATCTAGGATAAAGCATAATGGTTGACAAATTTTAATTAAAATAATAATTATAAATAAATAGGCCTTTTTGTCCAAAATTAAATTCTGTAGAGGACAGAATTTTAATTTTGTTCTTTGTTTCTTTTGTTTCTTACATGTATATATATAATTTCAGGCAAAATTGTGCGCAAAGGAATATATCTATAAAAATGCACTGTTGCAAACTGTTTCATTGCAGTTATTATTATTCTACGAAATTTATCGATCAGGTCAAAAGGATTTTTTTTTCTTTTTTAATATCATAAATGAATAATAAAATTAAAGCATGTTTTGAATTGTATTTCGTTTATGTTTATTTATTTGTTTAATAATAAAGTAAATTATGCGTATCATATAACGTGGGGGGGGGGGGATGCCGGGTTTGTATTGAATAATTTGTATAGGAGTATTTGTAAATAGTCCTATATAGATTGTCACAAAGCAAACCAAAATTCTCATAAAAGTGACAAATCGCAATAAATATAACTCAAGTGCTGTTTTATTACATGTATTTATTATCAAGATTCCTGGGATTAACTCCATGTAGAAATTATTCCGGATTCATCTTATTGGTTATGTTCTATAATGAAAATGCTGTTATAAAACAGTGTACTTTCATATCATCTGGTTGAGAAATTTATTATTATTATTATTATTATTATTTTTTTTTTTTTTTTTTTTTTTTTTAAGTAAATAAATAAAGACATTAATATAGTTTCCAACTGGCCAACTGTTATAGTTTTGGGCCACCGGAAAATTTAAATAGAATTTTTTATTCTATTTAAGCAGCGAAAACTGCTATAAAATATGCAAAAAATTTCTGTTAAATTCTATTAAAAATTTCTGGTAACCAAAAAGCGTACATGTTGATAGCTATGCATTAATATCTAGAATTTTTATTTTTAAATAAAATAAATATAATTTATAAATGGGTCAAACTGTGTAGCTAAATTCTAATATTTCATCTTTTTAAATTCATTTAAATACAGACATTGTGGATGTATATTAAATATATGCAGTACCCGCCGCTTATTAAAATTACATTCATTCTGAGCTAAAATGATTTTATTAAGCGGCCGATTTTTATGTCTGGCGATCGCTTCTGCACTCATGAAGAAGGTATTATATTTTCTGAATTTGGAAAGAAATTTCAAAAGATAACGAGTAATGGATTAATAAACTATATTATTTAATTTTTTCTTCAATATAAGTAAATTAAACGTGTTCCAAGTTTCTATTCGCTTTTCTTTGAGGAGAATCAACGTTACTTTGCCTAAAGTTCACACTTTTCTTTTAAATTCAAAATCTTTCCGTTCAAACCTCTTGCTTCGTAGTTATTTCAAGATAAGAACTAGAAATTGCCTTTTAATAATTAATATATATATATATATATATATATATATATATCATTTGCTAATGAAATGAAATTTGTAACTTACCGCGCTTTGAAGAATACGTTCCTTGAAATATTTATTAAGATAAGTGATGGGGCTTGTTTAATTTGTAACTAGACTGCAAGAGTAAAATTTTCGACAAAGAGGGATTGGTGTTCTTTAATTTCTTTTTTTATTTGAAAAATAAAAAATCACAGTGAAAATAATAATTTAAAAAAAAATTACCTTGCATATAGGATATTTTTGCTGCTGAAGATTTTTTTTTTTTTTTTTAGTTTATTAACCGGCGATGCTGATTTCATTAGGCGGCGGTTTTAAAAGTAGTTTGTATTGATTCCAGTCCTGGCATTTTGATCAGATTAAGTGGCTGATTTTATTAACCAGTGAATTTATTAAGTGGCGGTTACTGTACACACACACACACATATATATATATATAATTTTGAGATTTTATAGCAATCACTATTCAAACTATTTATGCCTATTAATTGACGAAAACTCTCAAAAATTGTATGACGGTAAAAGAAAATGCAAAGCATGCTTATTTTAAAAATTCAAAACGAATATTGTAGCAAAAATAAAAAATAGAAAAAAAAGATTTTTTTTTTTTTTTTTTTTTTAATCGGGGGTGGGGGGGGGGATGCTGTTAAAGAATAAAAAAATAATTTGCTTATGTCTTAAATACCTTTTTAAAATGCATTATTTGACAGTTTATATATCTCACTCTAACACAAATGCCGGCGAAATTTTTTCAGGAAATATAATAATTTCCTTAAAATCCATATGCACATGAAGCATGTTTCAAAAAAATAAATTATTCTGCTTCTCATTGTTAAGCACATGAACTTTGTGCCTCGTGCAAATGTTTAATTTCTGAGGAAAGAAAGTTTTTTAAACTTGAATACTTACTTAAAAAAATAATATCTTTTAACCTTGAGGCAAATCATCTGTGTAAAAAATAAAAGTAAATAATAAATTTAATTAATTAAAAATTTATGTAGATTGAACTATATATATATATACATTTATTGATTTAATTGTTTAACTATAATTAAATAAAATAAAATCCTTTCTTCATTGATTAATTATAGTAAAACATTGTGCTGATAATAAAGCATTTAGTAATTTTTCCTTCTTTCGATCAAATATTTAGAAAGGTAATTATGTTAAAAACTTAAGAAAATTTTAATTTCCATCCTAATAATAACTTATTTTGTTGCCTGTATTATGTCAATGTATAAATATTAACACCTCTAATATCTGAAATTATAAAATTCAAGAACCTCTAATTTCATAGTAAAATCTTGACATATGTGTCTCTATAACAAAATTCTGGATTATAGCAAAATTTTTGTCCCTTACACTGATTTATTTTTAATCTGTTGATTGCTTGATTTTCTATTTTGGTTGCATTCTTTCATATGTTATTTATGTAAGTTTTTATTTACGATACATTAAATGTAAAAATTATTTAAATTACTTTTCTTTTTTTTCAAACTTTAAAAAAGTAATCCAATGAACAATGTAAAAATAAAACTGAACACACGTGATGAAATCAAACTAATTGAACTTTGCGCTTTAAATTACTTAATGTATTTATTCTTCATTAAGAAAGCTTCCCCACAATTCCTCGCGTAATCTTTGAATTTTGCTTCTTTGGCGAGGGTACTGGAGATTTGTCTGAAATTTGTATCTTACCCCCGGTGTTGCTCAAGAGTTCCGCCGTCCCTTCATATCATCCACGAACGACCTGCAGCTCTAGAAGAACGAAGAAGAGGAACGAAGAATCCGGTAAGGGATAAGAGAGGAGGAAGGGGGTCGTCACCAACACAAGCGGTAACCATGGCAACCGTCCCAAGTTGTTGCCTTCTCTCTCGCTCACTCACTCTTTGAAGGAAGCACGTGTGCCTCTGGGCAGGCAGCAAGACTCTGACCCACTTGGATCTCCCAGAAGAGTAGAATGGAAAGGGGGGGTCTAGGAAAAAGGCTTTCTATTACACCAGGGGACGGTGTCGTCTTCTGTAGCTTCCTAATACCTTCGCCGTCCTTTTTTTTTTCCTTTATACATTTTTGCTATTTCTTTCCTGCTGAAATGTCTTGTGTCCTTCGAGAGCAGCACCGAGTTGTCGTTGTCGTCGAGCCAAGATGGCCGAAGGAAAACGACCAACCAAGATGTCGACGTCTTCTTCCTGAGTGCCTCATTCTTTATTTCTTTTTCTTTTTTCAGAGCCATCCAGAAAGATGTCGAAATGCCTTTACATTCCCGAATCTCATTTCCCCTCCAAAAGCTGCAGCAGAAATTCCGTCAATCTGCGTCATTGCATATTTGTGCTCGGAGGGCTGTGCCGCTTTTATTATATGCCTCTTTGTAGTTCCTAATTCTGAAATTATTATGCAAGCGCTGTTAAGACTTCTTCGAAATGAAATTAAATAAAATCTCAAATTTGATCCGAATTTTAAATGATGCCATTCAATATCAAATCGTTCCGACTTTTCAATTTCGCCGATGACATAATAATAGAAACCATAAATATGTTTTATGAGGAAAAGAGGGTGGTCGTTTCTAAGGTTTTCATAAACACTGTCAGCTGGCAAATTTACATTGACAATTTACTAGATCTCTAAATAAAATTCAAATTTCGGCTTACAAAAAGTATATTCCAAACCAATGTTTACATTTTCTTAAGTAATTATTACAAATTCTCATTTACAAAATTATTAAATATTATTATTATAGATAAACATAATTATTTATTTATTTATTATTTATATATAACTAAATGTAAACATAGAAAAGCACGCGGCTTTTCTTAATTCAATAAAACCAATGCATAAACAATAATAGTTGCTCAAAATACGTTATTTCATTACAGCTTACACAGTCAAATGTATAACCTCGACATTTCTACAAATGAACCTAATACAATATGGTAAGGTAGTGCATTTATGGTGAATGATGTTTATACTCCGAGAAAAAGAAAAATATGTAAATCTTCAAACTATAAATTCTGGATTCAACTATCGTACTGTAGGCTCTCTTTACTTTACTAATGTTCTTATATATGTTATGCGGAAAATGTAAGGTTTTTAACATCCCAAACTGCTCATTCATTTGAAATATGCATTCTTTCGAACCTGGCTGATAAAATATTTTTTATAAAGAAAAGAATAAATCTTTTTCCTACCAAAAAACTCACCTCCCTCAATCCCTCCCCCCCCCCCCCCTAATGTTTATACACAGATAAACAGTAATTGTTAATCCTTTGCCGGTCCTATTTAATTTCACTCCTCTGGTCAGTGTTCACAAATTTAGGGACTTCTTTTTACTTTCTCTTACCCATAAGGTAGAGAAAGTATTGTTTTTGGGTCAAATTTTCGAACGCGAGATTTTGTTATATTTACATGTTTTGAGGTCCCCTGAATACGAAAATCATGTTTTTAGCAAATGGTCTGTGTGTATGTCTGTGTGTGTGTGTGTGTGTGTCTGTCTGTTATCAGCATATCTCAAGAACAAATCGTAGCAGACATTCCAAACTTGGTATTCTAAATGTGTATCATATAGGGATGCTACAGTAAGCTTTTCGTTAAGATCAAGCAAATGGTTCGTGTACAGGGACAATCAAGAGAATTCTAATACATTATGTCTATGGGGGAAATTGCAGGTAAGTAGAGTTTAACGTCTATAGACTGCACTAAACCAAATGAAACGAATATATATATATAGTAATAGAGATAGTCAACTGGGAAAAAAATTTTGTGTATGTAAGAGCCTCGCCTTCCCCCCTGGGGGGAACTCCCCCTTCGAGGGGAATAAATTTTCATGATGGGTATCTTTCAAAAGAGCTCGCCAATACCTTTAAAACGAATGGTTGAACCATCGATCTGCGATAATTTAAAAGAAAGTTATCGATTTTTTTTTCACTTTTAACGAAAAAAAAATCTTTTTTTTTTTTTTTTAATATTGAGAATAAAATGGACTTTTTTTGGATATTTAGTGTTATACTACTTCTCTAATATGGAAATCGTCTGCATTATCATAAAAGATAATTTTTTTAAATAATAGTTTTAATAAATTATTGTTTAAAAACAGAATTGTTTTTTTACTAACCGAATTAAATTTTATATAAATCTAGGTGCATTAGTGAAACGGGGGGGTTGAGGGGGGCGGTAGCCCCCCTCACACAGAATTAATTATCATATAAAACTCTTCCGAAGCCTAATTTGAATTGTTTAACTTAGGTTTACATAACATCGTTATCTTACCTCTTAATCTCCAACCTCTATTTATAGTATTAAATTTCAGGGTAAGAGAAAGTCGTGTGAGTGACACACTAGATTATTTTCAATATCTACCACTAAATTTTAACTTTAACTGTTGCCTAATCATTTCGAAGGCTATACGTCCATATTATGTATATCAAATATCACTACTCAAAATTATTTGTGAAAGTTTAATAAAAAAAAAAGTCCTACATTTGCCAACATTGTTTAGAGAGTTAGGGTCGGCAAAGGGTTAATTATGACTTTTTGCTATTACCTTTTTCTTTTTAATTAATGGGAATTTTTGTATTCTTTTGTTATTGTTACTTGTTTTTAACCTAGTAATAAAAAAAATATTTTCGAAATTTTCTGATTCGAGTATGTAATACCTTAATAATAAATAAACAATATAGTTTTAATAAAAAGAATCATAATTTTGATCGGATTCATTTAGATCGCCAGAATTATTTTGCATAAAAGCAGAATTTAAGTACTTTTCAACTAAATTTTTATTACAACACTACATTTATTATTTGTTTAACAAATAATAATTATTACTTTTTTTTACAGTTTTTTTTTTTTTTTTTTTTTTTTTTTTTTTAACTACTTTCCAAATCGTTTTTATGGTTAATGATATATTATTTATAAAATGACAGGGAAGTTTTATTAATTTTTTCGTGAACTATGTTTTCGTTGGTTAACTTGTTTTCAGACGTAAAAGTTGTATGATACTTTATATATAAATAAATATATATTTATATATTTATTCAAATAAATAAATAAAAATAAATTTATATAAATATTTACATAAATTTATATGTTTTCGTTGGTTAACTTATTTTCAGACGTAAAAGTTGTACGATACTTTATATATAAATAAATATATATTAATATATTTATTTATATTAGTTCGATAAATATATATTAATATATTTATCGAACATTTATCTCATAATTTATATTAAAATAAATAAATATAAATTATGCTTTTATACGTAAATGCTGTCATATATTAGTAATTTTTAATCGAGAGTCATTCAGATATGACATAAAAAAAAAAAAAAAAAAAAAAAAAAAAACATGCGTAGTTAAATTTTAATAATTCGTACCTCAAACAAATCAAAATATCAATATAAAATATATGATTTTCATTAAAATTATTCTTTGAATTTTTTAGACAGATAATTTCTTTTTATTCTTTTCTATTTGGGAATAATTCAAATACAGATAAATTCACTACAATCGCAAATTTCTTTTAAATAAGCAATCCTTGCCTCCCCGCCTAAGACCACAAATTTTAATACTGTCAAAATGAGAAACCATACATTTTCTCCTGACAGTTTTAAATGTGCCTCACGATTAATTACTTCTTAGATGATTAAATTGCAAGCAGCATGTTAATGAGAGATTATTTATTCTGTCACACTCTTTGGGTTGCAAATAATTCTTTGATAATTAAATAATAAAAATTCAGAGACGAAAATATTCCTCTTCTATTTTGAAACTTTTCATTTTTTTAAACTGCAGTGCTGCCATCTACTGTGTTTATTTTTATCGATTGTTTGTATTTCAAATCTGTTGCTTTTTTTTTTTTTTTTTTTTTTTTTTTTCAGCACAGGTGTACAGTGAATAATATCTATAATTTTTGTGATTGTGTTAGAAAATGCTAATTTTATGTAATCAATTTACGTTATTTAAAATAATAAATTCAATTTTTTTTTCTATCTACTTATAGGCACCATGGGCTCTGCTATGAATTATTCCGAGCGTCCATATGAAAATCACATGGTGAGAATTTTCTTTTTATCAATTTTTTAGAAAAATTAGGTATTTCGATATTTCCTTATTATAATGGCCCCCGTTATCAGCAAGGTTATCACAAAATTTATTATCGTAATTGCTTTTAAGGTAATTTAATTATTGAAATTTATTATTATTATCGTTTACTTGTTTATTTAAAATTATTATTATTAAATTGTTTATTATTTTAGTTTTTTTTTTTTTTTTTTTTAATGGGTTGTCTCTAATTTGGCTACATGATTTAAGCATAATTTCGCGATTTATCATGGGGCTATTATAAAAAAGAAATAACGATATTTCTTATTTGTAGTATGGCGCTTTTTCAAATGGTTTCAGCTTAAAAACCTTAAAAAAAAAAAAGAGAGAGAGAGAGAGAGAGAGAGAGAGAGCTCTTGTAAAAATGTAAATGTTAAGAGTAACCTGCAAATTTTAATAAATAAATATATGTGTCCGATGCATAAATATTTATGATTAATAAAGTGTAAGAGATAAAAAAAAAAAAAGAATACATATAAAAGAAAGAAAGAAAAAAATACTGTTTTAAAGGTGTATTTAATAAAATATTCCTGTAGCGTAGATTACACAGGCAATTTGAGAAATATTCTTGATCTATAAAGTTTGAACAGGATTTACATTTGATAAAATTTTCTTTATAAATGTTTAAAAATTTAAATTTGATTTTTTAGATTTATTAATCAGTGATTGCACAATGTCTGAGTATTTGCTTGCCAACCTTTTTTTGTAATCCCCATGGTAACAATCGTATAAAAAGAATATATAAAAGAAAAACTCTTCAGCAGATATCATTAACAAAGTGTCTTTTGATGAAATTCATGTAAAGAAAAGTAGGTAAATATGGAAATACCATTTTTTTTTTTTTTTAATTCATCTTAATAAATTGAAGTATCTTGGATCATTGTAGATTGAACTATTGTAAACTTTCAAGTGTTGCTAACGTATTTTGATGATTTTATGTTACAAAACATAGAGTTTACATACAAAAATTTTGGTTAAAAAAAAAGTCTGCTTCTGGATAATATAAGCTAAGTGGGTAATATGAAGTAGTTATGAAGCTGAAATACGGAATACCCATTACTTTATAGGATAATATGAAATAGGGTGTATTTTTTTACAGAAAATCATGAATTGTTGTAATGCAAACATTTTATTTTGAAATTATTACAGAAAATAAACAGTATTGAAAAAATTATCAACG
This sequence comes from Salticus scenicus, assembly GCA_963930645.1. NCBI lineage: Eukaryota > Metazoa > Arthropoda > Arachnida > Araneae > Salticidae > Salticus > Salticus scenicus. Next base: position 270,301,184 of record OZ005648.1, read on the forward strand.
TTCAAGTTTTACAAAAATCGCAAAGAAAAAATATGAAGTAGTTGGTATTCCATATTAACCGAATCACCATCTTGGAGAATAAATCATCCTAAACCACCTGTTGATAAAATAAGTTCATGGGAATCAGACATCAGACTACTAACTAACTCAACTCCCCTACCGGAAATGACACTAGATTTTCAGTTATTTTACTGCCTCGTAAAATAGATTACAAAATTCGTAATACATACCTCCAAAAAAGTATGAATCTTCAAAAACCAAAGAAATTGTATGACACAAAAACTGCTATTCTCACTGACACAAGGTGAACTATCGTGCATATTTGAGACCCAGTGAGGACGTCTGACGTACTTCCAATAAGCTGCAGCGCCATATAGGTGAGATATAAAGTAAAACATAGAATGTTTTCTAAAGCTTGTTTTAAATATTAAGTTTGACTTCATGAGATTTTCTTTTTTACATGGTTAGACAAATGATAATTCCTTAAAAATTATCCTGTTTATATACATTGCGTGTGCCGTGCCATTGGAATATATATATATATATATATATATATATATACATATATACACTGCGTTGATACACTACTTGTATAATATATTTACACTAAAAATTTTTATATAAGAAAGTATTTCTCTCTTTCACTTTGTTTATGTACTATAATTTATTTTTTAGCATCTTTTTGTACGTTAATTCAAACTGCTTGTTTTAGCATCCAACTAAAGGATATCGTTATTTTGCAGATGAATTCATGGAAAAACTCTTTTATGTATGTTTTCATACTGTGTATGCGTGAAAAACATATCTTGTCATATTTATAATCCAACTGGTTTACTTGTGATTCTAGTTAATAGGGGAAAAAAAGGAGGGGGGGGGAATGGGATTTTATAATACTAATAAAAAAAATAAGTATTATGTTTCTGTACTCGTTTAAAATATTTTTCAGCATATCATTGATTTTTTATTTTATTCTTCTTTCAGACTTCTCATTGTCAAAGCGGCAGCTATCCTTCATACCAACCACCATCTCCATACAGGCCACATCCAGTATCGCCACCAGCTCATGCTCACCAATATGGTGCTCACGGAGGACATCAAATGCACGGGGGACTCGGAGCTTACGGTTCTGGCCACCAATTGGGACCTTACAGTTCTGCTCCTAGTTCACATTACGCTTCTCTGGGTCCCCCAGATCTGTATGGTGGCCGGCCACCTTCAATGTATGGTGGCGGAAGAGCTATGCAACAAATGAAGTCAGCCTGGGGTGGAGAAAGCAATAGCGGAAGCAGCGCTGACTTGATGCAATACAGTCAACCTTCTCCTCGACCAATGATGCCTCCACCACCTTCCATGCATTCACCTCCTCATGGTGGCATAGGAGGAAGCGGCAATCATGGATACCGACAGGTCCCTATTGTTACTCCACCTGGTGCAGGACATTCTCCACATTCTTGGTCTCAGTCACAAATTCCTAGTCCCGGAACTGGTGTATTACATTCTCCGAGGACAACGCCTTCGCCATTACCAGCTCACACGAGGTCGCCGGCAGCGCCACCGTTCAGTCCTCCACCAGCTGCTCCATCACCCCAACAGCAACAACCCCAGCATCATCCTCCACCATCTATGACCCCACATCCACCCCCTCATAAAACTACTCCCTCTCCACCATCTGGAGCAACGACACCTGCGCCTAATAGCGCTCCAAGACAAACTGTATGCGAGAGTCCGTCGGGAAATCAAGGATCTGCCAATTCAGATCCTTTACAATCCCTTCAAAAAATGGTCATGTTAGACTCCGAAACTGTGGAGTCGCCTATAACAAGAGCTAACTATGAAATGGCTGCGAATCAAGCAGCTACTGCCGGTACTCCTAATGCGCCTGTGACAGGGCGTCCAGCTTCGTATTTTTCAGTCGAGCAGTTGGCTGGAAATGAACCAGGTTCCCCATATCCAACTTACTACAATCTAGACCAAAATCGACTATGTACACCACCAAGGACTAACTTATCAACGCCAACTAGCTCGACTTTTTCTTCTGCACCAGATTCAGCATCTAGCAATTCCCCGCGTAGTGATTCTCGGACAACAACGGCCAGTGCTGATTCTAATCATGTAACCCATGTCAATGGTGATGTCAGTCACCATGCTGTCAACCCCATTGCTGGTCCAATTCCTAATGACACTCCACAGCCGCCACCACCGCCACCTCCTCCCCCAAGAAGACCAGATTTTGGAAATTTCGGTGTAGCAGGAATGAGAATGACCAATGGAAACCATCAGCCAGATGCTACTGGACTCCGAGACGAGCTGGGTGGTCCTGTTTCTAGTGATTCCGAAAACAAAGATACACAGGACTTCTTGCAGCATCTGGGAGGACCAGTAGCACCTCTACCGGAACCAGATGGTACGGTAGATTTAAGGCGGAAATCTCCTAAATCGCCTCGGGGAAGAAGGCGAGTATTTGGGCACGACTTGCAGTGTGATCCTTTAATGGATGGCGCAATGGACATTTCGCGTAAGCCTATGATGATGCCTCCTGAAGAAAGGCGAAACACGTTACCAGAGTTTGAGACTTTAAATGGGAAGCCTGAATCTTGTGACAACGTGTATCCCACGGATGGAGGTTATGCTCCCCGACCGCCTCGATACTACAGTCCAACAAACCGATGGAACAAAATGGGGCCTTTAGAGGATGGTTTCATGGGAATGCAGCAAAGTAAGCCATATCCAGATGAGTATATTCCCATGCCCAAGCCATCTAAGCGAGGCAGGAAGAAAAAGATGTTTGATCAAGATGGAATTGTATCTGAATGGGATATGTACAATTCTGAAATCGTTCACCGGCCACCTAGAATATCTAGAGGTGGCTCAAGAGGCAGAAGAGGGAGTCGAAGACGTGGAGGCATTACATCATATCCCGCGAATAATGGCGACGTTCCTCCTATGGACATGTACTCATCAGATCCTATGATGTCTATGCGTAATCATCCTAGCAATGGAATGGGAGATATGGTTGGCGCAAATAGTGAAAAGGACTTACCTTGGGGTTCACAAAATTACCACATGGGACCACCGTCATCTGGTATGAACTCAGACTATAGTTCTAAAGATAATATGTCTGTTATTAAACCTACAATGATTGATTCACATTCCATGGATAATTCATCTATGAACAATAATCTTGGACAGTCTCAGCCTCCTCCAAACTATCAAAGTGATGTTCCTTCGGATGACAGAGGTCGTGGCCCTTTGTTGTTCACTGTTAATAAAGATGGAAGTACTGTTAAACTCCAAGATAATGGACAAACGAACAGTAATAGTGTTCAGCAACAACAATATTATGATCCTGTACTAGGACAAATGGTGCCTCAACCTATGAAAAAGAAAAGAGGCCGACCTTTTGGTAGTAAAAATAAACCCAAGCCACCGGGTGAAGAACGACCTCGTCGTCGACGGAAAAAGGAAGTGTTCTTCGGACCTGAAGGTCCACCAACTTCTATAATCAAAAGGCGTATTATCAATGGACCCTATGTGCACATTGTTGGTGTGAGGAATAAACCTCTCGTTGTCTCTGTTGTTAATGCACATCCTAACGATGAAAATTCAGAATCTAAACACTGGGCTCCAAAACACCCACCGTTACATTTCAGTGGTGTGATACGCCAAAATATTGGTATGGGTACAAGTCCAGGCCTGCCCCACATATATGACACTATCACAAAAGACAGAAGCTGGTTATGCTCCCTGTGCTGTAAAAATAGTCACTACAGGGGTCTTGGAGATCTATTCGGTCCCTACTACCTAAATGGCGATCAGAAGCCGTCCAACTATTCTTCCCCGCCCTCTCCAGCTCCCATGTCTACATTTGGTAATGATTCTAGTGAACCTGGTGATGAATTTGAGCCGGAAGATAGCCGAGAATGTCCACCAGATCCTTCATCGTGTTCCGAAGCTTCTAGTATGAGGAAGTATCCTGGTAAGCGGAAATCAGACGTTATGGAACAGATGTTTCGAGCAGCACTTCTCAGAAAAGCTAAACAAGCCAATGTAAGTAATTTTTTATTTATTTATTTTTTGACTGATTGTTTGAAAGTAAATAAACTGCACTAATAATTTCTATCCATTTGGTGTTATATCTAAATAGTATTTTAGCTTTAAGTTAATTATAGTTTCCATTATATTTAATGAAATCTTTAAAAAAAAAAAAAAAAAATCTTACTTATGCTTTTCTTTAGTAAAAGATCTTTTCTTATATATATACAAATATAAGAAAAGCAGCTCTTATATATATATATATATACTGTAAACTTTCGATTATTTGCCGACGGATTATTCATTTTGCAGATTATTCCTTGGTTCTTTTGCGGCGAGAAATCGTGATGTATATTTAAAAGATAATAATAATGTATATAGTATATTTGGTCTACAGTCTACAATTAAACTTTACAGGGGGAAGGGGAAGAAAACTCGGAAAATTTATAGTGCTTGCATTATTATATATCTTTATTGTTAAAAAAATAAATAAATAAATAGCTACTACGTGATATTCCGTGATGCTATATCGTTCCAGTTTTGTAGTTTATACTGGAAAAAATACAGAATGTAAAAGCACTAAAATTCGTAATTTTCTGTAGAAACATAATCGTGTTGAAAATAACTATATAATACTTAAGCTGAAGAATTATTTTAAGTTCTAATTAATTTCGAAATCACCTAATAATGTTTAATTGTATGTAAGTTTCATTAGATGTATATCATCTTAGCTATCTTTCACAAGTGCTTCTAAAATTTAAGGTGCACTGTTTCTTAATATTTTAAAATTTGATATATAGTATATATATATATACACACACACGGTGCCTCAATATGACTGAAACGCGATTTCATTTTTTACCCATTAAAACAAATAAAAGTGTTTATTTTTAATGGAACAACATCAATACAAAAAATCGCCTTACTGTATCTTTAAAATTGAGCGAGTTATGAAAATTGAACGCTGAACAAAGTAACTATACATGCCTAAAATAAAAACAGAAATTAGTAACATATTTAAAAAAGATAATACGCATGATAATATTTACTTTAAATCTATTTCTGCGTGTTTAGGGTAGATTCGCAATTCAATTTCATATTCTTTTTTTTTTTTTTTTTTATAACACAAAAAATTAAATATAAGCAAGTGTGTAATTTATTTTCAAATGTATCGTAATTTTTCAAAATGATGTTCTTGCAAATATTAATTCACAGACCTTTTTTTTTTGTTTGTTTGTTTGTTTCCTTTCAATTAACTATATATAATTTAGCCGTTTCATACGTTTTTATTAAAATATATATACGTATATATATATATATATATATATTTTCTTTAAATTGCATAAAATTGGTAAATTAAAAAGTTTCATTCATTCTTTCTTTCGTCCTTTTCTTTTCTTTCTTTCTTTCTTTCTTTTCTTTTCTTTTTTTTTTTTTTTTTTTTTTTTCGCACAAGATACTAAATTTGAAACACATTCTACATTATAAATATGTGTTTAAATTTTTATTATTTACCTGTTTAAATTTTTATTGCATGAAATAATAAAAGTAATTGCGAGTTCTTTTTAAAACACATTTCAGAAAATAGTTAGTTATCTATTTATTTGTATGCATATTTTTTTAATTGTATGCCCCAAATGCGAAATCGCATAAAATGAAATGGATGGCTGTAGACATCCCACGGTGCACATAGATAGATCACAGTTTATCTTCCTTTGTCTATTTATGCTTTATTTAAGTTATTTGGGATTATTTTTTTTCTTGACATGTGTTGTCGATATTTTTTATCTGCAAAATTTTATTATCAATTGGTACATGATCTCTCTTTTCACTGAAGAAACAATTATTTAAATGATACAATAAATAAATAAGTGGCATAAGTCAATCTTTTCACGTTTGTAAAGATAAAACTATTCGTTTTTTTTTTTTTTTTTTTTTTTTCCCTTAATGATTTAGTTGCATGGAAAATAAAAAGTTTGTAATTAACCAAATTTGTATAGAGGGGTCATATAAAAACTCAGTAGATTTTTTTTTTTTTTTTTTTTTTTTTTTTTTTTAATTCCATAATGTAGAGTACTTTACTGTATTTTTCTAAATTTACACTGTCCATTTATCTTTAAAGTGTTACATGGGTTCCGAAGTCTTAAATAATAATAATAATAATAAAACATATTTTCAAATATAATAAATACAATTTTTTATTGAAAGTTTTGAGCAGCATTTATATAATATTATATAAAAAATTTTTGAAAGTTTAGCCGGTGGGACCTGCTTTCCTAAGACCTTCAGAAAAGCGGTGGATACAATTTCTCAAAAACTAATGCACCTATCTTATTGAAATTTTGCACACTTTTTTCAAAATAGAGTTGTCTTGAACAAAAGATTTTTCTTTCCTTTCTTTTCTTTTTTTTTTTTTTTTTTGGCAAACTGTACCGAAAATTGTACTGTTTTTGCTTACAACTCTGCCAAAAATTCAAGTTTCAATTTTTACTTTCTTCTATATTCAATAGAAGAAAGTATTGGATTCGTAAAAATTTTCGACCTCAGGTTCTTGATGGATTTACACGTTTTGAGAGCTGTAGAACATGATTTGACCATTTTTAGAAAATGTCTGTCTGTCTGTCTCTGTGTGTGTGTGTGACAAAATTTTGTGGCGACTGTATCTCAGGTACTACTGCACAGAATTTCATACAAATTGGTATGTAGTTGCACCTTGACATAAATTAGTGCCTATCAACTTTTGGTAAAAACTGTCCTCCAGCTTGCGTTGCCATCCCGCTTATTCTAAATTTTTAACATTGTGGTATAGGACAAAATTTAGTATAAATGTGCATAACGAGAATTACTTTTTAATAATCATTATGAAATAATAAAAAAAAAATTATTTGTAATAAAGATAGTCAGTTGGGGGGGGGGGATTGTATGTAGGAGCCTCGCCACCCCCTGGGGGGAAGTCCCCCCTAGAGGGGAGTAAATTAACAGATAAAGAATTAAAGCGCATTTCAACCTTTTGGGGACATTCTGTATATATTCTTTAAAGCCTAAATTTAAGCATTTTAACAGATTTCATTATTGAATTTTGGAAAGAAAAAATAGAAATATTTCGTTGAAACACATTACAAAAGAAAAAAAAATTACCCATAAACTATCGCCTTTTTTTTTTTTTTTTTTTTTTTTTTTTTTTTTATCATGACAAAATCAAACAAAACTACTATAAGCAGGGCAACAAAAAAGCCAGTTTTTTTTTTTTTTTTTTTTTTTAAAGACCAGACCGGAATAAAAGCCGGTCTTTATTGGCTTTTTTTACTTAAGTGTTTTATTATGCATTTAACACATATGCTATATGTTAATTTATGTTACTAATGTCTTTTTTTTTTGGGGGGGGGGCTAATTATTTTGTGACATGTAAAATAATTCTGAAATTCTTGTTGTTATAGCATCTAATATGTAAACAGTGTGACGGAAACATTTTTATATATAAGGGCATTTCTCATTATCATTTGAATGGTTGTTATTATCATATATATTGATATTACACTAGGAACATAAAGTCATTTACTCACGGGAGCCCAGTTGCAGAATTTTCTGTATCGCTCTGCAGCAAAATGAAATCTGTCTGCGATCCAGGAATACTGGAATTAAGAATATACAACTAGTACACAATAATCTAGAGAAATAATGTAAATTATATTTGTATTTTTAAGCCTGGCATTTCTTTGAGTTGTTAAATTAATCTGCAGAGCTTTAAACAATCTGTAGCACTCGCTGCCATGCTGTACAGTTTCTGCTACTGGACATGGGGTGAGAGGGCTCATAAAAGTCATTGTTAATTTGCATAGTTTTCAGTTTTAGGGCTTCAAGTACTTATCTTTTATTAAATATCTCCATAATCATAATATACTAAGTAAATATTAATTGTTCTTTTTCTCACATTTATACAGAGAGAAAGGAAAATTAATTTTGGCTTCCACACATTTCGCATAATTGGATTGAACTGATTTAAGAATCAATAGCATAGGTTACTGATCTAGAAACTAATAAAATCATTCCTCTTGAAAGAATGTGGAAGTCGCGAATAAAGACTGGGAAGTGCTATTTCTTTTCATTTTGAGAACTATTTGAATCTGCGAAAAATTAACTCTCTGAAAAATCAAATCTACTAAGTTCTCAGAGTTAAAAAACAAAAGATAAAAAAAAGTCTTGCAAAAAACTTAAGACATTAAATAACTAAGGTTTATTAATTTAAAAAAAAAAAAAATATTTTCGTGTTTTTCTACATTTTATTCCTCTGGTCAGAAAAATCAGTTTTATACCAGAAAGTTTAATTTACAGACAAAGCTGTATTTGTACAAGACAAAACCTCATTTAAAAATAGCCTTATCTGTTAATTAAAATTTCTGGTGTAAAACTCATTTAGTTGACCTGTGATTTACATGCAGTAGAATACGATATTTTGTTAAATTGTAGTGATGTCCTCCAATTTCAATTGAAAGGATATTTTTCTACACATCACTTTGTTTAGAACAAACTAAGGAATAATTTAGGAGCTGAAAAGGCAGAAAAATAATTTAAAGTGCATTGTTAAACTGAGCCAAGTGATTGGTAAATTTAATTTCCTTTAGCGTTTTTATTGAGTAAGAATTATTTATTAATAATTTAAATTGCATTGAACCGAATCAGTTTTCTATTTCTAATAAAGAGTGTGATTTTTGTTTTCCTATATTTGTCATTTAGAATTCTCTTTATTGAATAATTTTACTCTTACTTCATTTAATTTTTTATTATAATTTAATTTAATTATATTAACCCTTTCAGTCGCAGTGTTCCCGCTGATGGAACACCTAATTTTAATTCTCAAGTGCAAAAACTCATCCCGGAATTTTTTTTAGCAAAAATTTACATTTATAACATAGCAGAAAATGCCCTTTTTTAAACCTGAAAATTTAAAATTTCTTTTATTTTAATTTTGTTCGTAAATTCCGGTGGCAGTGTAATTTAAATGATCCGAATTACCCTGCGCCGCAAAGGGTTAATGATCTAGTCATCACTTTTAGAAAAAAATAATAATTTTAATAAAAGCCGGCTTTTTAAAATTTTAGCCGGTCTTTTTTTAAGCGGCTTAAACAAAAAAAAAAAAAAAACCGGCCGGCTGTTTTTGTCCTGGTCAAAATCTGGCAGCCTTCACTATAAGCAAAACAAAAACAATTATTTAACGAAGAGTTTAATTTATGCCAAATATGATTTCCCTTTTCTTTATATAACATTCTAATATCTTGTATAAAAATAAAATTAGTGGATCTACAGATCAGGAGCCTCAACGTCCTGTTTATATTACTCATGAGCAGTAATTATATTATCATATTTATTATGAATTTAACTCATTTAATGACGAGATATATTTCTGTATGATGGGATGATAACCCCTCTCAACCTCTCGTTTAATTCCGCGAGTCTTTACGAAACTTGTTATAAATAGTAACTTTTTAGACCATTTTATTAATGACATCTAAATAGTATGTGCTAATATTTGGCGATATACATATGTTATTTTGTTATATACTTAGGTGTCAGCTGCTTTTGCGCATATTTATTTGTATATTCTTAAGAAATTTATTACTATCCTCCTTTTTTTGTTACCATTTATCTTTTCATATAATGTGCGGATTCAGGGTAACTTTCTGGGACACTGTTTTATACAAATATTTATTGTGTTTATTATTGTTTAAATTTGAATCTGTAATCTTCGGTTGTTATGGTTATATTAAATTTTTTTTATCGGAATCTGTTTTTTGGTATCTTCAATTGTCGTGAGGATATACGTGTGTGTGTGTGTGTTTCTTAGCGATACGTTGACAAAAATATTACTGTTTTGGGGAAGTTTCACACGTATTTATGCTTAATTTCTCCATTTCATTTCATTATTTTTAATATATAATCGTCACTTGTTACTTTGTTTTATTGTTTATAGTGTGTATTTATTTCTATACCTTAATTTTGCATAGTAATTAGATAAAATCATAATGTATTCTTAGATGTTCTTATGCGAATTTTATCAGTGTCATTTGCTTTAGATAATAGAAAATAAAGTAGGGGTCATTTTTTAAAGTTATAACTATATATATTATTATTAATAATATTAATAATAATATTATTAATAATATTATTAATAATATTATTATTATTTATATATATAACTATTATTAAAATCACAATCAACTAATTGGAAGAAAATCATATTTTAATGAAATTTTTATTTTTCCGACTATTTTTTTACTTGCGGCTTATTTCTGTCGAGCTATCTAAATGATAGACCAGATGTTTCTGCCTAAAAAGTTGTCTGAATGAGTAATGCTGACCGGATGTCGGCCTGAATAGCTCAATTGGTGGAGCCTTGGACCTTGTAAGTCAAAGATCCGGGGTTCGACTCCCGGTCCAGGCATTATTTTCACTCAGTCGGAAAAATAAAAATTTCATTATGACTATATGTTCTCAGATGACCTTGCGCGAATTTTATCAGCGTATATTTTTGTTCATTAAAGTAATTAACCAGAGAAAGTTGGATCACTTTAACTGCTTTAGATAATAGATAGTAAAGTAGATTGATTTTTAAAAGTAATCTGAAAGGTAAATTTTAAACGTTATGACTTACTTTTCCTCTTTATTTAAAATTTTGGCTTATTATTATTTTAATATATAGTTTGTAAATATATAAAATACAGGTTATTAGAAGTGGATTATATTTCAATAAACTTATTGTAAAATTCTGTGCGTAGTTTCTTGCCGATTACGCCCGTTCGCGCTCCTTTACAGGAAAGGGGGTCGTGGATAACAGAATCTTATACGGTGGCACCTTTTCGAACAAGCAGTGGTAATTTTTCGGCCTAACTACTGAAGACTGGTGATGTGCACCATATTATATTTCTGGGTGTAAAAAATTTCTTAGCGTGAAAAAAAAAAAAAAAAAAAAAAAATCTTTATATAAGTTATTTAGGATTTTTTTTTTTTTTTAAATAACTAAATATATATTATATGTACTTTTTATCTTAATTTTTTAAGGGTCAAAAACCTTTGGAAGAGATGTCAAACCATATGTCAGGTGTTGACATGTCTCATTCCAATCCTAATCAATATTCTGTGGACACACCCTCAGCCGATAATAAGGAATTCTGGGTGCACGAAGAATGTGCTGTCTGGTCGAAAAATATATATCTATTTGGACATAGGTTAAGAGGCCTAGAAGAAACAGTGCTACAGTCTGTTGATAAAGTAAGTTTTTTTTTTTTTCTCTTTTAAAATGGTAGAATGTTTATATTAAAGTCATTAACAAGAGCTGTACCGAATACTCGGTATATACTCGGTACTCGGCCAATACCGAGTACCTATAGGAATTTCATTATTTTTATGCATTATTGAAGACAAATGTATTAATAACAGATGTTTATAATTAAACTCAAAAAAATATGAAAATGTAAATACAATCATTAGTTGTGCTATATGCTTCTCCATTCCAGCTATAGGGAGCAGTTTATAGCAGAAATTTAATTATAACTAAACTGTATGTATGTAATATATGGGATAATTTATAGAAACTTGGTACGTAAAATTGTATCTATAAAATAGATAAAATTTTCGTTATACATGTAATATATATATAAATATGTATACACTAAAATTTTAATAAACATATACTAAATAATCAAATCTGTTGTTTTGAAAATTGTGGCCCAAAACAACCAACCTTTTCTATATTTTTTAGATCTGAAGATTAACGAATCCTATCACATTTGAAATGATAAAATATTCATTTTAATGTTTCGATTTAATGTATGTTCCATGCATCTCCATTATTCCATGTATATCCCATTAAATCGTAGTCTATAGGAACTTTTAGTCTCTAAAAATTATCATAGGATTACAATTTCGCACCTTTGAAAAGATTTTAAGAATAAAATTATATCGATTATTATGGTTTGTTTATGTAATCTAAGATGTGCAGGCGTTACTTTTGCATTTTAAATGTTATAATTTCTGCAAAATTTATAATTACGTCTAGAAGGGATGATTTAATATATATATATTCATTTAGAAAAGTAGATATTAAAGCTCCTCTCTCCGTCTTAAAATTTCTCTCTCCGTTTCCGGTCACCAAACTCCATCCATGTAACTCTATGAGGAAATTTGTTTATAGATTATTTACTTATTACATAGTGGGTTTATATATATATTCCATTTTTACATTCAGGAAATTCGCAACCGTTCAATTGATACTCCTTTTAAAAAAATTAATTTTTAAATTTTTAGCATTTCATTTTGCAGCGAAGAAATGAAAAAAATGTACTAAGTTAATTTTTCGGATTTTTAAAGTAAAAATTTTAAATTATAAAAATCAATTTTTTTTTTTAAGAAAACGAGTACCAATTTAACAATTGTGAATTTTTTAAAATGTGAAAATGAAATTTAAAAATATTAATTAGGTAATGTATAATTCTATAAATAATTTTCCTCATAGAATAACATTAGCTTTGGCTGACCTTGACAGTCTGTGGTGTATCACTTTAAGGAATTTTATTTTACTTTTTGATAATGTAACATACAGATAAGTAAAATGGCCACAAGCGTAACTTATGAAAAATAATAGGCATGCAGTCAAAAAATTTTTAGTAAAATGGTAACTAGCTATGATGTCAATTTAAGTTCATATACAGGTGGGTAAAATAATGTGAACACTTTCACTTTTTTGCGTTTTGTTGAATATCTTGAAAAATACTTACCGTGTTGTTCTTGAATTTTGGGAATAAGGAAAACATGTCTTTCTCTATATTTTTTCAGCAGGGATTTTATCAGGAAGACCCTTAGAGGAGGAACAAAAAATCCAATAAAATTAAAAGTATTTGTGATAACCCTATGTAAGGAAAAGCTTCGATTGATCTGCAAATTTTAGATATGGTTCTAAATGTTATATTTTATGCGCGTGTAGAGTTTTGTGAGGATATCTGTAATATTTAAGGAGTTATCATTATTTTATTAAAAGATGCAAAAACTTTTCGCAAGTTTTTACTTAATAACTCCAAAGGTTTTTCTTCAAATTTCATGAAACTTTCGGAAAACATGACAACATATGCCTTAATCATTATACTATAGTTTAAAACAAATATATTGAGATATGGAGAGTAGTAAATAATTTATTACTGCGCATGCGCGGACTATAGCAAAAAAAAAAAAACTATTGACATAGTTTGATACGCAACTGTATACACCTTATAAAAACATCCAGTTGAATATCATAAAAATTATCGGTGATTAAATAAGCTGTTTTTCAGCTTTTTTTAAAAAGATCTTTGCCATAAGGGGTCATTCACAAATGAAAGTTTATATCAGAAAAAACTACGTTTCACAATGAAACTTAATACAATATTTGTGATTCAATTTTCTTTTTATTTATAGTTATGTGCTACATATCTATAAAAAAGAAAGAAAGAAATGAATTGTTTGAAAGGAAAAATTAAATTTTTGTCTGATACAAATTTTCATTTGTGAATAACTCCTTATCGTAAAGACCTTTTTAGAAAACAGCCGAAAAAACAGCTCATTTAAATCACCGATATCTCTATGGATTTTTGTGATATTCAACTGGATTTTTTTTTTTTTTTTTTTTTTCCATAAGGTGCTCTATACAGTTGAGTATTAAACTATGTCAAAGTTTTCTTGCTACAGTTCGCGCATACGCAATAATAAATTATTTACTACAACCGTCCATACATCTTTGAATATTAATTATATTTGTTTTAAACTACAGTATAATGATTTAGTCATATGTTGTCATGTTTTCCGAAAGTTTCATGAAATTTGAAGAAAAATCTTTGGAGTTATAACGTAAAAACTTTCGAAAAGTTTTTAATTTTTTAATAAAATATTAATAACGCCTTGAATATTCAAGAAAACTCTACACACGTATAAAATACAACATTTATAATCATATCTAAAATTTGCAGACCAATCGAAGCTTTTCCATATACAGGGTTATCACAAATACTTTTTATTTGGTTTGATTTGTTATTCGTCCCCTAAGGGCCTTCGTGACAAAATCTTTGCTGAAAAATATGAGGAAAGGCATGTTTTCCTTAATCCCAAAACTGAAAAACAACACGGTAAGTATTTTTCAAGATATTCGACGAAACATAAAAAAGCGAAAGTGTTCACATTATTTTGTCCAATACCGGTATATACCGTAAAATATCGTTCAAGCGCCCTCTCATTCTTCAAGGAAAATCAGGATATATTTGGGGAGGTGGCGGATAAATGGTAAAAATCAGCAAAAATATAGAAGTTGAGATGTGTATTTTCCTGTTAAAATAAGGTGGCTTAAAAAATTATTTTAAACAAAACATATATATTTTAAGTTGTAGTGATAAAATAAAAAAAAATACATTTAACTCTTGGTTAACAGGAATTCATCTAACCAGATAAATTCGGAAAACCCATTTTTCTCACTCCCAAAAAATTGTTTTAATAAAAAATATATATTCAGTCGAAATTTTCTATTGAAATCAATGTAATATAAACGTATTTTGTTTTAGATCAGCGTTCTTCAGATTTAATTCCACTAAACGTTGTACTTCTGTGAAATTCCACGAACTGTTTTTATGTACTAATAATATTTAGTAACTTTTTAAACTTAAAAAAAAAAAAAAAAAAAAAAAAAAGTGCTCAAGAAGCAAGTAAATCTCAGGCGATAATATGTACTGAAATTTGTAATATTTTTTGTGAAAACATTTATTAATATTTTATTTTATTTTTATAAGCATTTATATATTAAAATGCGAAATATTGCATGTGCTAAACCCTAATTTTACGTATTTTTTCTCTTGGACTTTAAAATGACAGCAATTTTGCTGAGTGTAGCTGTAAACATTTATTATCATTATTTTCGTCGAAAAATAACAATTCCTTCAAAAAAAAAAATCTGTGTATTGAAAAAGTTTGAAGACCGCTGGATTCTTAACTCAAAATTAAAAAAAAAAAAAAAAAAGTATTTTTATTTATTTATTAAGTTTATTTATTTATTTATTCTTTTTAAATTCATTTGTGTATTTCAACGGGGTTGCGTTTCCTAAATTCCACTTAAAAGTTTTTAAAAATGCGTATTTAAAAATTGGTTAATTTTTTGTTTAATGGATACAATAGTTATTTTTCAGTTAATTAAAAAGGAAAAAAAAAGCTGATTTATTAAGTCTTAAAATATACTTAAAAGAAATGTGTTCATTTGAATGTGAACGTTATGATTATGTAAAAAGTTATGTTTTACATCAATTACAATGGTGACATAGTTCTTCTATTGTTAGTTATAGATTAAGGATAGAATTTTTCTTATTTATAAAAATCTTTTCAAATTCACTCTTTGTATTTTATTCTATTTTTCAATTTCTGCAATTTTAATGATTTTTTTGTAATACTAGTTCATTTCATCTTTCTTCTTTTCCCATAAATCTTGGTTCATTTTCTGCTTCTTATACCAATAAGTTGTTTTTACTCTTAAACTTAAGTTTCCTTGCAACTATTGTATCATCAGGGAAAAACGACATTTACAGGTGAACTAACCAGAAATAAATTGGCGTTGCTTTATTTATGTGTAATGTGTACATATATATACGTGTAGTTTTTACATAAATGTATTTCATTTATGTATAATGTATATCGTTGGCTGATGCTTTATGGTATATAATGTTTTCTTTCGTTAAAATTTTCAATATCTTTTTATCTTTTGTTATCCTTAGACTTCAGTTTCTTTGCAGCTATCACATAGTTGTGGAAAAACGACATTTACAGTCAAACTGGCAACAAAAATAAGTTCAACAGCATTATTTCATTTACGTGTTATGAGTATATGTATATATAATTATACATAAATTTATTACTTTACATATTTCATTTATGTATAATATATATCTTTGGCTGATGCTTTATGGTATATACCTTTTTTTTTTCGTTAAAATGTTTAATATCGTTTATCCCGGTTAGCTGTTTTTTTATCCCTAAACTTCCGTTTCTATGCACCTATCATATCATTGTGGAAAAACGACATTTACAGGCAAACTGATCACAAATTCACTGGGTTATAATCTCATTTGTAATTAACTAGCAGGCTTTGCTCGCTTCGCTGGTCACTATATTTACATGAATTCTCAAAATTCTATAGCATTTATTAATATAAAAATCTCAAGAATAAAAAAATTCAGAAACATTTTATTGAAATCAGTCAAAACCTCGATTTGTGTTCCCACTTCCTTCAGTAGCGGATTTCCTGCTGCAACATGCTGAGTCCGGGTCACCGCTGCCAGCGGCAGCGCTTTACATTGCATATGCTTCGAAAAACGTGTTTTTTGATCGCACCGTTTCTTAAGGGTGAAAGGAGGAAAATCTCACAAAATCCCTTTGTAACATATATTGGATAAATAGAACCAACCCATGCAACAAAATATCACCTTCCTAAGATAATATGCTTGGGAACGTGTTTTTTGCCCCCCCCCCCCAAAAAAAAGGGGAGGGAAGGGGTAACTTTTCGAAAAATCCCTTTATAGTGTGTTGGATACTTAGAACAGAGTTACACTTGGATGAGTGTCCCCCCACCCGATCCCTCAAAGAGGGGGGGGGGAGAAGTGGAGCATTTCGCAATATCCCTTTATAGCACGTGTTGGGTATACATAACAAACCTACACACCAAGAAAATCATCTTCCTGAGATAATTTGGAAAAATTTTTGCCCTTCCCTCCTCGAAAAAGGGGTAAAGAGGGGGAATGTATTAAGTACACATAACCAGCCTATGCATTAGAAAATCGCCTTTTTGAAGTAATTTGGAAGAGAGTTACTCAGGGAAATGGGTTTTTTTTTGCCCGCCGATCCCAAAGGGGCGAAAGAGGAGGCATTTCGCAAAATCGCTTTATAAGTGCATGTTGAGTACACATGGCACACCCACTTACCAAAAAATGCTCGCCCTGAGATAATATGGAATTAGAGTTATGCTTGGAAAAGCGTTTCCTCCCCCCTTAGAGAAAAGGGGAATTTATCAAAATTCCTTCACAGTCGGTCTTTGATGCATATAAAAAAAGGGCGGCTCCCATCTTCGCCCCCTCATAAATCCCCCCCCCACATTTCCTCCTTTCGGCACCGAATTTCTGGAATTCCAGAAACTGGTTTTTAGATATTTATGTTTGCTGTATTTTAGAACAAAAATCTTCCAGATATCTGTTTTTTATTTGAGATATGAAGAGTTATGTGAAATCGCATTTGCCCCTGTGAAATCATGTTTTTCTACCTCCCCCTTTGGAAGAGGAAGGGGGGGGGGATTTCTGAAATTCCAAAAATTGGTGTTTTAGCCTTTGTATTTACTATATTTTAAAGGAAAAATCTTATGGATATCTGTTTATTTGTTTAAGATATGAAGGGTTGTTTGGAATGGCATTTTGCTCATGTGAAATCACATCCCCCCCCCCCTTCCCTCCTTTGAGTGCCGAATTTCTAAAATTCAAGAAATTAGTTTTTAGCTATTTGTGTTAGTTATATTTTAAAGAAAAAAATTTTACGGATATCTGTTTTTTTTTTGTTTTCTTCGAGATATGAAGGATTTTGTGAAATCACATTTTGCCCCTGTCCCCCTTGTGGGGCCAAATTTCGAAAATTCTAGAAATTGGTTTTTAAATATTTATTTGCGTTTACTATATTTTAAAGAAAAAATGTTACGGATACCTTTTTTTTTTTTTTTTTTTGAGATATGAAGGTTTTTGTGAAATCACGTTCTGCTCTCCCCCCCCCCCCCTCCTTCCAAGGAGAAGAATTTTATAAAATCGCTTCTTAGTGAATGTCTACGTTACAGAAGGAATGTTTTCACTAAGTTTTGTGCTTCTAGGTGCAGAGATTTCGGTTGGACGATGATGAATCAGTCACTCACTAACTCGTTCAGTTAGGACAAACGATTATATATAGATTATATAGATAGATAGATAGACAGATGAATATGCATATATGTATAATAACTATATCATATCTAAATGCATTACATATCTGTGGCTGATAATTTATGATATAAAGTTTCCTTTCCTTTAAATTTTTAATATATTTTTATGTCTATTAGCTGTTTCTATGTTGTGACTTCAGTTTCTTTGCAACTATCATCTTATTGTGGAAAAACGACATTTACAGGCAAAGTGATCACAGATAAATTCATCAGGTTATCTCATTTACATATAATGAGTATGCATATATATGTATGCATAACTATGCCTAAATGCATTATGTATCTTTGGCTGATGCTTTTTTATATAAACTTTCTTTTCTTTTCATTTAAATTTTTAATATATTTTATGTCTATTACCTGGTTTTATGTTTAGACTTCCATTTCTTTGCAACTATCATATTATTGTGGAAAAACGATATTTACAGGCAAACTGATTACTGAAATAAATTTATCAGTGCTATTTCATTTATGTATTGTGAGTATGCGAGTATGCATATATTTAATTGCATATGTATATATAACTTTATATAAATACGTTATGTATATCTTTGGCGGATGCTTTTTGATATAAAGTTTTTTTTCATTTTTTAATACTATCTTTTTAAGATGGATCTCTACTTATCGTCACCGGAAGCCAAAGTCATTGTTATTCTATGGAGAATTTTGCCCCTTTATAACTCATGAACTAATACAGAATTTTAAGTTCCGTTTTCACATTCAGAAAATTTCGAACTGTTAAACAGGTTATCGCTTTCTAAAAATTGATTTTTTTAATCTTTAATATTTTAGTTTGAAGTTGTAAAATGTGAATTTCCTCAATGTGAAATTTTGCATTTTTAAACTTAGAAATGAAGTATTAAAAATTAAGAAAATCAATTTTTAGAAAGCGATAGAAAGTTTAACAGTTGAAAATTTTCTGAATGTGAAAACAGAATTTAAAAATACGTATTAGTTAATGAGTCATAAAGGGGCGAAATTTTCCATAGATTGATTCTAGAGATAAATTTATTGGCGGTTTTTATTATTATTATTATTATTATTATTATTTATTATGTGTAATTGTAAATGCATATGTAACTAAAAAAAATGCATTATATCTTTGGTTGATATTTTATTATATGAAGTTACCTTTCATTAATATTTTAAATACATTTTATGTTTATTAGTTGTGCTTGTGTCCATTGATTTAGCCCTTTTTTTTTTTTTACTATTATATCATTATGATAAAACAATATTTACAGACGATACGTTCATAGAGATAAATTTATTAGCACTGTCTTATTTATTTTCAATGTGTATATATATACATAACTACACATAAATGCATTATGTATAATATATTTCTGTATAACGTTGTTCAGAGCCCATTCAAATCGAAAGTGGGCCCAGGACCCAATGCACAATTAAGAGCGGACAATACCTAATCTCACCGGCAGCCTTGGCCCATGTTATTCTATGGGAAAATTTGTTTACATAATTACTCATTACCTAATGACTATTTTTCAATTCTGTTTTCACATTTAGAAAGTTCATAAGCGTTAAATTAGTACTTGTTTTCCAAAAATTGATTTTTTAAAAATTTAGTATTTCATTTTGCGACTAGAAAATGAGAAAAATGCATTTTATGAAAAATCGCATTTTTGAACTCAAAATTAAAATGTAAAAATTTAAAAAAATGAATTTTTTAAAAATGAGTACTCATTTAACGGTTATGAATTTTTTGACTGCGTAAACTGAATTAAAAAATATACATTAGGTAATGTGTAATTGTCGAAACAAATTTTCCCATAGAATAACATAAGCCACGGCTGTTCGCGGGATTAGGTATTGACCCCTCTTAAGCCCCCTACTCATCATTTTCCATAGTTTTTAATATTTTTTGAAAAAAAAAAAAAAAAAAAACTTTCACAGTATTTCATCCCAAAATGCATATCTAAGAAAACTTTTTCATTTGTAAAACTTTTACTTCTCTTTCAGATGTAAAATTTTCACGAAGTATTGTTTTCAAGAAGTTTTTATACCTATATTTTTAATTCTAAACAATATTTCTGGCCCCCATGTC
Organism: Salticus scenicus; assembly: GCA_963930645.1. Lineage (NCBI taxonomy): Eukaryota > Metazoa > Arthropoda > Arachnida > Araneae > Salticidae > Salticus > Salticus scenicus. The sequence goes on from OZ005648.1 coordinate 270,321,289, forward strand.
AAGGGCTCCTGGGGCGCCTCCCAGTCGACCCGTGCTTTATTCAGGCTCTGATAATATATCTATCTTTCACTGATTCCTTATGATATAAGGTTTTGCTTCATTAAAATTCTTATTTATTTATTTAATTAGAAGCTTTTTATTTAAATTTGGTTTTTACCATCGTGTCTCCGTGTCACGTTAAAAAACGAGTCACCCCCACTTTAAAGTAAATATAAGTAATTCTTTTCGTCGTTCGTTGGCTCAGTTGGTTAGAGCGTCATGTTGGTATCTGGATGCTCGTGAGTTCGATCTTCAAAAGGCCGATGTGTTAATTTTTGCAGATAATTAATAAATAGAAAAAGTGTCAACTAATAAAAGAAAACTTTTCTTTGTCTACACAGTATATTAAAAATTTTTTAAGAGTATTTTTAAGAAATTTTTATTTTAGTTACTAAAGAGCACAAAATAAAAAGAAAAGTAAAAATAAAAATAAATAAATAAAATTTTAGAAGCTTTTCATTGAAATTGGATTTTTGTCATCGTGTATTTGTGTTGCGCTGAAAAAGAAGGCGCTTCCACTTTAATGTATATGTAAGCATCTCTTTTCGTCACTTGTTTGCTCAGTTGGTTAGAGTGTCATGATGATAACGCAGTGGTTGTTGATTCGTTCCTCGAATACCGATATATAGCTTTTTAGCAGTTAATTAATAAAAAAAGATGTCAATTAATAAAAGAAAATATTTCATTGACTACACTGTATTCTTTTTTTTTTTTTTTTTTTTTTTTAAACTAAAAAGCACAAAATAAAAATTTAAGTTAAAAAAAAAAAATAAATAAATAAATAAATAAAATAAACATTTTAACGGTAGAAGCTTTTTTTTTGTGTGTGTGTGTGTGTGTGTGTGTGTGCGTGGAGCCCTAAAAAGCATAAATTAAAAATTTATTCTTGCAAAGATATGCTATAAAGAAAAGAAAGTTTCAACACTAAGGAAAATATAGAGGAAAATATAGATATTTCACTTTTGCAAGAGATGAAAATTTTTCAAAATATTTAAAAAAGTTTTCGAAACCTCGGAAATTGATGACTTAATAAATATTTATACAAAACTAATAACTTAGTATTCTAAGTTAATTGGTATCAAGTGCTAAGAATATTGGTCTCAAGTGCTTTTTAAAATATTTTGAATATTTAAAAATTTTCATCTCTTGCAAAAGTGAAATATCTACATTTTCCTGTAGATTTTTCTTAGTGTTGAAACTTATTTCTTTATAGAATGTCTTTGCAAGAATAAATTTTTATTTTATGCTTTTTATGGCCCCAATAATAATAATAATAATAATAATAATAATAAAGCTTCTACCGTTAAACAAAAAATATTTTTTTTTTTTTTTTTTAACTGAAATTTTTATTTTATTTTTAAATTGTTAGTTGTTTTCATGTTTCATCATCAGATTTCGGTTTTTCTGCAGCTATCATATCATTGTGGAAAAACAACATTTACAGGCATACTGATCATTGAAATAACTTCGGCGTTATGTCATTGATGTTATGTAGTGCGGTGATGCTTTTGAATCGAAAATTATTTTTATCATACTTGCTATCTTCTTAATAATAAAGGCCCAAGTTTCCCGGGAATAAAATAAATGTTTATCCTTGGTTTGGAGGAAAGAATAAAACAATAGGAAAAAAGGTGGTTGAACACTAGGTATGGGGAAAACCCAGTTTTTTTTCAGAAAAAAAAAAAAAAAAAAACAGCCTAGTGGGTTTTATCGGGATTTATTGGCTTCTATCAATGATTTTTTTTTATTATTTATTTTAAGCAGGGTTTCTCAGATTTTTCTCGGGATTTTGAGGAATATTTTCTTTTTTCTCTTTATTTACTTATTTTTATTTTTTAAACATGAAGATATAATTAGACTATTAATAAGACGGTTTAAAAGATCAAGTGGTAATTATTCATAAAAAATAATAATAATTCCTGTTTTATGTTTAAGTTATAAGGATTTTTTTTTTTTTTTTTTTTAAATAATTAAGCTTTAAATATTCTAAATTCCTCTTCTTCTGTTCTTTACAACAAAAAACTTGTTTTAAATAAATATTTAGTATTCCTTTATTAAATTTTTTATATTCTGTATATTTTCATCAAATGCTTTTAATTATTGGTCATTTTGTTAATTAGCAGTATTTCACTGTTGAAGTTTTCAAACGTTTTTAAAATTTAATTTTTATTTGTTTAGATTTTATATTCCTTGATTCCCTCAGTTTTCTTTTTGTTGACAGACAACTCTGTTTTTTTTTTTTTTTTTTTTTTTTTTTTCCTTTGCTTTTATTTTTTTAGATAATGTTTTCATTATGTTTTATTGAGATTATTATAAAGTATTTTTCATGGGGATTTTTTTTTTTTTTTTATTTGGCTTCACAGAGTTGAGCACCATCAATATTTTTGAAAAATCTTTGTCCAAGTTAAAATAATGTATATTATATTTCTTTTACATTTATATGTTTCTTATAAGCTAGATAAAAGTGTAATTTTAAATAACGATTTTGGAAAAAACCTATTTGGGTTTTATCTTGGTTTTTTTCAGACGGGTTTTATTGAAAAAAGCATCCCGGGTTTTTTCGTGTCAGATAAAATCAAGCCAGCTCTAGATTTAGCAGAAAAAAGGATGCCACAGTTGTATTAAGAAAAAAATAAATATTATCAGTAATTTGAAACGAATTAAGTCGAAAAATTAATTTAAAAATATATATATAATGCTATGAAAAACCGCCAGTTGCTGATTTGGCCGTTCTATGTTTTGGCCCACGCGATAAAACATCAAATTATTTTCAAAATATTTAGCTAAATTAGAAGAAAACCCTAAAAAATAGTTAAAATGTTTATAATAAAGCATAAATAATAAGCAATTTAATAATATTAAAAATAATGTACTGAAAATAATTTCTTCGAACTTTATTTGTTTTTTATGTTAAGATGTAAAGATGAAGCCGTTAATCAAAAAAATCATTCACTTGAGAGTCAAACAGGAAACACGTAGTGAATTAAAAAACATTCATTTGGAAATATAGACCGTTAGGCAAGGAAAGGCCGACTGGTTAATTAATATTAAAACTGATTACTCCAATTATTGGTGTTAATTTTTGCAGCTTGCCATGGATTTCACTATTTGTATAAGTTTGTCAAATGTTAAACTTTTAATATTTCATTGAATAATTTTTGTTTGATGATTTGCCCAAAAAATGTTGTCAACAGCAACCGAAATAGAAAAGTACCCTAAAGGGTTAGCTACCATATTATAAAAGAAAAAAAATCTTTTATTTTGTACATGCACAGTTAAAAATTATTTTCTTCAAAGCTCAGATTTCATTGAACTCTCATTCAGTGAATTTCATATGAAATAATATACATTCACAATAATCATTTCAACTTTTAGTGTAATGTTACTTGTGTACTTAATTCACATTTCTGTAAATTTCATTAAATTTGGGATAAAAATCCTGCATGTTGTAATAAAATAACATGAAGGTTTTCTTTAAAATAAAAACATTTGTTTTAAATATATGTACTATTCTGACAAAATTTTATTTTATAGAACAATCTTCTATAACAGTTATAGATAATTTCTAGCTATTTATTTAGTATAATAACCAGAAATACTTTTTTTCTCCATAACCAATTGGTCATTGTTTTTTGAAGGACATCTAAGCCTCAAACCTCACTGGAAAGTGTATGTTAAAATAAGCCTTTTACCTGGCCAATGTTAAAGAATAATGTCTCAGATATTTTCAAAATTAACAAAAAAATAAATAAATAATTATTAAAAGAGATAGTTTAAAATTAAGTATATTTAGTATTTTATATCTATATAGCATATGTTATTACTAGTTAATAAGACTGGATATGAACATACTGTTTTGAAATTTTTCAAAATGTTTCTTACCAAAACCTAAAATATATTTAATAAATAAATTTATCAGAAAAATATTTTTTTCTTTTATATATATATATATATCTTTTTTTTTTTTTTTTTTTACAGCTTTGTTCAAGGTGTAAATTTCCAGGAGCTTCTTTAAGTTGTGCTTGTGAAAATTGTCCTGAATTGTATCATTATTTGTGTGCTCGAGATAATTGTAAGTTCAACTTATTTTCCTTTCTTTAAAAAATAAATAAAATAAGGAGATGTTGTATTTTATTTTATTTCTTTTTATTTATTTATTTATTTATTTTATTTTTTTACTATATAAAATAATACTAAATTTCAAATACTATGTCATTTTAAAATTCTCAATATATTTCAAAACATATTCTATTTGTGATCCATATTTTCTATTTATTCATTTTCTGCAGTTTGTTTTAATTTTGATCAAAGTACTCTCACTCTAAAGGAAAAATGCCCTTTTTTAAACTAGCTCCAAGGATAGTCAGTCTTTCCACTCTCAAATCTGTTTCTATAAAAAATATTATCTATTTATTCACTATTTTCATCATATTTTGTATAATTTTCTTCATTTTTATAATAGTTCTTTCTGTTATTATTATTACCAGACATTTTTTGCAAATAATTTTATACTACTGGCTTCTCTCCCCCCCCCCCCCCCCCATACATTCTGAAATTGTCTAATTCTACCATTGATACAGTATTGTGAGTATAAACCCTTCTTTTTAATACTACTGCAGAAAACACCAGTACTCTTAATTAAATCAGATATCCATTGAATGAGTATTGACCTATTTTATCACTTATCCAATCAAAACAAAGCCTCTCATCTCTTTTAAATAACATAGAATATGCTGCGCTCCTTTCTAATATTCTTTGTTAGTACAGTGGCTAAATTGATAACTTATGTAGCTTGTTACAATGATTATATCAGATCTAATCTTGCCTTATAACTATAAGAGTCCTTGCTCATATTCCAGTGCATTTTCTATATTCAGAACTCTCTCTTCATTAGATAAGCAAATATTTTGACAAGTTCTAGAAGAGTAGGAAAAAAAAAAAAAAAAAATGATATGTCAGTCCGTTTTAACAGTTTATTAAAATAAGCAGTTTAATCTAATCTAAGAAATTTTTTTTCTGCACTTAAATTCTGATATATTATAAAAAAAATTAATTTCACCTAAATCGTTCTTCATACTTTTGTAGGAATTACAGATTTTTCTTGAACTTTTAATGAATTTTTGTATTTTTAAGTAATAGTAAAATTATTTAACATTTATCTAAACTGTTGGAAATGTTATACAGTTTAAAGTTTGATTTGTTGAGTAATCTGCTTTAATATATTTTTCATGTTTATTTATGGAATATATGGTATTTTGCATATGCTTTGTTTTCTGTTTTATTTTAAAATTCCCAAGTTCATTGAGAGTATTGCAAAAATCACATTATGTTGGATTTTTGTGCATATTTTCAGACATTTTGCCTATTTTCTACTCTCATCTGATATTTCTTATGAATTCTCTATCAAGGAGTTTTCTTTTGACAAAGTATAAGAGTTTATTACAAATTTTAGACAATTTTACACTTACGGAATGAACACATGATGCTTGTTAAAATAAACACACTTGAAATATTTTTAATCAAGGATAATAAGTTTTTATTATCAGCACTTTTCCAATTAAATATTTTATGCACAAAATATTTTCTGCTTATCTTTTTCTCACCATGAATAATTATTTATCCTGTAGCAACTATAATGTCACAGAACCTGCCAATTTACCTTTTTTATTTCCGTTTTTGAATTTAGTGTTATATCTATGAAATCACAATATATTTACTTTTCCAAAGATATTAAATTTTTTTAAATTATCAATATTTATTTATTTTTTTTAACAGAAAATAATTAAAAATAAATAAATAAAAATAAATTACTCAAGAAAAAATAATATTTATTAAAATTCTCTACCTATCGTCTCCAAAAGTCAAAGCCAATGGATTTTTTTTTTTTTTTATGATTTCATTTTTAAGCTCAAAAATGTAAAATTTCACATTGTGAAAATTCGCATTTTACAACCTCAAAATAAAACATTAAAAAGTTTAAAAATTAATTTTTATAAAGCAATAAATTGTTTAATAGTTGTGAAGTTTCTGAATGTGAAAACGAAATTTAAAAATATGTATTAGTTAATAAGTTATAATGGGGCGAAATTCTCCATAGAATAACATTGGCTCTGGCTTCTTGGGACGATAAGTGGAGAGGCCTTTAACCCGTTAATGCCCGAACTAATTTTTTAAAATATTATTAGCTGATTATTTCACTTCTAAATTAATATGGACAACTGACAGTAAAATATATTAACTTAAACAATTCTTCTGATAGTTTTAAATTTAAAGCCTATCCTCATTTATTGGCATTTAGTGTTCTAGCGAGAAAACTTCAAGATAGAAAAACTTTGAGATAACACATTAATTTCCTATTATCTGTTGACAAAGATCTCACAAGTATAGTATTATAATATATATTATTATTCAACTTGATTTAAGTTAGTATACTTGCACAAAAAGTAAAGATATGTGCAACGAATGAAAAATCATAAAATTACTATCCAAATTATGAAATGATAATAGTAGGTACATAAAACTTTAGAGGATCATTTAGAGTGACGCCATAAACTGTCACTAAAAAGCAGAAATCATTCCAAGAAACCACAAAAAATATACGTGCTATTTTATTAGCTGTCCTCAAATGAGGACACTGGACGCTAACGTGTTAAAACAGAATTTAATTTGGGATAAAAATATGGGCATGGAGGAACACTCCATGGCCAAGTGGTTATGGCACCATTCCACTAATTGCTTACGGGCACGCTCTGGCCCTGGTTGTTTTTCCAATCCTCCATGTTGTAATCTTATCAAGTTGCTATCTGTCTTCACCTCAACGAAGACTTATGGCCATATCACACGGGAGCATATATACTCAACACAACATTATACTCAACATGTTCACTATGCTGAACGAACGAGAAACTAGTCAGCTGTCCGTTGGGTTCCCCCGTATTGATGTATTCCCTTCTCTAAAGGTATTCCAGGAAAAAATTCTGTTTATTCCTCCTATTTGTCAATTTTGATCAGCATGCTCAACATACTTAGCTTTTTCTAAACAGTTTCGTAAACGTTGATCATCCGAAAACTTGCTGTCCTTGAACAAAATCAGGCTGAGTATGTTAGGTATAATGCTGTGTTTAGTAAAATGCTGAACGAAAGTCTCTCATGTGATATGGCCATTACAAGCATATCTCAGTCAAGCATACTAGTCTGATGTATATGTTAACAATAAACAAGAATATAGAGTGCATTGTTTATGCTTAAATTGTTTGTTTTAACTTACTGCCAAAGGGGAAGAAAAAAGAAGTTTTCATTTGGTCTATTTTGCTTGAAAAAAAAAGTGTTTTAAAAAGAATAATCCCCTTCTCAGAGGATCAAAATCATGAGGGTATGGCTCCAGTCATCCGTAGGGGGTGAATTCCAGACTGTTGCCAATTGCCCAATGCATAGCTATAGTGCAACTTCAAACTTTCTCCGCTCCAATCTAAAACAGGGTTCATACTCATCAGGGAAATCCTGGAAAACAGGGAATACTCAGGGAATTTGGAATTTGTTAAAAAAAGTCAGGGAGAACTCGGGGAAAATAAAAATTTTCATTAAAAATCAGGGAAAATTGGTTATAAAACCTGGAAAAACAAAAATTTTCTTTCTCTCGAGTTATATTTTTCTTGTTTAGCTTCATATCAAACTTCAGTTGATTAAGTTTTGTAAAAATACGCATGTAAACAATGATTTCTATCAGAATTTCTATCATGATCGACAATAATATGACACTATACAGTGGAAGTAGCTGTGTATTTTGTCCTGTCTGAAGAGCGTTTCTTGTAATATATCGCTAATATTATCTTGAAAATTGTCTGGGAACTCAGGGAAAACTCAGGGAATTTTTTTCCCATATATGAGTATGAACCCTGTAAAAAGAATAAAATGTTTGTACAATTAGTATTCATGAATAAAAAATGAATGGCTATTAATATTTATTTAAATAGTATATTTAATAATAAATTAAGACATAAAGTTAAATACCATGCAATAGTATTCTTAAATTCTTATTTGTACTTTTCTAAATATATATATATATTTATTCTAGGGTGTTATATGGATGAAGATACGTATACGATATATTGTCCACAGCATAAGGTAACTTCTATAGAATTTTTAAATTGATTTACTTTTTTTTTATTATTATTATTATTATTATTATTATTATTCCTTTTACTCTGTTTATTATTTGTTTTAATATTATTTACTATTTGTGTGTTGTTTTTATGTTGCTGATAATAATTTAAGAATTTGTAAATATTTTATGATGTTCTGTAGAAAGATATTTTTACTTATAAAATATCTAAAATTTTGTACATTATCTGCTTTGTAAAAAAAAAGTCCGATCTTAAATTTTCTTGCAAACAGTATTTTCAAAATTATTTCAGAAAAAAAGTAACTGTGAAGTTTCAGCAAAAAATGTTAATCATTCATCAGGTTTTTTTTTTTTTTTTTTTTTTTTTTTTTCCTAAATCCATATAATATTTTCATTATAAATGTCATAAAAAATAATTGATTTTGACATTGCAAAACTTACAAAATTTAATAAATATTCTAATTTTCTTAAATGTGCTAAGCTGTTTTTCATTTTAATTATTCTAACATTTTGGTTGAACATGAACTTTACGTTGGAATACATTTTTCACTGCATTTTGATAAAATACTATCTGATTTATCACTAATTGTCGGTTCTGAAATTCATGGTATGTCATGAGCTACAATCACTAATTATACTTTTGTATTTCTAACAGATGTTTCTAAACCATTTATAAAGCACTCTGTTTATAACTGTCTTATGCTCAGTTATTTCTTATTAAAGTATCTAAATATTTAAATAATCTGTGACAAATAAAGACAGAGACTAAGAGAATTTACTATTATCTCGGGTTGATAATAGATATTTCAAATATCTTACAAGCAATTTGTAATAAAAATAAAATGTTATACAACACATACTGCTTTTATGTTTTGTATTTACATACTAATAAAGAAAATGATTAAATAAATTATTCTTATTAAATATAAATTAATCACAAATTTTGACTACATACGATAAATAATAAAATATAGAATTTTATATTCAAAAAATTGTATCCATAATTGTCTTTGTATTTTATTATTTTCCTCCCTTTTTTTAAACTACTGAATTTATGCAATTTGTGTTAAATTATATAATTCTTTTTTAAGTTTTTTTAAATATGTTTTATTGTGCTATACTGTATACGATTTTCTAACTCCTAGTTTTAAATATAAATTAATTCCCCCTTCCCCCTCTTCCTTATTTAGACCATATATTTTGAGTTAGAATGAAGTCTAAATTGTTTCCAAGTCATGTTAATGATGAAATTCCGAAACATGGTCATAATAATACCTAACTGTAAAATAATAATTTAATGAATTACCAGCTAACAGCAAAGGATAAATTTTATGTTTTATACTAAAATTTTATTTTTGCAGTCACTTAATAAGGAGAAACATTATTATTGTGAAATAGTGTTGGTCGACCTGTGTTGGAGAATTAAAATTCCTTTGGTTACGCACATTCTTTTACTGATTATTTCAGCATAGAATTTTGATGAATTCAGTGATGTCTTTTAACCTTATACTGTGACAGAAGGATAATGATTTATAACTTTAAATTATTTAAAAACGGAACATTACTTAACAGTTATATTAAAAAAAAAAAAAAAAAAAACTTACTTTATTGCGCCATTATTTTCACGAGAAGCCGCTTTTCGTCCTGGGGCTCCAGACGTCCTCGGTGTGACTTCAGTGGAAAGTGGCTGGATCTCAGAGAGCTCATCCTTGCCTGTAATCAGGTGGCGGATTCATTTACACAGTCCCGGTTATGGGACTGTGTAAATGATTTGTTTAAAATGCACTTTTCATTATATCTTTCACCTTTTATAATGTCATTTCTGTACTAGAATGCATCAGATCCAAGAAGATTAAATTTTGATTCATACAAAAATATAACTTGAGACTAAGTCTAATGGTTAACAGTCCATATTTGTTTCTTGCCATGTTAACTCCATTTACATTCATTGACACATTGCACTGTTTTCGGGAAAACTTGAACAAAAAGCATTTTTTTAAATTTTCTCATTTTAAAATTTGTATAACATTAAATTGGTTGTTTTATTTAAAAAAGAAAAAAGAGAGAGAGAAAATCTTCTATAATAATTTTATTTCAACCAATTGTTATGAAACTATCTTGATCTTTGTGTAAAATTTTAAACATTTCGGTTTTGTCAAATATCGTCTTATAAGACACATACTGATGTTATTTAGTTTATTTTATGTCTTGAAATTGAAATTTTTTACAAGTTGCTTTATGCTATTCCAGTTGCCCACCAGAAAATCGTGCAAATGTCTCAAAAGAAAAAAGTGCATGTTTAAAAAGAAAATTAGTTTTTCTTTCCCCTTCCCCCCTTTCTTTCTACCAGATTTGATTATTTTGTTAATATTTCATTTTTACAACAATTATTTATGCATTTAACAAATTCTTGTAAATAAAGTAAGTGTACTAAAAGTGTCCTTTTAATTTTTAGGTCAAGCCTTTCATTATCAGAGTCGGTGAAGACCAGATTGAAGAGCTTGAATTAAATGCTAAGAGGTAAATAAAGACATATGGACATAGTACTATAGGTAAGTAATGCTGTGCAGTTAATTATAATGTTATGGAATAATATTAAATATGTTCTTAATTTTATTTAAATAATCAAAATTTGATATAATAAAGAACTTTTAATATAAAATGTGTCCACAATTTATTCACTGGATAACAAATTTGAATTAAAACTTAATGCAGTAAGAGGAAACAATTTTTATTGATTTAATCCTTACTTCAAAGAATTTAATTTGTTTAAATTTTTGTGAATGGCAACATGGAATTTATTTATTTACGAACAAAATGTTATTAATTATACAGTGAAAAAGCAGTGTTCATTCTCTGTGAAATCGAGAACAGACTTAATACTCTCTAAGCAATTAATGGTGCTTACATTGATATGTATTAATATAAATTTCTTGGAAGTGCAAAATAAAATTCAGTCAGTGTTTTTTTCCTTATCTTTAGTCTGTATTATTTAAAACATACCTTTATCTAATGAATAAGTTATGAATGGTTTGACTAGGATAAATCCTATTAATGTCTATGAATTGAGTATATGAATCATCTGTAATAAAGCTTAGCTTTTAAAGGATTATGCACTAACATTATAATATTTACCTAGGATTAGTTTTCCTTTAAAATGTTCAAAAACAATTGTATAAAAAACCTTTATTTAAAATACATAATGAAATACAAGTTAAAATACATAAAAATATAAACGTTGTGTGCTAATTTTGATTGAATATCACCATTTTTATAAGCACGTGTTATTTGATCGAAATTAGTCAACCATGCTGCTGAGACAGATCATTCTATAGAATTGAAAATATTAGAATTATCATCTCGGGCCGTGAAAATTGTCATTCATATATTTTGTTTGAAGGACAATTTACAAAAATTCAACCCACTCCAATGAATGATTGTACCATCCAAATACGTGATCCTATTCTAAAAATTCCTGTTTGTGCAGTTGTGAGTTGGCGATATTAAACATACTGAGGAGGTGCTAAGAAAGTACAAAAAAAAAAAAAAAAGTTTTTATGTATGTATTTTAAATAAATGTCTCTTATGCAGTTGTTTTTAAAAAATTTAAAGTAAATAAATGAGACGTAGTGTTCTTTAAATATTTTAGCTTTTCTTATTCAATAAAGTAACAAAATTATGATACATAACGAATGATTATAAAATTTCGATGGCATGTTTATTATCCAATCATTCATCGAACTTTATATAACTAACATAAGTAATAATTTTTTTGCTTGTTTTATATATATATTATCATAAGTAAGCTTTGTAAGAAACAAAAAATAAAATAAACAATTTTAAAAAAGAAAACTAAATGAGAAAGGTTTTTAGATACATTACAGAAAAAAAGAAAATGCACAAGCCTGCAAATGTTAAATTAAAACTTGTTTTTTTTTTTCTTCTGTTATTCATTTTTTTTTTTTTTTTTTTTTTTTTTTCATAACAGACATTAAGAAAAAAATATGATTATTGATTTGTAAACTATGAATATTGCCTGAATAATAAAAATGTCAGTAAATAATTTTATAATTTAACATCTCATGTAATTTTCATATATATTTTTAAAAAAGTTATTCAGATATGAAAAAATGAAGGAAAGAAAATTGAATACAGGAAGAAAAATCCTGTTTTAATTTAACTTATGGAGGCATGTGTATCTTTACCTATTTGTAATGCACCTTTTGACACCCTTTCTCATTTAGTTTACTTTTCTAAAATTGTTTAAATTTTTCATTTCTTCTATAGCTTACTTTTGAGAAAATTTGAGTTAATATTGGTTGGAAAATTACTGCTTATCCTCTTCGCTCCAGGGGTCCACATATGTAAACCTCTGTTCTTTCCTTTATAAAATCTAAACTATTTAATGTTTTTACATTTTGAGTAGATTAATAAAAGGCTGAATAAATTGCTCTAAAAAGATACTAATATATGGCAACATAAAACTAGATATATTTCTGAAATATAATGTTATTTTGTCTAGTTTCACAAAACAGCTTCAAAACAGTGTGGTTGGAAAAAAAAAATATGTAATTTTCATAATAATTTAAAGTATACAGACACTTTACCTGAATAAAATTAAAAACTGACATAGATTAATTTATTTAAGGGCAACAAATTTTAAATTGTGTAACTTAGTAATTTAGAGATTAGTTGTTTAAAGTACACATATTTGCATTGTACATTACTAGCCCCTAAATTAAAAATTTAAGAAAAATGTATCTTTTTGTAATATATAATGTGAATGTATGTGTTTAAAAGCCTTCAAATGTTATGTATGTTGTTATTATAGCTTCGGGTGCGAAGAAGTCAAGTTAAAGTTGTATAAAATTCGATTGATGATTGGATAACGAATATGCCATCCAAACTTTATGTTATTTGTTTAAAACTTATGCTCAAAAGAAGAAAACAAGAAAAATATAGAATTGTGTCTTGCAGTAACTGTGACACAATTTTTTCTTTTTTTTTAAATCAAAATCTGAATGTATAATATTTCTGACAGACAATAAAATTGGCATTTTCTACCAGTTTCAAGTTATACCCAGCTTATTTTAAATAAAAAGAAAGCAGCGAACACATTTGCTTCCATATTTAAAAAAAAAAAAAAAAAAAAAAAAAAAAAAAGAGCAATTTATAGTCAAAATTTGAGAAAGCTAGGATTTAAAAAAAAAAAAAAAAGTTATATGTACATGCAGAGGGATGGGGAAATGCTTGATTTAATCACCTCTGGCGAGTAATTTTTCGGACATAGAGGGTGAATATTGAGTCAGTCTGTTACGTTGCCGATATGTGATATTCAGTGTAGAAAAAACAGCCAAAAATCTATAGAAAACAGCAATGTGGCTGTATTAAACAATTAAAAAAAACTCCTTTCAACAGAGACAACCACTTTAGATTTTATTATCTTTTTAGGCTGTTATTATTCTATGCTGAACACTTGTGTTTTTAGAACTGTGCTTTGGGAAATTGAAAAAATTCTACTAAATGGTCAATTCAACTTAGATTTGCGTAAATTTTGCTGTAAAGATATGTATCGTATATTGCTGGCTGATAAAAATTTCTAAAATTTCCCTACCCCTGTACATGGATACATGTACAGTGTGCTCAAAAAATCTTGACCTCAGCTTTAATTTCTGAAATATTAATCATATATATCAAATTACAAAGATGTGTTTAGGAAGTACAGAATTTTATAAAATTTATCAAAAGTTTCATTGGATTCAATTTTAGAAATTGCAAGATTTTAATTTTTATATAGCCTCCATACAAAAAAATATTCAGCGAACAAATTGTGTTGTATACCCTTATAGTTGATATACAAAACAACAATATTGTATCTGAATTGTGTTAAACATATGTTTAAACAAAGTTGTTCGCAGATTAGTTTCAAATTAAAGTGAAAAAGTATTTATATCTTTATGTTATCAATTCCATAGCCAAAAGGGTTTTGAGGGGTTCAACATCCCTCTCCTGAAATTTTGTAGGTTCAGCGAAAACTTTTGAGTTATATTTCACTTTTAACACTCAGCATTATATACCAAAGTTTGAAATGCATCTGAAATGTTTTTCTGCTTTGCTTATCATTATTTTCAATCATATTTTATGCATCAGCCCAGAAATGTGTTTTACCAATATTTTTTTTTCATGTATTTATGCTGAGACATTGGAAAGTGTTTTAGAGCAGCTTTTTTGTATTATTATATCTATGACAGAGATAGAAATTAAGAAAATTAAGTCAGTAGTTCATGAGACCAGTAATTTTGAGATTTCACTGGTCCGTACATACTTTCACTGGTCCATTCACCCATTCTATTATATTTTTAAAAATATTTAAAAATTTGTAGAACAAAATAAATTTACGTGACAAGTATGATTATTATTTATTATTATTTATTTATTTATTTATTTTTGTAAATTAATTACAAATGCAAATAGTCTTATATAAATTTTTAAAAAAAATTAAGCTTTAATAAATGAATTAACTATTACATATTTACCATATTAAGTATTAAAAAAAAAAGAAAAATTATTAAAGTGAAAGTAAATAAGAAATTAAGAGTTTATATTAATAGTTATAATGAAGTATACTTACTATTGTTATAACATACTATTCTGTGACTTTTAGAGAAAAGTAAAGTATAAAAAAAATTTGAAAAATTCACTAGTCTAGTCAGAGTTCATACTCCTCAGAGAAAACCTGGAAAACAGGGAATACTCAGGGAATTTGGAATTTTAAAAAAGTCAGGGAAAATAAAAATTTTCATTAAAAGTCAGGGAAAATCAGTTATAAAACCTGAAAAAACAAATTTTTTTTCTCTCTCAAGTTATGTTTTTCTTGTTTAGCTTCGTATCAAAATTTAAATAATTAATTATTGTGAAAATACACTTGTAAATAATGATTTCTACCTGAATTTCTATCATGATCGGCAGTAATATGCCATCATACAGTGGAAGTAGCTGTATTTTGTCTTGTCGAGCATTTCTTGTAAGATGTCGCTAATATTTTCTTGAAAATTGTCTGGGAACTCAGGGAAAACTCAGGGAATTTTTTTCCCATATTTGAGTATGAACCCTGCTAGTGGATCATCAGTATTTATATTTTGCTAGCCCGTTGAATATTATTTTGGTCCCAGACCAACAGACCACTGTTAATTTCAAGCCTTGTATGAGATCTCTTGTGATACAATGTAGAAATTTTATGTATTACTTTATTAATGTACAGGAAGTTTCGATTATTCTTTTTGTATGGAAGTTGTATCAAAAGTTCAATTTTGTAATTCTTAAAAGTGTATCCCTTGAAATTTTCAATTAATTTTATAGCATTCCCCCCCCCCCCTTCTTTTAGGACATATAATTTTCACAGTTGTGTAAGATCAATATTTAAAAAAATTAAAGCTGAAATCAAGGCACTTTTATTAATACATTGTTTACTATATAAACTGTAATCCATGTAAACAACATAGATCATTATGAAACAGGCTTAAATATTCTTAGACAAAATGAACCTAGCAATAAAATTTTAAAAATGTAAAAAGGAAGAAAAAAAAAATTAGAAGCATAGTCATAATACACAGTTCATGAATTTTTCACACCATAGCTGTAAAAGTTTCGCTTTTTTTTTTTTTTCCCGATGTGTAAGTCTCTTATAAATACATGAAATATTTAGAAATCATATTTCATCAAATGGATGAATTTAACACTAGTATTAGGGCATATCTAAACACTTTTTCCTAAAGAGAAGTGATTCGAGGTCATCTGCAGACCATCTATTATTTCTTTCTAGGTTGATTGGTAGCAGAAGATTCAAACCTTCCATCTGAATGAATCCAACCAAAACCCATCAAAAAGAGATCTCTGATAGTGTCCGATAGGAAAGTTTACTTTACTATTATAATAATTTGCATATTTAGTATTGGACATATTTGGCATTTGAATATCAGTTATGCAGCTATATTTCTATCAAACAAATTTCTTCATATTATTGCAATTCAAAACATGCTCACAACTAAATCCTACTTGTTAAAAATTGAACCTGACTTGAACTCAAACTCGATTTACTGAAAGAATTTTATTGAAAACAACTGCGGAAAAAAATCAGCCAACCCTATCCACAAGGAAAATAAAATTAGCCAGCTTGACCCAAACATGACCCCCAAGGGGGGGGGGGATTATTTTCCTAGATTTAACAAATACTGTACTAAAATTTAATCCCATCTCCACCTGCAAAAAAATATTCTGGCTATGGCCTTGTTATCTGTCATGATATAAGATGGGAAAAGGTTTATGTATTGTCCTGTATTACTTATTTATCTTATTTCAGAGGCAAATTTAAGTTAAATTGCACCCTAGTTCCATTTCAATACAACACCCCCCTCCCCACCTCATTGTTTTAAAATGCTACTCACATATATCTATAATAACAATAAATAAGATATAACTATAATAAGTATATTAGTTTCTGACTTATCAATCACTATGCAACATTCATCTTTTTTTTTATGTGCAGAAATGTGTGTAATATATTTTCTCTTTTGTTTTAGATTATATCAAACATCTGAGAGGAATCAGATCCCGTCAAAATCATGAGAAATTTCTACTATTAACTCCAAAGAGCTTCCAGCCACTAGAGGTCCATGGTTTGGTGCTACAATTTTCAGCAAAAGAAGAAACCATTGACCCCCTTTAAACTATAACTGCCAGTTGAAGGATGGGAGTTCAAGTATGACTTTGTGGTGTTTCAAGTGATCAAGTCTTTTTATGAATTTTCTTTTTTGAACGATGCTCGAAAAAAGAAAATGAAAACTGAAAATGAGAAGGAACCAAAACCGCATAATTTTTGCAGACAAATTTCTCTCTTCAGTTTTATAAATATATAAATACATAAATATATATATTCACCTAATATATATATGATTATAAATCCATGCCATTGCTGTTTTTAAGCATCCTTGAAACAACTTTTTTTTTGTCTGTAATTCCAGATGTGGTATTTTTATCCCAGACTATATATATAATGCCCAAGTTTCTACTTAGACTATAGAGGGTTCAGTCATTGATTTTGGATGGCAACCCTCAGTCTGCAGAGCATGGAAGCAAAAAAAAAGTATCTAAAAACTGTGAAAATCAAAAGTGAGAAGTAGATTTGCCAATTCAAATCCATGTTCCATCAATGTAATTAATTCTCATGTGTGCAGATTGTAAACTTAGATCACTCATTTATATATTTATGTCATTTCCAAATGTGTATATTATAAATTAATATATTTCAAACTGTGAATAAGTGGAAGGTTTGAATTGTCATGTTTTAAACTCAAACTAATCTGACCTTTATAGTATTCTTCCTTTTTTTCACAATGTATGTTTTCCTAGCGAATACTGTGAAGGTCATTGCGCATCCTACTCTGGATTCTGGGGGTTGCTAAAAAATGCAGGCATGAAAAAGGAAAAAAGGTGTTTATAAAAGATAAAAATTGAATAATTATAAAAAGTTCTACTATGTTTTTTTTCCTTTTTCAATGCCACACTTTTTAATATTATATATGGAAAAAGAATTTTGTTATTCTTTATGGAAAACGTTCAAAGGAAATTGATACAAAAAAAAAATAGATATATTCGTACTTGAAAAAGTGCTGCTTTGTATGAATGACTTTTTTCAATTTTGTAATTTTTGACATCTCTATGTATTGCATATTCCTGATAAAGAAAAACAAGTTGTTAAAGTTTGCAAATAAATTAACTAAATATAGTTACTGTATAACTCTTAAGAAAGACATTTTAAAATAACTGCAATACATATTGATTTTTGTTTTCCTCTCAAATAATTTATGTACTAGATTTTTCCATTTTGTTTATGCAACTATTTTGTATGACTCTTATTTTACCTCTTGTTACGTGCAATACATGTATTTTAACTCTACTTTCATGAAATTTATTATTTTGATTTTATCCTGTTTTTAGTTTTTAGCCTTGAACATAGGTGTATATAAAAAAAGTAAACTATTTAATATTTATGCTCTGATTTGTTATGTATATATTGAAATCAATCTTTTTTGGATGTTTAAATGCAGTCCTAAAAAAAAGATGTTTAAAATTTAATTACGTAATTTAATCGCCATATCAAAATTGTATTATTATTGAAACTCAAAATATAATTATAGAAATAAATTAAGTGTAAAATAGCAATATATAAAAATGTTCATATAGTATTTTATCCATAAGTGTGTTACGTGTTCCTCCAAATTGAAAAATTCTTGTCAGCAATTTTGGATTATTTATTTATCTATTAGATGACGGCATATTTATTGCTTATTTATTCACTTTTTGAAGTATAAGAGATGCTGTGATTATATTAAAAAAAAAAAAAATTCTATATAGTCTCTTTTTCTTTTTTTTTTTTTTTTTCCTTCCAAAGATTAAAACAGATATATAACTTCAATTTTCACCTCTGTGCTGGATACAGAGGAAAAAATTATATCATTCCAACACTTTCTCAAAAATAAATACAAAGAATTACTTGGTTCTTATTTTAACCATTTTAATGATATTGGCTAGAAGTTCTATTTACCAACTTTAGAAATTTTTTAGGTGTGCATTGGCTAAATATTGGAGAAAATTTCCTAAAGTTGGCGAATAGACCTTCTAGTCACTGTCCCTGAAATGGTTAATTAACAATCAAGCTAGTTTTAAATATTAGTAAATAATTATCTATTCTTTACTTTTTGTTCAATGCAAAAATGCTTTACCCTTACAGATATTATTTTCTATTCATATTACATTATTACTATTTCCTTTTTTTTATGTGTGTAATATAATTTTAATACTATTAATTAACCTATCAGACTGTTATCCTTATGTCTGTACAAGGTGTCTCACTTCTAAGAAAATGTTTTCATTTGGCTTTAATTAAGTGATGATAATTAATTTCTATGTACTGTTTATTTGACATTTTTATTATTTCTAAGGGGAAAAATTATATAGGTGCCTTTACTGTTTATTATTCCTTAAACCATCTTGCAATTAGAAATTCATTAATTTTAGACTTATTTTATTATAAACATCATTACTTTCTCTCAAGCTGTATACACTCTATTTTAACATAAAGTCATCCATGGTCTTTCATCAAAAATTATATTATTAGAGTATATACAGCTTGAAGACTTCATTATTTATTCTGTATAAAAGATCATCCATATCAAGGCGCACAAGAACAAGTTTTTTTTTTTTTTTTTTTCTTTCTTTTTCTTTTTTTTTTATATAAAAAAAAATCATTTTTAAACTAGTCATAACATTTTCTCCATCTGTTTCATTTCCTTATTTGTGGGCACTTTGTACAATCTTGTGTCCTACCCTAAAACAAAAGCATAAAATTAAAAGAAGAAGAAAAAAGAACAATCTGCGAGAAAGTGTACATTTTGAACAATGTGTTCCATATCCCAATTTTGGGTGCAGATTTTATTCCCAACTGGTGAGTGTGCTAGTCTTCTAAGCTTTGTGAAATCTTAGTACGTGTAGGGGATGTGCCACACACTGTTATAAAGCGCAGAGTGGACTGAAAACAAATGCAGCCACATCTCTCTACCCCAACAAACACACCTGCTTCATCATCTCGGCCGTTGTTGTTGTATGAGAAACACTGTAGTTGTGTGTTGTACATAGTTATGTATGCTCATGTGGATACATAGCGATGAATAAACAGTTACAACTAAGTTTGTTGTTATTTTTATGGTGTGTCATTTATTTTTACTTGTAACAGTTTCTTTATCAATCAAAATATACCCAAAACCAGCAAAATACTAATAAAACCATTGTAAATGTAATAAAAGTATGACAATCCTTTTAGACCACAGTTTCCCAAACTATAGATAATTTTTGGTAAATCATAACACAATATTAAATATATACATATATGTACAGGGTCCACCAAAAGTCCCACACCCTCCTATTTCGGAATTGCATCAGAATTTTGAAAATTGGCAAAACACATGTTTAATGAATTTGAGGGGGACCTCTTTTGTGAAAAAATCTTGCTTTTCAGCAGGCCAGGGGGTCTCTAGAGAGGGTAATACTAAATTTTCAACTGGGAAGGTATGTCTTGCGGTACGTCTCTGGAAACGTCTCTTCAAGACAATGAATTTGATATAAATATTTTTGTCCTGTGATGATTATTAAAGAAGATACATGAGTATAAAATTCACATTTCAGCACTCGAAAAATGTCCCCCCACCCCACCCCCCTCCTACCTTGAAACTGCATCAGAATTCTGAAAAATAGTGAAACACGTGTTCAATGAATGCAAGGGGGACTCTTTTGGTGAAAAAAATTTGGGCCCGAAGAGGCTACTAGGGAGAGCAACCTTAAAATTTCAAGTGAGAAGGTATGTCTTGTGATACATCCCTGAAAACATCTCTTCAAGATAATAAATTTGATATAAATAGTTTTCTCCTGAGATAATTATTAAAGGAGATATATGAGTTTTAGGAGTTTTGAAATGTGGAATTTATACTCATGTATCTCCTTTAATAATCATCGCAGAATAAAACTATTTGCATCAAATTCAGTGCCTTCAAGAGACGTTTTCAAGGATGTATCACAAGATATACCTTCCTATTTGAAATTTTAAAGTTATCCTCCCTAGTATGCCCCCTAGCCTCCTCGGGCTCGAAATATTTTCACCAAAAGAGGTCCCCCTTGAATTCATTGAACATGTGTTTCACCATTTTTCAAAATTCCGATGCATTTTTGAGATAGGAGGGAGATGGGGGACTTTTGGCAGACTCTGTATATATCTTTTAACACTTTGCCCAAATGTGATGTTAACTCTTCACCAAATAAAGTCTTAGCAGCAGAATAGAATAAAATGCATTAATTTATTGAAAATTACAATTAAACCCCCACTTTTTTTCACTCTTGTTCAGAAATTACTTTCTAACAAATTGATATACATATGTCTATTTTGTGGACCTTCTACAAAAGCAATATTCATCTAAACTCCAGAAGAAAAAGCAGCTCAAATCATAAGAAAACCCCCTTGTTATTGACATTTGGGAAATACGCTCTTTTCCTTTGGAAGCTTATGCCAGTATGAATGTATGCCATCAGGGCCATCCAAACTAAACATCATTTTATCAACGAAAATAATTTTAAACTAACTTATTTGTTTTTACAAATGTTTTTCTGTAAGCTGAATAAGAGCTTTTTGACAGATATGAGTTAAAGGTGGACACCAACATGGTGTTACATATCTAAAGATTTAACTTTTAATTGCCCTTCTTGTTTTTCATACTGATGCAGGAGTCTTTATCTGGCTGAAAATTCTGTTGTTAATTTTCATTGAAAATTTTCTTTAAAAAAAACAATGGATCGATGGTTGGTAAAAAAAATTAAAAACTATCCTCAGTTATACAGGAGAGAGTGCCTCTTGCAATGTCAGTAGCGACAATCTTCAACCTATTTTAGCTACTACAAGTAAGCAAACATTAATTTTTTCTTTTTTTTTTGGCTTTTCTTGCATTACTTTCTTCTATAGGTATAAGAAAAAAGTATTGGATTTGGGAAAATTTTTGAACTCCAGTTTTCGACAGATTTACGTATTTTAAGATGTCCTGAACACGATTTTACTGTTTATAGAAATGTCTGTCTGTGTGTATATAAAAAAAATTCTTGGACACTGTACTTCACAAACCAATGAACGAAATTTAATCAAACTTGCATTTAGTTGCATCCTGACCTAATATGGTTCAGATTACATTTAGGAGTCCGTTTCTTAACAGGTGTCATTATGATTTCATTTTCTTATAATTTTTAAGATGGCAGTATGGGACAAAATTTCCTATAAATGTACATAATGAGAGTTATTTTTAACGAATGATTGTAAAATTAATTATTGATAATAGTAGTAAACTAGATAAAAGTTTGTGTGTGTAGAAATATCACTTTCCTTCTGGAGGGAACCCCCCCCCCACACACACACAGGGGTTGTAAATTTTTAATATGGGTAACACCTTTAAAACAAATAGTTGAATTATAGATTTGGATAATTTGAAACAAAATTGTCACATTTTTCATTTTTAATGGAAGGGGGGAAAAAACTTTTCTTTCGATGTCAGCACAAGTTCACTTTCATTCGGAATTTAATGTTTTACTTCTCTGATATAAAAATCGTCATGGAAAATAATTTTAATAAATAATAATTTAATAAATATTTTGGTGCTACTTGAATTTTTATAAGATAATATATAGAAGAAAGTCTTGTGTGGCCACAACATACTAATATTTTTATTTCATATGCATGCATACAGTAAAACTTCTATAATGTGGAACGTGTATAAAACAGAAATGTAATGAAAACAAACTTTGTAAGCAATGCTATAAATCGCAAAAACTCACAACAATTGTTTCAAATCAAAGTAATTGAACATAGCTGTTCATCAGGAGAAGTAAAGTAGGTGCATGAATGCAATATGAAAGTGCAAACCCACAACAGTTTTTTAAAATTATAATGTTGTTTAATATTTATACCTATATCGAATTTGATTCTTTATATAGATTTATTATTATTATTATTATTATTCGTTAGATGATATATTATTTAGATTTTTTTTTTTCCGTTACTATTTAAGATTCTTAAGATGTTGACCAAATTTCTGGTGTCAAAAAAATTGCCAATGCTGTATTATTGTTTTCTTAACCCCATAAGCATTAAGCCCGTCTTTTTCTAGTATGCATAGTCAAAATGAAAGGCTGGTGTAGCTAAATTTTGAAATATATGTTGCTTTTTTCAAGAAAATAAGATTAATAAACATGTGTAGTATACAGTATTAAATTCTCATATTTATACTGTGCATAGTATTAATTTTATGAATCATTAAACAGATATACCGAAAAACAGCTAATGCTGAAAGGGTTTTAAGCAGCATCTTCTATCCTTAAGCATTAAATCTAAATAATAAAACCCAAATTATCGCTCTAAAATGGTATTTCTTTAATCTAGTATATTGTAGTCATCACAAAACTTTCTTCTATATCTTTTTTTTTTTTTATAAGAGCACCACTTAATAACTTTTTACCACTTTCACATGCATAAAAGTTCAACCATAGCTTTTCACAATAACTATTTTAAGTATGCTGGTTTACGCATTTTTAATCAACAGATGCTGAGATGTAGTCATATGGAAAATCATAGAAAGTCAGTAATAGCACTGCCACTGCCACATATCGGCTGATATGCTCCCAAATTAAGTCAGGATCGTTTTCATAATGGTTATCCTGCATATCAAATTTGGTGCATTTATATGCAATAGAAGTTATAATTTAGCCTCCTATTCGAGAGCGTAATTTGCAGCACATCATTGCCACCTGCCAGCCGATATGCACACGAATACAACCAGAAAACTGTTTCATAATGGGTTTTTTATAATCCAATTTTTGTACAATTACATGCAATAAAGTCTGAGATATAACCTTCCCGTTAACGGTGAAAACTGCAGCACAGCAGCGCCATCTATCAGTGGATTTGCACCCAAATTCATTTAGTATAATGTTTCATAAAGACCTTCTCATATTTTGTGTTTTGTTCAGTTATATACACAACAGAACTTGAAATATAGCCCTTAAATAGAACAAATTGCAGTCTAGCAGCGTCACCTGTTGAGTGATCTGCACCAAAAGTTGATAGGCATTAATTTATGTCAAGGTGCAACTACATATGAATTTAAATGAAATTCTGTGCACCAGTTCCTGAACTACAGTTGTCATAAAGGTTTTTGAACGCGAAACATATGATGTAAAAATGACGCTTTCAAACTTTAATAGTCACTAATAGCAGCCCAAATAAAACCTTTATATGCAGCAGCTATTTATACTTGTGGATCTTTGGAACAGGAACCTCTTTGTATTACACATTAATGAGCAGATCTTTTCATTTATTCCACATTTAAAATTATTAATACACATACAAAAAATACATACACATACTAATCAGCTTAAATAAGCGATATAACAACTGGTTTTAAAAATTAAAAATTTATCAATGAAAGTTCATTGAAATTTCATGTGTTATCAAATAAATTTTTAGGTCCTGAAGCAATATCCAGAATCTTAATTAATTTTATAAAAATAGTAAAGATAAAACATAAATCTGAAATATATGAACTGATTCTACATTGTTTACAGTCTTAAGAAACGCCATACATAAAACACCATGCTTAAACAAATCTCACTTACTAGGTGAAATCATGAATGCTTCACAGTAATATTATTATTTTTCGAAGATATTATAAAAAGATTATAAGGGCCCTCCGTGGCCGAGTAGTTATGTCATCACACTGCTAATCGCCTTCGAGCATAGGAGAGCGGGTTCGATTCCTGTGCTGGCCCTGGGTGTTTTTCCATTTCTTCGTATTGTAATTCTGTCATGTGCTATCTGTAATTATCTGATGAAGATTTACAAGCAGACTATGAGTCACGTATACAAATCTGATGTATATGTTATCAATAAACAAACAAGAAGATAAACAAGAAGACTAAATAAAATAAAATCTTTCAAAATATGTACATATACATTCAAAAAATTACATCGATACTTACTTCACCTGGTTTGAATTAATTGGTCCAATATTTTTTTTAAAAAAAGAAAATTTAGATGGTATTGAATCTAGCATTAAGCAATTTCTGGTAAAAAAAACAGTTCAATTCAAACGTTCTGAATAAATTTTTGTGTATTTGCTGAGCTGGAAGTTTTCTCTTTTAATTTTAGCGAGCCATTCTTTTGTCAAATCTTTGTTATTTAAAGGTAATGAATAAAACAACACATTTTTTTTCTCGGCTGAACTATTGTTACCATAAATTAGAGGTGCACAACCTGCGGCCTACTAGTCATCAATTTATGTCCCGCGGAAGGACAGACATTTTAGCACGCATTAGTCATCAGTAGGAGAGAAAAAAAGAAAAAATATTTTCTTTATTGCATTTGCAAAACTGGCATTTAGAAAAACTTTTTGTTGCTGTTGTAGTTTGCGGGGGGTAGGTAGGGTGGGGGAATTGTTGGTTTATACACACATTTCTAATCACATTAAAAACTGAGACAGATAATATACATTAAAAATATACACTTTAAAATATTAAAAACACAAAAACATAAATTTAAACGTTTCGAGCCTATTACAGGCTCCTTATCAGTAAAAACATCAAGTGCAAATGAAGAGATGAACAACAGACTTTATGTGAGTACAACGTATTCATCAGGAACTGTGCATGCCTCATTAAGTGGAGAAAAATGTTGATTTGTGTACCAGCCCTCCAGGAAAATTCTTGAGTGATAATTTAAACAATTAGATACGATTATTTTAGTATTGTTAAAATCAGGTAAATGGTCAGTTTCTATGGCATGTTGTACTATTTTTGAATGTATATCACGGTTATTGAAATTTGTTTTATGTTCCTTAATTCGAGTATGAAGAGAACGGCCAGTTTGACCAATATAAACTGAACTACAAGATTTACAAGGGATATTATAAACAACACCTGTACGGGAAAAAGGGGGGATAACAGTTTTAAAATTTGAAAGGAAATTACGAATTAGAAATTGAGGTTTATAGGAAACAGATAAATTAACAGTGCGTAAAACTTTGGCAATAGATTCAGAAATATTTTTATAGTAAGGAATAGTAACAAACGATTTAGGTGAATTAGATGAATTAGTTTTATGATTATCCTTATTAAAATCATACTCTTTTAATTTTCTTTTAAGCCAGCGAGAGGGATAAAAGTATCAGAAGATGAACGCTCAATTAAAATATCTAAGAAAGGGAGTTTATTATCTTTTTCTTGTTCTAAGGTAAACTGAATTGAAGGATTAACGGAATTAGCATATTTAAGAATATCAGAAACATAATGATTATCAGTGATTATAAAAACATCGTCCACATATCTACGCCAAAAATAAATTTTTTTATGTAAATGAGAATTAATTTGATTTTCAATAAACTGCATGACTATTTCTGCAACTCTAACTGAAATGGGGAAGCCCATAGCAGTGCCATTAATTTGTTGGTAATAAGAATTGTTAAAACTAAAACAGTTGGAAGTTAGACAAAAAGAAATAAGTTCAATTAAAGTATCAGTATCTAAATAATTGTTGAAAGAAATGTTATCGCAAGATTTTCGAATAATATCACAAGCATAAGGGATAGGGATAGATGTGAACAGAGAAACAACATCAAGTGAAATCATTAAACTATCAGAGGGAACATTACTTTGTTTTAAATCATCAAGAAAGCTATAAGCAGAAAGTATACTAAACTGGGAATTCAATGTAAAAGGTTTAAGATAATCAGACAGAAAACGAGATAAATTATACAGTGGGGATTTAGAATAATCTATTATTGGACGAAGAGGAGAATCTGGTTTATGTATCTTTGGTAAGCCATAGAAAATAGGTGCTGAACCGGAGTAACATCTCAAAGTTTTAGCTGTAGAAGAGTCAAATAAATCAAGTTTTTCGAATTTACTAATTAAACTGTTCAGTTTTCTCTGGATGGCAGGGGTATTATCTTTATTTAGCAGTTTATATGTAGAATTATCATTTAATAAAGTTAAAGCTTTCCTCTCATAATCATGCCTATCCAGAATAACTGTAACACGGCCTTGATCTGCACGAGTAACAACAATTGAAGGATCACTTGAATTCCCAGTTTAGTATACTTTCTGCTTATAGCTTTCTTGATGATTTAAAACAAAGTAATGTTCCCTCTGATAGTTTAATGATTTCACTTGATGTTGTTCCTCTGTTCACATCTATCCCTATCCCTTATGCTTGTGATATTATTCGAAAATCTTGCGATAACATTTCTTTCAACAATTATTTAGATACTGATACTTTAATTGAACTTATTTCTTTTTGTCTAACTTCCAACTGTTTTAGTTTTAACAATTCTTATTACCAACAAATTAATGGCACTGCTATGGGCTCCCCCATTTCAGTTAGAGTTGCAGAAATAGTCATGCAGTTTATTGAAAATCAAATTAATTCTCATTTACATAAAAAAATTTATTTTTGGCGTAGATATGTGGACGATGTTTTTATAATCACTGATAATCATTATGTTTCTGATATTCTTAAATATGCTAATTCCGTTAATCCTTCAATTCAGTTTACCTTAGAACAAGAAAAAGATAATAAACTCCCTTTCTTAGATATTTTAATTGAGCGTTCATCTTCTGATACTTTTATCCCTCTTGCTGGCTTAAAAGAAAATTAAAAGAGTATGATTTTAATAAGGATAATCATAAAACTAATTCATCTAATTCACCTAAATCGTTTGTTACTATTCCTTACTATAAAAATATTTCTGAATCTATTGCCAAAGTTTTACGCACTGTTAATTTATCTGTTTCCTATAAACCTCAATTTCTAATTCGTAATTTCCTTTCAAATTTTAAAACTGTTATCCCCCCTTTTTCCCGTACAGGTGTTGTTTATAATATCCCTTGTAAATCTTGTAGTTCAGTTTATATTGGTCAAACTGGCCGTTCTCTTCATACTCGAATTAAGGAACATAAAACAAATTTCAATAACCGTGATATACATTCAAAAATAGTACAACATGCCATAGAAACTGACCATTTACCTGATTTTAACAATACTAAAATAATCGTATCTAATTGTTTAAATTATCACTCAAGAATTTTCCTGGAGGGCTGGTACACAAATCAACATTTTTCTCCACTTAATGAGGCATGCACAGTTCCTGATGAATACGTTGTACTCACATAAAGTCTGTTGTTCATCTCTTCATTTGCACTTGATGTTTTTACTGATGAGGAGCCTGTAATAGGCTCGAAACATTTAAATTTATGTTTTTGTGTTTTTAATATTTTAAAGTGTATATTTTTAATGTATATTATCTGTCTCAGTTTTCAATGTGATTAAAATATAATTTTACTACGAGACGTAATGATTTTTAAATATTTAAAAAAAAAAACACACACATTTCTGTTTGAGAGCTAAGTTTTCCATTCAATTTCTCAATAATGTAACCCACAGTATGTTCCTTCACTTTATTGGAAAAATCATTGAATAATCTATTGGTAAGTGATCTTTATCTACCTGAGAAGATTAAAAACTGAAAAATGTAACAATTAGTAAGTAAAAGCTCCCCCCCCCCTTTTTTTTTTAAATCTTTCTCTTATGTGTGTTAAAATTAATGATGAAAAACATAAATTTATAATAGTACTTTCTATTAAAAAACTTCAAATGTGCAGTTAGTCGAATTTATTTCTGTCCGGAGACATAAAACAGAAATACAAGTCCGGTGGGTTCTTATTTTGTAAAACTGATAAAATCGCCAACCGTGATAATGGTGGCCATCATTTATGATTTATGAAGTTGCAAACAGAAATGGGGCAGCGGCTAAAAGAATCTGTAGATACAGGGGCGTAGCGTTAGGGGGGGGAGTCTCCCCCCCCCCAATGTTTTAAAAAATAGGGCGGCATATTGAAGTTTCTGGGGGCGCTGTTTTGCGACTTAAAGTTCATTTGAAAGTGGATCATAATTTTGTTAATTTATCATTAGTTACCGAAATCACTTAAGAATTTTATGTATCACAAGCTGACCAACTGGTTCACCGACCAGCAAAAAAAGTTTGCGTTAAAATGTCTGACTGTAGCAAACTCTTGTTTGGTGGCGCCTGCGGCGCCCTCTAAACTAATTAGACGCCTAAAACAGCCTGTTTTCCTACCGTGCAAACTACCCTTGAAAATTCTCATCGTATTCATGACACTTAAAAAATCTGATCATAACAAATTCCTGTTTGGGGGCGCATACGGCATGATTTCCCGTTTTGTTCACTTACAATAGCCTGTTCGCTTACCGTACAAAAGACTGTTGAAAATTCTAATCGTATTCGGGACCCTTTAAGAATACGTTAGTGGTAAGCTCCAGCTGAGCTGCACCCTTCCCTGTTCAGGCACCTACAAAGGCATAATGAGATTTCTGGGGGGGGGGGGGGGGCTGTTTTGCGCCTTGAAGTTCATTTGAAAGTGGTTCATAATTTTGTTGATTATCATTAGTTACCAAAAACACTTAAGATTTTCATGCATCAGAAGCTGCCTTCGGCGACCAACTGGTTCATCGACCAGCAAAAAAGTTTGCATTAAAATGTCTGACTGTAGCAAACTCCCATTAGGTGACGCCCTCGTAACTAATTAGATGCCAAAAACAGCCTTTTTAAATGTGTATAATAACCTATTTTCCTACTGTGCAAACAATCTTTGAAAATTCCCTTCGCTTTCATAACTCTTAAAAAAGTCTGATCATAACAAATTCCTGTTTGGGGGCGCCTACGGCATGATTTCCCATTTCAAACACTTACAATAGTCTGTTCACTTACCGTGCAAAAGACTGTTGAAAATTTTGATTGTATTCAGGACCCTTTAAGAATAAGTTAGCAGCAAACTCCAGCTGAGTGGCGCCCTTCCCTGTTCAGGCACCTACAACAGCATGTTTGTTTACCATGCAACGACCCTTGAAAGTTCTGACCTTAGCAAATTCGCGCTCTGTAGCAACTGCGGCGTTCTTCTCCCATTTCACATACTTACAACTGACTCGTAAGTATGCACAATCGCTTTCTCTCCTCCATAAACTTAAAATTACGATTTTTCAAGACCTTAGCTCGAAAAAAAAAAGCAGTTCATTGTACGTTATGGCTATTGCATAAAAACAAAATTAGATGAGGTTTGATTTGGTTATAACGATTTCTCACTAACAATTTTTGTTTCTGAGTGATCCTTTAAGCAAATTTTTTATTTTAGTTTCATCGCTTACGGGTTTTGAAATATTTATAAGTCTATAGAATTCAACTAGTGTTTCTTCACATGAAATAGCGCGAGGAAGCTGATTTAACGTCGCATTAATAGGCATATATTGGATAATTATCGACGGTTTGGGATTAACGCCCCAGTAGCGGTCCGAAGACAAGCCATCACAATTTTTATCTTCTGCGGAAGGGATGGCTCCCCCGCTTCAGTATCCCCAGACGTATTATTTGCACGGAGCATGGAGGATATTGCAGCCACGACAGAGTTTACGTGCACCAGAGGAGACTGACTTTCATGATGGTCTTATATTGGCTCGATTATTGAATCCGCAATCTTTCTGTAAAGCTGGTAGATGTGAGGTGCCGGGTACGATCCCAGTTCTCGCTTGTCGGCCTAGCCGTTCAGAATTTTCCATGGTTTTCTCCGAAACTTGCGTAAATACGGGCTAGGAACGCTTAGAAAGACCTCCACAGAAAGCACACTCCCTCAGGCCTAGGACCCTAGAGCAATCAATTGGCCTTTTTCCCAAACACCGACACCAACACCTAAGATATAAATTTCTGTAGAAAAAAGATTTAATTTTGGACAACGGGACTTTTTTTTTAGTTTGTTCTTCCACATAAAGACATGCGGTAATTGTGTCGAAAAGAAAAACGTTTTTTAATTGGTTTAAATATATAAAATAACAATAATAAATAAACTATATACTGCTTTCCCTCCCCCCCCTTAAGAGTGAACAATACCTAATTTCATAATAAGAAAACACCACAGAACTGGTGTTTGAAAGCAATAATTACAAAACTTTGAATAAACACTATAAAATGCAATAAACTTGCAATAATTGTTTCGGGTCGAAAAAACACATGATCCTTCGTCAGGCGAAAAAAGTTGGCACAAGTGCTGCAGTCAAAGTGGCAACGCACAAAACCGTTTTAAGTGAACAGCAAAAATACATACAGATGAATGTAAACATAAATACTGGTGTGAGGAGAATAGTGCTGACTCTAAAATAAAAGGGCGGCCGGGGGGAAATAAAAAGAAAAGGGGCATAATTTGCAGTGTTCTATGTTATGATTTTTGTACGTAACAAAAGTAAGTTACTAATTTTCCTTGTATATATATATATAGGCTGTATGCATTTGTTATTCCAGGAATGCTGCAGAATTATTGCTAAGAAAGTTTAAAAGTCAGGGGGAAAAAATCTAAAGGCCTCTAAACATTTAAAATGTTAGAAAAGGCTACTTGGTACCAAAATGTTTTTAAAAGGGCCGCCAGTTGCAAAAATATGTTGAAAAAGGGCTACAGGGTGCTAAAAAATGTTTAAAAGGGCACCCTGCCAAATTAGCCTAGAGTCAGCATTACAGAATTATGAAATAAAAGAAAAAATAAATTAATTAATTAAATTAAAAAAATGTAACAAAATCTAAAAATTTAAAAAATATCAAAATTAACCGAAAATCGAACTTATGTGAGAAATTTCATAGCATCAGACAAGAACGGAGTGGAACAAATATCATTAACAAGATTTTTCGAATTTTTAAATATGTAAAAAACTTCATGGATATTCAAATGGGAAGAGAAGACAGGAGATGAAATTATGTTAGTTTTAGAAAAATCAAAACGATGGCCATGAACCCAGCAGTGGGAAGCAATGGAAGATTTAGAGATATCTTCATTACGAACATTTTGACAGTGCTCATTTATTCTATATTGCAAACGCCTTTTAGTTTGATCAATATAAACTAAATTGTATGACGAATATAGGACTAAATAAATGCCAGAACGGTTTTCAGTAGGAATGGGATCTTTAAGAGAAGATAATTGAATTTTGTTGACGGGTTTCTAAATGACTTTAAAACCAAATGGTGAGAGAATTTTAGAAATTTTAAAAGAAAGTAATAAATAAAAAGGTAAAACAACTGGAATGAGACTGTGATCGTTCAATTTGGTATCAGAACGTTTAGGATTCTTGAATTTATATAAAGCTTTATTATTAATAGAGGGATTATAGCCTCGAGAAAGAGCAAGAGATTTCAAGAAGTAATTAATTTCTTTCGAAAGACTAGACGGATCAGAACAAATGTGTAAGGCTTATGTCTTTCTTACTCATTTTCCAAAAATTGATAAATTTTTAATATTTCATTTTGCGGTAAAAAAAAAAAAAAAAAAAAAAAAAAAAAAAAGAAAGAAAGAGAAAAATGCACATATTGATTCAGATTTTTGAACTTAGAATTACATTAAAAATAAAAATAAATAAATAAATAAACGATTGTAAATTTTCTTAATGTGAAAACAGAATTTAAATATACATTATGTAATGAGTAATCATGAAATCAAACTTTCCCACAGAGTAACTGTCGGCGAGATTAGGTATTGTCCACTCTAAAAATATAAAGTTGCTTTCCTTAGCAACAGTTACTATTTTCATTTCTTAAAATTTATTTTGAAAGTTTTATGTTTTACCTGAATTATAATGTAATATCTTTTTAATTTGTTGAAAAAGGGGGGAAAAAATCTTTTTCAATTGTTCTACTTTGTCTCAAACCAATACTCTGGTTGTCCTAAGAAAGGTATTTTTGCTTAGTCTCATACGAGAATATATATATGTATATATTTCTGCAAAGCACATTAACCATACCTTTCGAACGATACTACTTGTAAGCACTTCCTTTTATTGAAAGTAGGCTAAAAATGTAAGAGAAATTTCATGTCTGCGTATTAATATATAGATTCGCTGAAAAAATTTAGAATGCTCCAAAGATGTATTAAAAAAAAAAAAAGCTGCTAAATGGGGGGGGGAAAGCTTTTTTTTTTCTTGGCATATTTTAGGAATATGCCCCGAAGGAGAGGGGGGGGCACGTATTAACCGACGAGAGGGCCTGTGCCCTCGATCCCAAAGATGGCAACACTCTTGAAAGTATGTGGGTGGCATTTTCAGATGAGGAATACGAAAGGGCGCCAAACGTCGGGTCTAACCCCCCAATCAATTTTTCACGCTACGCCCCTGTGTAGATAAAACCAAGATTTTCAATGGTCGTGCAAATACATTGGTTACATTTGCAAAAATATAAGATATATCACAGATATTCAGCAGTAAATTCAGTTGCAAATGTTAACTATTATGATAATTTAGCTGACTGCTAATGGGGACATAAACGTAACTACAGATGTTATCAGCAGGAGGCTGAGGCTGATTTCCTAATTAGTTTAAAAAGGTCCCCTTGGTTGCTGTCATAATAGTTTAGCAACCAAATCCTCATTAAATTCATTAAGACTTTTGCAGACCATGTTCTTTCTGTTACACCAGAACAGGAAGGTGACACAATACCAGTGGCGTATTCTCTGGGTATTCTAGGCATGTGCCGCATACCCACTAAAAACTATCTAAACTTTAAACAGAATTTATTTAAAAATAAATAATTTCAACTAATTTTGTTAAATACTCGCTTCTTATACGGAAACAGAATACATTATCCATCATTCAGTTTTGCAAAATTATAGTGAAAGGAAATTTCTTTTGTTAAATTATTCCTGGATAAATCCGAGTGCTTTTTTTTCTTACTATTGTCGTTGGTACCCTCCGGCTTTGTTTAGGCAACATCTGCTGACCGTATCATCCCAGAGATACCGCCACCCTCTTCTCCTGCTGACCAGTTATTGCTTAGGTCATGCTACCTTTGTAAAGCATGCCCTGATATAGGGATTTTTTGCTATTTGAAGGAATATTCAACGTCCCTCTAATTTTCCCTCGTATAAAGTACAAGGGGAGTTCCGCTGTGTAAACGATTCAAGGCATGCGATCCTTGGAGAGCATATTCTGGAGTTTAGGTATTTTTACAGCGTTAGGGATTTTGTTACCTTTGGTAGGGATGTTCGCATAGAAAGCTGGTTTCTCCAACTGATTGATAAATTAAAACTTATACTTCATTTTACAATGATGTAATAAAAAAACTTTTTTTTAAAGAAACTAGGGGGCTCTGCCCCCTGCTCGCTCCGCTCACCAACCCCCAAGGAAGGCTTTCTCTCACCCCGACTTGCTTCTCTCATTAACCCCTGCTGGATTCTACCCGACTATTCTCAACTTTGCCTTTCATTGAATTGGAATATTAATAATACATAATACAAGAGAAAAGTTTAACAATATTATAGAAATCCACCATATTTGGTATCACATTGAAATACACAATATTTAACATTATATCGTTTCTAGTATGTGAAAAATCTGTCTTAACGTTCGACAGTTTAATAACAATTTGCCATTATTTTGAGAGAAAACATATGTTAGACAGCTAGACACACAAAATAAACAACGATAGCACTAACTGTTTAGAACAGAGAGAAATTTTTAACATCTAAATGATTTAGCGTTACAGCTTTAGTATACGATCCACTTGTTAAATTTTTGTCACTGTTTAACGATGAATTTTTCGGGTATTATTGCATGATTAAAGAAATTATGAACTTATTTTTTCTAATGCCTATATTTTTACTATTGAATTTTTTTAGTTAATTTAGGGCAATATGTAATACTCTGCATTTATTTCCAATGTACAGCAAGGTTTAAAATGGTGCTTACAACAGTAAAGATGCAACATTTAAAGTGTATTTTTCCTAGAATATGATTTAGTAGGATCCGTTGAAAATAAATATCTTATGTGATTATTGCAATTATTTTAAACATTTCATTAGTAGTAGTACGACAGGACAATTTTTTTCAGATAGCAATTTTGCATTGTCGCCATGAATTTGCCAAGATGCCCGTCAATATCTGATTTTACCATTTCTTAAACTATATTACATACTAAGTTAAATCGGGAAAAAAAAAAAAAAAAAAAAAAAATCACATTTTTCGAAACCTACTGATAAGTGAAAAATTCATCCTTGATTATATTCTAATAACGAATTGCCGGTTTGGAGTATTCGAGATAGACCATCACCATTCATAAATTGGATGGGTTTTGAATATTTGTTGACAATTTGAATAAATATTCATGATGGCTCCTGAATACTTGTTGGCGATATCTTCTGAATAATTATTATTGTTGGCGATATCTACTGGGCTACATCTTCTGGATATGTACTAATTACACCTTGATTTTTTTACATATATATTATATAATATTGAATTTAGAAAATAAAAAATGCGTGTGGAGAATGAAATATAATGATATTGGATAATTTAATTTATAGAGACATCAATGGTACAGGAAAAACTACTTTAGCCATTTTCTTTCTAATAATACGGATAATATTTTACCTGGAGATATTTTGTACATTTAGACCAAATAAAAAATGTTCTTCTTTTTTTCTCACTTGAATTAAGTTAAAAAAAAATATTTAAAATAAAATTGAAAAAAAAAAAAAAAAAATGTGCTAAAGCAATGGTACGGTTTAACCTCTTGGCGAAATTTTAAATTTGGCACCGAAGTGGCTTAGACTTTTCTCGCAAAAATCTTGACATGCATAACTGAGATAGATAATTTAAGTCATCGTCAAAATAAATGAAAAATTTAAAATCTGCCAGTGAGGTCCTGTATTATGTGTAACTAAAATATTTTAGCAATGCAGTTACTTCATTCCATTACATGGAAAAATAGACAAAAAAAAAAAAAAAAACTCCTGTTGTATTAAATTAAATTCTGTTTTCTGCAAAGTTTTACATCAATGCTTAAAAAACAAAAATAGGTTGCGAATTTTATTATTATTATTATTGCTCTATTTTATAATTTTTTTCGGTACTTACGTATTAACGCCACAGCAGCAGAAGTTGCGCTAATGCGCCAATAAAGAGCAATCTTGTTGTTCGCACACAAGAGACATAGGGGGACAGCGAGACATCTTTTGGAATCTTATTTATCAGAGTTCATATGGCGACAGCATCAGGTGAAAGATAATAGAGACAGTTTTGAATCTATGTTAAACTCTATATCGCCCCATTTTCCACCGAATCAGATTGACTACTTTGTTTTAAATAAAGTGTTTTGAATTTTGAAAGTGTTTTGATTTTTAATAAAGTGTTTTATTTTATGATTTGTCGCAAAAATTTTAGGTGTAGATTGACGGCACTTAATCTGTAGCCGCGGTGGCGTTAATACGTAAGTATCTTTGGAACAACTTCAGTATAACGCCACAACGATATTTGGCGATTTTTTGTTGGCGATTATGGCTAAATCATAAATCTAAAAATCATAAATGATAAAATCATAATCGAAATCATAAAACATAAAATCATGAAGCCAAAATAAACAACATATAGGCTGCCATATTATATCGCAAACAGTCCAGAACTA
The DNA here is from genome assembly GCA_963930645.1 of Salticus scenicus. Lineage (NCBI taxonomy): Eukaryota > Metazoa > Arthropoda > Arachnida > Araneae > Salticidae > Salticus > Salticus scenicus. Next base: position 270,357,592 of record OZ005648.1, read on the forward strand.
CATCGTTATCGTTCGAAACGGCGCCAAAGAAAAATCGCCAAATTCAGCTGTAGGGTGATACTGAAGTTATACCAATTTCTGGGCTTAACCTCTAATTCTATACCAATCGTTGTTTAACGTAATAATTATATTCATTACTAAATCTTTTTCGCCTAACGTTAAAATAAAAACTAATAATATAAACTAAACTAATAGTATAAACTTAACTAATAATATAAAATAATAATATAAACTAAATTAAAAATATAAACTAATTTTCATTTCATTTTTATTAAATTTTTACTCAATATTTTTTAAATATCGGTTATTTTCATGTTTTGCTATTCTAAATAATTTTTTTCTTCTCTCGAGCATCTCAAAGATGCCAATTTTTCAATTTTTCTTATTCACACCATTGATCTCATTTTAATTTTCCTGAGGAAAGTGACGTCAGAAACACAGAAAAAAACGCCATAAAAGAAACTTTTCACTCCGGTGGCAAATAGAGTACCTTTATAAACCCGACGTTTTTAGTTATAACTTCGTTAATTAAAATGATAGAAATTTCTAAGCAGCTGAAATGCCTTCCTTGAAGCAGTCGGAATACACTGATACCTCTCATGATGCAGAGCACTTTGCCCTCCGCGAGAAGATGCTGTCGCAGACAAAAAAAATTGACGCCAGCGACAGTTACTTTTTTTTAATATATAGAGAAAAAAAATGAGTTGATTTGAAAATGATGACTAAATTGCAAAGTAAAATTTTGATAAATTTCCGAAAATTGTTTTATGTGCCAGAAAAAGTTTTTTTTTTCTTCTAATGTATTCTTCACGTGTATCTGTATGTGTTATGAAGGTCAGGCCGGGTCAGGCTACTGATCGCATATCTACAAAAAATTGGCTGATGCATAGCTTTGATCTTGCAGGTGTAAAAAAAAAATTTTCTTTTCTTTTCTTCTTTTTTTTTCTTTCGTTTTTTCTTTTCTTTTCTTTTTTAAATTTTTGAATCTAAATTTCTTAAATTAATTATTTTATTTGTTTATTTATTTATTTATTCTGGAATGTTCCATCAATTTTTCTGCTTTATTTTCTTAAATTTTATCTAATTTGCGTGTTTTTATTTTATCCTTCATTCCTTAATAAAGATAGCTTTTCTGTTTATTTTTCATTCTTTCGCATTAAGCCATGTCATTAAATAGTTTTTATATAATGAAATTTTAATACTGCTTCTTCTTCTTCTTCTCCTTTTTTTTTTTTTTTTTTTTTTTTTTTTAACGTTACTTTTGAATCAGAAACATGTTCTTAATTTGGTTATATATTTTCCTGAGCGAAACTTTCTTTCTTCTTCTTCTTCTTCTTCTTTTTTTTTTTTTTTTTTTAAATACACATAATAGTTGTTTTCAAAAATAATTGCTTATGTAAAGACGTAATACCTCCTTTTGAAGAGAAACGTTAATTATTTTTAATGCGTTGTTTCTATCGAAATCAAATGGTAATACGATAGAAAGAATTAAACTTATTAAATCTTTATTAAAAATTGTAACAATTAACTTCTTGTATAAGCACTATCAGAGGTCAGATAAGCACCTACATTCAAGCGCTCCCTGAAGGCGCTGCTACTAGCAATGGAGTCTTCAGTCCAACATAGTGCGGTTGTGGAAGACACAGCAAAACGCAGCGAGAGCCTGAAGCCAAGTTTTCAGCGATTACAATGGATTTTTTCTTTCCGGTTTTTACCATTCTTTCTGTCTTTCTTTCTTTTTTTTTTTTTTTTTTTTTTTAGTTTTTATTTCTAAAGTGATAAAAAATTGTTGTAAAATTTTATATAAGATTCCAAGAAATTGAAGCCCACCAGCGGTCGAGCGGGTCTGCGCTCAAAGTTGGTAGATGGGAAGTGTCGGGTTCGATCCAAGATCACACTCATCTACCTAGCCATTCGGAGATTTTCGTAGTTTTCTCCGAAACTCGCGTAAATTTGGGCAAGGACCCCTTATAAAGACCCCCACGGACGGCATTCCACCCATAGGCCTAGGACCAAACTATAGTCAATCGGACTTGAATCCTACAATCAACCAACAAAGAAATTTGATGAAATGATATCGCCTTGATGAATAGCGTTCTTTCCATAGTTGACTTCAGAGCATGCCCAGATTCAAATGTCACGCTACGCCACTGCACAATACATTGTTTGAAATTCATGTGGAAAATGACAATTAATACCCTGAGAAACTTTTTCACATATAGATCTCGCCAGTGTCATTTAATACCTCAAAGCGGTTTTTTCATACCCACGTACCTACCCTAAAACTGCTTGTTTTGGTACCCTTTATCTGCCTTTACATTTGTGCTAGGTGTTTTTGAGAATCCCAATATAACCATATAATAAATATAAATACCTTAAAATTTTACTTCGTATATGGCAGAAGAGCTTTTTTCGGAAGGGCCCCCCCCCCTTCATCGGTGCCATCTGCACACCGTGGCTGGCGGTCTTGTGTTTGATGTTCTTCTCTTTTAAGTAGGTGACGCCATATCTCTCCTATCTCAGCCGACTCGTGGTCATTGATTGCGTCATTATTTTGATGCGCGATTGTCTGCACACCGTGGCCGCCAGCCACGGTGTGCAGACGGCACCGATGAAGGAGGGGGCCCCCCTTCCGAAAAGAGCTCTTCTGCCATATACGAAGTAAAATTTTAAGGTATTTATATTTATTATATGTTTATTAACTTCGTTAAAATCCCAATATAACCTTTTTTTCCCCCTTTCTCTACAAAGCAATACATTTTATTTATCTTTTTTTCTTTTTTTTTTTTTTTTGTATTTTATATATATGATATATGTATTTAATTCTTTTGCTTACTATTCAATAACTTTATGCTTATTACACCTTGAGATTCACTTGACTCGCTGATTGAAAAATTTTATCATATATATTTTAAGAAACACACACATACATCTGTATATATATATAAATTACGTGTCACGATGTTTGTCCGCGATAAACTCCTAAACTATGGAACCGATTTTAATGAAATTTTGCACACTGTGTGCAGTTTGGTCCAGCTTGAGAGATAGGATAGTTTTTATCTCAATTTATTCTCAGAATATTTTTTTTATTGCAATTATTTGTTAATTATAGCCCTTTGTTACAGTTGCTCCAAAATATCTGTGAGTTCCATAAGTTTAATTGTTGCCAAAAAAAAAATAAATAAATAAATAAATAAAATAAAAAAATAAATAAAAATAAATACGAGTTCTTTTTCTTTCGACATAAAAATAAATACATTTAATCAAACGTGAACGTTAAAATATTATAAAAAGTTAAATTATGCATCTCACGAAAATTGACGTCATAATCAATTTAAAGATTTTATACACATTGATAAAGTGCTAATGTAGTTCTATCATAGATATAGTAATATATATAGGTCTATCATCCCCATGTTATCGTACAAAGATTTTTGATGCCGAAAAAAAAAAAAAAAGCTTTGGAATCAGCCATTAAGTGGTATTGAAAAAAAAAAAAAAAAAAAAAAAAAAAGAAAGAAAGAAATATGAATTTGAAGCTGTATCTGGAGTTTTTCATTCACCTTTAGTAAATAAACTATTCATAAATTTTATTTGCTAAAATATTCGTATGTATTCCCGTGTGTATTCACTCGGGGAAAGACGGACTTATTTTGGTAAAAACGTCGTCTTTTCCCAAGTGAAAAGGAATCAATTTTTCCTCCCCAATGACCACTCTATATATACTATACTATATCTATGAGTTCTATACGCAAGCGAAGTGTGACTCACGGACCGTCTGTGCAGCCAAGAAAAAGATTTCCTATGTTAATCGCCCATTGAACTTTTTGTAAAAAATTATTAAAAATCGAGGAAACTTATTTCCCGATTTTAATCCTTATGTTTGGGTATAGATATGTATTAGCTATCGCGTGCGTTAGATTGAGTTATTTTGCTGTCAAATTGACAAATTTTAAATTTTAAAACTCTGTCGTCCTTGGCGTTTTTTTTTTTTTTTTTTTGGCAATCGAAAGCGTAACACGAAAATATACATGTCTAATGTATGTATTGTACGAAATGTAATATGTATTATTCATTGTACGTATGTATGACATGTAATATGTATTGTACGAAATATTATTTCATATTATTCATTACTCTTTTAATATAAGTTGTTAAAATAAGGAATTAAGTATTTTTGCCAGATAATTTGGCGATATTCTTTTTTTCGCCAAGGATGACAGAAATGAAATCTATTGCGCTGCAACATATTAGTATCTTATATCAGATATTTTATTTCGACATTTGAAAACAAATTTGACTTCAAAGTATGATAGAATATTTATCATTTTCCTTTTAATTAATATATTAAAATTTAAAAGCATATAAAAAGTTTTTTTTTTTTTTTTTTTTTTTTTTTTTTTTTTTTTTTAATCTTATAATTATAATTATCCTTATCTTAATCTGTTTATATTATCTGTTTCCCATCTTTATTAGCTTGAATTTACTATTAAAATTTTAACATACTCAAAACCTTCTCATCACTTCGTTAAAATATACTAAACTTTTCCAAAATCTTTTTCTATTTAAAATGATACATGTATTTACTTTAAATGTCCAATATTTCATAAGATATCCTATTTTAAAGTTTTAAAATATTTATCAAATTTACTTATTTTTCTGGTTTAGCCATATTGTTTTCCATTTTATAACTACAGCTGCTGCCATCTTTAAAATATTTAAAATTATAAGGTCGTTTTATAGTAAAATTATCCATTACAGCATATATTATACGAGTATTTCACTCCTCCATAAAAATTTATTCTAAAATCGTCTGCTTCTTTTATACATTTATTTTAATCCGCATTTGTAATGATCGATAGATGGCGCTTTTTCAGCTTTTGTTGTTAGTAAATATAATAGCCACGTGTATTTATTATTGTTCTATTTGTGTTACTACTTAATTTTTCGTGCTATAATTTCTCCGCCATTACATCATGAAAAATCGATTGCCATTGGAAAAAATATTTAAGTTTATTCAAAGTTCGATCGGAAGTAGATTTTTAACTGAAGCTGAACAAATATTAGTTTCAAATCATCTGATTAATTCTTTACTTCCATTAGCCGAAGCAACTGAAATTTTAAATTTGTCATTTGGAAATAAATGGAAGCTTAATTCTTCATCCTTTGGAGTTACACTGTAACACACAACAGCATGTGTTATCTTTTTACCGGATTTATTCATTTTTATTCAATAAATATATGTGAAACTAAACATCGGTAAGCAATGGTGTCTCGACGAAAGCCGAAAGCTATTGATGTTAATTGTAATTTCACCTTAGACAACCAGAGGGCAAGCATTTCATTACAATCGCGGATAGAATTTTAATAAAAATTAAATTACATATTAGTCTTTTTAGCATTTTAATCCAAAATTGCTTTAGACATATATTTCACTCATTCATAAAAATTGATTTTTTAAAATCGTCTGCTTCCTTTATACTTTTATTTTAATAGAATTTTAATATAATTTAATTTATATATTAGTCATTTTAGCATTTTTATCCTAAGTAGCATTAGAAATAATATATATCACTTCTCCATTAAATTTTATAACACCCTACAATAAAATTAATTTGTGCTTAATATCAACTGTACGAAAAATTTTATCAATCGCTTCCAAATTTTGATCTAAGGTTCAAATCTCAATCCTGTGGGTTCTTACACCGGCTACAACATTTTCATCTTTGTTCGTAAATAATAATTTGACTGTATTAAATAGTTTACTGCAATATAATTCAACTTATAACTTAGTCACAGCAACGCGTGGCCGGGTCTGCTAGTACATATATAGATATATATATGTTATACAGCGAATACATCTGCACAGTTCCATTCTTTTATATTACCTCATCTGTGGCCCTTCAAGTCCCACTCAACAGCGAGAGTGGCCCACCAGCAAAAAAGGTTGTGAACCCTTACCATAGATATAGCAATAAGTCATAGATTGATCAGCGAGACTTAAAAAGTTACTTTCCCTGAATAAATTACACACAGGAACACACACAGTAAATAACATTTAGGAATAATTTATTTCTTAAAGGTGAATGAAACACTCCAGATACAGTTTAAAATTCATTTTTCTTTTTTTCAATACTCTCTAATGGCTAATTCCAAAACTTTTTTTCGGCATTAAACATTTTTGCTCGATAACATGGCCATCCGTGGATGCAAGAAAAAGATTTCCTATGTTAATCGCCCATTGGATTTTTTATAAAAAATTATTAAAAATCGAGGGAAATTATTTCCTGGTTTTAATCCACATATTTGGGTAGAGATATGTATTAGTTATCGTGTGCATGCATTAGATTAAGTTGTTTTTGCTGTAAAATTGATAAAATTTGAATTTTAAATTTCAAAACCTAGAAAAAAAAATGGCAAAACTTTGTGAAAAAAAAAAAAAAAATCGCCAAATTATCTGGTGAACATATTTAATTCCTTAAAAATTTTAAAAACTTTTAAACAGACCAATTAAGTAATTAACAGACCAATATAAGTAATTAAGTATATTTAATTCCTTTCAAAAATCATGGTTATTTTAACAACTTATATTAAGAGAGTAATGAATAATATGAAACAATATTTTGTACAATACATATTACGAAAATATACATCTGGCATATATATATTTTCGTATTACGTTTTTGATCATTACATCCACAAAATGCCAAGAATGACAGAGTTGTGAAATTTAAAATTAAAATTTTGTCAATTTGACAGCAAAATAACTCAATCTAACACATACATACGATAACTAACACATATCTATACCCAAATAAGGGAATTAAAATCGGGAAATAATTTTCCTCAATTTTTAATAATTTTTTACAAAAAATCCAATGGGCAATTAACATAGGAAATCTTTTTCTTGCATCCACTGGCGGTCTATAATGTCACACTTCACTTGTGTATATCCATGGACGTACACTACGACTAGCGTCTCGCCGCAGCACCGGCTCCCTACAAAAATGCTAACTGAGCATGCGTACAGACTTGGATTATTGAAAGTTGTTGGATGCGAGCAAGTTAAACAGAGTTTGGCGAGGCATCACCTTTTTAGCACATTTTCCTAATTTATGTGTATTCCTTTAATACAAAAATGTTTCAAATGACAAAAACACCCCCCTTTTTTTTAACAGTAACTTTATTTTTAGGAAAATTAATAGATAATTTAAAAAAAATAACTAAAATTAAAAAAAAAAACTAAATAAACGAAACTGCCATTTCCTTGAAATATCTTCAATACAGATTTAAATTTATTGCTTTTTTTTTTAATCTCTTATTTATTTTATTTATTTATTTGCTTAGCATTTAAAATAAAATCTTGGATTACATTACAAATTTAAAATATGTAAAATATTCATTTTTATGTTTAAATAATATACCCAAAATTATTTTAATTATTATATAAACTTTTCAAATTTGCTAAATATGTTATTTAAATTACTTCTTTTTAAAATTCCTTTAATGCAAAGATGTTTCATATGACAGAAATACCCCCCCCCCCTCCTAAATATTTCTTTCCATATTTTATTATAATAACTGCAATTTATGAATTAATAGACTACAAAGAGAATTTTAAAAATAGACCAGGTAAAATGTTTTATTAAAAAAATAACAACCTCTTTTTTTTCTTTTTTTTTTTTTAAGGAAAGATAAAAGATAATTAAAAGAAAAAAAACTTTAAAAACGAAACAGCCATTTTCTTAAAATATCTTCAATACAAATTTAAATTTATTGCATTTCTTTTTTTTTTTTTTTTTTATCTATTAAACAGTTTATTTTATTTTACTTAGCTTAAGAAAAAGAAAAAAAAAATGGATTACAATAAGAATTTGCAATAGAATTCTTAAATATGTAAAATATTTATTTTTATGTTTAAATAGTAAACAAAAATTATTTCATTTAAATTTTAATTATTATTTTACTAATTCCTGCGAAGATTAAAAAAAAAAATATTTTTATGAGAGTTATTTAAGTTAATTAATGTGAAGAAAATAAGAAAACTTCTCAAATTGTAAAAGCATTCAACAATTATTTCAATTTAATAAAGCATGACTCACCATCAGACCAAAAAAAACAGGCAAATGTGCAACATGAATGCATCAGCACAAGGCAACAATTTTTCTACAGAATCTTCAAAAGTGGGATTATGCCTGAGTGAGATGTTCTCTGAGCAGTCTTTTTAAGGTGACCTAGCACATTCTAATGCGAGTTCCTAAGAAGACAATGGAAAAGTCGCACAACTAGGTTAACAATCAAAGCTGGCGCCTACCATATATCACCTTAGATGACAGAATCTCTTTGCCAGTGCAATAAATTTAGAATAAGAAATTTGTTTGAAATACAAATTTCAAATTCTAAAAGAAATTTTTTTAAACTGATATTTTGGTAGTATTTTTATTTATTTATTTTTTATTTTATTTTTTTCATATAAATAAAAAATATTAAAAAGGTTTTGACAACAAATTTTCGTCTGTAGTCAAAGCCTGACTATAGTACGGGAACCTGGGGCCCCTGCCCTGAGCACCAAGATAAAGCACTAAACTCCTTAAAAATGCATTCATGAATGTTTGTTGAGACTTTTTTTTATTTTTTAAGTAATTTAAATAAAATATTTAAAAGGCAATTTCGTTTTTAAAGAACTTTTTTTACCTTTTTTTTTTTTTTTTAATTATCTATTAATTTTCCTAACAACAACAAAAAAAAGGTTGCTGTTTTAAATAAAACTTTTTACCTGGTCAGTTTTTTAAATTCTCTTTGTAGTCTATAAATTCATAAATTGCAGTTATTGTAATAAAATATGGAAAGAAATATTTAGGGAGGGGGGAGTGTTTTTATCATTTGAAACATCTTTGCATTAAAGGAATTTTAAAAATAAGTAATTTAAATAACATATTTAACAAATTTAAATAAGTTTAAATAATAAATTTAAATTTAAATAAAATAATTTCGTAAAAATAAGAATAAATATTTTACATATTTAAAAATTCTATTATAAATTTTTATTGTAATCCACGTTTTTTTTTTTTTTTTTTTTTTTTTTTTTTGTTGTTGTTGTTGTTGTTGTTTTTAAGCTAAGTAAAATAAAATAAACTGTCTCATAGATAAAAAAAAAAAAAAAAGAAATGCAATAAATTTAAATTTGTATTGAAGATATTTTAAGAAAATGGCAGTTTCATTTTTCAAGAATTTTTTAATTATCTATTGATTTTCCTTTAAAAAAAAAAAAAAAAGTTATTTTTTTAATAAAACATTTTACCTCACATGCAAACCACTTGCTTTGATGCAAATGCCGTTGCAAAACATCAGCTCTGCTGCGGACTTCGGAAGAAATGGTGCCTTCCGAAGCTTAATCTTGACCGTGAAATCCCCACTACCATCAGCAGATTACGGACGGGGCACATGAGAGGTATGAAGATCATGCCCGACGGCTCTAGAACCTACGCAGAATGCAGGCACTGCCCAGGAACTCAGCTGGATCCGAGGCATCTTCAATTGCATCTTTGTTACCTCGACCCATGGTAATGCGTCCCTATTCGGGACGCATATATCAGAGCTGCTGCCATCTGTTATCGCAACTAGAAAGTCTTATTTATTTATTTGATTCAGGCATGCGCACGCATGTACATGAATGTAAATATTTCGATTTTCGTTTTCATAATTTAAAATAGCAATATTGAATATTCTTTTATTTTCTTTGAACTCATGTTGTTATGAGGAGAAGAAATTTTGTTGGAATTATTTACCTCCTCCTATTAATTATTCTGCTTATTATATTTGTTAAATAAGATTAAAATATTAATATCTGTGCTTTTAATACAGAATACAAATTAAAATATCTTCTTTTCACGTAAAATTAATATAACAAAAATTATAGTTTATAAGTAACAAAAATTTTTATGCTATATTATTCAAGAGGTTTTTATTATAAATTTATCTAACAAAAACATCAGTTATAAAAGAAATAAAGTTTTTTTTTGTTTTTGTTTTTTTAGTGTATTTATCTGTTATGTAAATGTGAAAATATTTTGTTAAAAATTACAGTTATCACAAAAAGATATCGGTTAGGAATAGAATACAGTAAAACCTCTCTAAAAAAAACTACAAACTGTAGCTTTAAATTTTGGACGGTTACGTACAGTCGGTAACAAAAGTGTCCGAACACTAGCAAAAATTCCTATGTAAAAAATGTACACTTCATACGGTTTTGTTAACTAAATCCTTGTCGAATCATGTTCTTACACTGACTAAGAACAGGATTCGACAAGGATTTATTTATCAAAACCGTATGAAGTGTACCTTTTTTAGGTAGGAATTTTTGCTAGAGTTCGGACACTTTTGTTACCGACTGTAGGTAGTCATTAAATAGAGGTTCAAAAAATCATAAATGCAAAAAACCAATTCTAAAAGACTTTAGCTCTATAAATAATTTGTCTGTATAGCTTTCTGATAATCATTAATATTATTTTAATCTTGAAAGCTTTTATGGATTTTTCTTTTTTTTTTTATATATATATATACCAAACATAACAAAATTGCTTAGCTTTGTATTATTTTTCTCCTAAGTTATTTATAATGCAAGGTTTTTTTGGATTCCGTTTGGAAGTACTTATGTTCCACTTAAATGTGAAAATATTTCAATAAAAGTTATAGGTAGGCATGTTATTCGGGTTACTACCAATTGTGTATAGTAGAGAATTCTTTTTAAGAAGATGTCCTATGTGAGGGTGTACATGAGTTTCGGAGAAAAACGTGGCAAAATTCGAATGGCTATAGGGATGAAAGTCGTAGTGAAATTGGTTTTTACATCTAGACAGATAAAATAATTCAAATACATTATGGACTGAGAAAGATATTTCTCTTGATCACATTTCAACACTTTGTTACTTTCAGAAAACTATCAGGAGGAAAGTATTTTAATCATTTCAAAAATACGGGTTTGAGATTTTGGTGTTTCTACACTTTTGAGGTCTCCTGAATTCATGTTTACTATTTTGAAAATGATGTGGTGAACACAATAGCGTCTAAACGCTCTGTTCAAATGAGCTGAAAATTGGTACACATGTTACAGTTCCTCATAGCACAAAACATTTTGATTTTGGTGAATCTAGTATATAGTTTTTTTACAGGGACACAAAGAAATATTCTTTGTGATTATAGTCTGTGTGCCCAAATTTTGCAAAGTGTGATAATGTCTAAATGCCTTATTTGTTTGAGATGAAAATTTATGCACATATTATGAGTCACATATATTATGTTATTTAAATTTTTCAGCTTTATTGTAAAATGCTGCTTGTTGAAAGTTGTAGAAAAATTTGTTTCTATACCCAGACAGACAAAATAATTCAAATACATTATGGACTGAAAAAAGGTATTTCTCTTGATCATATTTCAACACTTTTTTAATTTCCAAACGCTATAGTGAGAAATGCATTATAATCATGTAAAAAAAAAAAAAAAAAAAAAAAAAACGAGTTTGAGATTTTGGTGTGATCTATACTTTTTGAGGTCTCCTGAATTCATATTTTTTTTTATGATGTATGTGAGTGAACACGATAGCGTGTAAAGGCTTTGTTTGAATGAGCTGAAAATTGGTACATATGTTATAGGCATAGGTTCCCATAGCATAAACCCTATTGATTTTGGTAAATTTAGCACTTATAGTCTTTTTTTTTTTTAGGGACACAAAAAAATATTCTTTATCATTATGGTTTATGGGCCCAAATTTTGTAAAGTGTGATAATGTCTAAACATGTTTTCTTATTCATTTGAGATGAAAATTTATACACGTATTACGAGTCACCGTCACACGAACTCTATAAATTTTGGTGAATCTAGAGTTTATAGTTTTTTTTTACAGGAACACAAAGAATAATTCTTTATGATTATGGTCTATATAAGCCAAAATTTTTTTAACTGCTATAGCATCTAAATAGGGGTTGAAATTAGAATCAGCAAGTTAAATGACAAATGGCAACTAACATTGTTTTCTTACTTATGCATAAGTTGCAATTATGTTATACTAAGATGTCATTTTTAACTTATTTACACATATAACATATGCGTAAATATTGTACATAAACTGCAATTACTTAAAATGCTGATAGTTTATCTAGTTAGTTTTTTGAATTAGTTTTCTAAGTTTCACGTATTTATGTGAGTTTCAGAGAAAACCACGACAAAAACCGAACGGCTAAATGGATGAGCACTATTTGCGATCGAACCCGGCACTTCCTGTCTTCCATCTTCGAGAGCAGAACCTCTCGACCACTGGTGGGGTGAAAAAATTACAGTTATCACAAAAATTATTGATTAGAAATGGAATACAATAAAATGTCTCTAAAAAGGCTATCCATTATACCTTTAAATATTGTAATATAGGTTCTTTTAATATAGGTTCAAAAAATCTTAATTTATAAAACAAATTCTAAATGATTTTAACTATTGAAATTTGCATAATTTTCCTATATATCTTTCTGACAATCATTAATATTAATTTGTTTTAATCATAAAAGCTTTTCGAGAATAATTTTGTTTTTCAAAAAACATTTTTTGTACTAGAACAAATTGTTCGACTTTCAATATTATTTATATCATATTCAGTTTTATTTTCATCTCAGTATTATTTCTATGATAAGTTATTGATAATATATATATACATTTTTTATATTCCTTTTTGAAGTACTTATGTTTTATTCAAATGTAAAAGCATTTTGATAAAAATTACAGGTATGATATTCGGGTTAAGGCCAGTTGTCTGCACTAGGGACCTGGGCATAAGGGAAGATGCTTTCTGATTGGGGTCTTTTTGTATGGTTCTAGCTCGCATTAATGCGAATTTCTAAGAAAACCACGGAAAACTCACAAAAGCTAGGTTGACATATGCTACATGGAATCGAACCCGGTACTTCCCGTTTTCCAGCTTCGATAGCAGAACCTCTCGTGTAAAATTATCACAAAAATTATTGGCAGGCAATAAAATACAGCGAAACCTTCCTAAGAAGGCCACCAGCCGTACTTTGAAAGGGACCTTTACAAAGGTTATCTCTTAATAGACAAAATCGGAATTCTGAAAACAAATTCTAAATGATTTTAATTATTCAAATTCACATTGTTTGTCAATATAGCCTTCTGATAATTATTATTATTAGTGTATGATAATTTTGAAAGCTTTTTAAGTTTTTTAAAAAAATATTTTAAATATGAGAATAAATCATTTATTTATGTTTAATTTAAATGTGAAAATATTTTGATAAAAATTACAAGTATGGTATGGTATATAAGTTAAGACCTATTGTCTGCACTAGGGACTTGTGCATAAGGGAAGATGGATTCTGGTGGTGGTCTTCCTAGGTGGTTATCATCCGTGAATTTAGGAGACAACCACGGAAAACTCCGAACGGCTAGATTGGCAAGTGCTACATGGGATCGCACCCGACACTTCCCGTCTTCTAGCTTCGAGAGCAAAACTTCTCGGCAATTGGAGGGGACTAAAAACTTTTTTTTTTTTTTACTATATCACTAGGCAACAAAATACAGCGAAACCTTTCTAAAAAGGACACCAACTATACCTTCAAGTATTGGACTTTTACAAAGTGGTCTTTTAATAGAAAAAATCGTAGTTCTGGAAAACAATTCTAAATGATTTTAATTATTCAAATTTACATTGTTTATTCATATAGCTTTCTGATAGTAATTATTATTAGTTTGTGGTAATTTAAAAAGCATTTTAAGGTTTTTTTTTTTTTTAATATATTTTAAATAAGAGAATAAATCGTTTACTTATGTTTAATATAAATTAAACATGTTTTAAATAAAATAAAATTAAATTAAAATAATTATGTTCAAAATTAAATAATGTTTTAAAATTAAATAACTATTAAAGCTTATGTCCACACGCATGCACACAAGCAAAAAAAAAAAAAGTTAATAAAAAATCAGTTAAACAATATTTTATACAATCCCCCCCCCCCCTTAATAAAACTTTTTTTTTTTTTTTTTCTAACGGAATTGAAAGTGTTTGTGACTTGCCTGTCTGCACCTTAACTTCTGCGAATAATTTTTTAGCATTTTTGAGCTGATATTACTTAAAAATATTAATTTAATAAACAAAATAATAAAGATTTCGTATTCCAACAATGTTAAATGAACGCAGGTACCGATACTAGCGTCACGATGCGGCGAAAAGAATTTTAGGACCGGTTTTGATTCTGAAACGCCATAGGAGATATTCCTCCTTCTCTTTCTACCTTCATGCCTCGACCCTCTTCAACATCGACCTCAACTGCTGCCATAACACCCTTTATACCGAAAAAGTCGGAGATGTGGATAGGGCTGTTCTCCAACAGTTACATCCAGACTGAAACATTGTGATCACAAATAGGTAAACAATCACAAATCTGGCTGTGTTTCAATCCAAACGCAACATTTGTTTACAAAACTGATCGCAAAGTTGTGAGCGATGAGGGGGAAATTTGTGACTGCCTCGGAGCTCTCACAACTCGATCGCAGGTGTACTATCGCCTCAAAAAACATGGCCGCTGTTGTCCAGTGATATCGAAGAAAGTAATAGTCACAGACAAGGATATAATTTGTCTGTTGTAATAATCATTCTTGAAATGATAATACATAATTCGAAACAAATATTATAATATTTCATTAATCTACAATATGAATTAAATACTATCCAACATAGTGAAACTCTTCTTTACTCGGAAATTATACTTAAAGCTCTCATTGGAATTGGAAGATAAATGTAAGTGTAAAATATGTTACGTTATGGTTTTGTATATTCATGTAAGATTAAATGTTTAACATTGAAATATTATTATGGATTATGCGGAAAATTATAATTGTAACATTTGTATATTTTATAAATGTTAGGCTTATTTAATGTAAATTAAACGTAATATGTCATGTTTCTGTAATTGTTTATTTACAATATAGAATAATATGTTCTATTATTTAATGAGATGACTATGATATTCGTTAAAACTTTACAATCTGGTATGATATCATTTGGATAAATATTCTTCTCGTTGTAAATAAAAGCCCGATTAGTCAATTATTTATTCCATTATCTATTTATTCTGTTTAGGCGAAAAAAAATAAGAAGAAGATGATGTGGCCGCAATATTTCGTAAAACTATAATTCGGTGTAGTAAACCTTAAATATACTTTTTATTGTAAATAACAGTTATTGCATTTGATTGTAAAAGCCTGATTAGTCAATTATTTATTTTATTATATATAAAACTCTATAGCTGAAAATATACAACTTCATTGTTAGTGTTGAAAATGAGTTTTGGAGAATAAAAATATTTTACTGTCAAATAACTATACATGTGCATAATTTATATCTGTAGCTGGTTCATTACATTTAAATTCAGTATTTAACTGTTTGTAAGCTTTAAATGAAAACTTTATGATTAAACTCTATAAATTACAAAATCTTATCCATTAAAAATGGAGGAGGAGGGGGAGATATGCTGCTCTCCCTCCCCTTCCTGTTACTTTGTTTATGGCTACATGATCACACAATAAATAGACTTTTTTCCTTCCCCTTCAATACACTTTCTTCACTCCATTTTTTTTTTTTTTTTTTTTTTTTTTTTTTTTTAATTATTATTATTATTTCTTTTTTGCTGTGTTTGAATTCACTGCTGCTAGATCTATTTTTTCCCAATTACTTATTACTTTGTTACTGAATTTTTTCTTCATATACTATATTCATTTTAACTAAATAACTTGATATAGTCAATTGAATACAACACACAAGCATCAAGCAATAACCAATTAGCCTTGAATTAAAGCATTGTAGCCTGAAAGAGAAACATTAATATATTTAATAGCAAAATTTTAAATTTAAAGCTTACTAACAGCTAATATTGAATTTAAATATAATGAAATAGCTGCAGCTATTAATTATACATATGCATTATTCTTTGATAAAATATTTTATTTTTCAAAACACAATTACAGCACTAATAGAGAAAGAATGTGGCTTGTACTTTTTCAACTATAAATATATACCATAAATAAAAAAATTGACTAATCAGACAGTTACAGTTAAATGTGGTAGCAGTTATTTACAATAAGAATATTTAAATAACTCGATAAAAGAAATATGAAAATGATGATTTTTAAGATTTTTTGCACAGTTACCAACTAATGATAAAAATGTTCCTTCTGTTTTTTTAAAAAATCAAGTCATCTTTTAAATATGTGTGCTATAAGTTTTAATTTGATGTTCCAAATTAGGAACGTTGGCCTGTAAAAAGGTTAAATTAGCCTAAAATTTATGAACTATATAAATGTTACAATTATAATTTTCTACGTAATCCATAATATTACAAAAAAGTGAACATACAAAACCATTGTATCTATATTTTTATACTTGACATATATCTTCAAATGAGAGCTTTTAGTATCTTTTCCAAGAAACAAAAAACCTTATTGTACCACAAAACTGACGTTAAAAAGTAATACATACAAATCTTTGAATTTACACCATAAAACGCTTTCATTCACAAAAATTGTTTTGGGTTGAAAGAAAACAGGATCTTTTGCCAAGCGTACAAAGTAGTCATGAGTGCTGCAAACAAACACTCATGCCTACTTTATTCGCCTGACGAAGGATCATGTTTTGTTAACATGATTATTATTATTTTTTTTTTTTTTTTTTTTTACCTTAAATTCTGTTTTCACCTTCAGAAAATTCAGAACCATACTACTACTTGTTTTCACAATTTCTAACATTTTATTCAGCTTAAAAATACATTTAAATATTTTTTGTTTTTTAAACTCAAAAGTGAAACATTAATTTTTTAAAAAGTAATACTAATTGAACGGTTATAGATTTTCACAACATGAATACATAATTAATAAATGCATTAAGCAATGAGGAATTATAGAAACAAATTTCTCCATAGAATAACATGAGTTCAGCTTCTTGTCAGCAACTGACTCTCTGATTATCAACTTCGAATTTCCTACATAATATCCATTAACATGTCAGGATAATTTTTTTATACCAACTATATGAAAAACGACAGAGCTGAGAATTTAACTCGGGTACTTAAACAGATATTATATGGGAAATGCTGAGCTGGTATCTGACAGGGTAGCTCAGCGATACATAATAAGCGGAGTGCTCGATTTCAGCTCCCAGCTCTGGCCTTTTTCACGTAGTTGGTATACAAAATTCAATCTTACACTCAAATTTCTCTAAATAAATCATCGTTCATGAATGATTTAAGTAAAGATTACAGGGTCTATCAAAGTTGTGCTATCATTAAACTTTATATGTTTACCCGTTAAATCTGCATTTGCAAA
This sequence comes from Salticus scenicus, assembly GCA_963930645.1. Taxonomy (NCBI): domain Eukaryota; kingdom Metazoa; phylum Arthropoda; class Arachnida; order Araneae; family Salticidae; genus Salticus; species Salticus scenicus. The sequence goes on from OZ005648.1 coordinate 270,374,971, forward strand.
TACAGTGACATTGCCAACAGATGTCATGTGGGAAATGCCGAGTTGATAATCAGCCAAGGTGGCTCAGTGGTAGAACATCTGCACTGTAAGTGGGGTGCTCGAGTTTGATTCCCAGCTTGGATATTTTTCACATAGTTTGTACAAAAAAATTCAACCTTACACTTCCATTTCTCTAAATAAATATTCATAGGTCATGAATGATATTTCTAAGTAAAAGTTACATTGTCTATGATTTAAATACCTTATATTTATCCTTTCTTTAAATGAATATATTTCGTCATGTTTATCGCAGCCCTCTTCAGCGTCATTTCGACGCTGATGAGGGCTGCGATAAGCATGCCGAAATATATCCGTTTAAAGAAAGGATAAATATAAGGTATTTAAATTTAAATCATAGAAGTCATTTCGACGCTGAAGAGGGCTGCAATAAGCATGCTGAAATATATCCGTTTAAAGAAAGGATAAATATAAGGTATTTAAATTTAAATCATAAACGATAATCCTGTAATATTATACCTATTACATGGTCTATCAGATTTGTGTCACGATTAATTTTACACTGAAGCATCAGCAGGAAACAGTTGTTGCCTGATTACCGATTTATTGATGTTCTGAAAATGCATCAAAATAGTCGATCAATCATAACATTAAAAGAAAAAAAAAAACTTTTTTAAAATGCATAATACCCTAATACAACTGAAATTTGTTAACGTGAATCTCGAGAGGAAAAAAATTTTTTTCATACTATCAATAACCAAACTTCATTTTAGTGGGGATAGTGGAAACAGTTCATGTTAATAAGGTTTGACTACCTAATGCATCGAAAACATAATTAAAATAGCATTTGAAATACGTTAAAATTTTACTAAAAACAATCTCTTTTTACTTCCTTATACAATGTATAAGAAAATATTGTAATCCTGATTTGCGAAATGGATTTTATATCTGACACTAGCGAGCTTCGCCCGCTAGCGGGTCAGTATTTTTAAATGAATCACTATAATTAATGAATTCTCAAAATTGCATCTTATCACTCATCAACATTACTCTTAAGAAAAGAAAAAAAAAAATCGTGATCGGGTAAAAACTGAAACAGAGTCCCCACTGTCTTCGACAGAGTAGACACGTGCGCTGCACGCACATATTCTTTTACCATCCTTATGATTTTTCAAAATTCCATATTTATTATTACTCATAAATTTCATTCTTAAGAAAGAGAATTGCAAAAAAAAAAAGAATCATTCAGCTTTGGCTAAAAACTCACACTGGGTCCAAATTGCCTTCGGCTGTGTTACAGCGTCTAGAATAAACAGTGTGGCAATCGCCTATAACCGTGATGTTAAAATGATGCTACAAAAATTAAGCTTACCCAGATGTCGCTGTGATCGAAGCTATTGCTCAAATCGAAGACCTGATTGGCTTTTCCCAGTTTCGTCAGTTTAATCACGTGATCTAAGCATACAATTAACCCATAGGGAGTCTCGGTTTTGTTGTCATGACACTAGCTTCGATTACAATGACATCTGGTGACAGACTTAATTTTTTTAGTACAATTTTATTCGCCGCTTTCCACACTTTATTCTAGACGCTGTAGTTGCGTAGACCCATGCGCAGCGCGTGCATATTCCTTCACCCTCCTTATGATTTCTCAAAATTCATTTATCATCGGGTAAAAACTCAAACCGGGTCCCCACTGCCTTCGGCAGTGCAGACCCATGTGTGCTGCACGTGCATGTGTTCTTTCTCAAGTCAAACTTTTATTTTTAAGAAAAGAAAACGAAAATAATCCTTTATCATCGAGTAAAAAGTTAGACCGAGTCCCCACTGCCTTCGGCAGCACAGGTTAGGGGATATGCGCGCTGTGCAAATAGGTCCCAATTTTTGCCTAAATCCAATTTTTGCCTGTCAACTATAATATTGACATAGAAAAAATTGTGAAAGCTTTCTTTTTTTTTTAATTATGGGTTTAAGTTTATAAATTTTAATATTCATTAGTAATGAAGCTTATAACTAAACAAAACAAACCACTTTAAAAAAAACATTGCCCGCTTGTTCTACCTAGTTAGGATTTTGTTTGTTTTATAATTAGTTTATTCTAACTTTGAATTGAATGTTATAGGGTTCGAGCCCAGGTTGTGCTCAATGGCCTAGCCATTTAGAATTTTCAATGCGGTCTGAAACTTACACAACTTGAGCTAGAATCCCTTAAAAAAGGTCCTCATTAAAGGTACCTCAGTCAGACTCATAGCGTTATTAACACGTTCATTGCCCAGCATGATTCAGCTGAGCTTCTCACTGCGCACAAATCCGATCGTCGGAGATGACATGTACCAGAGAGCCACAAATGAAAAAATAGAAATTAGAAAATTCCAGAAACTTTTTTTTTTATCAAATAGTTGTCCTCAGAAAACGCTATGCCCGACAATAATAGGAGTAAAACAAGGAAGTGTCCCACCCTTCATAGATTTGTAAGAATCAGCAAAGCGAGCCTATAAGAAGTATGTATGTGTGTGCTCTATGTTACCAGAAGAGGAAGCAAACTGCCAAATGCCAAGAAGCAAAGAAAAATGTAAAAGAAACACTATATATGCAACCTATTGTTTCTATTGTCCAGAATCACCTCAAATGTGCTTAGAGTGTTTTAACGAACACCATGTGATATAGTATAATGTAATGTTTTCCTAAATATAAATTAATAAAAAGTACAGCATAATGTGTATATTTTTAGTATTTTTATGTTGTATATCCTTTATTTATATTTCAGTGCTTATTTCATTAATTTCCTTTTAAAAATCTTATTAATGCATTAGTAGTCACATATTGGTCTATTTGCCGCCCACTGATTATAAATTTCCCCAACAGATCACCCCTTAAAAATAAAGTAAGAAAATTCTGTGTAACTAACCTTGAGTGGATGTTCTCTAACATAGTCTGTTTTTAAGTCATTCTTGATATTTTTTGAGCAGTTAAAAACATTTTACTTCTAAAATCGGTATTTGACTGCGATGCGACTATTAACGTTGATTATTTTTTCCCCTACTTCTAGTTTTTCAGAAAGGTTAGAGGTTTGCGGGAAAAGTTTTGCATGAATTAAAGGCAGCTCATCTTTCTCTACTGGCTTTCTTTCGGCTTTCCCTTTATACTAAACAACAGCGGGGAATAGACCGACATGCGACTACTAGCGTTATAAAAAATGACACAATTACTCTCATGCAGTGGTGTCACCAGAAAAAATTCCAAGGGGGGGGGGGCACAACCTGAAAAAATATTTTTTTAAAATAAAATTCTGATAGCATAGTTTTAAAGTTAAAGAAAAAAATGCTCATTAGAATTTTCCAGGGAGAGGCAAGTGCACCCCCTTGCTTCATTGTCCCGATGCCCAAGATCTTGTGTTAACTTGAACGAGAAGAGCGTCACCCATATCTGGAAGACATGGAGATAAACGTGTTAAATTTTATTAACTCAAATACCTCCACATTACCCTATTTACACAAACAAAATTTACTGCTGTCTGCATCCAAGTGCTTCCATATCTTTACTATATAACTAATGATGTAATAATCATAATGAAGGAAAATGGATATTTGCCTATAATAATGAATGATAGTAAAGTACAGCTCTATAAAGTCGCCAAAATAGATACTACCAACACCAAATGGAATATCCTTACTGGTAACTCTTTACCGCCACATTTTTAAAACAAGCTGCATTCATTTCTTATTAGTCACATCTTTTTCCTAATACATCAAAAATGGATGAGAAACCAAAATCAATAAAAATTTGGGATTTGCCTGAACAGAGGAAGAATCTGTCAGTTTATTTCAAGCAAAACACATTTAGCCTAAAATTACTTCTTGTGCAAAAAAATTCTTGAACTAACATTTATTAAAATTTTTTTATACGTAAACTGTGTGTTGTCATCAATAAAATTTGCTTGGCAAGATTTGCAGCATTATTAACATTTTCGTATGGTGAGATTTGCACCAGCAAAATAGAAAAGTACTGATAATAATAAACCTTAATTTTTTTTTAAATAATTAAGCAATGTATCATTTGTCCCTAGTCATTAAATAATATGAAAGAGCCTGACAGTTTATCCAAAATTATATCAATTTACAAAAGCTTTATAAGCTTCTAATTGTTGAAAATTACCTACTAAACAAATAAAATAAATGCTAGTTTTCATGTACTATGCAAATATAACTTTAGAATTTTTTAAATAAATGCCTAAAATATGGATTAAATGTTAGATTAGTTGATGCGTATACATAACGTTTCTGAAGCTAAAAATATAAAAGATACAAATACATTAATATTTCTAAACTAAGTTTTAAAAAGCTGCATGTAAACAACCTATAACAAAAAAAGTTCAACTAATTTTTTTTTAAACATAAACTGCATTAAACTTCATATATAAGTGTGAATATCCTTTTATTTTTTATTTTATCTCCCTCTCATAATACACAGGGAGAGACATTTCCAGGAAAACAATAATTACATTTAAACATTTCTCTATTTTTAATTACGGATACGTTAATAAATAAATGTAAACAAAAACGCAAGCATATGCTAGGTCACATGTTTCTCTCTAGCCAATCATTACGGTTTATCGTTTAAAATAATCGATGTATTGGAAACCGGAAATCACAAACTTGCGATCAGCCGTCGTCATTTGTGAGCGACTGAAATTGTTGCGTTTGGAATGAAACATTCTTGGCGATCACAAATTTCGGATTTGTGATCACTCGCTTGCGAGCGAGAGAGCGTTGCAGTCTGGATGTAACCGTAAGCCTTTGGTCCCATTTGACTTGTCAATTCACTTTTTTTCTGCACTTGTCACACGACAACAACGACCTGGTTTATTTTTAAAATTCTCTTTGTAGTCTATTAATTTATAAAATTGCAATTATTGTAATAAAATACGGAAAGAAATATTTAGGGAGGGGGGGGGGGAGAGAATTGTCATTTGAAACATTTTTGCATTAAAGGAATTTTAAAAAGAAGTAATTTAAATGTCATATTTAACAAATTAAGACAAGTACAAATAATAATTAAAATAATTTTTGTTTACTATTTAAACATAAAAATAAATATTTTAAATATGTATTGTAATTCAAAAAAAAAAAAAAAAAGTTAAGTAAAAATAATAATAAACTGTATAAGAGATAAAAAAAAAAAAAAAAAAAAAAAAAAAAAAAATGCAATAAATTTAAATCTGTATTGAAGATGCTCAAAGGAAATGGCGGTTTCGTTTTCTAAAAAAATTTTTAGTTAATTTTTTTAAATTATCTATTAATTTTCCTAAAAATAAAATTACTGTTACTAAAAAAAAAAAAAAAAAAAAAAAAAAAAAAAAAAATTAGTAATTCAATTCAAGAACTACCATACACATCTAACGCATAAACATAAATGGTGAACAATCTTACAACTTACAACCCTTCAGAAGTGTAGCAGTGCATTGCCAAATTATAGCATGCCAAACCTGTCAAGGCAATTTATTCAACTTTTTCGTAGGGAGCCCACAGACTAAGGAATCACTAGACCCGGCAAGGTGGTTCTAAAAGTGAAGCCTCAACTGTAACCGAGCCGCCATATTAGTACAAGCAAAACCACAGACTAGGAATCACTGCGACAGAATATTTTTAAGTTTTCTGCGTCAAACCTTGTTCGGGTAAATCTTTTCAATAAGACAATATTGACATATTTTCTTATTCGCACATAATATGTGCATATAATTATACAGAAATCGATATTATTAGTAAACTGTGTGCTAAATCTTAAATATAAGACAGGAGTTTCCATTTTCTGCTGAAATTTGGAAATATCTTATTTTTACGGGCAAACCTTTCTGCAAATGACAATTTCTTTTTTCTGCGACAATGTTACTATGTTACATAAATTCTGCTACAAGGTGTATATATTGAATGATTACGAATTAAAAGGAACAATGAGGGTGTAATGAGCCTTCAGTTTTTGTGTGTTTCATAGGTCTTATCAAGGTTGTATTTAAAGGGGGGGGGGATTTGCAAATTTTTCGAAATTTTTTGAATTATACAGTAAATAATTTACTAAATTAAAGTATTTATATTAATCTACTTGTTTATATACCTGACCAGTGACTATGAGATTTATTTTGTATAAGATTTATTGAGTTTGCTACTGAATAACATAATCAAGATGCATATAAAACAAATTTTTCAGATACCTGCAATGGCAATAAGTTCTTTTACACTGTACTGTAAAAAAACTTTGAATGCATATTGCATTTTGCAATATTGCTTTGAATGCATATTGCATTTTCAATTGTGCATTACAATAACACTTTCAAATTTCATGACAACTTTGTCTATTTATAAAAGTTAGAACTTGGCTAGTCAAATTCAAGTCAATAATTAGTAAGGTTTTTAAAATGCTGATACTAAATGATGAAGAATGAAGAATTTTCATGAAGAGTCAAAATTTATCGAATTATTCTGGAACGTCAAATTAAATGAATAGCTTGCTGATTTTATTGTGTTTCGTGTAATTTATTTAATGAAAATTTCACCGTAACATGTTGAACTTTAAAAAAAATTTAATTTTATACAAAATGCTATAGGAGCTGAATATTTTAATATTGATGCTTCTAAGGTTACATAAAAAAAAAAAAAAAAAAAAAAAAATCATATGAATTTGAACAAGAAGAGCAAATTTCTATAGTTTGGTATTTACTGTTATTTATGCATGTGATTTTGAATGAGTTAAAGTTGATTTCATTATTATTATTATTTTAAATTAATATAATTACAGCATTTTGTGAAAAAAAAAATGGTTTTCTCCTAAATATGCATAAGTGCACGCTAGAAACCCTTAGATAGACCCTCTCTTAAAGGGACCCTCTCTAAACCCTAAACCATAGCACAGTCAGTTGTCCTTATAATGCTAACACAAACACCGGGAAGCTCAAAATGCGTAAATATAGCAAAAACTGATAATCAAAAATTTGACCCCAAAATATTTCCTCTATCATTGTATGAGTTAGAGAAAGTAAAAATTAAATTAAATTTGCAATTTTTATTATATAAATTAATAATTTGAATATATCTATATTAATATTATAAATAATTTAAATTTGAAAATATATTTAATTGTTCTATTGTGAAATATTAAAAATTATGAAAAAAATGGGATGACAATGCCACCATGCTGGGGAAATTGTTCCCCAAATGTAATCAGCAGCAGTTTAAGTCAAAATCTAACTAAATATCTAATTATGTTCACTGGTTTGTGAGATGCTGCATTCACAAAATTCGTCGCATACAGACAGACATTTATCTTCTAAAACTGGTCAAACCATGATCGGGACATCTCAAAACGTGTAAATCAATCGAAAACTGGCGGTCAAAAATTTTCGAACTCCAGAACAATACTTTTGTCTTATGTCTATAGAATTAATAAAGGGATAAGATAAAAAGATATCTGACTGACCTCAACTCCTATAGATTCCCCCTGACAAATTTAGCGCTAAAAGGAAGCTCGAATTTGCCCTCCGTAACTTTCTCTCTCTCTCCCCTAAAATTTGCCTCCGAAAATCATATCCCTCCCCTTAAAAATCTAAAATTCCAAAATCGCAGATAATGATTTTTTTTCTACTGGATTCTAGTCTCCCGATCTGCAATTTCTTCACAGTGAAGTAATTTGAAGCCGAGTTATGCTAATAAAGGTGTTTTGCCTTCTGCCCCCCCCAGGAGGGGGAACGGGGGGTATATCACAAAATTCCGTTTTAGTGGGGGTCAGGGTCCTAAAACCAACCTGCTTCCTAAAATTTGTGACTGCATCTCCCATAGAATCCCCGCGGCTGTGTTGAATCAGCGAGTTTACTCATATATATGTGTATAATACATATATATATATATTTTTTTTTTTTGCCCCCTCCCCCCTTTGTTGGCGATTTTTTTTTTTTTTTTTTTTTTTAGATATTCTGTAATATCTGTTTTTAAAATCTTGAAGTTGGAACCTTTTAAATATTTAATTTTTTCCTTGAGAAATAAAGCAAATGTGAAAAATATGTTGTAATCCCGTTCTTGCCTCCTCCCTGCTCCTTAGGGGGGGGGGCGATATTAAAAAAAATTTATACTAGAAACCTTCGAGTGAATGTACTGAACAACTTTCCAAAGTTTCATGGCGATCGGATAAATGGTGTTGTAGTGCATACAGGACAAACAGACAGACATGCATTCCTTTACATGTATAGATTACATTGTTACTGGTTTCTTGCTTGTACCAATATGGCCGCTGGTCGCCCTAAGCGCCTTACAGTTACTTCACTTTTCCCCATTCAAGAAAGTCGTCTGACCGGGTCTAAGTGATTCCTTAGTCTGTGAGGGAGCCAGCACTGCGGCGAGACGCTAGTGTACACTATGGACCGCCGACGCTGTGTTATCAAAATAGCCCCATTTAGGTCACTTTTAGAAGATGGCGCTATAGTCCGTGTAAACTAGAAATCCTGGATTTCTATGTAAACTGAATTGGCCTGTCAAGGTCACTAGACCCTCGTCAACCTTCCTAGCAATTTTATAGCATCGTCTGCCTGTCCACTTCAGTCTTGAAAGAGCGCTTTTTCCCAGAATTAAATACAATATTTAGCGGTTTTCACGGATTAAAAGAGTATAGGATGCATTACGAATGTTACGGAAAGGTAGTAATTTTCATCTTACAGATAGAGGGCGACCAGATCTCGAAAATTCACCAAGCAGCGCATTTGTTTACATTTCTGGCTGTTCATTCGTTGGTCGTTCTCGGTAGAACCCCTAAATAAAATAATAGGCCGGCGCATCACCGCCATTTTTTTGCCTCCGAAGAGGACAGCATTCCCGCTTGGCGTCCTTATCGCTTCCCTAATAATTTTAAGAAATCTTGATCTGAAGCTAATCCGGTCAAGATAAGAGCAATAAGCAACAATAATATTTCTAAAAACAGATTTGTTTCATAGTACATTCTCAGGATGTCATTTTATTCTGAGGATATCCTATGGTTGTACTGGGGTAAGATGTGTTGTTAGGGCGGTTTCTGTTTCTTTTACAAAATGTCGCCAAATTCACTTCTTGAATGATTATAGCAGTTTATCGCTAAATAAACTTCCATATCATAGTTTACTTAGCTAAAATTATGAAATTATTAAAACAAGTTATTCTAAAGTAACGTAAGACGATTAAAAAAAAGTTTGTCGTTTGTTTATCAGAGAAACGCGCTGGGTACATGTGGCAACCCTAAGGCAACAAAATGCCTGATGCGCCAGCTCGTATATATAGGAGCCTTAGTTCTCGGAAATCGGATGATGACTGAAGCCGAAGGCGGGCTTTCACTTTCTTCCGATAAGTTTCAAAGATACTACACCAGGCGGCGATCGAATCGCTTTGCTACACAAGGCAGAATTGATGCGGAAAAGAAAGCTCCGGTTCCCGCGCTCGCTGCCCTATCTCGTTTTAATTCCTATACAATCTTCTTCCGTGACGGTTTTAAAAACACTGATATATATATGTATATATATATATATATATATATATATATATATATATATATATATATATATATATATTTCCCATCATCCCCCACAAACACTAGAATATCACATGTTATTAAATAATCAAACATTCTGTAAGACTATTTTCTATAAGGTTTTTAAAATATGAAAAATTGTAAAAATGTTTATCCTGATTCTGTATAGTTTTAATAAAGCTAATAGAAATAAATTACTTTTATAGATAATAATAGATAAATTATATGTCTATCTAAATAAAATAGGTTTTTCTTTTTTTTTTTTTTTACATTCTCACACACTACCATACAAAATAAAATACTTTAAATTTTCTTCCTTTTTAACCATTCATAGCAAGCAATTAGATTCAAGAAACTGTAGAACTATTCATCAACGTTTATAATTTTGGAAAATTTGATAGATAAATAAAGCAAATCTCCCTGTGAATAAGTTAAAAGAATAATAAATAAACGAATCCAATATATATATATATATATATATATGAAAAACTTTTTCAGATATTTCATAGGGAAAAAAAACTATGAAAAAATGGAATTTTTTTTTTTTTTTTTTTTTTCCAAAATCCAAGAATGAAAACATTTATTATATGTAAATATATCTATAAATATAAACAATTCTCCCCCCCCCCCGGGAAAAAAACGAAATAATATAATGAAAACATATATTTAAAAAATAAATATGTATATATGAATTTTCGTAATTTAAAACAATAAATGTATTTAAAAATTCACAATTTATTCCAGCATTTCCAATTTTAAAAACAATTTTACAAAGTATATAAAAAAGAAAATTTAAAAATTTATTATGATTTTTTTACAAAGGTGGCCCTCTTCTCCCTTCCAAGACTCCACTGGTGGTCGAGCGATTCCGCGCTCAGAGCTGATAGACGGGAAGTACCGGGTTTGATCCCAGATTCTCGTTTCGGTTTGACCTAGTCGTTCGGAGTGTTCCGTTGTTTTCTCCAAAATTGCGTAAATACGGTATGGGATGCCTTACAAAGGGTATACCACCCAAGCCTAGGACTCTTGTGCTATCAATTGACCTTAACACTAACACATTTTCTGAGATATCTTAACAGTTTTCTTTCAATAAAAAAAAACATACTTCATAAACAGAAATGGGGCCCACCAGTAGCCGAACGGTTCTGCGCCCAAAGCTGGTAGACGTGAGGTTCCGTGTTCGATCCCAGGTCGCGCTCGACGACCTAGCCTTTCAGAGTTTTCCGTGGTTTTCTCCGAAACTTATATAAATACGGGCTAGAACCCCTTAGAAAGACCCCCACGAAGGGCACACCCTCTCAGGCCTAAGACCTACAGCAGTCAATCGGCCTTATTCCCAAATCCAATCCAATCCATAAACAGAAATACAGCACTTTATATCATTTTTATCATTATTTTTAATTTTAAAATTTGCACTTTAAAGAGATTTTCAATCTTTATTATTTGCTACTCATTTAAAGCAAATAATTTAATTCAAAAAATAAAATTAACTTATATATATATTTAAATATGCTCGATATAAATATCAATGTAATGTAAATATCAATACTCGAGTCAATCATAATTATTTGAGCATTCCCTTTCAAAAAGCTTCATGAAAGAAGCATTTTTTAATTAATTATTTTAATTATTTATTTTTGGAATCAAAGCCCATAATACTGTATGGGAAATTTTTTTTAATTCTGAATATTTCTTTCTAAAGGATTCGAAACATGTTTTTAGATCATTCATTTGACTTTATATCTTAAAATCAATGTTGGTGTTGGAGATTAAAGCCAGTTGACTGCATTAGGGTCCAAGGCCTGCGTGTGCCCTCCGTGGCGGTCTTTCTAAAAGGTCAGCCCACAATTACGCACGTTTCAGGGGGGGGACAGAAAACTCCGAACGGCTAGACCGATAAGCGTGATCTGGGTTCGAACCCGACACTTCACGTCCAACAGCATCAATAAGTCAATTTTTGAAGAACTGGAACACATTTAATGGTTGAGAAATTTCTGAATGTGCAAATGGAATTATGAAAAATATACTGGATAATGTAATTCTATGAACATATATCTTTGTAACAAACAGTATGATACCACTGTTTCTTGCATGTAAAATAATACTCTGTTCCTTAACATTATAGCTACCTGGTCTGGTACTAGGTTTTTCTATCCCCCTTGAGATTCACGTTAACGAGGTTCGACTGTATATATATATATATATATATTAACCTTTAAACATCATTATAGTTCTTTTCCATTTTGCATAGCGAAATGGACAGTGATTGGACTTAAATTTTGAGAGATACATTGCTCCCCCCCCCCCCATAGAATAAGATTAATATGCATGTGTAGCATACAGTATCAAATTTTTCTGGTTATATGTGCATAGTATGGATTTTATAAATCATTGAACAGATATAAATTACTAATGCTTATAGGATTTAAGGAATTTAGTTTGTACTCGATAGTAAACATAAGATGTACATTACTATTAGTCCAGATTTTATAAAGCATTATTGAAAAAATATTTATTTATTTGAAATATGTTATCTGCATCAGTTGAAATTTTCAAAAAAACTGTGGAATATATATATATATATATATGTATGTATGTATATATTTTTAATTTTGAAGTAAATGCATACGATGATTTCCTTTTATTCTGTTTTCAAAAGAAAAGACAAGGAATCATGTAAACAATCTTTCACTATATAAGAAAATTAACATAAAAATGGATTGAAAAACAATTTACATAGAGTTTTATTAAATTAAAAAAAAAAAAAAAAAAAAAGTTACATCAACAAAATAATGAATTATAAACGCTATTTACAAAATTTTATAAACACTATAACTGCAAAATTTACAAAGATGCAAATTTAATTATAAAGCTCAAAAATTATCTTTCTTAAAATACAAAAAATATTCCTATAAAATCATATATACATATTTGAGAGTAATTAAAAAAAAAAGCCAATTTTTTTTTCTAACACTTTGATATCCAGAGGTACAAGTGTGCGTAACAGTGTGACATTATGAAAAAAAAAAATCTAATATTAAAAATAAATTAAAAATAAAACTAAAATTTCGTCTGCACACAATGCTATGCTACGGCGTCAGTGGACAGTCAGAAAACACATACGACCCCTAGCGGCGAATGAATAATAGCGACCATCTAAGGACTATTTTCGAGGGAGAACCGCCGTTGAAGAAACGAGTCCTTATGTATACGTCCATGCGTATATCCACGGATTAAAAGAGTATAGGATGTAATACGAATGTTGCAGAAAACTAGTAATTTTTATCTTACCGATAGAGGGCGACCAGATCTTGAAAATCCACCAATCAACGCGTTTGTTTCTAATAAAGACCAAAAGGTCAATCTATCAAAAATTTTATCTAAGCAGAAAAAGCAACAGTGAAAACTATATTTAAATTTAAGGGTTTCAGTAGTAAAGATGATTTGACTAATGTAAATGAAAACATGTTATAACTCAGTAAGAACAAAATTTTAACATTAACAAACGGATTTTATTCATAGAATATATATATATATATATATAGATAGCAATAAACATTTTATAATAATGACAAAATTTAAATGAGCTTTTAGGTGCAGAACAAATAGACACATTTGATGGAGCTTGTAACAAACAATTCTGTAGACATAAAACTTTCTTGATATACAAAAACTTCTTAGTTGGGTTGTGCCGATTAATCGGTTCGGTTATTCGATCCATGCTTAGTCCCGATCATTTTTTTTAATCGAGTTAATCGGATCGATTAATTCGATTAAAATTTTTCAAAATCCGATTAAAAATTTCAAACTACGAATTAAAGTAAAAATATTGTTCTGCCTACAAAATATTTTTTCACATATTTTGCTAACAAACATTCTAAGAAACATCCATCAAATAATGAAAAAGCAAAAAAATAAAGTAAAATAAAATAAATAAAACCTCTTAAAAGAAGTTGTTGCACTTTTGTTGATAGAGAAAAGAGAGAGGACAGTTATTAAACAAAATGCCGCTTCATGTGCATGCTGAAGCAACACCACCTTAATTTAATGTTTCTTTCAAAATGAATCGGAAAATTAATTTATTTAAAAATAATAATAATATATAAAATTGAATAAGTGAAAATATTTATATAAAATTAACACTTAAAGTCACCAATTATTACTCTGAAAATTGATTTAAATTTCAATTATGAAACAGATATAATTGATTAGATAAAAATTTTTGAAAAAAAAAAAAAAAATCAGTCAAACTTATGAATAATATATACATATATATATATATATACAATATGAGAGTTTTATTCATCATTGAAATAAAATTGTATAATGAAAAATGAAAACTGATTAAAAATCCGATTAATCGATTAATTAACTACGATTAACCCAGTTAAAACTCTTAATCGATTCCCACCCGCACCCCTACTTCTTAGTAGTAACATTAAAATATTGTGACAGACACAATCAAAAACATATTAATGTAGACTAGTATCGCCCAGTGGTCGAAACTCGACCATATTTTTTGCAAAGCGAGGCAAAGCAAAGTTATTGCCTTGTCCTAAACGGAATGCAATTGCAACACAGCTGCGGTAATTGTTTGCCGATATTCACTCTAACTGAATCAGCAGAGTTTTACTTAATATAACTATTTCTCTTTGTAGATGTTAGCCTTTCCTGAAATGAGAGAAAATCGCAACGCGAAACCGCCCCTTGTTGTGTGATACAGCCCAGAAGCTAATAGATACCATGTCAAACCAAGGCCCAACCAAGTATAAAATTCTGTTAAATTAATTCGATTGGTTCATAAAGTACAGTGTTTGAACAAAAAAAGAAAAAAAAAAAAAAAAAAGATATTTTTCAAAAATGGTCGAATTGAGTTCGGGAGATTTCAAAACGTGTAACTTTATCGAAAACCGAAAATCTAAAACTTTTCTGAATCTTATATTTTCTACTTATATATGCAGAGGAAAGAATAATAAATCCACTTTTTAAAAAATAAAAATAAGTAGTCAATTTCACTTAATTAAAATGCAAGGAAATCTCAAAACGTGTAAATTCATCGAAAACCGGAAATCAGAAGATTTTGTGTATCTTCTACTTGCTTCTTCTACCCACAAAAGCTAGCAATAAAGACACTTTTTTAAAAAATAAGTAGCCAATTTCAGTCAATTGAAACGCAAAGAAAGCTCAAAACATGTAAATTCAGCAAAAAACGGAAATCGGAATTTTTTCCGTATCGTCTACTTATACATGCAGCAGTTAGTAACAAATCCATTTTCCTTTTATTTAGTATATTAGTTGAATATTTATTGTTTAAATAACACCCTTTGAAATGAAATGTTTATGCTTACATTCGAATCTGGAAGTTTGCCATTTTTTTTTTTCTGGAGTTTTGTGATTTTAAATTAAAATTTTATCAATTTTACAGAAAAAATAACTCAATCAAACACATGTAGACAGTAACTTATATAGAACTATACCCAAATATCGGAATTAAAATCGGCAGATAATTTCCGTTATTTTTTAATAATTTTTTACAAAAAATCCAATGGACAATTAACATAGAAAATATTTTTCATGGCTCCATGGACAGACAGTGACGTCATCACTTCGCTTGCGTATAGTGATGCTACATTATACAAATTACTGTGTCTATGGTTTTATTTGAGCTTTATGAAATTGCCAGATTCAACAACTTTCTTCTTTTAGGTATTTTTTAATGTAAAGGAATACGTGTATAAAAAGGAAAAATGGGGGAAAATGCATAAAAAATAAATGTATTTTTAAATACCTTCTTGACATCGTAAGAAAATAATATTTGTATTCGCACCTTCCGGCTAACCATACCTTTCGAATGATACCATTCTCAAATCTCTACTCCCATAATTAATATGTTAAAAAGGGACAACAAATTTTATGCTTGCCTATTAATATATAGATATGTCGTCTCGCGGTCGCCACGTTGACCGACGAGGAAAAGGGAAATCGTAAACGCTACATCTCGCGATCGCCATATTGATCAGCGAGAAAAAAAAGCAATTGAAGAATTGCAGAAATATATCACAATAAATTGAAGTCCATCATAGCAAAATGCACTATTATAGGCACGAATCTGTCACCACTTAAACCATTAACTGTATAAAGATTTTTAACTTGAAAGATTTTAACTGTATAAAAATTTAATTCATTTAGAGAAACTTAACATATATCAGCGCTAAAAGCTGTAAACAGTTAATAACATTAGTGAAAGACAAACTTAACAAAACAACAACTAACATCGATTATCTAAAGTTTTCAAAGTTTTCAACATCGCGAGATGAAGAAGAATTAATGAGATTAAACTCATTTCAAATATAAAAACTTGACATTTGTAAAGATGTAACAAAAACAACGGCAGCTATCAAAGCTCAAACTATGCAGCCATACTGGAGCTGATAAAGCTGTCAAGATGCCAAGAGCTCAAATGCTTAGCTGCTCAAATGATTAACTGCAACGTTATTAGTTCGAGAATTGGATGCGTGCTGAGTTCCCGGGGTCCAACGATGACCCCACACTTCAGCAAACCAGAAGTTGAAGATGGAATGAGTTAGGATCGTGATGGCTTACAACACACACACACACACAAGAAAAAAAAAAAATAAGGGAGGGAAATGAACGAACGGACAGATAGATAAAAACAAATTCCGAGCTCAAAAAGACAATTGAAAAAAAAAACATAAAATAAATTAGCAAGGGATAGGAGAGAGATTAAGTATAGCATAACGAACATAGAACAAATATTTTTGGAATTTTTTTTAATTTTTAAAGATTTTTTTTTTTTTTTTACAAGAAAACAACGAAAAATTAGAGACGGGAAGTTAAAACAATGCCGATTTTAGGACGACGCTTGTTAGAAGGATCAGTGTAGTCATACACATCAAGAGTGTTTAAAGCACGATTATTAATAGATTCTAATTGTTCATGGAAGTTAATATTAAGGTGTTGTATAAAATTTTCAAGGCGCAGAAAGTTAATTTGGTAATTATGGTACATTTGATAATTATGGATATAGTAAGGTACTTACCTTAACCTTACTATATCCAGTTGTAAATTTGCCTGATAGTAGCATTTTGGCTTTTAAGAAGCAGATTAATATTAGTTTTGGATGCAAATGACCACACAGGTGATCCATAAGTTAAAAGAGGACGAGGGTGGGAAGAATAAAGGAGCATTTTATTTCTAATGGATAAATCACTGTTCCGAGCAATTAGGGGATATAAAAGATTTTTAGCACGTCGGAACTTAGTACGCAAATTTAAGATGTGTTGATGGAATGTCAGTCTCTGGTCAATAACAATACCTAAATACCCACAGTGGTTGGACCATGGAATTAGGTGGTTATTGAATTTGATTTGATATTTATCTCTATTAGATTGGCTCATAGCCGAAAAAAATGGCCTCTGTTTTTGAATAATTAATGGCAATTCTCCATTTCTGAAACCAATGGGTTAAAGTTTTAAGATGCTTGGAGATTGCCGTAATAGCATATCTTCTATTCCTGTTTGCCGCAAAAATGCATACACCCATTTTCTAAAAAAGATTAAACCCTGTTCTGGACCTCTAAAAACATGTCAATCTATCGAAAACTGGAAATCGAAAATTTTTATGAATCTAATACTTTCTTCTATTGGGTATAGAATAAAGTAAAGAATACCTTTATGGCTTTAATTTCAAACAAAAACTAAAAGACAGATTGTTTTTCTGTACTCCTTTATATTTTCAAAAAACAAGGCTGCAAAAATATATTTTGTTTTTAACAATAGAGGAAAAAATCTCACAAAAGCTTCTTTACAGCTTTATGTCCAAAGAAGAAATTAAGGAAAATATTGCATTTGTATAGCCTATATGTAGTCTAAAACTTATTTAGCCATCCTGTAGAGTATTATTGTACCATTTTCAGCAGAGAACATGGCACTTAAATAACATATATTAATTTTAAGGTATTTTATAAATACCACCAGAAATTAAAGAACAGACACACCAATTAAAGTCATAATCATGCATTAACAATGTTTTAAATTATTAAAAACGCTTAACAGAATTAAAAGTGCAATTCTAGCAGTTTTCAACTACAGCCCATAATGCATCTGAATATTTTTGTGTATCCCTTAACAGTAAATTTTTGTTATTCATACCCTGTTCCACAGAAAACATTTTTTAAACCATAATAATAATAATGTCAATTTCCTTATGTGTTGTTTAGTACAAAGGTATTAAAACAATTTTTTTAAATATTATCTCTTATTGAACGAAATACATTGAAATTATATTAAATATCTTTGTATATAAATTAGTTGCGCTCTGTAACTGAAATTTTTTTTATGAAAGCGGGGTGGTAAATTTTATAAAACGTTTTATAATGAAAATGCACATACATATGCATTAAATTATAAGATTATTAAGTATATTAATTTTTCTCAAAAACTATTTAAAAATAAATAATTTAGAATTTCAGATTTTTTTTTAAAATATTTAAAATGGTTACTGCTCACTAATTTCTAATTTTTCATCTTGATTCTACCTTATAGTTTAACAGTATATTCAAGTATTACTTTATATATCTATATCTCTATATATATATTAAATCTATATAATGGCCAGTTGTCTGCACTAGAAACTTGGGCCAGGGTGGATTGCCTCCTTGGGTCTTTCTAAGGGATCCTAGCCCATATTTATGCAAGTTTTGTAGAAGATAAGAAACATCTAGGCAGACAAATGACATGGACTTGAACCATGCTCCACACAACTTTCCTCTATTGGCTTAAAGTTATTGGGGACTTAGCACTAGGGACTTGAGCCTAAAGAGGATGCCCTCTGTAGGGGGTCTTTCTAAGTTATCCTAACATGTATTCACGTGAGTTTCGGAGAAAACCACGTAAAACTCTAAACGGCTAGTTCTACAAGTGCTTCCTGGGATCTAATCCTGCACTTCTCGGCTACCACCTTTGAATGCAGAGCCTCTCGGCTACTGGTGAGACCTATTAACTTAACCAAACCTCTAAAATGTTGGTATTCGGTTTAAGGATATATTGTCTACACTAGGGACATGGGCCTAAGAGGTACTAGTCCATATCATTCGCGTGTTTCGGAGAAAAAAACGGAAAAATCCGAATGGCTAGGTCGACAAGCGTGACCTGAGACCGAACCCAGCACTTTAAGGGCAGAACCTCTCAGTCACTATTGGAGCTGTAGGAAAGAAAATTATTAGACTAATTAATTAGAAGGTAGTATTTATTTAATACTTTTCAAGAAATATAAATATAATAATTATTATAATATTTCATTGCACATGTGTGGAATATATATATGTGTGTGTGTTTGTGTATAATTGACAGAAAGTTTTAATTTATATAAATGAAAATGTTTAGTGCGAGTTCAAAATATAGATATTTAAAAACAAATTATTTCAAATGCTAAATGTAATAAAGAAGAAAAATTAGGTTTTAATTTTTTGAATTTTGGATGTCAAGAAATAATTAATAAATAAATAATAAAATTTAGTAGATGGCCAAAGAGTATCCGCGATTGTAATGAAATGCTCGCCCTCTGGTGGGCTAAGGTGAAATTATCATACCACTTATAGCTTTCACGCTGAAACAATGATAGAACAACAAGAAAGCGCAATAATAAATACACGTGGCAATTATTACACGTGGCAATATTTACTAACAACTGCAGTTGAGAAAGCGCCATCTATCGATCATTACAAACGCGGATAGTGGGTACACAGAGAAAGTGCCGCGCTCATAAAAAAGAATTTAAAATATCAAAATTTTATATCTTAAAATAATAATGCAAATTTGAATAAAATTAAATTAAATAAAAAAAATATGAGAAAATAAGATATGCTTTAAATTTTTTCAACTTACCCCATGTAGACGACACCAGACTGTAACAAAAAACATATTATTATCCAAAATGCACAAATAAAAAGATAAAATACCATTTCCTTTTTGAACACAATTTTTCTTTATTTTAGCACTTATTTTATCTTGCAAGTAACACACACAAATTTTTCGCTAACGTGCCGGTACGCGCATCATTTTATTTTGCAATGTAATATTAATATGTTGTATCTGACAATTATGATGGTCATAATCAAATTTTGGGATACATTAATGAAAAATCCATATTCAATATTTGGAAGGATGGTACTATCATTGGCTTCATCATGACTGATCTACAGAAACCTAGTTTCTGATGTCAAAGAAAGTTTATGAGTTATTATGTTTCAAGCATATTAGTAACAAATCGAAGATCGTTCATCCCAAATATTTTTCAACACAAGAATCTTATATCCTCTGTATATATCGATGGTAGCTCTCTTGATGAAAATTATATTAGCACAAAAAGAGAACGGATACTTCGTACGTAAAGCATTTAGATCCGCTATACAGGATTATTCTCACAGCCACGCTCCTCCTTTATTAAGATGATTCAGTCCATGATTTTGAGTATTGAAATACTCTTCTGAGGAGGTGCTTCTATATATGATTTCAGAAGAGGATAGCAGCATCGGATAAAATATTTCTAGATTGTGTCAACTGACATCGCCAAAAAACTCATTTTAGGCTTCGTTACACATTTAGGCTTCGTGAAACATCGGGATGACAAGAGCCTGGCGTTACATCAATTCTTTGCCAGCATCACATTCCTTTTTAAGTTCAGATTAACTGAAGAAGTTTCCAGCAAGTTCTTTACTAAAAGATGAGTACTCTCATACATTAGCCTAGCCGCGACACTACTCGCTCACTACGGCAATAAGCAGTGCCGCGGCGGCCGGCGATATTTTTACTACGTCTTCTCGATTACACCATCCAAGAGAGAGTGACGCTCATCCAATTTTCCCGCGTCCTCAAAACTACTTACCGGAATATTCAAGCGCGCGGTAAATAGTTCTAAAACAAAATATTTTATTTCGATCGTCTGCTCAATAAAAGTTAATAAAATGGGATTACATAAATTTAATTTTGGGGGAGGAATATTTTATATCTGGCTATTTTTTGGATCAAATATTAATTATTGAATTAACACATTTTTCTAGAGGGACGCTACTTTGAAATCGCGTAGCGATACCGATTTGCTACGGAGCGAATGGAATGTTCCAGAAGGAAAATTTGAAATACGTAATGAAAGTGACGTCATGATTTTAATTAATGGAATATGAACGTCAGGAAAATTATTAAAAATAGTTTTGAATTATTTGAGGACGATCTAAAAAGATTTTGAGACGATTTGAGTATCTTATAAATTTGAATTTTCTTATTGGTGAAAACGTTTGTTTACATATCGGAGACATCGATCCTAGTTTGTTTACAAACAAATGCTTCCCATGAGATTTTTAAACTTTTCTATTTTCCTGCAAATTGCGAACTTTTAAAAGATTAAATGGGGGAAATGAATTAAATAAAAGAAACGAAAATATTTTTTGGAGGATTTGATGGAAAGTGATTAAATTTAAAAGTGTTAGAATTAACAATTCTAACACTAAATATTAAAAATGATTTCAAGAACAATTGATAAATATTCCTTATATACAATTCCTTGGTGGGGTTTTTTTCTTTTCATTTTTTTCCCACTTATTATTATTATTATTATTTGGAACATTTCAAATTGATTGTTCCATTCTATTATTATTATTTATTTATTTATTTAAACGAAATACAAGACTATTTTATTATTATTATTTATTTTAGATTTCTCAAAAAAGTTTTTGCAGAATGATTTTAAAATTATCGAACTTTTGGAATCTACAACAGAATTCGTTGATGCGGATTTAATAAAAGTTTATTAACTTTTTCCAAATGAAATTCCTCGATTTTTTGCGCAATCCTTCTTTATCTTTTACCTTTCAATAATCCGAAAGACGGAATTTCCGATACCGCCGCTTGATGGCGCTGCAAAGACCCGAGATGTCTGCCATAGACCTATTATAAGAGTGGACGGAGCATTCCATTATTAAGGGAATATAAGAAAAGGAGCAAAGAAGAAACCATGTGAATGTTGAAAAAGGTTACCTTTTTTAGCATTTGTCGCGTTATTGGCAATTTTTTGTTTTGAATATAAATATATATATTATTATTAAAAAATACAACAAGCAAAACTAGTGTAAAATATTACAGCTGCTGAAATTTATTTTTACCTTTTTATTAACATCTAACAAAGTTCAAAAGTTTTTATAACTTTGGTTTGTCTATACTCGTTTTAACTATCATAAATAATTATGGACATTTTTGAAATAATATAAGATATAATATAGTTAAACTAATTCAATTTAGAGAAATAAGTATAGCAATTATAAGCATTTTATAAAAATAATTACTTAAAAAGAACGAAATAATAAAATATTAAAATGAATCTTATCTGTGAAATAAAATCCTTATTTTACATAACTTCTAGGGTTTTTAAAGTACATCTAATGGGCTCTTCCCAGCGTCGTCTGCTCAATCACGTGATAGAGGAAAACGAATAATCGAATTCAATTAAATATTGTTCTTAAGAACAAAAATGTTAATATTTAATATAAAATAAAATAAAAGCAATATTGTGCATTTGTAAACAGTAGAATAATTGTATTTGTAAATTTAATAATTTTTAAAGAACACTTTATGTGTTTATTTATTTTTACCTATAAGAATCGATTGTTGTATATTGTAGAGTAACTATAACATTAACTGATCTAACAATAAATATCTAACAATAGCTTCTTGTGGAATGTTTACGGATTATAAATTGAAATTTTAAAATGTTTTCATTTAATTTAATTGCATAAAGGTGTTGCAAGTTAATTAACTTAGTTACTGGTCTAAATGGATTCACGTAGTACGATATTACACTGTCACTGATTTAAGTACGAAAAATCAGAGTATTTGAACATGGTCTTCATGAACACCAATAACACGTATAAACTAAATGATGATTGTAAATATGTAAATGTATCCGCGTTTGTAATGATCGATAGATGGCGCTCTCTGAACTGCAGTTGTTAGTAAATATAATAGCCACGTGGATTAATAATTGTTCTTTCTCCGCCATTACATCATGGAAAATCGATTGCATAATATGATGATATGCAGTGGTGTGATAATTTCACCTTAGCCCACCAGAGGGCGAACATTTCATTACAATCGCGGATACAGCAAACAAAAGATGGTGAATAATGATATAAAATGGATTAAAAATGATGATGTATAAAAAATAACACAGATTAAAACGATTGATCAAATATATGAATAGAAAATATGTTATTTCAGCAATCGCTCTAGATAAACAAGACTTCGTCTGCTATTTGTTTTTCCTGTATCATGTGACCTCTGACTCTGACGTCAGGTGGGAAGAGTCCATTACTATTTCTTGCTATAAAATTCTTTTTAAATTCAAAACAATCTAACTTTTAAAGTGAAATAAAAATTTTAAAAAGAGCTTTCAAAGAAAAAGGAGAAATATCGTCTACTTAATAAAAAGTAGAGTTTAGAGCATGGCGAGTAAATTTCAATATTGGCCAGTTTGGCTTCCTGTAGATCAACATTCACATGACCTTCTTATGAGTTATCTTTGCCACTAAAAATGGTTGCCATTGGCCCGTCCACTCTTGTAAAAGGTCTATGAAGTCTGCGAAGAATCGAAGGGGGAAAATTGGGGTTATTCTTGAAACATCGCGATCGCCGTCCTTCTCTTTATAGGTTCATGGAATATTCACTCGGGAAAATACAACCATTAGAGAGTAAAATGGCCGCCTTTTCCCGAATAAAATGGTATCACTTTTCCCCCTCCAATGATCAATCTATGTCTTATTACTATATCTAGGGTATATCCAAGGCTTCCTGCTGACCCATGAATCATGATTCATTCAACATAAGGCTCCTATATATACGAGCTGGCGCATCAGGCATTTTGTTGCCTTAAGGTTGCCACGTGTACCCAGCGCGTTTCTCTGATAAACAAACGACAAACATTTTTTTTATCGTCTTACGTTACTTTAAAGTAACTTGTTTTATTATATTTCATAATTTTAGCTAAGTAAACTATGATATGGAAGTTTGTTTAGCGATAAACTGCTATAATCATTCAAAAAGTGAATATAAAGTGTTCGCAGACTGTGTATTTGAGTTTTGGCGACATTTTGTAAAAGAAACAGAAACCGCCCTAACAACACATCGTACCCCAGTACATCCATACGATATCCTCAGAATAAAATGACATCCTGAGAATGTATTGTGTAAAAAATGTGTTTTTAGGAATATTATTGTTGCTTTTTGCTCTTATCTTGACTGGATTAGATTCAGATCAAGATTTCTTAAAATCATTAGGGAAGCGATAACGACGCCAAGCGGGAATTCTGTCCTCTTCTTAGGCAAAAAAATGGCGGTGATGCGCCGGCCTATTATTTTATTTAGGGGCTCTAATTAAACATAAACTCCTTCGTCCCTGACGTCATCATACAACACATCAAATCGTCGTAGCTTGGAGTGTTTCATAAATGCCCCCCCCCTTCCCCACGGATTGCTAGTGACGTCATCACTTTGTTTGCGTAATGACGTCATATTTCGATAGTGTGGATCCTAAGTCTCAATATAGGAGTTCTAGTGGATCCTAGTACCAAACGGTCAATCGGTTCAATTTCATATTTACCGGCAAGTTGGTAGAAGAAGCAGTCTAGAGCGGAACCCGGAACATGAAGAACGGAAACGGAAAATCCGTGGATTTGAGAGTTAAAAAATGTAAGTTTTTGAATGTTTATAAAAGAAATTGTAATTAGAAAAAGATTAATTTTACAATTACATTTGATTAATTGTTGCTTGAGAATTAATATCAGCATTTATATTTATCGCATAATACTTAATTATTTCAAATCACACTCGCGTGTTATATAAAAATAAAGCCGTCTAAATATGTTTATTTTGAAACACATTACTTCAAAAGTAAAAGAAAGGATAATCATTTATTCCGATTTATGTAGTTAATAATAATTTATGTATAGTATGTATTTTTAAGAAAATGTAAAAGAATTACAAATTAAATATTATGTAGTTACGTAAGTCGTGAGAGCTTATTTTATAAATAATAAAGCGCTGAAGAAAAAACAGTTGGTTTAGCAATATATGCTTTTAAAATTTTATTATCACTATGCCAGGTTATAATGTAATCGACGTTTTCTCATTGATAATTATGAATTTTAGCTAATGTACGGCTTAACGGAGAAGGATCGGCTGGTTTTTGCAAATTATGAAAAACTGTTTATCCTTTGGATTTTTATTGGTAAATAAATGGTATATTCTGAAAACAAGGATTTTAGGTGATTTGTTTACGTTTGGCGACTTTTTCTTTCTTGTTAACATACCAAGGAATATAAATTACCATACATACGACAACCTGAAAAATATTTATTTACCGTTCTCAATTAAATATATTATCACGGATAATTATTTTTGATTTCATCAGGATGTTTTTTTAATTATTCATCAACATTGATTAGATAATTTTTTACTAGTATTTTAATAATTACAACAAATATATTTTAATAATCCCCATGTTTCAGAGTGTAACAACAAATTTCTTTAAATAATAAATTGATTTCAACTAAAACAAAATTGAAAAAATATTAAAATACAAAATTTAAAATTGAA
This sequence comes from Salticus scenicus, assembly GCA_963930645.1. Lineage (NCBI taxonomy): Eukaryota > Metazoa > Arthropoda > Arachnida > Araneae > Salticidae > Salticus > Salticus scenicus. Next base: position 270,400,170 of record OZ005648.1, read on the forward strand.
GTATTGAATAAGAATTAAAACAAGTAAGTTAGGCAAAGTAAAATTAAAGTTCTTTCCTATTTTCACTTTTATAAGTTTCTATGATTTCCATATTTCTCCTTTGTGCTGTTAAATACTTAACATCACAGTCAGTTCATCCACAAAATTAAAGATACTCTGGATTCTATGATATGCACATTCAAATGAAATTAAATACCATTCATGCACCCTCTCAGTTATCAGGAAAATCAGGATATATTTGGGGAGGAAGCAGATAAAGAGTAAAAATATAGAAATTTACATGTATTTTCCTTCTAAAATTAAGTGGCAAAAAAAGCTTTTGAAACAATATTAGGTTGATTTATTTAGAAATTGATCTATTGCAATCACTTTGTTTATCTCTATATATATAATGAAATTTTTGTCATCATGATAACTCCCAAAATAATACTCCAAATTGAAACAAATTTGGACAGCGAACTGAACTTATAAATATCTTGAATAAGTTTGTTAACCAACTTGCTCCGACTTTCAAGTGGCAGCCACTTGAATATATCAAACCTACATTGTAAAAAACATATTTAAAGCAAGATTTGCTCGAATTTGGATGTAAATATAACCACATAAGGGTTTCAATGAACTTTATCCTTCTTTTTTAATAAAGTGGTGAATATCTTAATTTAAACGGTGCCACTTGAAAATTTAAAATTTCAATAACTTCCGAAATAATATTTCAAATCGAACCAAATTTGGACATTGTCTTAACTTATCTTATAAATATCTTAGATGAGTTTGTTAACCAACTTGTTCCGCCCTTTTGTTTTCAAGTGGAGACCACTTGAAAAATTTTAATTCAAATTGTAAAAGCGTATTCCGAATTTGTTTGAATTAAGATGTATTTATAGATTATATAAGTGTCTCAATGAAGTTTATTAATGAAATTTATCTGCCATTTTTAATAAAGTGGCAGATATCTTAAGTTAAGCAGGGCCACTTGAAATCAGGTACCACTTGAAAATTAAAATCATAATAACTTCCGAATAAATACCTCCAAATCGAACCAAATTTGGACAGTGTCTTAACTTTTCTTATAAATATCTTGGATAAGTTTTTTAACCAAGTTGCTGCACATTTTGTTTTCAAGTGGAGCCCGCTTGAAAAATTCAAATTGTAAAAAGTGTGTTCTGAATTTATTTGAACTTTGATGTATACATAGACCATATAAGTGTCTCAATCAACTTTATTAATGAACTTCATCTGCCATATTTTAACAAAATGTGGATGTTATGAACTAAGCATAACAACTTGAAATTAGGCTACCACTTGAAAATTTATAAACATAACTTTTTAAATTTTGATTCATTTCGAACCAAAGTTGAACAGTGATCTTATCATATAATTATCTTGGATGTGTTCACTGCAGGGTTGGCAAGTTTCTTCCAAGACGGAAAAAACCATGGAAAAAACCGGCCGGAAGAAATAGGTTTCTTCCAAGTGGAAGAAATGGAAGAAACTGTTTTTCTTAAAAATTTATCCTATAAATTGCAGATTTGTAAGATACAATGGATGCATTGATCTTATAAACAACTTTAAGTAACTTTAAATATACCTATACAAATTTAATAACATATTTAGTTAATAATTATGAGTTCTCTCATATCAAAATGAGCTAATGAGCTTCGGTATCTGATGATCACGTTCCAAAATACTCAAAATCCAGTAAAAAAAATCAATTTCGATTTAAACTGTATAAAGTTTTATAATTTAGACAATTTTATTTCTTTAACAGGTAATAAATAATAATTTGGATCACTTGCTTATACTTTCTGATAAAACAGCTCTTAACGTAATCCAGTTAACTAAAAGAACCAGTATGCAATAATTACTATTTACGGTATTACAAAATGTCATAAAAACTTTATTTTCCTTATAGTCACATACAGTACAGTCAACTCCCTCTAATCTGCAGATTTATAATCTGCAAATCCTTCTAATCCGTAATTGATTTTTTAATCTAAAAGAAATTTACATCTCATATTTAAAAAAAATTCACATTTTTACTTTTTATTACCATGTTTTTATTAACTTCGATTCTTGTTTGTTTGTTTGTCCGGCACAAATCTTGCAATCTATTTTTAACTAATTTCCCTACTAGCTAGTCATTTGAAACTTTCACAGTAACTCAGAACCCAGTGACAACACAATACTTCGAAGTCAGATTTTCGAATAGCCTTCTTTTAATTAATTAAAATATGAAAATAAAAAGATCTTAATAGCAATAAAATAGCAATTAAAAAATTAGCTATAATTTAATTGTTACCGAAAAAAAAAATTACGAGTTAATTTTCTTTCGACATAAAAATAAATACATTTAATTCAATGTGAATTTGAAAAAATTATAAAAAGTTAAATTATGCATTTCACAAAAATTGATGTCATTATCAAATTTAAACACATTGATAAGTGCTAATGTACGATGCTAATATACATTGTTCTAAAAGGAGTAATATTTTATTTTTAAAACCAACATTTTTTCACTATTATTATTATTTCACTGAACTGATTCCGCGTGCTTAAATATTTTTTAGCCTCACGCATTTTATTAATGACTCATCAGAAAATTTAAAAACATGGTATATAATTTTTTTTTTTAAATTTTATAATTATTTTTTATCAAACTTTTAGCACAATCCTTACTTTGAAACACAAATGGAGAAGGGGGCAGGGGGAGAGTAACATTCTTATATTTATTATCCTGCAATTCATACAGACTAGCGCTGAAAATAAACCACTATTACATGAATGTTTAACAAAATTAATCAGCGATGAATATTATTTCCAGACTTTCAAAAATATTTTGTTTCGTATTTTTTAAATATGTTTGTTTACATTTTATAGATACCTATTATCTGAATATGCTTAAATTATTTACCATCGTATATGAATGTGATAGATTAGTTTTATTAATATTGAAGAAATATTTATTCTAAAATTTATTAAAAATCCTATTTCCGTTTTGATGTCTATTTAATTATTAACAACTGACTTTGTATCTGCAAAAAAAAAAAAAAAAATAGCTGTAAACAAAGGCAATGATCTCTAATTTGCAAATTCCTATTATCTGCACAACCTCTGGACAAAACTTTTGAGAGTTAGAGGGAGTTGTTGACTGTAAAACAAATGAAAAGTTTTTTCGTAGTTCAATACTGCACTTTATTTTTCAACTTAAAATAGATAAGTACAAACTATGGATTTTTTTTTTTTTTTTTTTTTTTTTTTTAATCCTAGAGAGCTTGCAGGACAGTTTAAAAGTAGGTATCTTACTTATTGATACAGTTCATTGGGTACCAGCTTCGAGTTTATACAAAAAGTTGTATCCTTAAAAAAAAAAAAAAAAAAAAAAAAAGTGCAAATATTATGGCTAAAAATTCCATAATTATTATCACTTGTACTGTTTGAACGTATAATAATATTATGAGATAGTATCTATGCAAAAAATTCTAAAAATATTAGCATTGAAAAGTAAAAACCCATCACCTGTATATACTTAGTGTTTGTTATCAAATAACTTATTTTTCTAAAGATATTTTTAATATTAATTGAATTATGGTTTAGATTTGGCATTATATTTGTACTCTGAGTTTATATAGTTCATAAATTTTAATTTTGAACATCTGTTTTGTCTTTTGGTTGGTTTCTTCCATTTCTTCCGGTTTTTTCCAGTTTCTTCCACTGTCCTGGAAGAAACTAGTTTCTTCCGGAAGAAACCCAACCCTGGTTCACTGGGCAACTCATTCCAACTTTTTGTTTCCAAGTTGTGGCACTTGAAAATTTATGCTATCAAGATAGCTTTTAAAATACTAAATTAATTCAAACAAAATTTGGATAGTGAATTTATGGTTCAAATATCTTGGATATGTTCATTTGATAACTTGATCCGCAATTTTATTTCCACTTGAAAATTTGTCATTATGATAACTTTTGTAATACTAAATCAATTCGCATCAAGTTTGGGTAGTGGATTTACCATTCATATGTCACAGATAATTTTGCTGGTCATCTCACTCCACTTTTTTCCCGAAGTGGTGACCACTTGAAAATTTCTTATCATGATAATTTTTGAAATACTGATTTAATTTGAACTAAAGTTGGACATTGACTTTATCATTCAAATATCCTGTATGATTTCACTGGACAAGTTGCTTCGCCATTTTGTTTCCAAGTTGCAGTCACTTAGACTGCCACTTCAAAATTTGCCATAAAATTAACTTTTGAAACACTGCACTGATTTAAACCACAGTTGGACAGTGATCTTATGCTTCAAATATCTTGGATGTGTTTGCTGGACAGCTTGTTCCACTGTATTGTTTCCAAGTGGCGGCCACTTGAAAATTTGTTATCACGGTAACTTTTGAAATACTTAATCAATTCAAACCAAAGTTAAAAATTCGATTTATCATTCAAATATCACCAAGTCTAATAATATTTACTTGATAAGGTGAAAGACATCAACCTACCTTTCTGAATGAGCTGGAAGGACTTGTTTTTTATATTGCAATAATAATAATAATAATAAAGGAAAACTCTTGGTTAACTAGCATTCAACTAACCAGAAAAATTCAGAAAACTGTTTTTTCCCCTTACCTATATATTGTTTTATAATATTTATTGCTATTTTAGGAAGCTTAAGGCTTCCATTTTAAAATAATTTGAGTTCTGATTTAATATACAAATGAATTTTTATAGTTACAAAGACAAATGTTTTAAAAGAAATATATAATGTAAAAAATTGTTGCCTACAGTGGCGGATCCAGAACTTCCCTTTTGGGGGGGGGGGGGCTAAGATTTTTCAAAGTGTTATTCTAGACCAATAAAAAATTTGCAATTGCAATATTCAATAGTGAATGTCAGTGTTTTTTTTTTGTTTTTTTTTGGGGGGGGGGGGCACTGGTTGCCTATTCCGATTAAGTCTACCTGAGCATAAGTAGGTGTTTATTTGCTATTTGAAGTCAGACCAAATCTGATATCACAAGAATATTCAATAAACAATTCATAAAATATGTAAATTTTGCATGTACAAAGAAAATAAATGATTAATATTCATCAAGTATTGTAATTTAGAGATATAAATAAATTATTTAAAATTTAATTGCAAGGAACAAAGTTATAAACAATATTTAATCCCTTTGGCCATGAATTATGAATTGGGCAGACAAAAAATAATGAATGAGATATGTTACACTATATATATAATTATCTTAACTATAAAATATAACAACACTCTGTAAATTACTAAATTAATTAGAAAATGTTCTAATAGTAGGACACTAGGCTATAATTAAGCAAAAAGTGAAAATTTATATGTACAGTTAACAATTATTTTGTGTGAAACATTTTGAAACAATTTCTTTATGCATGAAAATAAGAAAGTAGTTTTAGTAGAAAAGATGCATTTATCTTTTGGTTGCAATACAGAAAAGAGATTTTTGCTTATTTCTGGTACATACTGCACATCTTTCAGTTCTTTGAGCAGCTTCTTTCCATTGACTATAGTGATGATTTGAAGTGTACCCCCTCAATCTTTCAGAACATAAAAATTTTTTAGACTAGGATATATGATAAAGTCAATTAAAAAATTGTCTTATCATCACACACCGTGAAACAAAAAAAAAAAAAAAAAAAAAAGACCCAAATAAAAAAGAAATAGCAATTATGAGTTTATGTAATTAAAAAATGTATATGAAGTACCTCAACGTGCATGAAAAGCGTCACATCTCTTCTCTATTCAGTAACATATCGACCTAAGAGGCAGTTGTATCAGCATTATTGTAAGCTAATCAATGATTTATCGTCATCTTTACATTTTATTTTTTCTTCAAATAAGGTCATTGTGCCTAAATGCGACGTGATTTTTAGTAAGTTTATCACATTTAGGAAACTTATGACATTTTAGTAAACAAATAATTATGAAAAGAAAGAAAAAATGGTTGAATATTATACTCATAGTTCTAAACTAATGTTTTGTGTCATTTTTTTTTCAAGAAATTAAAAAAATATCAGTAATTTATGAAAATATATACCAGCGTCGCATTTAGGAAATTTTTGTCGCATTTAAGGTACTATGTCCTAAATGCGATGTTCAAACTCCCTAAATGCGATAATGCATTTAATGCATGGGAGTTACTTTAATGTTATTAACATTTTCCAAAGAAGGTTGAAAACTGTTATTAACACTTTCCAACAAGGTTGAAAAGTGTTTATGACTTCGGTTTGTCTGTCTGTCTCTCCGTCCTTCTGTCTGTCCGCGCTCTAACTCCCGTAAATATTTATGGAATTTCTTGAAACTGATATATGTTATTCAAGATCACTATTGGACGTTCCCTATTGAAAATGGAGTTTATAACTCTACTAGTTTGTGTACAGGGACACCCGAAAGTATTTCAAAGCATTTGTGTTCTATGAGAGGTATTTCTACTAGTGATGGGTAAGACAGGAAAAAATTTTGTCATGACATTGAGGCACTTCAAAATATTTTGAAGTGGGACAATGTCATGCTTCAAATGACATGAGGTATTGCAAGAGAGAGAGCAAGGTGAATGAATGAGGTGAAATATTTTGTCATCTGTTGTAGTGAGTCCTGAGGTGTGAGGTAGGTTGTTTGTCATGTTCCACGTGAATTGAAAGAGTTGTTTTGTCATGAAAATTAATTAGTGTGAAGAGGTGAGAGGTTCAAAAAAGTGAATGAAGATGCATGAATGAAATGAAGTACTATGTCATATGTTGTAGTGAGTTGTGATGTAGGTTGTTTGTCATGTCCCACCTGAACTGAAAGAGTGATTTTGTCATGAAGATTAGTGTTAAAAGTTGAGGTCTACATTCGGTAACTACAACTACAAAAGTGTGAACGAAGATGTATGAATGAAATGAAGTAGTATTTTGTCATATGTTGTAGTCAGTTGTGAAATAGGTAGTTTTTCATGACACGAGTGATTTGAAGGAATTGTTTTGTCGTGAAGTTTAGTGTTAAGAGATGAGGGGCTTGCATATGGTACCTACAATTCCAAAAGAGTGAAGAAAGACGTATGTATGAAATGAAGGACTGTGTCATCTGTTATGTCTTGTTATCAGTTAGGTAGTTTTTCATGTCACAAGCACAAGTGAATTGAATTGAATGAATTGACTTGTCATGAAGATTACTGTTAAAATGATTGGAAAAAAAGTTAAGGAATCACTGAGAAATTTTATTTTATTTCTTTAAAAGAAGTAATAGTCACAAAAATTTAAATACTTTTAACAAATAAGGCTGACTTTTCGAAAATATTAAGATTGTTAAAGAAATATTTAGTTTTAACAAGAAGGTGTTAAAATGATTGTTTTAAGTAATTTCTCAGGCACTTCACTCTTCACTTGCTTATAAAAACTCACGAATGTTTTCGGAAGAAAGTATTGGATTCGTAAAAATTTCCTACTTATGGTTTTTGATGGATTTACATGTTTTGTGGGTTCCAAAACAAGATTTGACCCTTTTTATTTTCTTATTTATTCAATAGTAGAAAATATTGGATTCGTAAAAATTTCCGACTTCTGGTTTTCGACAGATTTTCACGTTTTGAGAAGTCTAGAATACAATTTTACAATTTTTTGCGAATGTCTGTCCGTCTGTCTGTCCTTCACATACAGAGACATCCAAAACAAATTCTAATACATTACGACTATGGACGAAATTTTTGATGAGTATACAGTTTAACATCTCTGCATTTACATTTGTTATATGCATGAAAGCATGTTTTGTGCGGAATCAGCTATAAAAATTTTCGTTAGTTGTTCACAGGGCTACCCAAAATATTTAGAATAAAGTGGGACTACGTTAGGAAATTGTTACAAATGCATTTCAGGTTGCGCTGTGTGCGATTAATGTGGATCCCGGAAAAAAGGGCACCGGAAAAAAGGGCGCCGGGAAAAAAGGGCACTTTTGCGATTTGCGAATCGTAAGACGCAATAAACACGAAAATCCAAATCGGAGTCTAAAGATGACTCTCATATTGAATTAAAAAAATTTAGGGATAACTTTTGAGTGAAAATTCAGTAATTGCTTAATATAAATGGGGGGGGGGGGGTGTTGAGCTGAATGGGAAATGAAAAAGAAAATAATGGTTTTTATGTAACCATGTAATTAATATTAATGAAACTGTGATAGAAATATAGATTATTAATTTTTTCAGCGAGGGCTAAGTATAACAGAGTAGTTTTTTTTTTTTTTTTTTTTCCTGAGGGAGGGGGGGGGCGGATACAAGAAAAATAAAATCTTTTTTTTTTTTTTTTATTGTTACCTGTTACTGATTGCAATGAAAATTTTTATGAATTTCTTCTCAAGAAAATTTTTATTAAGTGTTATATATATCTAATAAGTAAAAGGGGGGGGGGGTCTACGTGAGCAGAAAATAATAGTACTTTTTTTGTGAGTCCATGTCTGATTTTAAAGAAAATTTGTGTATCACTGATTATTTATGAATATTTTTAGTGAGTGTTACTAATAATAGGGTGGGGGAAGGGGCTTAGAAGGCAGAGAAAAAGAAATCGAATGTTTTTATAACACACGGTATAAGATTGTACTGAATTTGTGTCATTTACTCATTGTTAAGAAAAATTTCATTGAGTATGGCATGCAACATTGGAGGGGAGGTGGGGGGGGGGCAGTTTTCCAAAGAAAAGGAACATTGTGGTTTCTATACAACCAATGTTATTGAAACAATAAGCTAATAAAACTTATAGTTTATAAAGGTTTTCAATTAGGGTTACTTGTAAAAGGGGGGTTACTGTTGAGGGGGGGGGCGAAAGAAAATAAATTGGCGATATTTAAATCTACCTGTTCCGGATTGTAATAAAAATTTATAAATTTTTATGAGAGTCATTTAATGTTTAAGAACATTTTTACAGGAAAGGGGGGGGCGAGCAGAAAATTATAATGGTTTTAATGAGTCTGTGGCTGAATTTAATGAAAATTAAAAAAAAAAAAAAAACATCATTCATTATTCATGAAGATTATCTGTAAATGTTACGTATAATGGAGGGGGGGGGGTTAGGGAGCGGAAAAAAAGAAAATGAATATTTTTATATCATCCAGTTAAAGATTGTAAAAAGAAAAAGAGAAAAAGTGTCATGTATTTATTTAAGAAAAACATCAGTTAGCGACGGAAGTAGCTACTGAGGGAGGAGGGTGTCGTTGGATAAAGAAAAGCGAAATTATGGTTTGTATGTAACCAATTTTATCGAAACAATAAATTATTATAAATTATAGTTTATTATTATATATAGTTTATTATTTAAATTATAGCTTTTCAATGAGAAAAGAAAAGTTATAAAAAGAAACAAAATGTTTAAAAGAATGCGCTTTTTTTTTGGGGGGGGGGGGGCAGAGGAAAAGAAATTGACTATATTTAGATCACCCTGTTCCGGATTGTAATGAAAATTTATAAATTTTATTAAGTGTTACTGAATGTTTAAGAAATTTTTCATTGGAGGGGGGGGGGAGGAGATAAGTGAGCAGAAAATAATAATGTTTTTATATGAGTCTGTGAACGATTTACATGAAACTTTGAATAAATACCATTCATTATTTATGAAGATTTTCAGTGAGTGTTACGTATAAGGGGGAGATATTAGGGGGCAGAGAAAAAGAAAATGAATTTTTTTTTTAGTACTCAGTTTAAAAAAAAAAAAATACTCATGTATTGTTTCAGAAAAAAAAAAAAAAAAAACGGTTAGTAGCTATTGGGGGGAGAGGGGTGGTTCGTAGGGTAAAGCAAAATAAAGCTACGGTTTATATGCAACCAATTTTATTGAACCAATAAATTAATAAAAATAGTTTATAAAGGTTTCCAATGATGGTATGGTTGCTTGTAAAAGAATACTGTTGAGGGGAGAAAGGCAGAGGAACAGAAATTCACTATGTTTTAATCACCCTGTTGGCTGTTCCGGATTGTAATGAAAATTTATAACTATCTATAAGTGTCATTTAATGTTTAAACAATATTTCACAGGAAGGGGGAAAGGAGCAATGCGAGCAGAAAATAATATAGATTTTTTTTATGATTCTGTGGTTGATTTTAATGAAAATTTGAATAAAATATCATTCATTATTTATCAAGGTTTTCTGTGAGTAATAAGTATAAGGACGGGGGGGGGGGGGGAAGTTAGGGGGCAGAGAAAAAGAAAATGAATGTTTTTATATCACCCCGTTCAGGATTGCAGTAAAACTAGTCCCACTGACTCATTAGGAAACATTTTATTGAGTATTGCATGTAACTGTTAGGGTGTGTATGTGTGTGTGTGGGGGGGGGGGAGTACCAGGTAGGCAAACACAAAAAGAACATAATGGTTTTTATGGAACCAGTTTTATTGTAACGATAAATTTAACTTATAGTTTATGAAGTTTTTTAGTAACAGTTAGGTATAACAAAGCAGGCTGGTGGAGGGAGCAGAGGAAAAGAAATTGACTATTTTTTAATCACCCTTTGACGATCTGTAATGAGAGATTTTATAAATGTCATTTACCGTTTGAGAAATGTTCCCTAAGTGTTATATATATATACCTCGTAAGGATATATACATACCTTGTATTACATATATATAACACTTAGTAAAAATTTTCTTGAGAAGACATTCATAAAAATTTTCATTGCAATCAGTAACAGGTAGCAAAAAAAATTATGTTTCTTGTATCTGCCCCCCCCCCCCCCCCTCCCACAGAAAAAAAAAAAACTCTGTTACATTTGACCCTCGCTGAAGAAATTAATAATCTATATTTCTATCACAGTTTCATTAATATTAATTACATAGTTACATAAAAACCATTATTTTCTTTTTCATTTCCCATCCAGCTCCCCCCCCCCCACTCCTAGTTATATTAAGCAATTACTGAATTTTCACTCAAAAGTTATCCCTAAATATTTTTAATTCAATATGAGAGTCATCTGTAGACTCCGATTTGGATTTTCGTGTTTATTGCGTCTTACGATTCGCAAATCGCAAAAGTGCCCTTTTTTCCGGGATCCACATTAATCGCACACAGCACAACCTGAAATGCATTTGTAACAATTTCCTAACGTAGTCCCACTTTATTCTAAATATTTTGGGTAGCCCTGTGAACAACTAACGAAAATTTTTATAGCTGATTCCGCACAAAACATGCTTTCATGCATATAACAAATGTAAATGCAGAGATGTTAAACTGTATACTCATCAAAAATTTCGTCCATAGTCGTAATGTATTAGAATTTGTTTTGGATGTCTCTGTATGTGAACTATTTACTTAATCTCAATGACAAGTTTAATGCCCCTATATGATACAGATTTAAGATAGCGAGTTTCGAATTCCTGCTACTATTTGCTCTTGAGATATGCTGATAACAGACACACACACACTCCAACCGCTTAAAACATGATTTTTGTATTCAGGGGATCTCAAAACATCTAAATATAACAAAACTTACTTCCGAAAATTTTACCTAAAAACAGTACTTTCTTTGCAAAATTTTACCTAAAAACAGTACTTTCTTTGCTATATATATGGGTGAGAGAAAGTAAAATTTTGAACTAGAAAATAATTTCTCTATAGTGATATAATTACATTGTATACAAAAGTGGTCTAAAAACTCTAAATTGAAGTGCAGAAGCAATATAGTTAACCTTATGATGACACATTGAAATTTCTAATTGCCAGCATTATTACTATTTGTTTACTGAATTAACTTAAGAAACGTAATTTTCAGTGCTTCGAATTGGAATCCTTTTAATGTCATAAATATAAAAATAACACATATAGATGAAATTTATGAATAATTTGAAATGATAAAAGCTTTTATAATTTTGAACATAAGCCTCAAAAAAAAAAAAAAAGAAGAAGAAGAAGAAGAAGAAAGAGCGAGAGAGAGAAGAAGAAGAAGAAAAGGACATTTAAAGAACATTTAAAAGATAAATACAATTTTAAAATTTTAGACCACTTTTATAAATCACAAATTTGAAGCATTTAATATGGGTCCACAGGAAATTTCACTTGAATAAATAATGTCTGTAAGTTAATTATAAATTATGTATGAATAAAGGAGGAGGTTCAGGTACAACAAAGATTATACATGTCAATTTATTACGGATTATCCATTCTTTATATCATTACTTTTTAGTAGTACTCTTTTGTGATATTTATATGGAATTAAATAAGATGAAGATTATTATTTGTAAAAAATGGTATGAAAATTATTTATGTTCTATATTAAATTGGCAGGTATAACTAGTATCTATCATCTTAATCGCGTGCACCATGAAAAACTGACAATCAATTAAAAAAAATTTTAATGATTTGTGAACTACTTTAGTTTTTTTAAAAAAAACACCGACTTAAATATTTAGAAGATGAAGCTAGGTTTGTGTATTATTTTATCATAACTAAAAATTAAAGACCTTTCAACGTACAAAAATAAATAAATAAATAAAATCTTTTAAGTGTTCTTGTCCAAATTAAGAACACAGCCGACTTTTAATTATTTTCATAACTTAAAATTTTTTTTTCACAAGGCACTTGCATACATGAAAGGATATTTATATATACTTGTAAGCTATAAATAAGGGGATATACATTGGCCCATAAGAGTTAAGTTCGTGCAGCAACTCTAGAGCACAGCTCATACATGTTGCACATTTTCTTTTAGCTTTGTTCTTCAAATATGCTTATTACATACACAGACACCCACAAAACAACCATTATAAACTTGATTTTCGAATTTAGAAGACCTTAAAACAATCAAATACATTAAAAATACCGTTTCAAAAATTCGATCAAAAAACAACACTTTCTCTGCCATACATGGGTAAGAGAAAAAAAAAAGGAAAAGAAGAAAAAGAAAAAAAAAAGTATTACAATATTTTCAAACTTAAAGATATTTTCCCTTAAGTAAAAGGGGCCCACCAGCAACCGAGCGGTTCTGCGCTCAAAGCTGATAGACGTGAGGTGCTGGGCTCCAAGCCTGGTCGTGCTCTTCGGCCTAGCGTTCGGACTTCTCCGTGGTTTCCTCCGGAACTTGCGTAAATACGGGCTAGGATCCCTTAGAAAAACCCCGAGGGCACTCCCCCTCAGACCTGGGTCCCTAGTGCGGTCAATTGACCTTTAATCCCCACAACCCAACCCAACCCATTAGAAAAAGAGGGTGTATTAATAAACATTTCGCTGTTTACGTCCTGCTGTTAACTAGAATAGGCCTGTCCTTTACACATAGCATTCAGGGTACATGTACCACTGTTGTAATCTAAAGATTATTTTTAATTACTTGAAAAAAAATTTTTTTTTTCTTTCGAAGAATTGAGAGAATGAAACGTTCTCATAAAAGTATCTTTAATGCATTCTTCAATGCAGAAATTTTCACGTATTTATGGTAAATCACTAGTCGGGAAAAATTGAGAGCTCACAGATTTCAAATGCAAAGCATCGGAAATTAAAACTGCTATGTTCAACTAGGTGCAAATTCGTGATCTATGCTTCAGCAATTCGGAAATGCAGCTTCCATTGAAACACAAAAAAATTATGGGCTAAAAGTTAAGCAATATTTTGAGATTTTTATGGGCCATATTGTGTACCGTATAATATTTTGTACTATTCTATCATTTGTTTAGATGAATGTTTATTGTCATCATATGCACCTTGACACTATTTTTTCCTGAAGAATTAAAATTTAGCACCAATAACGCAATTTTTTTCATGTTCATCTGGCCCACAGCCTACATAATTTGGCAGTTCGCCGGGTGGGCCAGTCCGCCCCTGAATATTACAAGTATACAATCATGTTAAAACTAGTGTATGATGAAAATTATATTAAAAGTGATTATATTTCTTTCGTATTACATTTACTGTTAAAAAAATCCACTATTTTAAATATTCACAGTGTTTAAAAAAAAAAAAAAAAAAAGTAAAATAAGGAAGCAAATATATATTGAGAGATAAATAATTTTCGCATATAACGTTTTAAATTTTAAATATTAATTTGTATGCCTTTCTTCTTCACAAATTAAACTTATGGCTAAACATAATTGCTATGAAAGAAAATAATGTCATCCAGTGTCTTGCATTCAAAAGATTATGTTCAGAAAAAAGCAAATTTTCATTATTATTATTTACATAGAAAAACATTTTGCGGGTAAACACGTCACCTCCTCCCGCCCCCGCGTGCAGTATAATTAAAGATCTTTCAATATCTATTAGAAGTTCTTTGGTATAATGCCAACCCAAGGTGTCGTTAATAGTTTTCTCTGCCTTTATTTTATTCCCCCCTGTCCCTAAGGCATTCTTTTCTATCAGTCAGCACAACAGGTCGCACTACGACCACCCACAGACAGGTGACGACCTTGAATTACAAACACAACTACAAATTCCGCTTCTTGCAGGATCCGAACATGACAAACTTACAACATATCCCTCACACATTAACCTCCCAGTGTCACAATGCAATGCATTACAAACATAACACTTCATTCAGTCCGTCATTCCATTCAGGCTTTCTCTGCTTTGTGTTTTTATTCTGAGTATCTGAATCTCACCCCGTTGAATGAATGGGACAAAATTTTTGAAGTAACTTCAAAACCAGTTCAGGTAGATTGAAGTTCTGTATGAGTGAATGAAGAATGAATGAATATGACAAAACGTTTGAAGCGTTGAATGTGTGTCTTTGAACGGGACAAAATTTTTGAGGTACTTCAGTTTGATTGAGGTATTGAATGAGGCGGTGAATGAATGAGTAAAAACATTTGAAGCACTGAGTGAGTGGTTGAATGGGACATGACTTTTGAAGTAATACAAAAAATAATTATGAGGTGTCATGACAAACCGCTGTGATGAGGTGTGACAATGTCATGCCTCATGTATGAGTTACCCATCACTAATTTCTACAAACCATATTTTCCTACCTTTACTGTAGACATATCTTAATGAAATTAAAATATGTTATTAAAGTTTACTATAGGATGTTTTCTGTGTAAAATGGAGGGAATATCACCATCGGTCTATGTACAGGGACACTCAAAAGTATTCCAAAGCATCGCGTTCTATGAGAGATATTTCTATAAATCAAATTTTAATAACTTTACTTTCCACGAAGTTTTTGGAAATTTAAATATGGTATTTATATGCACAAAAGAATGCTTTCCACAGAATATAGCATGATTAGCATTAGATTTACAGGGTGGCACAAAAATATCCAGTTACATTAACAGCTAATAAAAAAAAATGGCTAGAATTGTACTTTCGTTTACGTTAAGCGTTTTTAACACATTCTAACATTTTTTAAGGGTGAATATGATACCTCTACTGGTTTGTGTACAGGGACACCCGAAAGTATTTCAAAGCATTGTGTTCTATGAGAGGTATTTCTATAAACCATATTTTCATACCTTTACTGTAGACATATTTTAATGAAATTGAAATATGTTATTCAAGATCACTATCGGGCGTTCACTATTGAAAATGGAGTTTATACCTCTACTGGTTTGTGCACAGGACACCCAAAAGCATTCGAAAGCATTGTGTTCTATGAGAGGTATTTCTATAAACCATATTTTCATACCTTTACTGTAGACATATCTTAATGAAATTGAAATATGTTATATTCAAATTCCCTATTGGATGTTTCCTGTATAAAATGGAGGAAATACCACCACCGATTTATATACAGGGACACTCAAAAGTATTCCAAAGCATTGCGTTCTATTAGAGATATTTCTATAAATCAAATTTTAATAACTTTACTTTCCACGAAGTTTTTGGAAATTTAAATATGGTATTTATATGCACAAAAGAATGCTTTCCACAGAATATAGCATGATTAGCATTAGATTTACAGGGTGGCACAAAAATATCCAGTTACATTAACAGCTATTAAAAAAAATGGCTAGAATTGTACTTTCGTTTACGTTAAGCGTTTTTAACACATTCTAACATTTTTTTAAGGGTGAATATGATACCTCTACTGGTTTGTGTACAGGGACACCCGAAAGTATTTCAAAGCATTGTGTTCTATGAGAGGTATTTCTATAAACCATATTTTCATACCTTTACTGTAGACATATTTTAATGAAATTGAAATATGTTATTCAAGATCACTATCGGGCGTTCCCTATTGAAAATGGAGTCTATACATCTACTGGTTTGTGCACAGGACACCCAAAAGCATTGTGTTCTATGAGAGGTATTTCTATAAACCATATTTTCATACCTTTACTATAGAGTTATCTTAATGAAATTGAAATATGTTATTCAAATTCCCTATTGGATGTTTCCTGTATAAAATAGAGGAAATACCACTACCGATTTATATACAGGGACACTCAAAAGTATTCCAAAGCATTGCGTTCTATTAGAGATATTTCTATGAATCAAATTTTAATAACTTTACTTTCCCCGAAGTTTTTAGCAATTTAAATATGGTATTTATATGCACAAAAGAATACTTTGCACAGAATATAGCATGATTAGCATTAGATTTACAGGGTTTCACAAAAATATCCAGTTACATTAAGAGCTATTAAAAAAAAATGGCTAGAATTGTACTTTCGTTTACGTTAAGTGTTTTTAACACATTCTAATATTTTTTAAGGGTGAATATGATTTCAGTTTTGTGTATCTGTCTGTCCGCCTGTTTGTCTGCCTGTCTGAGCTCTAAATCTCATAAATATTTATGGAATTTCTTCAAAGTGATATATGTTATTCAAGTTCACTATCGTATGTTCCCTATTTAAAATGGAATTTATACCTATACTGGTTTGTGTACACGGACACCCAGAAGCATTTCAAAGCATTGTGTTCTATGAGAGGTATTTCTATTGGTTTTACTGTAGACATATCTCAATTAAATTGAAATATGTTATTCAAGTTCACTACTGGATGTTTCTTGTATAAAATGGCGGAAATACCACCGCCGATTTATGTACAGGGACAGTTAAAAGTATTCCAAAGCATTGCGTTCTATGAGAGATATTTCTATAAATGAAATTTTAATAACTTTACTTTCCACGAAGTTTTAGGAAATTGAAATATGTTATTTATATGCAGAAAAAAATGCTTTGCGTAGAATATAGCATGATTAGCATTCGGTTTACAGGGTGACACAAAAATATCCATTTATATTAAGAGCTACTGATAAAACAATTCTAGAATTGCACTTTTGTTTACATTAAGCGTTTTTAACACTTTCTAACATTTTAAAGTGTGAATATGATTTCAGTTTGTGTATTTGTCCATCTGTCTGTCCGTCTGTCTGCCCGCGCTCTAACCCCTGTAAATATTTATGGAATTTCTCGAAACTGATATATTTTATTGATGTTCACTATCGGATGTTCCATATTGAAAATGGAGTGAATATCTCTTCTGGTTTGTGTACAGGGATACCCAAAAGCATTCGAAAGCATTGTGTTTTATGAGTGTTATTTTTATAAACATTATCCCTATAGAATGTTCCCCATTCAAAACGACATTAATAGGTCCTGTACAACTAGTTTGTACACAGGGACAAAAAAAAAAATGCCAATGCATTACGGTTTAGGAAAGAATTTTTTGAAAGTTAAGTCTTTCTACTGCAAAAATCATAAAAATATTGAAATGCATTGTTAATATTCTAAAATAATATTTTGTATAGAATATGGTATGATTAACTTTCTGATTTAAAGGGC
Source organism: Salticus scenicus (assembly GCA_963930645.1). Lineage (NCBI taxonomy): Eukaryota > Metazoa > Arthropoda > Arachnida > Araneae > Salticidae > Salticus > Salticus scenicus. The sequence continues at coordinate 270,417,858 of OZ005648.1, forward strand.
TACACTAAACTATTCAGAGGGATCAAAAGCTGTAATTATAATTTCATGGCTGCATTTTATTTTGCGTTAAGCCTTTTTAACTCTTTCCAAAATGCCTAAGAGTAATTTTAAAATCAATTAGTCTATCTGTATATTTTTCAGTCCTTGTGTCTGTTGTGTGATAACGTTGTAAAATTTGCGTTGACACAAACTCCATCTTAACTTAATTAGATCACAAATGGATAAGTAAGAGAACACAAGACTTGAATTAACAATAACTAAAGTTTATTTGAGCAGATTAATGGGGAGGGTGGCCTGACAATTAAACTAGCTCAGTCAGTGTATTACTCAATCAAAATATATATATCAACAATTAAATTAGATTATCTTAAATATCTCACCCCAGCAAGCAATTGAAGGTGTAGCGACGGTTGCACTCGTAACTCCACTGCTGCGACTTCACTTTCGATCAGAGGATTCCCTACAGATCGAAATTCACTTTCACGAGCTCTAGCAAGTACTCGTACTAACACTCATCATGACTTATTCCTCACTCATCTAAATTTCTACTACTCAATATTCGCCAAAGTAAGACTTTCAACAATCCACTATAATACTCCAATATCCACACTATAATATGCTCCGACATCCACTATAATATCCTCCAACATCCACTCCCATCTACTAAAACCATCGCCATTTTATACTTCTTCCTACATCCTCCTCTCTCTTCATTTCAATCCGTCCTTTTAAAATCACTTCTAATTTATCTAACATTCAAAATCTAAGTCCTTCATTGCAGCACCCTGCCGGCACAAAGCTAACTCGACCTCAACTTTCGCCGAGTCACTGGCGACGAAGCGATTTTAACCGTCCCCACTATCTACTTTGCTGGATCCAGCTTAATTAAAACAACTGTGGTGACGTTTTGACGTCTCAACCTCACAACGTAGGCAAAGAATATTAAAAGTTATTCGATACAACAATTACGTACAGTTGGAAGGTGTTACTAATCAATAGGTACTGCATGATTTTTCTTTCTTGTTTAAGTCTTATCGTGTTTTCAATTTCTGTATCTATGTGCCCGAATCTCCATTTGTCTATCTGTCCGTGTACCGCACTTAGCGTCCGGAAATATTTTCTGAATTTTAAAAAAAATATATATGTTGTTCATATTCACTATTGAATGTTCCCAAATAAAAAGGGCATTAATAGGTACTGTACAACATGTTTATGTACAGGAACGCGCAAAAATTTCCAATGCGTTGCATTTTAGGACATACATTTTTATAATTTACATTTAAAGAACTTTCATACTGTACTTTCAACTGTAAAATCATAAAGAAATTGGCATTTATTGTTAATTTGCTAAAATAATGTTTTGTATAAAATATGATTTTGTTAACCTTCAAATTTACAGGGCTACACTGAAATTTTCAGATAGATTAAGGGCTGGAATTACAATCGAAGGGCGACAGTTTCTTTTGTGTTAAGCATTTTTAACACTTTCAAACAGTGTTTAAGAATGATTAGGAATTCAATTAGTCTGTCTGTATGCCTTTCAGAACTACTGTTTGTTTGTTGTGTGATAACTTAGGCACAGAACTTTCAAAGTCATAAGATGCAACAATTACGTGCAGTTGGAAAGTGTTAATAATCATTGCGTAATGCATGATTTTTCGTTCTTTTTTTATAGTTTATAAAATACTTAATACCACATAACTATTTCAAGATAAAATGTTGTGTAACTCTATGTGCAACTCTGCCTTTAACAGTGTGTGTAACTCTTCCTTTTTATTAACAGTGTGTGGAACTTTGTGTCTAAATCTGCTGTTTGTTAACAGTGTGTAACTCTTCTTTTTTTTCAACAGTGTGTGTGTAATTCTGTGTGTATTGCTGAACTTTTCTAACAGTGTACGTAACGCTATGGGAAACTGTCACTGTGTGTGCAACCCTGTATGCAATTAACAGTGTGTGTGTAGCTCTTCTTTCTTATTAACAGTGTGTGTAACTCCATGTGTAATTTTGTTTTTTATTAACAGTTTTTTTTTTAACATTGTGTGTGTAACACTGTGTGTATCGCTGATTTTTAGCAAACAACGTGTGTAATTTTACTTATGTGTAACTAACAGTGTGTGTAACTCTGTGTGTAACTCTATATTAACAGCGCCTTTTTATTAACAGTGCATGTAACTCTGTGTATAATCCTGCCTTTTTATTAGCAGTGTGTGTAATTCAATGTTTAATTTTTTTTTTTTTTTTTTTTTTGAACAATGTGTGTAACTTTGAGTGTATCACTGATTTTTTGCTGTGTATAATTCCGCCTTTTTATTAACAGTGTGTGTAACTCCGTATGTAAATCTCTTTTTTTTTTGACAATGTGTGTAACGCTGTGTGTACCGCTAATTTTTTAACAGTGTGTGTGTGTAACTCTGCATTTTTATTAACAGTTTGTGTGTAACTCAGCATTTTTATTAACAGTTTGTGTGTAATTGTGTGTGTAACTTTGCCTTTTTATAACAGAGTGTGTAACTCCGTGTTTAACTCTTCTTTTCTGAGTAGTGTATGTGTAACTCTGATTCCATGACTATTTACGTGAGATAGAGCACGGACAGACAGACAGACAAACCTAAGTCATTAACACTTTTCAACTTTATTGGAAAGTGTTAAAAACATTCAGAAAGTGATAAAAACGCTTATTGTAAACGAAAATGCAATTCAAGCAATTTTCCAATAACACCTCTTAATGTATCTGAATATTTTTGTGTGGCCCTGTAAATATAATGCTAATAATATTGTATTTTATGGAAGGCATTCTTTTGTGCATATGAATAATATATATATATATATATTTACGACTTGTGCAAAGTAAAATCATTAAAATTTGGTGCTTAGAAATACCTTCCATAGAACACAATGCTTTTAAATACTTTCGGATGTCCCTGTATACAAACCAGTGATGGTGTTTACTTCAATTTACATGGGGAATATCCGGAAGTGGACTTAAATGATATATTTCAATTTCATTAAAATTTCTTTAAAGTAAACGTATCAAAATACGGTTTATAGAAATATCTATCATGGAACACAGTGCTTTGGAAAATTTTGGGTGTCCCTGTAGACAAATCAGAAGAGGAATTCCCTCCATTTTCAATAGGGAACATCCGATAGTGAACTTGAATACGATATATCAGCTTCAAGAAATTCCATGAAAATTTACAGGAGTTCGACTGCGGACAGACAGACAAACCGAAGTCATTGACGCTTTTCAACCTTGCTGGAAAGTGTTAAAAAAAGAATGAAAAATCATGCAGTACGCACTGGTTATTAATACTCTCCAATTGTACGTGCTTGTTGTATCGTATAACTTTCAATATTCTTTGCCTGAATTATCAAACAAAGGAGAGAAGCACCGAAAAATATACAGATTGACTAATTCAATTTAAAACCGCTCTCAGACATCGTTGAAGAACGTTAAAAAGGCTTAATGCAAAAGAAAATCCAGCCGTTAGATTATAATTGCTTCCCTTAATTTATTTGAATATTTTAGTGTAGTCCTGTAAATCTGAAGGTTGATCATATCATATTCTATACAAAACATTATTTTAGAATATTAAAATACATTTCAATTTATTTATAATTTTTACAGTAGAAAGTTATTTAGATGTGATTTATAAAAATGTCTGTCCTAAAACGCAAAGCATGGGAAGTTCCCTGTACACAAACACGTTGTGTAGGACATATTAATGGCATTTTAAATAGGAAACATTCCATAGTGAACTTTAATAACATATATCAATTTTTCAAAATTCTGAAAATATTTAAGAACTCTCGGGACGAGAGCCAGATAGAAAGACAGACAATCGGACAGAAAGATAACCAAATTAAAATCATATTCGCGCTTAAAAATTGTTAGAAAGTGTTAAAAATGCTTATTGTAAAAGAAAATACAATTACAGCAAATTTTTATTAATAGCTCATAATGTAACTTAATATTTTTATGTGGCCCTGTAAGACTAATACTAATCATACTGTATTTATAAAAAGCATTCCTTTTTGCATATGAATAACATTTTTCAATTTCATTAAGATTTATGCAAAGTAAAGTTATTAAAATTTGGTTTGCAGAAATACCTCTCGTACAACGCAATACTTGTAAGTCTCCCTGTACAGAAAACAGTGGTAATATTTTCTCCATTTCACATAGGAAACATACGATAGCGAACTTAAATAACATATTTCAATTTCATTAAGATTTGTGTAAAGTAACAGTATTAAAATATGATTTATAGAAATGCCTCTCATAGAAAAAAAAAATAGTTTGCAGTACTTTCCGATGCCCCTGTACACAAATCAGTAGAGGTATTCACTCCATTTTTAATAGGGGACATCCGATAGTGAACTTGAAAAACATATATTAGTTTCAAGATATTCCATAAATAATTACCGGAGTTAGAGCGCCGAAAGACAGACAGATGGGCAGACAAACAGATACACAGATACACAAATTTAAATTATATTCACACTTAAAAATTGTTAGAAAATGTTAAAAACGCTTAATGTAAACGAAAGTGCAATTCCAGCAAACTTTTCTTAATAACTCTTTATGTATCTGAATATTTTTTTGTTGCTCTGTAAAACTAATACTAAACATACTATATTCTATAGAAAGCAGTCTTTTGTGCATATGAATAACACATTTCAGTTTCATTAAGCTTTGTGGAAAGTAAAGTTATCAAAATTTGGTTTATAGAAACACTTCTCATATAACGCAATGCTTTGGTATGCTTTCAAGTGTCTCTGTGCCCAAACCAGTGGTGGTATTTACTCCATTTAATATATAAAACATCCGATAGTGAACTTGAATGACATTTCTCAATTTCATTAAGGTTTGTGTACATTAAAGGTATTAAAATATAGTTTATAGAAATATCTCTCATAAAACACAATGCTTTGTAAAAGGTTTGGGTGCCTCTGTACACAAACCAGTAGAGATATTAACTCCTTTTTCAGTAGGGAACATCCGATAGTGAACTTAAATAACAAAAATCAGTTTCAAGAAATTACATAAATATTTACTGGAGCTAGAGCGCGGACAGACGAACAGACAGATACTGAAATTGAAATTATATTCACAGATGAAAATTGTTAGACAATGTTAAAAACGCTTAATGTAAACGAAATTGAAATTATAGCAAATTTTTATGAACAGCTCTTAATGTAACTGAATATTTTTGTGTGGCCCTGTAAATATAATGCTAATCATGCTATATTCTATGCAAAGCATTCTTTGTGCATATGAATAACATATTTCAATTTCATTAAACTTTGTGGAAAGTAAAGTTATTAAAATTTGGTTTATAGAAATACCTCTCATAGAACGCAATGCTTTGGAGTACTTTCGAGTGTCCCTGTGTACAAACTAGTGGTGGTATTTATTCCATTTTATATATGAAACATCCGATAATGAACTTGAATAACATGATTCAATTTCACTAAGATTTGTATACAGTTAAGGTATTAAATTTGGTTTACAGCAATACCTCTCATAGAACACAGTGCTTTGGAATACTTTCGGGTGTCCCTACAGGAATTAGAGCGCGGACAGAGGGACAGACAAGCCTAAGTCACTTTTAAACCTTGTTGGAAAGTGTTAAAAAGGAAAAAATGCTTAAACTTCCCTTAATATATCAACTGTAAAAATTGCCGCATTTAAGGATAAAATTTGTCGCATTTAGGAAAATGGTGTAAACAGACCCTTAAATGCGATAAAAATTTTAAACCCCTCTTTTTAAAAAAATGTAGAATTTTTTTTAATTTTCTTCTGGTAGGTATAAAGGGTATTCAGGCACATGACGTAACAGTGGTTATTTGACCTTGAAAGATTAAAGGATAAAATTACAGTTATTATTTGAAAATTTTTCATCGCAATTAGGAAAAGACGTCGGAAAGCCATAATGGACAATGCTTACTGCAAAAGAAAATTCTACTAGAAAAAACCTTTAAAATTTAATGAAAAGTTTCGCGAACCGTTCTTGAAATGTGTATGTTCCATTATGATTTATAAGTTTGTGATTTAAGCATTTAGATTTTCAGTAGAAGAACTTTGTCGCATTTATGGGTTATCGCATTTAAGCACAATGACCTTACTGCATTTTTGAATTGTCTAATTTTTCTTGCAATATATAGGTTAAGTAGCAGAATCAGATTTATGAAATTGAACATACACTCTCGGTTTCAACTCCAATTTCTTCCTTTTTTATAGCCTTATTCAAGAAAATGGATAGTACGTTTGCTTTCTGAAAAATAAACTGTTTAGAATTTGAATTTGCTATAGTTTGTATCCGTGCTGCCCGAAAAGAGTAATTTTCTAAATTGTTTAAAATTTATCTCCATCAGTAAAGTAACAAGAATAATTTTTCATTGAAGCGACTAATTTAAATCACGTAACCTTTAGCAATACAACCAAAATATACTCTTTGCTGAATTTAAACCGTACCTCCAAGCACCGTTTTAGACCAGGGCACTGTTACCACTAATTTATAATGTTAAATTTTGACTTATAAAAAAAAATTTTGGGATTCATGACTTATTTTACGACTATTTTTTAGATAAATAAAGTCACAGGTGTCAGATATTGTAAATATGGTGGATAAGAAAGCAATTCATATTGTGAACCGAACAATAGAGCGAATGTGATCGCGGATATATAAGCGGTTTTTTCTTGTATAAGTAAGGCTGATATTTTGCCATGAAATTCTCTAATAAATTAGCATAATACTGTCGGATTATAGTTTTTCCCTTTTCTGGATAAAGGATAAGGATTATGCCCGGTCAAATTAATTTTGGACGATGGAATTGGTTTTTGCCTTCTTCGAGGCACATACGCTGAAAGAAATCCGCTATTTTTAAATTCTTCTTTCATTTCTGGTGTGTTATAATATACAGGAGTTTTATTAACTGTAATGTAACGCTGTAAAACAGTAATTGAAATGCGCTTAAATTTGTATTAAGACTGTTTTGAAAAGGTTATACGAATTCGCTTTTGATCAACTCCATATCACAGAACAGTAATTGCGCAGTCAGTAGTTACCTGGGGCACATCCAGGGTCCACGACGAAAGGGGACCTCAAAATAATTGATACGTTTCACATTTTTCTTCTGCATATGACGAGATATTTGTTTTGAAAGATAGGTATTAGACCAAAATCACAAGCGAGTGTAATTTAAATTGTTATACCTTACAATAATCAATATTTTTTTTCTTAATCTTTATTTTATTTTTATTTTATTTTACTTTATTTTATATATATAAGAAGATGTATGTATGTATGTATGGATGGATGGATGGATTTTACGTCGCAGTAGTGCTGCGCTACACGGGCGTGCCTGAAGGGGGGGGGGACGTGTCCTCCCAAAAGTTTCATCTGTGTGGACGGTTCCCTCCAAAAATATTTCTAAATCTTTTAATTTTAAACCAAAAAGAAGGTTAGGATAATATATGCAAGATGTGAAGAAGAGAAGAACAGGTGTAGTCTTCAAAAACCAAGGGACTTTAGTCTGAGGGTCTTCTTTATCCTTTTCTTTTCCTATAATGAATGTTTGCTACAATCGCGGATAGCTTAAAAAAGCAATCAACGCAAGTAGCTTGCATTGAATTGAATAATAAACTACTGATAGAACACGAAAATCTGGGAGGTCTTTATCTCCTAATGATTACAAATAGGATTATAAATTGTCGGGATATTTTAAATAACCTCTTTGGACATGTCTTAGTTATTAACGAATTTGAATCACGGCAAATTTGACAAAAATATTGACATAAAATGATTTAAATGGATTTATGTCTGGTTTGGTTTATTTTTGACGGGCTATGATTACTTTTTCCACATTAATGTTAATTAGACAAGGACTTACTAAATAGGTTTAGGGTGGAAACGCTCTACATTTCGGAAGTCCAACTCTGTGTGTTATTTGTTTAGTTTAAAGAACTTGTTTTTCTCCAGCACTAAACATGTTGCATATGGTGTATTCCTCTCCTTCCCCCCATGCATTTTAAAGTTTTAAAGAAAGGGAGAGAGGAAAATGCAAGTGGTCTGCTTAGGCTAATGATCATCATATGCGACAGTTTGGTGTTTCGAAGTATTATCACTTCCAGAGGTGTAGTTTTCCCATTTTTGTTTTGAAGCGAAATAATTCCTGAATTTTATGGATACATATGTATATTTTTTAATACGTAATATTAAATTGAAGGATTTATTGAAACGGAAAATTTTTAAAACCCATTGTGAGCTGGACAGTGTTTTCAAAAATGATGATTAAAGAAAAGAAAAGAAAAATGAAAATGTTGAATCAATTAAAGCTAGTGAGAATTTAGGAAATGCTAATCAAGATCCAGGGAAAAAATGTAAGGTATTCCTTTATTTTGTTTACCAATTATGTGCAGCCAACATAAGAAAAAAAAATCTGGAGTGACTCTACTCGACTTTCCGAACATTGAGTAATTAACAGTTTTGTAGATAAAATAAATAAAGAGGAGTGTTGTTAAACAAACAAAAGAGAGAAAACCATAATAGAGTGTTTGAGTATTTTTCTCCATGTATTACACGATGTTTTATTTAACGCTACTGAACTTTGAGCCCATAGGTCATAGTGATAAAGAATTTTTCGTTGTGTCCCTGTAAAAACCTATAAATGCTAGATTCACCAAAATGCTTATAGTTAGTGCAACAGTGATTTATAATATTCATATAAATTTTCAGCTCAATTGAATCGCACTTTTAAAAATTTGGTCCCATAGGCCATAATGACAAAGCATTTGTGTCCCTGTAAAAAAACCTGTAAGTGCTAGATTCACCAAAATCTATACAGTTAGTGCAACTGTGGCCTATAATCTGTGTACAAATTTTTTGCTCAGATTAATAAGAAGTTTAGACGCTATCACACTTTTAAAAATTTGGGCCCATAGGCAATAATTATTAAGAATTTTTATTGTGTCTCTGTAAAAAACTATAAGTGCTAGATTCTCCAAAATCTATACAGATTGCGTATCTGTGACCTATAATATGTGTATAAATTTTTTGCTCAATTGAATAAGGTGTTTAGATGCTATCGCACTTTTAAGATTTTAGTCCCATAGGCCATAATGATAAAGAATTTTTCTTTGTGTCCCTGTAAAAAAACTATAAGTGCTAGATTCACCAAAATCAATAGGGTTCGTACTATGGTGACTTACAATATACATACCAACTTTCAGCTTATTCGAACAAAGCGTTTAGACGCTAGCGTGTTCACTCACACACATACATATATCATTGCAAAAATAGTGAAAACGGACTCAGGGAACATCGAAACGTATAGAAACATCAAAATCTCAAAATCTGATTTTTGACATGATTACAATACTTTCCTCACTATAGTGTTCAGAAAGTAATAACAGAGAGAGATTAAAATTTCACATAAACGTCAATCTGAAGGATATTTTCATCGTAAAGATATCAAACCACTTTCAAAATATTATATAGGTACCGGCATGAATATCATAGAGTATGATTTTCCAATTTAAAAAAATTCATAAGTTATTTGGAATTTACGATTTACTTAACATATCAGAATAAGGCAAAATTAAGCATAAACTTCCATTTTGAGGATCGTAAATACATTAGACAACTTCAAAACTACATTTATGATATTTGTTTGAACATGATTAAATACAAATATTCTAATAGGAAAATTTCGTAAATTATTCGTAATTTACGATTTTATCAATATAGCGAAATTGTAAATTTTTCATATAGTATAAATTTTGAGGATTATTGCATTGGAAATACTAGCCTGAAAACTAAACAATGGAATTGGCCCTGATAAAATAAATTAATACATTAGAATACGATAAATATATCGAAGTGAACGGTGGATAGTCTATTATGCGGGGATTTCATTCTGTCACTGTATCAAGCTTTGGTCAAATTCATTTTTTTTAAAACTTGATTACAATATGTCTCGCACTAGAAATTTATGAGAACATAAATATGATGGGGAACTGAGCTGAGTCCACCTATGCCAACTAGTTTCTTACATTTTTCGGATTTGAAAGTTGGAATATTGACGAAATTTAGACAATTCAAGAATTTTCTGAATGTAAAAATAAAAATAAAAATTATGTATTATTTAATGAGTAATGACAGGAATTTTTCAGGTCTAGATGCCGTAAAATAACATTTGAATTGTAAAATTTTTGTCCTAATTTCTGAATTCATAAAAACTAAAATTTGTCACTTAAAATTAGACGTTTTCACGATTAATCATTTTTAAGTTGGTGTCTACACAGACACTGACACATCAATTTATAATTTTTGGATTTCTCATACCTTAAAAATTGTTTAAGAATTGAGATGTAAAATTTTCATAAATATCTAATATTTCCATATTTATAGCATAGAGGAAAATTTTTAATTGGTTTTTCATATATGTGTGCCCCCCAAAATTTTCGTTCACGCTACGCCTATGCCCCCCCCCCCCCCCTTTATTTATCTACAATTAGTGATCAGCAATCAAATGTTCTGCAGAAGTCTTTTCTTTCCTAATCTTTATCAATCTGCAACATAAATAATAATATTAATTTTAAAGTTATTACATTAGATTCTAGAAGTAGAGTTGAAAGAGTTTAAATATTTCTTATTCTACTCTGTAATTATTTTTGTATTCCCCCCCTCCCCCATCCTTCCCCCAGATTGTGATCAATTCTAGAAACAATAAAGAAATGGAAGTGCTCAATATTTCTCACATATGTAATTGTTTTTAGATCTTTATTGCTGAATTTAATAAATCTTTTTATTTTTCCTCAATTAAATTAAATATTTGTATGTCATATTTATACCAAATGTGTAAACATGGGAAAAAAATGAAGAATAATTTTTTCAGGTAGGAAGATTTTTCCCAAATCAGTTTAAGAATATTAATACTCAGTTTGTTTTATGCACATTTGAAACTGATAATTAGCTACTGCTACTATTTCTTATATGTATGCAGGGCTCGCATTCCCCCTAATATTCCTAAAATTCCTAAATATTTTAATCATTCCTAAAATTCTCCTACATTTCTTCCATGAATCCTAAAAAAATGCATCCAAGGCTATTCCAAGGGTCGAGAGTATTATTCATTTCGGTCCAGTTCATATCGAATGCTCTTGTATTGTATTTACCGCTTGCATATGCATGTGTAGATTATTTTATTATTGTATTAATTCTTAGTGTTGTTGCATTGAATGATTTTATACTAAATCTCAGCATATCATTTCATTTCATTTGCATCCTTATCATGGTTAAAGGTAAAACGAAATTTCAAGACTCGTGGTTGGAAAAAGAATTTGATGGTGTTTTGCTGAGAGAATGGCTTGAAGCTATAAATAGCGACATTTATTCTACTAAATGTGTTTTATGTTCTGAAAAGTTTTACATATCTGTTACCAGCTTAGTAACAGAACTTATGGAACATTGTCGACAATTTTTTTTTTTTTTTTTTTTTTATAGAATTGAGTCAGTGGTAGACAGAAACTCATGTCTTACATTAATAATTTGGAATTCTTCTGCAGTATAGTAATCTTATACCTTTTTAATTAATTATACATGTGTGGAAATTAGAGAAAAATTGAATCATCTTGCAGAGAAGGTTTAACCATTTCGGGACGGGTGTATCATATGAAATGGCTGCAAACGTTCCTTCCCACTCGGATGTTTAACATATCACACATCCTTTAAATTCTTTCTGTGGGCAGGCGTAGTTCTATTTAAATATGATATGCTCGTCCAGAGAAATAATTTAAAGGCTGTATCATATATAACATGCTCATCCCAAAAGAGTTATACATACAAGACATGTCACAGAAAGCATAAAAATTTTAAACCACTAGAGATATCAAGTAAAGGGTTTCATCGAACCAAGTACTTAAAATGCAGAAAGCATGATTTACATAAAATAAAATTTACTTTATAAAAGGGCCGTCTGTTTTATAGATTATTTAAATTTTGATGGAGTAAGTAGAGGTGCCAATTATTACGATTTGTCCGTAATTATTACGGATTTACGGCAGTAATTACGGCATTACGGGCAACATATAAAAATTACGGATTATATGCTTTTTATAAAGTCACGGATATCGTTCGTTAAAAAAAAAAAAAAGAAACTCCACTAACAATCGACGATCAAACACACAACGGAAGCATTCCAATTCACAATCTTTTTCCATCCACAGCGTAAGTGTCAATATTAATTTTAAACTTGCTTTATAAGATTCTAGAAACTATAAAGAAATAGAATTACACAATATTTCTTGCTGATTTAATTATTTTTTTACCCTCCCCACCCCCCTCTTTTCTTATCTCCAACCAGCCATCGTTGATTAAATGCTCTGCAAAAGCCTTTAGTTTTCCAGTTTTTCTCCATCAGCAACATAAATGTCAATATTCATTTTAAACATGCTTTATTAGATTCTAGAATCTATAAAGAAGTAGAATTGTTTGATTTCTCATTTATCTAATTATTTATATTTTGACTGCCCCTCGCCGTTTCCCAGCTAGTGATCAGGGAAAAACCAAAAAAGTGATAGAAGTGCTCAGTATTTCTCACATATGTAATTATTTTTAGGATTTATTACTGAAGTTGATGAATCTATTTGTTTTTCCTCAATAAATTTAAAATACATACTATACTATCAAACAAAAGATATGTTAGGTTTTATGCAAGATACATAAAGCAAAAAAATAATAATAATAATGAAAGAGAGATCCAAATGTTTTTTCCCCCTTCAAAGCAGGTTAAAAAATAATAATAATAAAAAAAAAAATTGTAAGAAGATAAAGAAATACATATTTATAAAGAAATTTTTCGAATTTTTTAATTAATATATTATATATTTTCTTACAAAAACAGTGCAATTCATTATTATATGTGGGCTTTTGCGTAAAAAATATTCTGTGACACGGTTCACTTCTCCACGTTGCATAAGTATATAACTCTGATTACTGATAGTTCTTATTGAAAATTGGCACCTCTAAGTAAGGGCTCTTAATTTTATTTGGCTCAACCTGAATATAGAAAATAACACAACATTTCCAATTTTAACACGTCAATTATTACCCATTACGCATTTAGAAGTTTTACAATATCATCGGTTTTCCCCTAAAATTTTCCTAAAATTTTGAAAAAATTTCCTAAAATTCCTCCCTAAAATTTTGAGAAGCCCTAATACTAGGCCTGTGTATGATTAATGTACATACACAAAAATCATATTCTATATTTATTTAAAAAATTAGTTATACTTTAACTTAACTAAGTTTTTTTGTCTATTATTAAATAAATTTCTTACAGATTCTGTTTTGTAGATATTTATATGTTGAAGAAGAATAACTTCATTTAAAACTTTTATATATTTAGTATAATCAATGTATAGTAAAACGTTTTTATAAATTGCTTCTAAATATTAAAATTGTAAAACTGTATTGTTTAATACGTCAAAGAGAAAAAAAAAATCTTCCCTTTTTTTATGAAATCTTCTGGTTTTTCAACAAATATCTTCCCTTTTTTTATTAAAATTGGTTGGCAAGTATGACATTACTATAGCTTTTAATCATTTTACATACTGCTACACACACTAATGAAAACATCATCAATCCACTAGAGCTTTTCTGTTGCCAATACATCAAAACTAAATTATATTTTCCTGTAACATAAATGAATCATGGATAGGAATAAATCTTAACAATTAATAGCATTTAAAAGTTGGATTATATACTACATGCTTATAGAACTCACTAACATTAATAACAAAATCATTAAAACACAGTGGAAGTTCAAATGAGGTAATACCTTCCCTCAAAAGCCGAATCATTTTTCAGTGATTCGATTTCTCAGCCTATTTTGTTTTCCTCCCACCCACTTTCATTTCAGATATTTAAAAATTTAAGCTAGATAAGTACGTAAGTTTTTTAAAAATTATTTTCAAACAATATTTAAAGACTTTTTTTTTTTTTTTTTTGAATTAGTGGAATTACATAAATAATTTATTATTTAATACAATAAAAGGCATTATTTCTTAATTTAATTTTCCAACCATATCATTCAGGATTTTATGCCTTTATGTACATTTATATATACAGTAGAAGATTTTTATAACACAAATCTAAAAACACAAGGTTTTGCATTATATAGAATTTTGCATTATGTAGATCATGTATCATAAATCATTAAACTTGTAAACATGGCCAAATATGTTGAAACATATCAAAACAGAGTATACGGTATTTTTAAGTAACATTCCCTGGAACAGAAGTCGGGTAGAAGTTTTGCTGTTAAATTTACTTTATAAATATAGTCTATAGATGCCTGTACCAAATCATTCATTGTAGAACTCATTTTCCAAAAAAAGAAAAAAAGTAATAATAGATATTTTTTTTATTAAAAAGCTCTGAATTAAGGAGGTAAAGGAAAACAAATGCATCATACTAAGTTCTCTACAGATTAACAGTTTTTTACAAAGTGTTTCTTAACTGCAAAATTTATTGTTTATGTCTGAGAAGTTGTGTGAATTGCATTATAATTATCTTTTACTCTCTCTGTCTCAAAATATATATATGTGTGTATAATGTGTGTGAATCCCATGTATAAAGACGACTCATGAGTGGCCACAAAGTTGATCATGTACAGAGGCCACAGTCTCTAATGTCTGATGCTTTGATAAAACCTCAATATTAATATTGAAATGGTGATGATTATTTAAAATTGATATTTTCAAGGTATCGCCTAGCTCTAGTGTTTATATTGAAAATAAAAAAAGCACAAAAACTTTTATTGAAGATATCAAGTAAAGAACATGTATATATATATTTATATATAAAAATATATTTATGTATATTAACAATCTAAAATTTAAAAAATCTACAAATTTATTAGTGTTGATATTTTTATTTTGTTAAATTTAGGGCATTGAGAAGATTTCTATGCTTTTTCTTACATTCATTTAAAAAAATTAATGTATTAAATATTTTACTAATAATTTTTAATCCTGATTCATTAATGATATCGTGTATAGTTGTAATGAGTTTTAATTTTTAATTTCCTGTAAGATGTAGAATGATTTGAAGAATATTTTTAGGTGCTTTTCTTTTATAGTTGCCCCCCATATTTAGTACTGTCGTTTTCGTAGTGCTATTTATAGCACTTTATAATTCTTTTGTACATAGTACTTTTTAAGTATTTAAAAGTGCTTAAAGCACTTTTTTTTTTATGTGTAAACTAAAAATTTTCATGTTTACTTTATTGGATAATAATTTTTGATTTTTTTTTTTTATAGGACTTTAAGTAAAACAGAATCAAAGACTAAAAGTGATGTGAAGAGGAAATCCCGAAGAAGCAGTGTATCATCTTCATCTAGTAGCAGCAGCAGTAGTTCTGGGTAAGATAATGATTTAGTCATTTCCTTATGATTTCATTCTGAAAATTAGATTCTATTAAGATATTTCATCTCCAGTGCATTTTGAAATACATGACTTTTTTACTATTTTAGTACTCGCAACAAAGATGCTGAAGCAAAGACCACTAATAAGTAAGTTGTAGTCCTAGACAACATTTGTGAATGTATGATTTGAATGAAACATCTGAAAGCATTCCTCAAAGCAGAAAAAATGCAATCGTAACAAGTTACTTCTGTCAGAATAATCTTATGTAAACAAAAAGACATTCACAGTCTGTTATTTTCAGGAAATACTAAAATGACATCAATTTTACATATAAATAAATATACATATTTTGGATATCTATAATTTTAAATTATGTACATCTTTAAAAAAAATTTTCTCTTAAATTCCAAACATTAATAAATTAATGATATTACATTCAAATCCAAAATTACCTTTACATGCATAAAGTCACAGATTTCTCAGTAACGGTGAACTATAATTTTATGACAAATTAATACAAGTAATTAATTTAAGATCACTACATACATATGATATATAATTGTAGCATGAAACAATAAAAATAGTAATAAAATGTGACAAAGATAGTACAAGGGGGAAAAAAAGGAAAGCTCACAAATTTATGTAAAGGTGAATTTGGACATGAGTGTATATCAATTAAGACTACTATATAACGGTCTGAATCATTTGCCGTTATTTGTCTGTCAAGTCCGTCATTGTTAAACCTAAGATTACTATATAATAGTCTCATATTATAGTCTTAGATAGTAGTCGGCCATTGCTAAACCTAAGTCTACTATATAGTAGTCTGCCATTGTTAAACATAAGACTACCATAAAATAGTCTTATACAGTCTCATATAATCTATATGTATAAAAGAGTAAACTCACTGATCACTGACTCAACACGACCGTGGTGATTCTATGGAGGTAGAGTCATAATTTTTGGTGAGCAGGTTGATTTTAGGACCTGACGTTCACTAAGACGTGATTTTTTTTTCGGGGGGGAGGGGGGGGGGGGGCAGAAGGCAAAAACCACCTTTATAAGCATAACTCGACTCCATATTACTTCACAGCGAAGAAATTGCAGATCGGGAGACTAGACTTGAATACAAAACAATCATTTTCTGCGATTTTGGATTTTTAAGGGGGATAAAAATGATTTTTGGAGGCACAGAAGGCAAAAACACCTTTATAACTCTGCTCCAAATTACTTCATGGGGTTGGGGAAGAAATTGTAGATGTGGAGACTAGACTTAAGTAAAAAAAAATCGTTTTCTGCGATTTTGGATTTTTAAGGAGGGGGGGGGGTGAATATGATTTTCGGCGGCAAATTTAGCAAAGTACGGATTTTCGAGTAAAATTCTAATAGCTCAAAGATATTTTTTTTTTAAAATGCCAAGCGTCTTCTTGAAGGTATTTCCAAAAACTCACTTTTTTTTGGAAGGGTTAAGAGGGGACAAATTTGCCCCCCCCCCCTCCCCTTTAGCACTAAATTCATCCGTGGAAATCTATAGGAGCTACGGTCACAAATTTTAGTGTATGGCTTATTTACGTGTGTCAACACCCATTGTAACAGAATTTTGTGATAGTCCCCCCCCTTTCCCCCTTTGGGGGGGGGGAATAAACATGTTTCCAAGCATAACTTTGCTTCAAATTATCTCAGTAAGATTAAATTTTATGTGTGAGTTGTTTATGCGTTCCCAACACGCACTATAAAGATATTTTACAATATCCTCCCGCCTTTAAAGGGGGGGGGGGGGGCACACTTATAAGAGTAACTGTGCTCCAAATTATCTCAGGATAGCGATTGTTTGATATGTAGATTAGTTATACATGCTCTAGACACACACTGCAAAGGGATTTTGTAAAATTCCACCATGTCACCCTTGGGGGTGGGGCTGGGAAAAGCATTTTTCCATGTGCAACTCTGCTCTGAACTATCTTAGTCGATTTTTTATGTGTGGGCTGGTTATGTGTTCCTAACCTTGCATTATAGGAGATTTTGGGAAATTTCCTCTTTTCTCCCTTTAAGGGTGAGGGTAAAAACAGCTCCAAATTATCTCAGGAAAGCGATTTTTTGATATGTCGATTGGTTATGAGTACTCAACACACACAAACTACAAAAGGATTATTTGAAATTCCGTGTTATTCCTTCCTCCTTTTGAGGGTTGGGGGGTAAAAAACATGTTTCCATACGTAACTCTGTTCAAAATTATCCTAGCATGGCAATTTTTGATGTGTGGACTGCTTATTTGTATTCAACACACACTACAGTTGTGATTTTGGGAAATTTCACTCTACCGCCCCTTAGGGGGCAAGGGGGGCAGAAAACATGTATTCATGCGTAACTCTGCAGTAAATTATCTTAGGAAGGACCTTTTTGATGTGTGGGTCAGTTACATGTATCTAACTCATAATATAAAGGGATTTTGCAAAATTCCCTCTGCCTTCTTTCCTTTAAGAACGGGGCTAAAAAACACATTTTAAAACATAACTCTGCTTTGAATAATCTCAGGATCTCGATTTTTTTAATGTGTCGGTTATGTTCGTATAGACAACATGAGCTATAAAGGGATTTTGTGAAATCCCCCCCTCCCCCCCATTAGAATGGTGAATTTTGGTGCGTGGGTTTTGATTAAATGTATGTACTAATATGCACTTTGATGTGACTTTTGCAAATCTTTCCACTTTACCCGCGAGGGAGGATGCAAGCAAGGCGCTATTATGATATGGTATTTTGAGAATTCATTTGAATATAATGACCAGCAAAGCCTGCTAGTAGTCTTAGGTTTAGCAATGACGGACAAATGGCGGCGAATGATTCAGCCTGTTATATAATAGTGTTAATATTAATCAGGGTGGCCACTAGTCAGGAACCATGGAAAAGTCAGGGAATTTGAGGGTGGAAAAGTCGTGGAATAAGCAGAGAATTTTGACAACTTTTGTGGAAATAGGCCATATTTGAAAGCTGTTTATTGTAAATTGTTAAATTATTCGCTAATTTTAGGAAATATTTTGGGAAAAAAACTGCGTAAGTGAGGGAATTCGGAAAATTTCTAATGTGGGTCACCCTGTCAATACAAAAACTCTTAACAATTCAAAAGTTTTTAATGCAGCAATTAATTTTATGTTGCATCACAAACTTTTGAATTGTTGAAATATGGGTCTTAAAAATCATGATATGAAATTTTGAGTGACGCTATGCTATTAATTAAAATATTTATAGATTTTTTTATTTCATCATTTGCTTTTTTGTTCTGTTATATTCACAGAGTCTCTGGTCATAAGGGAGCTTCCAGAGTAACTTAACCCTTAACTATATGCATCTGGTGAAGTTGGGTCATTATTTTAATCTGAACATTCCCTGCAAATCCATTTTCACTGTAGGTTCCTTTGTTAAGAGATTTAATGCACAAAATGTCACCATAGAGCGATAACTCCAAAACCAAAAGAAACTCATTTATGCAGAACTTGACTTGACTAGGGCAAGCCAAGTGAGGCCAATGCCCTTGGCCCTCTTGTCGGGTTGGGCTTCCAAATCAATCGGAAACTTACTTTAAGGCCTTTTTATATTAATAAACTTAAATGAAAGAGTGCGAGTGGGTCCTCAATATAGGGGGGGGGGGGGGATCCTAGTGAGACTTTCGCCCTGGGCCTCAAGAGTTGTAGATCCACCACTGACACATACATTTTTACTTTTTTTAAAATTACAGTTACCACATCTGAATGTGTTGAGCAATTAATAAATAAATACATTTTTTGGCACGTGGGTTACTGTTACTATTATCAGTAATAATAATAATTTATTATTCTTTTTTTAGACGCTCTGCATCATCATCATCATCTTCTAGCTCTTCTTCATCATCTAGTTCTGAAGCACGTTCACATTCCAGGTCAAGTTCATCATCTTCAGCATCTTCCTCCTCTTCATCAAGATCATCAGGTTCTCGTCGACAGAGTGGACGAGGCAAAAGAAATTTAGCTAGGTATATAATATTTTTATTTCTGATAAAATATATCTTAGTAGATTTACACACACAAATATGTATCCTTTCTAATAATAGTGCAGCAGTAAGCAGTACTATTCTATATAAATTTAAAATGTAAGATTATTTTTCTTTTTTGTTAGTAACATAACACTGCTTATTGTTGCTAAAATTATAAGGATTTTTTAAATTAAAAATTTTTAATATGTCAACATTATTCAGGGTGCCCAATATGTGGAAGAATCTATGTAAATTACTTTGTACCATACGTATGTATGGAAGAATCTAGATCTATGTAAATTACTTTATTTATGGTATGATTTAAATGTAATAATAACTCTCAACAAATTTAATATATATAGGCTATCATATTTGTAGTTAAGCCAGACAATTTTGTGCAGGGTGATTATAATTAAAGTTACGATTTCAAAACGCTGTAATTTTAAAACTACCCATCAGAGCGATTTGATATTTTACTAGAACATTCGTGATACAATGATTTTTTGTTTGGGGAAGGAAAAAAGTAATTCCAACATGTTCCTATAGATAGCGCTGTCAGGTTAATGTGAGAAGAAACGCCTAAATGGACTCATTAACAGGCATGAGATTCTTCTGCAGGGTTCATACGCCTCAGGGAGAACCTGACAATCAGGGAAAACTCAGGGGAAAAAAATCTGTCATAAAATCTCAGGGAAACCTCAGGGAAACTTTCAAAACAAGCACCAAAACCTGGAAAAACAGGGATCTACTCTGGAAAAAACTGGTACTTGGGCGTTTCCGTGACGTGAAAATCCGATAAGACACGCCTACTAGCATCATGCTGATCCAATGAAAAACTGGGCACGTTTTTTGCATTATGAACAATCCAATCGTGAAATTCGACCCACCTTTACTCTCTCTAAGAGATTCATTAGCTTGATTTTTCTCCATGGTTAATTTGTTTTCATTCGATAATCGGCATCTGGTAGCAGCTTTAAATATTTAGTTTGTTATTTAGTCTTATTGATGCACTGTGCACGTGCTTAGCTTAGTTATTTTATGAGCTTAGGCATTTTATTTCATTTTTTTTTTTTTGTGAGATGGATTTGGGTCAATAGTGACCCTTACAAAGCACAATGTCATTTAATAATCATTGGCTAATCAAATTTTTTGAAGCATTTAGTTTAAGGGCAAATTTTTATATAAGGTAATTAAGTTTCCAAGAGTTTGTTATATATATACACATTTCCAATTCTGATTAATATTTTATTTTGTCAGAAAAGGATTTTAAAATTAATTTAAAATAAGTTATTCAGATACAAAACATTCTAGGCAATTGGTTTGCTAATATTTATTTATATATTTTTTATTTTTAGAAATGGGGGGGGGGATAAAATAAACATCACTAGTTGTCGATATGGAAAAATTATTGATTCTGGGAACTCAGGGAAAACTCAGGGAATTTTTTTTCTGAAAATGAGTATGAACCCTGTTCTGTGGTTTTCCGTTTTTTTTTTTTTTTTCCATTATTTCTGCAATTTTTTTTTTTTTTTTTAATTATTAAATCAAACTCTAATAACAATCAGTGGTCAAACACTCCACAAAAGACTTTAGATTCTCAATCTTTCTCCATCCAAAATATAAACATCAATATTCATTTTAAACATGCTTTATCAGATTCTATAACATATAAAAGAAAGAATTTTTCAATATTTCTCACTCATATAATTTTTGTTGGTATAATATAAGTAGTGATAATGCTCAAAGTGTTTTATAATACGCCAATAGCTGGCGCTGTGTGTTCATTTTTTTTCTATTATGATAGTAAATTGCCACTTAGATTTTGGGCGGAAGCCATAAATTGTAGTACCCACATTTCTAATAACACGCCGCGAAAAGGTAAACAAAAAATCCCGATCGAAATATGGACAGGTAGAAAAACAAAACTAACTTATTTAAAAACTTTTGGTTGTGTAGCTTACTATCACATTCCTAAACAATTCAGAAATAAATTCGATGTTCCCGCTAAGAAAGGTATATTTGTTGGATATTCTAGAGATAGGCGCGCATACAGAATTTATGATATCGAAAAAAGAAAAATTATTGAAGAAAGATCAGTTAAATTTGATGAAACATCTAAAGGTAGTGAATTCTTAAAAAGTGAAACCGAAACTTATTTGTGGGATATTAAAGAATTAACCCAGTTTAATGAAAACAAAACTTCTTCCCTACCCGGAAACAATAATAATTTATCAGATATTTCGCCTGAACAACAAATACTAGAACAAAATGAAATGCAGAATGAGTCAGAATCTATTTATAGATTGGCACCCCAATTGCGAAGATCAGAAAGAATAAAAAATAAAATGACAGCTAATTTGTCTTTAAACGACCTTGATGGGGAATCAGTACCGAGAAATTTTGAGGAAATAAAAAATAAAAGAAATTGTAAAAAATGGGAGATCGCTATGGAAAAAGAAATCGATTCCATGAATAAACACAATGTTTTTGAAATAGTTGAAAGGCCAAAAAATGAAAAAATAATTAAAAGTAAATGGATTTATTCAATTAAAAAGGTAAATAATGAGGAAATTTATAAAGCTAGATTAGTAGCAGCGGCCTTCAATCAAATAAAAAAAGTTGATTATTCAGAGTCATATTCACCGGTAGTAAATATTGAATCTTTTAGGTTTTTAATGACAATCGCTTCTAAGCTGAATTTATCTATAAGATTTTTTGATGTAAAAATGGCTTATTTATATGGTAACATTGAAGAAACTATTTTTATGGAAATACCCCCTGGTTATGAAAATAAATTTGGTAAAAATAATGTGTGTAAATTGAAACGTAGTATATATGGCTTGCCTCAAAGCGGGCGAAATTGGCATATTAAACTTAAACATGAATTGAAAATGATTGGCTTCTCTCCACTTGCATCTGATAATTGTGTATTTACTTATAAAGATGATACGAATTTTCTAGCAATTTGTGTGTACGTTGATGATTTAGCAATTTTTTCAAATAATTCTAAGTTATGCGATGAAAAAATAAATAAACTTAAAGAAATTTTTGTTCTAAATGAAACAACTAAAAATTCAAAATTTTTAGGCATGGAAGTAGTACAAAATCAAGACGGTATCAGTTTATCGCAAACTAACTACATCGAATCTTTATTAGAAAAATATGGTATGCAAAATTCTAAAAAGTCTAATCTACCAATAGTTAAAGGCGAGGATAGATGTTTTACACCTACAGATAATTTAGTTAATCAAACTGAGTATCAAGAAATTATAGGCGAGTTGCTATATTTAGCTAACCGAACTCGACCTGACCTTGCATTTGTTACTAGTTATTTATCACAATTTAATAAACGTCCTGAGAAAAGACATTATACATTAGCTAAAAAGGTTCTGAAATACTTAAATGGAACAAAAAATAAAGTATTGTTTTACGAGAGAAAATTCGGTTTAATAAATTGCAGTGCAGATGCAAGCTGGGGAAATGGAGAGGGAGGCAGATCATTTTCAGGTTGTGTAATTATGTTAGGAAATTCTCTTATTGTATGGTAAAGTAAAAAGCAAAGATGTGTAGGACTATCGACATGTGAATCAGAGCTGTTAGCCACTGCAGATACTGCAAGAGAATTAACATGGACTTTAAATATGTTACAAGAACTTAAATGTGAACAATTTGTTGAAAGACCTGTGACGATTTATTCTGATAGTCAAGCAGCAATAGACTGGCTAAATACTGCAAAGTCATCAAATAAAACAAGACATGTTAATCTCAAATTTCATTTCGTTAGAGACTTAATTGAAGAAAAGACTGTGAAAGTTATGTATAATTGTACTAATGAAATGATTTCAGATTTTTTAACAAAGGCTGTTACAAAGGAAAAATTATCATTTACATTAGAAAAAATATGTTTGATTTAAAGGTATATATTTGAATATTAATTATTGTTTATTATTGTTTTTGATTATATATAAAACGCTTTTCGCAGGGGGAGAATGTTGGTATAATATAAGTAGTGATAATGCTCAAAGTGTTTTATAATACGCCAATAGCTGGCGCTGTGTGTTCATTTTTTTTCTCTGTAACTGTACATATGTAAATAAACGTTAGTTTAAGTCTAGCTCCCGTCTCGGTAACTTCAATTTTTTTTGTCCTGCTGCCCCCCCCCCTTTTTTTTTTGTTTTTCCATCTTTAACCATCGCCAATCAAACACTCTGTGGAAGCCTTTTGTTTTTGAATATTTCTCCATTCACAACAAAAGTCAACATTAATTTTAAACTTTGTGATGTTCTAGAACCCGTAAAGAAGTAGAATTGTGTTTAATATTTCTCACTCATGAACCACTTTTTTACCCCCCCCCCCCCAACCTTTTTCCTATTTTCCACCACCAATCAACAATTAAATGTTGATTGCTAGCTAATGTTGTGGCTATTTCAATCTACAACGAAAAGATCAATATTCATAATAAACTTCGTTTTATTAAGATCTTGAAATGCACAATATTTCTCACACTTTTTTTTTAAAGACTTAATTACTGAACTTGCTAAATCTATATTACAGGAATGAGATTCTTCAGACTTTTGTAGTAATTTCAGACTTTTCTTAAAATTTTTAAAGTAAATTTCAGACTTTTTGCTTCTAAGTATTCCGGGTTTTGTTTAATTTTCTTTGTTTTGGCATGTTCTTGAACAATTTATTTTCATATATTCCCACATTTGCTTATGTAAAGTGGTATTTCGTGTATCTGTTTTTTCTTTTATTGGAAAAATTAACTTATCTTTGAGTTTTGCACATATTTTCACACTTTTTGTTCGTTTTCCACTCTCATCCCTGCATATGTTTTTCCTTCAATAAGTTTAAAAAACTGTGTCATCAAACAAAAATTATGCTAGTTCTTATGCAGGTTACATAACTCTACTATACTGCACTTTTTATAGTTTTAAAAGGATATATTAATAATTTTAAAATTGAGAATCAATTTAACTATCTAAATTTATAAATGTGAAAGTAAAATTTCAAAAAATAAATTAGATAATGAGTAATTCGCATAACAATTTTCTTTATAGAATAACATGGGGTTAGGCTGCCAGCAGTGGCATCGCCAGAAATTTTTTTAGGAAAGGGACAGACTTGAAATTGAAAATTTACACTATACTATAATTACACTCAATCAGATTAAAATGTTTGGTTGGTTGATTAAGGTAATTAAACAAATCTGTATGTAAGCTTCTGTTATGACAATTTTAATGCGTGTAATTTAAGCTAAGACATTTTACTTACAAAAATTATCCAGCTTGTTTCAAATCAACCTGAAATTGAAAAACGTAGGTAGGTTCAGTTTGTCTCTAATAGGCTCTGTGATATTGATTTTATTTGGCTAATCATTTGAAATCTATATTTTAGTTTTAAAGCTATAAATGTAATTATTTTTTTATTTTTTTTTACTTAATTAGAATTTTCCAGGAGGGGGTAAGTGTCCCACCCGTTGTCCCTTTGTGCTGATGCCCATGGAATGTTAAGTGAAGCATTCCCTTAAGGATTCAACCTTTCTTCCTTCCTACGTAATCTTATAAGATTTTTGTTGCTTTCTATTATAAGGATATCTCATTCAAAAAAGAAATTATTTTTAAATTCAGTTTTAGGAATTCCATTCTTTGAACATGTCTCCCTTTAGCTTAGTGAGCAATTAAAAATAATAATAATTGAATATTTTATTTAATTAAATAAACTCAGGGCTGTAGTTTTCAATCTCGAAAAGAAATATTTATTTAGGTATTTGTATTATTATTATTGTTTTTAATTGCTCACTAAGATAAAAGCCTACATGTCCAAGAGTAATATTCGAAAAACATTAGTTTTGAATGAGATAGCTTAATAATACGAAGCAACAAAAATCCCATAGGATTATGTGGGAAGAGAGAAAGAGTGAATTTGACTGATGTGGAGGCTTAGATAAAATGAAAAAAATTTTGCAAGCACAAAATATCAATTTCTTCAAAAAAGGGTGCATCAAATAAGATTAAATAAATTTTAAAACAACAAATATATAAATAAAGCATGAAATAATTGAAAATGAAGACTATGCCAAACTTTGTTTACCTAATAGTATACTGTTGGTTTAAAAAAGAGTATTTTAATTATTATTATTATTATTATTTTTATTTATGAGTGAAATCAAAAAAACTTTTTGCAAAACACTCATTGCACTTTCGTGTATATTATGCATGTCTGCTGATCTGTAACTTATTTTTATTTTTAATTTTTAGATCTCCATCCGTTAAAAGGAGACGGAAAAGTCCTTCTCCACGTCTGACAAAAATCCAAGTGAATCGTCTTACAAGAAATGTTACTAAAGAACATGTTCAAGAAATTTTTAGTACATATGGTACTGTTCGAAATGTAGATCTTGTTATTGATAGAGATCGTCCGCATTTATCTCGTGGATTTGCTTATATAGAGTATGAAAATTCTGATGATGCTGAAAAAGCTTTACGATATATGGATGGTGGTAAATGTTTATTTTGCTTTCTATATGTTGACTTATGTGCTATAACATCAGTCTTAATTTAAAAATATGGTCTTATTGAATATGTCTATTTTTTCTGCTTTTGATCTTATGAATACGTAACAAATTGATCAACACTTTTAAATTGGCATAATTACTATTTATTTAATTTTTTTTTTTAAGTTTGATTTTAAGCTTAACTATCTAGAGATTTTGTTACTTGCCACATTGTTTTATTAATCCGATCACATCAAATGATAAGCTATAGCTGTATGAAGTTGCTATGCTTGCTGAATTGAATAACAAGTTGAACTTGCAAATATGAATTATCCATGCAGAGTTTTGAATATTTACCTTTGCTGGTTAATTTTACGATTCTTTAATAACTACCATGCTCACAGCAGGGTCATTCCACGTCAGTTCAACCACACCATGACACCCATAGTCTCAGATCTTGATGAAACTTGGTGTATTTGTTCCTTTTATGGGTTTAAATAAGGAAAAGAAATTTTTTTGCTTTATCTTAATTGGTTTAAGTTTTATAGCTTATTAAAGATTTGGTAATTTCATGTTTTTTTTCGATCAAGCGGAAGAATCGCAATTTGTTCTTTTATAAAGAACAATTTTTTTCTCCCTTATTTATCAACCAATGTTGATGAAATTTTTTATGAGTATGCTTTAATATATAAGGAATACAGAAAAAAATAAATTAAACCAGCAAGTATTTGCACATGGCCAGAAAAAAATTGTGAAATATTATTTTGAAATTTTTTTTAATGAAATACAGAGTTCCACTTCAAATGGATTATCATCATGAGGGAAAAGGATAATCAAATTTTTTTTTATTATTATTGCTCTAAAAGATGTATTCTACAACATGAAAAAATAAAATAAATGGCTTTTTGCATCCTTCATTATTTTTTCTGACTTCAAATTTAAAATTTCCAATTCCTGCATTTTCTTGAAATCGCTAAATTAGAAGTTCCAATTTCAGTAAAATTATGCAAAAATTTGAACTAAAATGTTAATATAAGTACAAATTTTGAATAAACATCATAAAATACAAAAATTTTCAGCAATTGTTTTGAGTTTTAAAAAAACCCACGATCCTTCGTCAGGAAAAAGGAGTACGCACGAGTACTGCAACGAAAGCAGCAATGCAGAAAATGTTACTTGTCAACTAATTTCAGTTTAAAAGATCTTAATATATATATATATATATACATAATTTGTTGATTTTGCAATCATTTATACTTTTTCAAAAACACACTTTGGTGATGAAGACAAATAGTTTTTAATTCACAACTTAATTCTGTCCTCAATTTTAAGAGAGTTAAATCAGTTTCAAATAGTTTATCAAGAGGTTGCAAGGTTTTTTTCCTAACATGGTATAACAAATGACAATCACTTTGAGTCATTTCTCCTGCACTGCCCTTCTCATTTTTCTAATATACTATAACATTCAAAAAATAATTAACAACAATTCTTTTCAAAATAGTATAGCCTCAATAATGCATGTTACACATGCAATAGCTTGTGACTGACTAATTACAAGATGCCAAGTTTTGTCTCTGCTACTGAGTAAGCTCACTTGTTTAACCCTTTTAACGTTCACTACTTAATTTATTTTAAAAATTACTAAACTAATTTTTAAAATGGCTTTTTGACGCGTAGCTGATCATAAATATTTAAAAAATAATAAAATTAGCATTGTTCCTTTTCGAGAATTTTTGGTTTGAAACATCTACAAGTTAACCTTATTAAATTCAAATAATATTTAATAAATAAAACACTTTGTAAGTAAACATTATCGACTACAAAAACTCGTAAAAGTTGTTTCAGGTGAAAATAATAGTCCAGCTCTTCATTAAATGATAAAAACTAGACATGAGTGCATCATGAAACCAGCAGTTCGCACCCGCACACACTAAGAAACGTCAAGTAACTTATGCATTTAGCTTCCTTTTCCTATGAAGCATTATTTGTTAAATTTTGGAATAGTGCTGTTATCTACAGAGCAGAGAAAAGGAACAAAAGTTTAAAACCTGATTAAAACAAGGGAGAGATAATAAAAAATCTGCTGCATAAAAATTGTTAAATTATGTGAAATGTTTGGTTTCACTGCGAAACCAATGATCATTAAAGGGTTAAGCATGTCAAACAAGATTTGACTTATTCAGACATCTAAACATGTACCTACACAGTAGACAGAACATCACTTAATTGTCTTGTTGCAACTTGAATGGTTTGATTGTTTACAATAAGATTAAAATTTGAAATAGCAGTGAGTAGTAAAATGATTAAAATTTAGATCTTGTTTTTTAAAAAAAATTAAATTTTAATGCAAATTTCTATTAATTAGAACATTTAATATTAATTTAGAAACTTTTTTGTTTGTTTGTTTTGAAATTTCAATTTAGATATAATTTTGTTGATTCAATTTAATAGCATTTATGTATGTATCTTTCTGTACATGTTAAATTAACATTCTTAAAAACTACTGTTATTTTAATCATACATCACCTAATTATGTAATTCAATTTTTCATTTTATTTCAAAAACCTTTAAACTGAAATTAGTTGATAAATAACATTTTAATTCAAATTTTTGTAATTTTTTACTAAAATTGGAACTTCTAATTTGGCGATTTCAAGAAAATGAGGGAATTGGAAATTTTAAATTTGAAGTCAGAAAAAATAATGAAAGATGCAAAAAGCCACTTATTTTATTTTTTCATGTTGTAGAATACATCGTTTAGAACAAGAATACAAAAAAAATTGTTTGATTATCCTTTTCCCTCATGATGATAATCCATTTGGATTGAAACTCTGTATTTCATTAAAAAAAATTTTCAAAATAATATTTCAGGATTTTTTCCTAGCCATGTGCAAATACTTGCTAAGTTAATTTATTTTTTCCTGTATTTCTTATATATTAAAGCATACTCATAAAAAATTTCATCAACATTAGTTGGTAAATAAGGGAGATAAAAATTATTCTTTATGAAAGAACAAATTGCGTTTCCTCTGCCTGATCGAAAAAAAAACATGAAATTCACAAATCTTTAACTCGCTGTAAAACCTAAACTATTTAAGATAGAGCAAAAATATTTCTTTTCCTCATTTAAATTCATGAAAGGAACAAAAACACCAAGTTTCGTCAAAATCTGAGACTATGGGTGTCAAATCATCTTTTTTTTGGTTGATTTGACATGGAATGACCCAGCAGCCAGTAGAGTATTTAAATATGATGCCATTGAGTTAAGCAAATAACAGTGTTAAAGAAAATGTGATTCTCTTTGTTTTTCTTATTCATAAGAATTTAAGAAATGTAAAAATTAACTTGAGTATCCCTTCCCCTTCATTTAAAAAAGACAGAGAAATTAACTAATACAAATAATCTTTTCTGTCGTAATGGTTTTAAGTTATTTTTCAGAATTGTGGAATTTACATTCTCCTGTGATTTCTATATGCTTATTATACAAATAATATATTTATATAATTCTATTTAACAATACCTGCAAACTTTTATAAACATCATTTATTTATCAAAATTGTTTTAATGTATCAACTGTTATATTGTGTTTATTTAAAATAAATGGCAGTAGTTCATCCATTTCAGGTTATCTAGGTAGTTAAGTAATTTTAGAAATATAAGTTGGTCCATCTCATATTTTTATCTTAATTCACTTTAGGATTGTTTATTTAATAAGAAAAGGGATCATAAATGCATTATCTAGAAGGGAGCATTACAGAGTAGAAAGGGGAAATCAGAGACTGATTTGAATACCATTGCAACAAATAATAGTGCAGAAAAGCATTGTATGCTCTCTAGATGTCTTTAAAAGAAAATATAATATACAATAATTTTTTCCTTTTTATATTTTGTAAAAACAGAGAAAAAAAATCTTTAATAAAATGTTTCTACTTAATTCAGCTTTATGCAGTTACAATAAACTTTTCTTTAAGGGTATTTTCAAATTTTTAATATTTAACAGCTGAAACACATTCTCTTCAATTGCTACTCATTTGTGTTAGGAAATTATTCTTTATAATAATATAGCATTTCATATTGAAATTTTCACTTTACCCTGGGAGAAAAGGTTGAGAAAATGTAATAAAATCTGTTTTTATTTAAAAGTCATGTACATATTATTATACCACATAGCAGCATCGAAATAACTCTTCATATCATAGTTAAAAACTTATTGTAGTATAAAATAAAAATTTATTTACAATAAAAAATATATAAAAGCCCAATTTAAAAACATTATAAACAAGTTAGTCATTTCAGCTCTAAATCAACCTTCATCCATAAAACGTCACAAACCTTTTTCAAATCAAAACTATCTCGGAGAGACCAAATGCTGGTGGGTACAGGCTGTATGTGACTCCAGAACAAAATGTTTATTTTATTATTCATGTTAGATCTTGCTTTTTCGGTATGCTATCATGTATTTATAGCTGTTAGATAATCCCCACCCCTTTTTCTTTCTCTTCTGCAATGCTGACATATTTATCATATCATTACATCAGAGTTCCTCGGAACTCTGTTAACTGCTCCTACCAATATGATTAATCATGCTAGTCATTATTCAAGATCTAACATCTTCAGGTAAAAGTAAGTGATGGTTTTGACCATTGTAGGTACTCTTCAAACAACTTGATAATGGTAACATCACAAGCACAACAGTTACACTCTAGTAATAAAAACATCAAAAGAGAATTAGATATTCCAGAGGTACTATTTTAGCTTCATTCAAAGGAGAGAGTTGTAGCTTTCTAAAGCCACCTTCTAGGATGATGGCCAAGCCATACATGTTTGAACGAGAGGCTAAGGGCTTAACATTTTTAAAATCAGGAATGTAATTGGTGTCTAAAGAGTGATTAGCCCCTTCCTTTTCACTCCCGTGAAATTGACGGGGTGAAGTTTAGCTCTCTGTTTCTCATGCCCGTGATATTTCCGGGCTGGAGTGTTCAAAAGTAACACACTAAAAAGGTTTAAAAATAAACCATTTTTGATGCCCAGAAATTTTTTTATTTCTTATTTTGCACTCTAGATGAAAGTAGCAGACTATTTAAAATGTAATTGGAGATAGTTGGTTTATTTTAAACTGTCAGCACTATCCAATTTGAAATATTTGTAAAACTTATTTTGTAATCTTAGCTCAGTTAGGCTTTTGAATGTACATGTTTTTGTGCTCTGTGGTAAAATATATTTTTTAATATTGTTGTATACATTATGGAGTAAGAATCACAAATAGACTTTGATTCTAATTTTAGTATCTGAGAGTGATTTGAAAATAAGTGATACATTTGAAAGTCCGGATAGCGAATTTGAGAATAGTGTATTATATGTATAGTGTTGTATTATATGTAAAATTCTTTTTTTTAATGTTTAAAACACATATCTTTTATTTATTTTTATTTTTCCCACTTACTGGAAAACGAATATATAGTCATAATAACCCTGATTGTTTTTTTTTTCTGCAAAATTAAATTTTCTTGATTTTGAGCTAAAAAAAATTCCAAAACTTAAAAATGAATACAGATATTGTTCATACATTTTATTTTGGACAATTTTCATGAATAAAAAAAATAGGCACATTTTTTTACTGTTTTCTTGAAAAGAATAAAATCATTAAGGGGTTAACAAGTTTATATTTAAAATCACCAGATTTATAGGGGCATTTATGTTCTTTAATTCTGATATCACTGGCTCTGCTTGTTTCGCCTATATATGTAGAATTTCAATTTTTACAGTGGATACAATAGATAATAACAATATGTTTAAGAGGAGGAATAACAGCTTTAAACCTAGAAAGTAAATTAGTGATACACAGTCGGGGTTTTAATAGAGATATATATTATTATTAACTGCTTTTAGTAATTTAACTGGGCTCTTTGAAATACCATTATCAGGGTGCGATATTGGCGAGTGGAAATTTTACTGTGGCGAGTAAAATTTCAGTCTAAATGTAGATAGAATTCTTACAGTATATACCAAAAATAAAAAAATTAAAAATTAACGATTTAAAAACTTAAAATGATGCTAATCTTAAGTAAGGGGCCCAGACATCCTCTTTTTAAGAGGGCAGTCTTCTTTTTCAACACTCTGCCCTCTTAAACGAAAAAAACATTACAAGACTAAAAAAAGTCTTCTTTTTTATGTTTTTCAACCTCTGTCCTCTTTTTCAAATGAAAAGGATTTAGTCCTTGATTTCAAAAATTTTGCAAAACTGGGAAGCTCAATTGGCTGTTGGCTGTATCGAATGGTGAACACTAACTTTTTTTGTGATAGACTCGCAAAAGAACAACTTTTTAATAAATTTGCCAAAGCATATTATGGTTTATGTCTATTTAGAATCTTCGAATCACAAAGAAATAAAAATATTCCCTATATTTTTATGTTTCTTTGATCCAAAACACGGAATCACTATTAAAATTGTCATGAAATCAATAAAATGGTGGTGCTCCGATTGATACACGGTGGGTTGACATGTTCTCACTTTTGCATGAATAATATTCCTGATAAAAATAGGTCTATCAGTGACCGAGAGGTTCTGTCCTCAAAGCTGGTAGACATGAGGCGCTGGGTTCAATACCCAGTTGCAGTTGTTGGCTTAGCCGTTAGGAGTTTTCTGTAGTTTTCTCAGATACTAGCATAAATATGAGCTAGGACCTCTTAGAAAGACCCTGCGGAGGACTCTCCTACTCAGGCCTACAGCCCTACTGCAGACCACCACCTCACAAAAGTACGCAAAAGTTAGTTGAATTCATTTTATGTCCTCCTGGCAAAAACGCTTCCACAAAGCGACTGTTTTTTTTCAATGAACAAAATGTAGACATGTGAAAAAAAATCTCCTTTATATACCCACGTTAAAAATGTATCTATAATAATAAAAGAAGATGTCTCTCTGTCTGTCTGTGCATCTATACGTTCAGCCCCTACTGAACGCAGAAGTACCAAATTTGACATACGGGTGCTCAGAAGCCTTCCCGAGTTGATAGTGAAAAAGAATTTAAAAATTTTAATTAGTTCCGGAGATATTAATTAAAACATCGACCAATGTCAAATTAAAAAGTGAGCGGATCGTAATTATTGCCCTTGTAGAATTAAGCGTGTTCCTCAATAGAGAAAGCAGAGAGAGAAAAATTTCGTGGGTTTTTCTAAAGCGATCGCTGCCGATCTGTTGGAAATATCGAAAATACACCTGTACCACAAGAAAGAGCATTTATTACCGATTCTTACGGTACAATTAAAAAAAAAAAATACAGATTTTTTATATTTTTAAAAAACTTTTAAAAAGGGTCGAAAATTTCTCTTTTTCTCGATCATCTTTTTTGAAACACCCTGTACGACCGAGTAACTGTTCCATTTCTTAACAACTGGTATATTTAAAAAGGACATTTAATCCTCTTTCGAACCATATAAACATTTTTACAAAATACGGATTAGCAATCCATATTTTTAGATTTTACGAAACATCGATTTTTTCACAAAACATTTTATAACTCAAAAGCGTTTAGAGATAAATCATTTTTTTTTTTTTTTTTTGTATATAGATCTTGCTTCAACAATTCAATTCTCAAAAGATTGAGAGAAAATTTCAAAAACTGAATGAGTTATAATTTTTTTAATTTTCAGTATCCCTGCAGTTTTCGATGAAATTCTGAATCGACGTTTCTGAAACTCTTGCGTTTGTCGTTCGAACAACAGTGGGGTTTTTTGTTACCATGGCAACTTTGCAGACGATATTTTGAAAGTAGAACGAAAAAGAAATAAATATCTTTTACTGTCACATGTTTTTGGACTGCGATAAAAATTTCAAATTTCAAAATTCTTCAAAACTTGGAGAATAAACAAAAATTTACATTTTAATTTACATTTTAATTGCAAATTACATTTTATTCTGATACACGTATTTCAAATTCTAATTATGATTAAATTATTTTTAATAAATCATTCGAAAGATATTTTAAAGTACTTTTATATTATCGAAAGTGGAATGGGTTTTTTTGTTACCATGGCAACTTCGCAGGCGATATTTTGAAAGTAGAACGAAAGAGAAATAAATATCTTTTACTGTCACATGTTTTTGGACTGCGATAAAAAATTTCAAATTTCAAAATTCTTCAATTTTGCTCTATCGTGCACAAAACTTACTATACACCTTTAACTTGGAGAATAAACAAAAATTTACATTTTAATTGCAAATTACATTTTATTCTAATACGCGTATTTCAAATTCTAATTACGATTAAATTATTTTTAATAAATCATTCGAAAGATATTTTAAAGTACTTTTATATTATCGAAAGTGGAATTGGAGATTTCACCCGATTTACACGTTTCGAGGTTTCCTGATTAGGTTTTATTTGGTATCTCAGCTACTAATTAAAATACATCATTTGAAAGGTTTGTTGATTTGGAATTAAACAGTTCTAAAACCGGGATAAGGCGCCGCAGGTGCCACCGAGCGGGATTTCTTCAAATTTGTTTGTGGCAGATTTTAATGAAAAAGTTACACCTTCTTATAATTTTGCCTTCCTAATCCTTTTGTGATTCTTATTGAAAAGTTAAGTATTACTACATAAATTAAAAACATCAATATCCAGTCTGACAATGTTTATCTGAATTATTATACTGAATTGAGTAATAAAAAAAGGGTTGCTGCCTAGTAAAAATAATTATAAGATAAAAAAACTTTTTAATACCATGTTTTAAAATTTTTTGTTGAATCTTAGCTATAGAAACTACATTAGCACTTTATCAATGTGTATAAAATTTTTAAAGTGGTAATGACGTCAATTTTTGTGAGATGCATAATTTAACTTTTTCCATTTTTTTTTTAATGTTTACATTTAATTAAATGTATTTATTTTTATGTCGAAAGAATATGAACTCGTAAATTTTTTTGGCAACAATTAAATTATAGCTAATATTTCAATGGCTATTTTTAAAGCTATTAGTAGGTTATTTATTTATTTATTTTTTTTCATATTTTAATTAATTAAAAGAAAACTAATAAAAAAATTCAAAAATCGGGCTTCGAAGTATTGTGTTGCCATTGGGTTCCAAGCTATTCTGAAAGTTTCAAATGTCTAGCTATTAGGGAAGTTAGTTAAAAATCAATTGCAAGATTTGTACCGGACAAACAAGAATATAAATTAATAAAAACATGGTAAAAATAATCCTAAATGTTGATGTAATCTAAAATTATGCAGTTAAAATATTATATATTAAAAACAAATTATTTATGATTTTCCTTTTTGTATTTTCCAACTTTTTAAATTTTTAGGACAAATTGATGGACAAGAAATTCTTGCTTCTCTTGTACAGTTTAATCCTGCTCCTCAAAGATTTAGACCACCTCGTCCCTCACCTATAGGTATGAGACGTCCACCTCTGCCATGGCGAAGAACTCCACCTCCTGCTCGCATAAGAGATATGAGAAATCGGAGAAGGTATATAATTATTTTGAAGTAAAAACTTTTTTAGGTGCAGTGCATACAGAAGAATTGATCCAGCTTTTAATTTTTGGGGCCCATTTTTATAAAATGAAAATATTTTTGTTTGAAAAATAATATCATGTAAACCTTTTATTTTCACAGTCACTTTACACATTGTTTAATATCAAATTAATTGTGTTTCTTTAAATTAAGTAGAGTAAGTCATTGGAAACAATACTGAAAACAGAAAAACTTTATAGACGGATCATTTTTATAAAACTAAATTTCATGAAAGGACTTTTTTTATGAATTTGCATTTTGGAAAGAGGCCCATTTTATAAAGTTGAATTTCTTAGAGAAGCTCATTTTGAAAATTTGAATTTTGTGAAGGGGCCATTTCTATAAAATTGAATTTTGTGAAGGGGCAGCTGAATGGGCCTCGATTTCTATACATGGATTGCTGATACATTTCTTCCATCAGAGTGGATTCATCTGATCTTTGTGTGTGTGTTTATATATAAATATAATTATTTGCATATGAATAGTTAATAAAATGATCCTTTATGAATCTTATTTAAAAATTAAACTTGCATGTGGGGAAACTTATGGTAAAACTGTTATATTTTAAGTGAGAAAACTTCTTTAGGTGAAATACCTAAATATTTTAGCATCACGCTTATTTATGCAACAAAATCTGTGAATTGTCTTTTTCTTCCAAGCAAACAAATCTAGTAGAGGTTAAAGGTTTACCAAATCTAGAAAAAAAATATTATTACACACACACAAAAAAAAAAAAAAAATTGATATATTACAAGGTATGAGCGGAAATGCTTAAAAATGCACTTTCTGTGTTATAGAACTTTTTTAATTTACCAAATTTTAGTGCAGTGTATGGTATATGTACAAAAGACAATGTACAGGGTTACTTAAAATCAGTTGAATCCATTTCTGTCTACATGATGTAATTTATACAAATGCTTTTTAAATTATTTTATCTGTTTCACTGTAGAAGTTTTCACTTAGTTGTATGATCTTAAATACATGCGTTATTTTTCTGAACACATTTCTTAATTGTAATACTTTTTTATCATGATTTTTTAAAAAAATTAATCCTCTTTATGCAATTTACCTATGTAGTTACACAGGCCATTTAAAAGCATGTTACTAAATAACATCTTTTTCCTTGCAAATTTTATTGATACTAAAGACACAAAATTAAGAAAATGCTAAACATTTGATATCTAGACAATTATAATTATTATTAAAAAAGTAAAATTTTTAATTTTTGTAAAATTTAGTTAGTTTTAAAGAATTTTTAATATGCTTAATTGTATTACTATAATTTATCCTCTACATATGCAATTTTTTGTAGTGCTATGGCAATTGACGAAAAATATTTTTACAGTTTCCAATTTTCCCATATGGTATTCAACATTTTTTGACGGTTTAAACCAGTTTTTGACAGTTTACACCAGTTTTTGACACCTGTCATGTCAAAAACCAGTTTTTGACATCAAAAAACCAACCCTGACACAGACCAACTGCTAAAAACATGATTTTCGGATTCATTGGACCTCAAAGCGTGTAAATATAACAAAAACTCGGTTTCGAAAATTTGACCCAAAAACAATACTTTCTCTACCATATGGGTAAGAGAAAGTAATAATATAAAAACGATCTATCCCTTTTGTTTTAGAACTGCTCATCACTCATATTTTCTAATTGCTTTGTTGCTGCTGAAACAGACTTCTCTTATATGGAACAAGTAAAAACAAGCTTGATGAGAAATAAACTGACTGAGAAAAAAACTTTAAATTTCATGTTGATTTCGCTATAAAACTAAAATTAACAGAAACTGATGAGCTTTTGTGAAGTGCCATAAAAATTTTTAGTCACTTAAAGAAAAAAAAAATATTCAAATAATTTATTTTTGCATATTGTGTAATCTTCTCCTTTTTATCTATTTATTTATTTATTTTTCCATTTTGTAAGAGAATTGATTCATTCTTAATAGATTCATTCTACTGTAAATCTAGAAAATGTAAACTGTGTATCAGTTTAATGGATCTGAAAATATTTTTATTTATTTATTTTTAAATGAAAATGCAGACAGATAGTTGAACAAAGTCCTAAACACTGTTAAATTTTGATAGAAAATAAAGTGAGATTTAAAACTTAGTTTAAACTTCTATTAAAATACATTTAATTTAAAAATAAAAGTGACATACTTGTACTTCAAGTTTTTATTTTTAAATTAAGGTAAACGCACCAGTAGTGGACCTTGTACCAGTAGTGGACACTTTTAATTTTAAACTCGGAAAATAAGCTACCTAATAATTCTGAAGATTCAAACAATGTTCAGGAAGGGAGTTATAGTTTTCTACTGTTAAACCCTTTAACTAAAAATAATTCCGGCCATTAGTTTTAAAATAATGTTAGTTTAACTAAAAAAATTTGCACTTTTTTTGATTTTTGCCGTTTTCTTCTTATCACTTTGAACAAAGAAATGAAATTTTATTTGCTCTCTCTCTCTGCTTATTTTTAACTGATTTCTTCTACCTTTTGTTTTCATATGATTAAAATAAGTATGCAGAATTTTTTTCTTTTGCGGTTTTTTAAAACTTGTAGTAACATAGTATTTTTATGGGTGTCCACTACTGACCAAAAAATGTCATCATGACCAATAGTGGACAGCCCTGTCTATTACTGGTTCTTGTGACTTTTAAGGTCAGATCCAGTAGTGGACACAATTCTCTAATCTCGCAATTTTAGAGTTGAATTCAGTGTTTTTAAACGTCACTCTAAAGCTAAGCATTTAGCAATTGGCGCCAGTCTGGGACTAACTCCTAGGAGGGTAAGGAGACATGCTATCACAATTTTGATCTTCTGTGGAGAAGGTGGATCCCATTCTTTCCCAAATTTAGAAAACTGAACAAAATGAAAATTCGCTTGAATCATGAGATAATCTTGGGACATTTTAATTTTTTTATTCACATTTCTTTTTTGGAGTTCAATATTGGTCTTGTTGGTTAAGTTCGGTTCCCATTGAAACATCGACATTGAAATAGCATAACTACGGTCAGTATTTAGAGGGTTGAGCATGAGTGAATTTTATGTCGCACTAGTGCTACACTATGGGCAGTTAATGACGGTCTGAAACTCACCCCCTAAGGATAGTCCAGAGACATTTGATAACCCTCAAAAGTTTAGCTTTGATGGGAACATGAGGACATTGCTGCCATGAGGAGAAAATTGTGATGGGATGTCTCCTGACTCGCCTTACTAGTGATTCCCAGACTGTCTCTAAAAACCAATAGTGTAGCACTAGTGCGACATAAAATTCTCTCAAATTTCAGCCCTAAATGTTGGCCCCAATGGGGATTCATGTATGTGAGGACAAACTGCTAAAACGGGCCTGTTCCCAAGACATAGAAACGTTTAGTCACCTTAATTTTAAAGCAAAAATTTAAAGGGGGTCCACTACTGGAACAAAAAAGGATTCACTACTGTGTTTTTAGTGTGTCCAGTACTGACTCACTTTAAGCTCTCCAGATTTTTGATTTTTTACATATATAAATGAAACAATTAGCAATTTTCATAATGCAGTCGGGTTGAGAAAGAGTTAGTAAAGGTGTGAAATATTAATATTTTTTCAAACTCTAAAATTTAGGAAATACACAAAAAATAGCCGGAAAATGTTCTTAAAGCGTCCACTACTGGTGCGTTCGCCTTAATTGTAAAGTAAATTGTTTATACTGTATAATTCTAAATTATATTAATTTGTTATTTTTTACTATCTACAAACTTAGTGATTTTTTTTTTTTTTTTAATGTTTTAGCTAATAATTTCTTTAAAAAAAACTCATTACTGGATTTAATTTTAGATCACCTCCTCGATACAGAAGAAGATCCCGATCTCGTTCTCGATCTGCTAATAGGCGGAGAGGCAATAGATCTAGCTCTAGTTCTTCTCGCTAATTATGATTAACTTTTTCTCTTTATTCTCCCTATTTTTTTCTACAATAAACACATAAAAAAAATGTACTTTTATATAGAATAATTGTTTTCAATAGGAATATTTTCAGTCAAGTTTTTATGCTTGAGATCTTGTAATTAAAGTTATCATGCTGTAAAATAAACATTTTTGATGAATTCACATTATTGCATTTGTATTTTTGTATTTAATTGATTATAAGTCTTAAATCATATAGGTCATGAAAGTTTTTTTTTCCCCCCATCCAATCTACAATTTTGTATTGTTTCCAATTTTCTACACTATTTGAAATAATTTTTACAGGGTTGCTACGGTACCTGGAAAAAAGGAAAACCTGGAAAACTCAGAGAATTTGAAAATCTATTAAAAAACAAGGGAAACTCAGAGAATTTAAAAATTTATTGCAAAAACAGGGAAAATTCTAGGAATTTTGAAATTTTTTGAAAAAACATTGGAAATTTTTTTCATAATCAAATTTTTTTTATTATTATTTTAGTGCTTTATAATGAATCAATTATATTTTTTTCTCCAACTATAGTAAGTTAATAAAATTTATAAACCCTAAATATGTTCAATTGACTTGTAAACATGTTAGATTCTAATGCTACATGATTGTGTGTCATCTATTTTACTTCTAAAAGAGACAGGGAAAACTCAGGGAATTTTTTCTTTTTATTTGTGTAGCAACCCTGATTATATATATCATTAGCATACAGTTAAATTGAAGAAATTTTTATATATACAGGGTGTTCCAAGAGTCCCCCCCCCCTCCCCAAACTTGAAAATGTGTCGAAATTATGAAAAATAGCAAAACACGTGTTCAATGAATTCGAGAGGGACCTCTTTTGGTGTAAAAAGGTCGGGCCCGGAGAGGCTAGAGTCGCTAGGGAGGGCAACTTTAAAATTTCAAATAGGAAGGTATGTCTTATGATACATCCCTGGAAACTTCTCTTCAAAACAATGAATTTGATATAAATAGTTTTGCCCTATGTTGATTATTAATGGATATACAGTTGAGCCTCATAAATCCAGACATTTTTTGGGGGGTTTTAGTTTTATTTTTAAGACAAGATTTTGCTGTACCTTATTTTCACATTTCTTGTGGAAGGCAATTTAAAATCCTTTTTATTGAACACTGAATACATAAATATAGTTATAATTTTATGTATTTTTATACTGCTTGATTTTTAATTAAAGAATTCATTTTTTAAAAACAGGTAAGTTAAAAATGGAATGAAAAAAAAAAAAAAACTAGTATGTTGTGGCCACCACAAGACTTTCTTCTATATTTTCCTATACAAATTCACTCAGTAACAATATATTTAAAAAAAAAAAAAAAAAAATAAGTTTTTTTTTTTTTTTTTTCTTTTGTTAAAGGTTAAAAAAAATCGATAACTGTTATAAATTATCACAGATTTATAGTTCAACCATTTGTTTTAAGG
The DNA here is from genome assembly GCA_963930645.1 of Salticus scenicus. Taxonomy (NCBI): domain Eukaryota; kingdom Metazoa; phylum Arthropoda; class Arachnida; order Araneae; family Salticidae; genus Salticus; species Salticus scenicus. The sequence continues at coordinate 270,458,684 of OZ005648.1, forward strand.
GTATTGACGAGACCTTTCGAAAGATACCCATCTTGAAACTTTTACCCCCCCCCCCCCCCTGGGGGGTACTTTTCCCCCAGGGGGGAATCGATGCCCCCACATGCACAAAAATATTTTTACAGTTAACTACTACTATTATCAATAATTCATATTAATTTTACAATCACGAGTTTAAAATAATTCTCATTATGCACATTTATACGAAATTTTGTCCTATACTGCCATGTTAAAAGTTTACAAAAAATGCGATCACAGCGCCACCTGTTGAGCGATTGATCCCCAAATCTAATCAGCACCAGTTTATGTCAGGGTGCAACTAAATACCAAGTTTGGTTAAATTTCATTCATTGGTTCGTGAGATACAGTGTCCACAAAAATCGTGATACACACAGACAGACATTTTCTAAAAACTATCAATTCGTGTTCAGGACATCCCAAAACGTCTAAATCCATCAAAAAATGGGGGTCGAAAATTTTCACGAATCCAATACTTTCTCTATATTACATATAGAAGAAAGTAAAAATACCATTAGAGTAAAACAGCTTTAAATTGCTGAAATGTTTTTAAAATAATCTGATGTGTCACTTACACAACTTTCTCTTAACTGAAATTTAATACTATAAATACAGGTTAGAGATTAAGGAGTAAGATAACGAGTTCTGTTATGTAAACCTATGTTAAGGCAATTCAAATTAGGCTTCGGAAGACTTTTATATAACTAGTTCAGTGTGAGGAGGGGCTACTGCCCCCTCAAGCCCCTCGTTTCGTTACTGCACCTACATTTATATAAAATTTAAATCTGTTATTAAAATTAAAAATTCACTTAAAATTAGTCAGACAACTTTCGCACACAGCATTCCTTGAACCTTATCAATCTTGATCAAATTTTTCCAGCAACAAACTTATGCACTTCAAAATACAACATTTGGATCTCCTAAAATTATTTGTTTTTAAGTTATTCTAAGGGACACAAAGATCAAACTTTAAAAAACTTGACTTTGGTAATCAAGAAGCCTCAAAATGTGTAAATATACAATGAATAAGATTATGTACAGACCACATGGTGCACCTAAATATAATCCTGTAGTAATAATACATGGCCCAAACTGAAATACACTTCCATCAATTTGCAACTATTGTCGCACTTTTATCTAGTTCTTTTGTGTAGCCCTGTAAACAAACAGTGAATGATTTCCTTACCATGTTCTACATGAGACATGTTTTTACACATATAAAAAATATATATTCGTTTCAGTGCAGTCTATAGATGTTAAATTCTACTTACATGCAATTTCCCCCATAGACGTAATGTATTTGAATTCTCTTGGTACCCCTTATACACGAACCATGTGCTTGATCTCAACGAAAAGTTTAGTGTAACATCCTTATATGATACACATTTAGAATACCAAGTTTGGACTTTCTGCTATAATTTGTTTTTGAGATATGCTGATAACAGACACACAGACCAACCCTTAAAAGCATGATTTTCGGATTCAAGGGACCTCAAAACGCATAAGTATAACAAACTTACTTTCAAAAATTTGACCCAAAACCAATACTTTCTCTACCTTATGGGTAAGAGAAAGTAAAAATCAACACAAAAATTACTTTGTTTTCTGTAGTTTTATTTGAATATTTTTTAATGAATAAATAGTTTATTAGCACTTATTTAGCAGGCATTATCAGTTGTCTATAACATTTTAGTTTAATGTGTTTATATTTTAATTCTAAATTAAGTCTATTGTATTTCTATTTTATAACTTAATTTACCAATTTGATCGTCGTTTATTTTCACTAGCATAAAAATTGCATTTAGTATGTAATTATAATATAAGATTTTTAATAAATCTCTAAAATCTGGAATCGCTGCAGTCCCATCGATTCTGGATTTTCGAGGTTCAACTGTACTTGAGTTTTTAGACTTTTTAAATGCGTATTTTATATTTATGTATCCCTTTTAATAATTCTTCCAATACAAGACTATTTATATCAAATTCATTGTCTTGAAGAGACGTTTCCCGGGAGGCATCACAAGACATAATTTCCTGTTTGAAATTTTAAAGTTGCCCTCCCTAGCGGCACTACTAACACCCCCTTGCACGGGCATGTATCTACAGAATGTACATTGTTTCGAAACCACCTTGGCGGCGCTTTTATTTGGCGAAAAAATGCTTCATGTAGACTAAATGATAAACAATCACAAGAAATTCTTTTTTCATCGTATTAAAATAAGACACGAAAATAAACAAACATTTTGCATTATATTTATCATTTGTATTAAAAAGTTATTTAAAAGAAGAAATTAGTTGCATCATAGATTGGTATTTAACAAAACCTTAGCTTAAATTCATTACAATTATTTCTGCAAGAGAGCAGAAAGGATTTGTTTCTCTTCAAAGATTTATTATTAACCCTCTCGCTGCACATCCCGTGATTTCCACGGGGAATGTAGAAGTAGCAAAATTTGCGCAACCCACGATTTCTGCAGGGATGCATTTTTTGCCGTCTATTTAACTATGCCTTTCCTGAAATGAGAGGAAATCGCAACGTGGAAGCACCCCCTGTTGAGTGATATAGTCCAAAAGCTAATCGGAACTAATTCAAACCAAAGTCCAACCAAATATCAAGTTCAGTTAAATTAAGTCCATTGGTTCATGAAGTACAGTGTTCGAACTCAAAAAGACAGATATTTTCTAAAAATAGTCAAATTGAGTTCAGGAATTCTCAAAACATGTAACTTCATCAAAAACCAGAAATCTAAAAAAAATTTTAAATCATATCATAGATGTGATTTTTCCGCCAATTGGCGGAAATCCGCCAATTCGCTTTGCAAAACTAAAATTCCAGTAATTGGTTTGATAAAATGAAAATTCCGCTTTGAAATTTCCTTCCATATTCAAAATTTCACGCCCGGATTTATGCCGCTCTCGTCCCGCGATTTTCTCTCATCCTTCCTTCTCTCAAGTGAGAGAGAGCACTTCATTCTCCTCCATCGGCTGTGGCGCATGCGTGCTACGCACCTTCTCTCCCCGCGCTGGCCACGCCTTTTCGTCGGCTCCCCGCATCGCTGTTTACTTTTTCTACTCCAGGAAGCGTCCGATATTGTGTGCATGATTTGAAATTTCAGCGGTCTCGTGCTCGTCATGCTTCCGTTAGGGTTAACTCGGTAAGATCTCGCCGTTCGTAAATAAATAGCAGTGTTACGTTTTCATTATGTCTATCATCGAAAATTGTGATACTGTGAAAGTGCGTGATATAGACAATACTGTTAAAAATAAATTCCGCTGGGATTGGTTAGAGAAAAAAGTATCGTTACGCTTAAAAAATGGTGATGTAGTAAATGTAGCTTTGTCTGATTCCATACGAAAAATCGACCTGCCAGGCAAAGCAAAATGTTTATTTTGCAATGACATCATTGATTACGGAGGAAGAGGATGCAGCACATTATTAAGACATATCTCTTCAGCCAAACATGTCAAAACTGTTGAATTAAGAAAAAGCAATTATGGACTAAACACTACTTTTGCTTCTGCAACTTCCCAGCTTCAAACTTCTAGTTCAGAGACGAAACCTGCCATTCCTATATCTGCTCGTGTTGTGACAGCACAAGCAACTATTCTGGCGTTTATGGCAGAAAATAATTTACCTTTTACACTGGCTCCGCGCTTGATTGAACTGTCGAAAGAACTATCCAGAGATAACAAATCCCTATCAGCATTGTCTATGGATAGAACTTCAGCATCAATGAAGATGCAATATGGACTGGCAAAAACATTCCTTGAAGAAACAGTTGGTAAGCTTCAAAATTCACATTTCTCATTTAATATTGATGAAGCAACAAGCAATAATTCAATGAGGGTCTTAACAATTCTAGTTAGTTACTATTCAGAAGAATTAAAGCAAGTTGTAATTGAACATCTCTCTTCAATAAATCTGATTTCTGTAAATTCTGAAAATATCTTTAATGCTATTGATACTGTAATGAGTGAAAATAACATCCCTTATGCAAATCTGATGTCTATTTTGATGGATTCCTGTGCCGTCATGAGAGGATCAAAAAGTGGGCTTGAAACTCGCATTCGCCAAGAAAAGGCTCCACATCTTCTAGACGTAGATGGAGATTCATGCCATCATATTCATAACGCCACGAAAAAATTTTGCAGGAAGTTTGATTATTTTATTGAAGGTTTCTTTACAGATTTGAATAATGATTTTAGGTGGTCAGCAGAATTGAAACAGTATTTAAACCAAATATGCCATTGTTTTGGTATTTGTTTTTCTGCACCCCAACGTTATTTGAGCCATAGATGGCTGTCTTGCTATGATGTTGCAATAGAAACACTACAGATGTGGGATGTTCTAACATGCTTTTATTATGCATATTTACAGTTAGATGACTCAGTCACATACCAGTCTGTAGTTTTAGCTATCTACAAAAAATTAGGAGTTAATACTGAAGATGTGAAAAGAATCCAAGGCATTCTAAAGAAAATCAAACCATCTACTAATGAAGGAAAGGAGAGAAGATTGCGAATATTAAACAAAATGTTCTACTGTAGAAAAAAAACTTTACTGATATTGCAAGTATACACTGCAGTCTTACCTTTATTAAAAGAATATGTTGCCTTGTTCCAAACAACTGAACCATCAATACATACTTTGTATGCTGCGCAAAAAAAATTGTTTAAAACATTTCTTTCGTACTTTATCAAGCCAGAAGTTGTAAAGGATTTAAGTGGAGAAGATATATCCACAAAAAGATTCATTACTGAAAAGAATATCCTAAAAGATAAGGAACTTTTTGTTGGGGGCAGTACCTTGTCTACGGTGAAAAAATGTAACAAGACTATATTGGATGAGTTTTATCAACAGTTAAAATCTGCCTATATAGCTTGTGGCGTATATTTACAGAAGAAGTTACCCTTGAGAAATCCGTTTTTAATAAGTGTTGCTGCCTTAAATCCATCATCTAGAGGACAGACTATTACCCTTAAAAGGCTTGAAGAATTGCCATCAATAGCTAAAAATGTATTAGATGATGCAGAATTGAATTTATATATGTCAGAAATTAGAGTTTACCAGTTTTGTGATTTACCATCACCCCTTTCTTCAAATAAGTGTTTGAGTTTCAATGAATGGTGGAATGAAATATTCAGCTTAGGAGAATTTCCTGCATTGTCGAAATTAGTAAAAGCCCTGATAAGCTGTTTCCATGGGCCTGTAGTTGAAGGCAGTTTCAGTACAATGAACCATATTATAGATCCAAGATCTGGTAGGCTCAGTATAAAAACATATGCTGCAGTACAGACTGTAAAATATAGCTTAAGATCCAAGAAAACCTCAGCTGTAAAATATTTTCACAGGGAAAATTTCCTTAGAGATAATGTGGATGCAAAACTCATAAGAAATATGAGTTCTTCGTCTAAAAGATACAGAGAAGAAAAGACAGAGTCACCTAAAAACAAGAAAAAATTGAAAATTCAAACAAAGAAAGATGGCCAAAGCTCTAATAAAAAAGTTCAATCTTTGGCTCTTAAAAAATTTCAAGAGCAGAGAAGAAATAAAATATTAAAGAAAAAAGAACAATTGAAAAGAAAGATTCAAGTTCAGAAAAAAATAAAGAGCATTTGTCAAAATAAAACAAAACCTATTGATAAAATCGAAACAACTTCTACTACAATGACAAATGTTTCCAGCATAAAAAACCAAAAAGAAATGTGGAAAAATTTTTTTAATGCAGCAGCATCTAAAAAAAAATCTTCCTGAAAATTTACATATTTTATATGTAATTTTTGTGTGTAAATATATATATATATATAGATTTTTTTTTTTTTTTTCTTTAAGTAAAATTTGATTTTTTATTATTATTGAATTCTCTTCATATAAGTTTTATTTTTGCCTGGCATACCCACAGTATTATTTTCAGTAATAATCTCTCTTAAAAAAGCAGTGATACAATTTGAAAGAGAACTAAGTTAGGTTATAAGAATAGAAAATTTTAATATGTTAATATAATACTTCTTCGTGTCAAAGACAGAAAGAAGATAGTCACTAAAAAGGAAGAAAGAAAAAATTCTAATAAAAATTTATGAAAGCTTTTGCTCTCCATGAATAATGGATAAAATACTGTAAAGCTGCCCAAGAAATCATCAACAATTCTTAAACTTTTTAAAGACTGGAAATGCTGTAGAAAATCCAAACATTTTGTATATATTGAATGGGTTAAACTGTGCCTATTAATTTTTCTCATTTGAGTATAAAGGAGAGAAGGTAATATATTTTGAAATTTTATTTTTATGTATTTAATGTTAATACTTATCTTATGTTGATGCTGAAATATATTTAAATGATAAAAACATGCATGAAATTTTAAATTTTAATGAAAAAAAAGGAACAAAGGCAAAAGTTTAAATCTTTGATCCAAAGAAACATGTAAAAATTATATCAAAATTTGTTTAAAATTAAATTATTATAAATATTTAAAATTACTTTAATTTACACTAACAGGGAAATAGAGCCTGATAACCGCACAAGCCCCATGATATATTTGAGGGACAAAAATATTTTACTAATGGTTAAAATATATTTTCTAAATCTTTCTTTTTTTCTCCTAACTCAACTGTGGTTAAGCTGATTAAAGGTAATTTTAGTTGTCTTTGGAGCCCAAAACAAAAGCACATTTTTATTTATTTATTTTTTTGATTAAATAAAATTTGTTGGTCTGCTTTTTCGCTTGTCAAAACATATGGTATGTTATGGCAGGCTTTTATTGGCGGGGGGGGGGGGGGGGGGAGTCTAAATTCTTAAACATTTTCAGCCAATTTACTGGCTGAGTAATCACATGTATGATCATATACTTTCTTCTTATGTAGGCAAAAGATAGAATAATAAATCCATTTAAAAAATAATAATAAGTATTTAATTTCAGTTAACTGAAGTGCAAGGAAATCTCAAACTTGTAAATTCAGCGAAAACCGGAAAATTGAATTTTTTTTTCGGATCTTCTACTTTTCTCTTATTTATGCAGAATCTAGTAATAAATCCACTTTTATAAAAATAAGTAGTCAATTTCAGTTAATTGAAATGCAAGGAAATCTCAAAACGTGTAAATTCATTGAAAACTGGAAATCAAAATTTTTTCTGAATCTTATACTTTCTTCTTATATATGCAGTAATAAATCCATTTTTTAAACAATAAGTAGTCAATTTGTATATGTGTATAAATAAAGAACATTTTTTTTTTTTTTCTTTAAATTTCTGAAGAATTGTCATCTGTCGGTCAAATCAACGTCTTTTAATTGAACATGCGCCCATCTTCTATGCTTTGAGGTCAACTGTGTTGCCATTCGCGAGACACCATGTTGAGATTTTATCCTTGCCAAAAGAAAAAATCGCCAAGGTGGTTTTGAAACAATGTATGTTCTGTAAATAAGTTTCCCGGGCCCAAACATTTTTGGGCTAAGTATGTCTTGTGATACATCCCTGGAAAGGTCTCTTTAAGATAATGAATTTTATATAAAAAGTTTTGTCCTGCAATCATTATTAAAGGGGCTATATAAGTATAAAATTCACATTTCAAAAGTCTAAAAACTCATGTATTTTCCTTAATAATATCATCGTAGGGCAAAACTATATATATCAAATTCATTGTTTTGAACAGGAGCTTCCAGGGATATAAAACAAGACATACCTTCCTATTTGAAATTTTAAAGTTTCTTTCCCTTGTGATGGTTAGTTTTTCTTACTTTACTTTCAAAAAATGGGCGGAATTTAATTTGTAATTGGAACCAAATCAATAGATTAGGTCAAAGGAGGTTTAGTGTAAATATGTACATATTATTTAATTATTATTATTATTATTATTTTTTTTTTTTTTAGTTCTCTCTTCACTTTTCATTAATCCAGATACTTATTAATCAAGAATCAATTTAATTAAGTAATTGAATTTGGTATAGCCCACTTTCGATAAAACTAATGTAAATACTTACTTGCCTTGTGATTTTTAATATACAAAAACATTTTTTCTCTATGACTCTGTTTAGTAAATTTTTAGATCCTGGCAAAAAATACTTTGCTTCACAGCAGTATTGTGCCCGGTACAAGGATATTTATAGGGATATCCTTGGATCGACATCCAGTTACCTATCATCTCCTCCTCCTTTACTTCAATTTAGAACATGCGGTTCTAATAGATGTAAAACTTGCCCTATGGCCTCTCACACACAATTGAATAATAATCAATCTTTGGTTCCATTTTGTCAGGCATACAATGTTATTTATAAAATCAGTTGTGGTCATTGTAAACTTAGTTATATTGGTGAAACTTCAACTCCTCTACATTTACGCATTAATCAGCATCGATCAGATTCTAAAAACCTTTCAGCTGCACCTTCTAAATCAACTATAGAATACAGAAACTATAGAACACTTTAAATCACATAATTTTAATTCATGTACCATAGAGATTGTAAAAATTCAGAAAAATAAAAGTGAGTGTCTATTTCTTGAATCAAAATTTATGCAATATTATAATACAATTTATCCATATGGCCTAAATTCCGAATACTTTAGTAAAACTATTAAAGCATATTCTAACATCAACCCTCTACATGATTATTCGACTATTTATGCACAACTCAATCACAAAATTAACAATAAAACTTCTAGAACTAAACGAGGTAGTAAAAAAACAGATTTAATCTTTTCTAAAAGTGCCATTATTAAATTCATTTCAGATCTACAGACTAATTACTTATCTAACTATAACTGGTTCATTATTCGAAAATTTATTTTTGCAATTAAAAAGAAATACTTAGTAAACTTTCTGAATGTCTTTCAAAGCCAATCCTATAATAAACATTTTTCAGACATTTTTTATGATATTATAATGTACAAAATCAAACAATTTAATTTAAAAATTAATAAAAAGCCCAACAAATTTAAAACAAATACTCAATTAATTGTGAATTTTACAAATCAAATATTGAACAGTATTAACATTACGTCTATCATTAATGACAAAGAATGTATGTTTCCGATTAAAGATTTAAATCTATCTCGTACCTTCAAATATCCTCTTCCTCTTGGAAGAAAGATATTCAATTATAATTCTGTATCTAAGTCTACCTCTTTTACTAACACTGTAACCTGTAAATGCAATGATCCTTCTTTCTCAAAATTTATTGACAGAGACCATGGACACATTATCACAGGTAATCTCAATATTATTGACAATTATCAATTAAAAAAATTCATGAAATTTGGCACCAAATTTAGACTTCCAGTTAAAACTAGCATTCCACAAATCTTACAACAGTTTTCTTATGACCTAGATTTATTTATTTATAAAATATCTATTACTCATAATAAACCTATTGCCTACTTCACTCAATGGAAAGTTTTAGTGTTACAAAAAAAATCAAAAATGCATTACTTATCAATTCTTCAAATCTGGTGTTATTTAAAAAATCTGTACTTCTTAACTCAATCAAATCACTACAGGATGACTTTGTGATCACTTATGTTGACAAATCACCTAATAATTATGCCATTATTTGTAAATCCTACTATCTCTCTATTTTAAACTCTTCAATCAATAATAGTAACATCTTCAGTTTAACTAATAATAACATTATTATTAATAACCGAAAAATACATAATTACTATAAACTACTTCAACTTCCCTTCAATAACTTTAATTATCCTTATATAGTTTTCATACCTAAGTTTCACAAATCTCCAATTAAATTTTGCACTGTCACTGTTGGGTGTAACACTTATAACAACAATGCTAATAAAGCTCTACTGGATATTCTAAAACAAATTTACAAATGTACTTGCAAAGTTGATAATTTACACTGTCTTAAAAATAGCTTTCAATTAATTCAATGCATCAAATCGCTCGATTCAATAGACAATATTATGACTTTTGACTTTCAAGATCTTTTCAATAATATTGAGTTATCAGATCTTAGTAATATCATTTACAGTCTTTTTCAAGAATATAAAGCTCAAATTAATCTTCCTTACAATTTTAAAGAAGAAAAATTTAAAACACTTCTTAACTTTGTTATCCATAATAATTATATCTTCCACAACAACGATATCTATTTGCAACAATTAGGCATTCCACAAGGAGGTTGTAGCTCCAGTATTTTGGCAGATCTCTATCTTTATTATTGTGAAAAGCAAATTTGCAATGATGATGTTCGATTTTATCGTTACATCGATGATATTATTGTATTTTATCTCAACAAGAACTCACAAAATGGCTTTTCCTTCAATTATCCACCTAATTTAAAGCTAACTCAAAATGCTCTGACTAATCAATCTGTTAACTTTTTAGATCTCAAAATAATCATCGATGGTAATAAACTTTACACAATATCTATGACAAACGGCAAGATTTTTGTTTTAATGTAAACTTATTTACACATTTTAATTCATGTCTGCATCTTTCGGTATTTAGAAACATCATCATTAACCAATTATTTCGAATTAATAATTTATGCTCTGCAAAGTTTAAAAACAAGAATATTAATAAACTGATCACAGCCACTGCTAAAATGGGTTTTCCTAAAAACTTTGTATTTTATATTTTATATCCTTAACCATGTCTCTGTCAGTACAAAAAAAAAAAAAAAAAAAAAAAAGCTGTGTACACTCTTGTGTATATCAACAAAAAAATTATAAAATAATAAAAGACAATAAAAAAGGTGGCGGTTGGGTGGGCAGATGTTTGATTACGGAGGTGGGGTGGTGTTGTAAGGCTGGATGGTTGGGTGGGTTTGTGAAATTAAATTAAAAAAAAAAAAAAAAAAAAAAAAAAAAAAGTAGAAGGCTTGTTGCGTTTGCTTTGTATTACTATGCAAACTTTCATTTTCCATTAAAATTTCAGTTTTTTCCTTTTTGAGTTGTCAACTATATTTAATGTTCTAATTATACTGTTAAACACAATGTGATCAATCGGTGAATTTCATTGTGGCTTCATGGTTTCATTGTTGTTCATCTGCTTTGAAATTTGCATTTTTAAATCCATATGGTTCCTGTTCTGGTTGTGGCAGGCTGGGGGAGTGTTGCCGGCATAAAACTAGTGTAACCCCACAGGCAAGTCACAAGTCTTGCCGCCTGCCTCCTTCTTCCTACCTTGTGTTTCTTAGGTTGTCTTTTTCATTAATTTTGATAAGTTTATAGTTTTAAGTTAAGATTTGTTGTTTTACTTTATTGATTCGTTTGTTTTGCGGGCTGTTAAATAATAGATCTGGTTTCTTTACATTAGTGTATTTCATCCACTGATAATTTTTTTTTTTTATCTTATTGGTCATTGGTGTTTCAGTGATCTTCTATCTGTTGCTTGGCTTCTACTATGCTTAACAGATCATCTTTATTATATTTACATTTAAAATTAAACCTGCTGCAATTGTGCATAAATTTTGAATGTATTTTGTGTTTAATAAAACTTATTGCTTTATGTCATTTAAATTATCTAATATATGAATTTCATATATTTAGATTTGTCTTAAATTGGCATTAACACTATTTTTTGTATTATACACTTTGTATAAAGCTGCATTTGCGCTCTTACAATTTGTATTATTTCTGTAATTTCTCTAATTTTTTCAATATGTTATTTATTGATTTAAAATTTATATTATATTTCTTGTAGTGTTGTGAAGTTTTGCGACAGTATTATGTCACTGGCCCTGGATCCTTTATAACTAACTGTATAGTTGGCAACTTACTTTAATAATTTATTCTTTAATTAGATAAATATCTTTAAAACAAAATATGTTGTGTATGTATAGTCGAATATTTAATTCTAATTATTATTTAGCAATTTGTGCCTGACATTTTGTGAATTGTGATGGTTAGTTTTTCTTACTTTACTTTCAAAAAATGGGCGGAATTTAATTTGTAATTGGAACCAAATCAATAGATTAGGTCAAAGGAGGTTTAGTGTAAATATGTACATATTATTTAATTATTATTATTATTATTTTTTTTTTTTTTTTAGTTCTCTCTTCACTTTTCATTAATCCAGATACTTATTAATCAAGAATCAATTTAATTAAGTAATTGAATTTGGTATAGCCCACTTTCGATAAAACTAATGTAAATACTTACTTGCCTTGTGATTTTTAATATACAAAAACATTTTTTCTCTATGACTCTGTTTAGTAAATTTTTAGATCCTGGCAAAAAATACTTTGCTTCACAGCAGTATTGTGCCCGGTACAAGGATATTTATAGGGATATCCTTGGATCGACATCCAGTTACCTATCATCTCCTCCTCCTTTACTTCAATTTAGAACATGCGGTTCTAATAGATGTAAAACTTGCCCTATGGCCTCTCACACACAATTGAATAATAATCAATCTTTGGTTCCATTTTGTCAGGCATACAATGTTATTTATAAAATCAGTTGTGGTCATTGTAAACTTAGTTATATTGGTGAAACTTCAACTCCTCTACATTTACGCATTAATCAGCATCGATCAGATTCTAAAAACCTTTCAGCTGCACCTTCTAAATCAACTATAGAATTACAACACTTTAAATCACATAATTTTAATTCATGTACCATAGAGATTGTAAAAATTCAGAAAAATAAAAGTGAGTGTCTATTTCTTGAATCAAAATTTATGCAATATTATAATACAATTTATCCATATGGCCTAAATTCCGAATACTTTAGTAAAACTATTAAAGCATATTCTAACATCAACCCTCTACATGATTATTCGACTATTTATGCACAACTCAATCACAAAATTAACAATAAAACTTCTAGAACTAAACGAGGTAGTAAAAAAACAGATTTAATCTTTTCTAAAAGTGCCATTATTAAATTCATTTCAGATCTACAGACTAATTACTTATCTAACTATAACTGGTTCATTATTCGAAAATTTATTTTTGCAATTAAAAAGAAATACTTAGTAAACTTTCTGAATGTCTTTCAAAGCCAATCCTATAATAAACATTTTTCAGACATTTTTTATGATATTATAATGTACAAAATCAAACAATTTAATTTAAAAATTAATAAAAAGCCCAACAAATTTAAAACAAATACTCAATTAATTGTGAATTTTACAAATCAAATATTGAACAGTATTAACATTACGTCTATCATTAATGACAAAGAATGTATGTTTCCGATTAAAGATTTAAATCTATCTCGTACCTTCAAATATCCTCTTCCTCTTGGAAGAAAGATATTCAATTATAATTCTGTATCTAAGTCTACCTCTTTTACTAACACTGTAACCTGTAAATGCAATGATCCTTCTTTCTCAAAATTTATTGACAGAGACCATGGACACATTATCACAGGTAATCTCAATATTATTGACAATTATCAATTAAAAAAATTCATGAAATTTGGCACCAAATTTAGACTTCCAGTTAAAACTAGCATTCCACAAATCTTACAACAGTTTTCTTATGACCTAGATTTATTTATTTATAAAATATCTATTACTCATAATAAACCTATTGCCTACTTCACTCAATGGAAAGTTTTAGTGTTACAAAAAAAATCAAAAATGCATTACTTATCAATTCTTCAAATCTGGTGTTATTTAAAAAATCTGTACTTCTTAACTCAATCAAATCACTACAGGATGACTTTGTGATCACTTATGTTGACAAATCACCTAATAATTATGCCATTATTTGTAAATCCTACTATCTCTCTATTTTAAACTCTTCAATCAATAATAGTAACATCTTCAGTTTAACTAATAATAACATTATTATTAATAACCGAAAAATACATAATTACTATAAACTACTTCAACTTCCCTTCAATAACTTTAATTATCCTTATATAGTTTTCATACCTAAGTTTCACAAATCTCCAATTAAATTTTGCACTGTCACTGTTGGGTGTAACACTTATAACAACAATGCTAATAAAGCTCTACTGGATATTCTAAAACAAATTTACAAATGTACTTGCAAAGTTGATAATTTACACTGTCTTAAAAATAGCTTTCAATTAATTCAATGCATCAAATCGCTCGATTCAATAGACAATATTATGACTTTTGACTTTCAAGATCTTTTCAATAATATTGAGTTATCAGATCTTAGTAATATCATTTACAGTCTTTTTCAAGAATATAAAGCTCAAATTAATCTTCCTTACAATTTTAAAGAAGAAAAATTTAAAACACTTCTTAACTTTGTTATCCATAATAATTATATCTTCCACAACAACGATATCTATTTGCAACAATTAGGCATTCCACAAGGAGGTTGTAGCTCCAGTATTTTGGCAGATCTCTATCTTTATTATTGTGAAAAGCAAATTTGCAATGATGATGTTCGATTTTATCGTTACATCGATGATATTATTGTATTTTATCTCAACAAGAACTCACAAAATGGCTTTTCCTTCAATTATCCACCTAATTTAAAGCTAACTCAAAATGCTCTGACTAATCAATCTGTTAACTTTTTAGATCTCAAAATAATCATCGATGGTAATAAACTTTACACAATATCTATGACAAACGGCAAGATTTTTGTTTTAATGTAAACTTATTTACACATTTTAATTCATGTCTGCATCTTTCGGTATTTAGAAACATCATCATTAACCAATTATTTCGAATTAATAATTTATGCTCTGCAAAGTTTAAAAACAAGAATATTAATAAACTGATCACAGCCACTGCTAAAATGGGTTTTCCTAAAAACTTTGTATTTTATATTTTATATCCTTAACCATGTCTCTGTCAGTACAAAAAAAAAAAAAAAAAAAAAAAAAGCTGTGTACACTCTTGTGTATATCAACAAAAAAATTATAAAATAATAAAAGACAATAAAAAAGGTGGCGGTTGGGTGGGCAGATGTTTGATTACGGAGGTGGGGTGGTGTTGTAAGGCTGGATGGTTGGGTGGGTTTGTGAAATTAAATTAAAAAAAAAAAAAAAAAAAAAAAAAAAAAGTAGAAGGCTTGTTGCGTTTGCTTTGTATTACTATGCAAACTTTCATTTTCCATTAAAATTTCAGTTTTTTCCTTTTTGAGTTGTCAACTATATTTAATGTTCTAATTATACTGTTAAACACAATGTGATCAATCGGTGAATTTCATTGTGGCTTCATGGTTTCATTGTTGTTCATCTGCTTTGAAATTTGCATTTTTAAATCCATATGGTTCCTGTTCTGGTTGTGGCAGGCTGGGGGAGTGTTGCCGGCATAAAACTAGTGTAACCCCACAGGCAAGTCACAAGTCTTGCCGCCTGCCTCCTTCTTCCTACCTTGTGTTTCTTAGGTTGTCTTTTTCATTAATTTTGATAAGTTTATAGTTTTAAGTTAAGATTTGTTGTTTTACTTTATTGATTCGTTTGTTTTGCGGGCTGTTAAATAATAGATCTGGTTTCTTTACATTAGTGTATTTCATCCACTGATAATTTTTTTTTTTTATCTTATTGGTCATTGGTGTTTCAGTGATCTTCTATCTGTTGCTTGGCTTCTACTATGCTTAACAGATCATCTTTATTATATTTACATTTAAAATTAAACCTGCTGCAATTGTGCATAAATTTTGAATGTATTTTGTGTTTAATAAAACTTATTGCTTTATGTCATTTAAATTATCTAATATATGAATTTCATATATTTAGATTTGTCTTAAATTGGCATTAACACTATTTTTTGTATTATACACTTTGTATAAAGCTGCATTTGCGCTCTTACAATTTGTATTATTTCTGTAATTTCTCTAATTTTTTCAATATGTTATTTATTGATTTAAAATTTATATTATATTTCTTGTAGTGTTGTGAAGTTTTGCGACAGTATTATGTCACTGGCCCTGGATCCTTTATAACTAACTGTATAGTTGGCAACTTACTTTAATAATTTATTCTTTAATTAGATAAATATCTTTAAAACAAAATATGTTGTGTATGTATAGTCGAATATTTAATTCTAATTATTATTTAGCAATTTGTGCCTGACATTTTGTGAATTGTGATGGTTAGTTTTTCTTACTTTACTTTCAAAAAATGGGCGGAATTTAATTTGTAATTGGAACCAAATCAATAGATTAGGTCAAAGGAGGTTTAGTGTAAATATGTACATATTATTTAATTATTATTATTATTATTTTTTTTTTTTTTTAGTTCTCTCTTCACTTTTCATTAATCCAGATACTTATTAATCAAGAATCAATTTAATTAAGTAATTGAATTTGGTATAGCCCACTTTCGATAAAACTAATGTAAATACTTACTTGCCTTGTGATTTTTAATATACAAAAACATTTTTTCTCTATGACTCTGTTTAGTAAATTTTTAGATCCTGGCAAAAAATACTTTGCTTCACAGCAGTATTGTGCCCGGTACAAGGATATTTATAGGGATATCCTTGGATCGACATCCAGATACCTATCATCTCCTCCTCCTTTACTTCAATTTAGAACATGCGGTTCTAATAGATGTAAAACTTGCCCTATGGCCTCTCACACACAATTGAATAATAATCAATCTTTGGTTCCATTTTGTCAGGCATACAATGTTATTTATAAAATCAGTTGTGGTCATTGTAAACTTAGTTATATTGGTGAAACTTCAACTCCTCTACATTTACGCATTAATCAGCATCGATCAGATTCTAAAAACCTTTCAGCTGCACCTTCTAAATCAACTATAGAATTACAACACTTTAAATCACATAATTTTAATTCATGTACCATAGAGATTGTAAAAATTCAGAAAAATAAAAGTGAGTGTCTATTTCTTGAATCAAAATTTATGCAATATTATAATACAATTTATCCATATGGCCTAAATTCCGAATACTTTAGTAAAACTATTAAAGCATATTCTAACATCAACCCTCTACATGATTATTCGACTATTTATGCACAACTCAATCACAAAATTAACAATAAAACTTCTAGAACTAAACGAGGTAGTAAAAAAACAGATTTAATCTTTTCTAAAAGTGCCATTATTAAACTCATTTCAGATCTACAGACTAATTACTTATCTAACTATAACTGGTTCATTATTCGAAAATTTATTTTTGCAATTAAAAAGAAATACTTAGTAAACTTTCTGAATGTCTTTCAAAGCCAATCCTATAATAAACATTTTTCAGACATTTTTTATGATATTATAATGTACAAAATCAAACAATTTAATTTAAAAATTAATAAAAAGCCCAACAAATTTAAAACAAATACTCAATTAATTGTGAATTTTACAAATCAAATATTGAACAGTATTAACATTACGTCTATCATTAATGACAAAGAATGTATGTTTCCGATTAAAGATTTAAATCTATCTCGTACCTTCAAATATCCTCTTCCTCTTGGAAGAAAGATATTCAATTATAATTCTGTATCTAAGTCTACCTCTTTTACTAACACTGTAACCTGTAAATGCAATGATCCTTCTTTCTCAAAATTTATTGACAGAGACCATGGACACATTATCACAGGTAATCTCAATATTATTGACAATTATCAATTAAAAAAATTCATGAAATTTGGCACCAAATTTAGACTTCCAGTTAAAACTAGCATTCCACAAATCTTACAACAGTTTTCTTATGACCTAGATTTATTTATTTATAAAATATCTATTACTCATAATAAACCTATTGCCTACTTCACTCAATGGAAAGTTTTAGTGTTACAAAAAATCAAAAATGCATTACTTATCAATTCTTCAAATCTGGTGTTATTTAAAAAATCTGTACTTCTTAACTCAATCAAATCACTACAGGATGACTTTGTGATCACTTATGTTGACAAATTACCTAATAATTATGCCATTTTTTGTAAATCCTACTATCTCTCTATTTTAAACTCTTCAATCAATAATAGTAACATCTTCAGTTTAACTAATAATAACCTTATTATTAATAACCGAAAAATACATAATTACTATAAACTACTTCAACTTCCCTTCAATAACTTTAATTATCCTTATATAGTTCTCATACCTAAGTTTCACAAATCTCCAATTAAATTTCGCACTGTCACTGTTGGGTGTAACACTTATAACAACAATGCTAATAAAGCTCTACTGGATATTCTAAAACAAATTTACAAATGTACTTGCAAAGTTGATAATTTACACTGTCTTAAAAATAGCTTTCAATTAATTCAATGCATCAAATCGCTCGATTCAATAGACAATATTATGACTTTTGACTTTCAAGATCTTTTCAATAATATTGAGTTATCAGATCTTAGTAATATCATTTACAGTCTTTTTCAAGAATATAAAGCTCAAATTAATCTTCCTTACAATTTTAAAGAAGAAAAATTTAAAACACTTCTTAACTTTGTTATCCATAATAATTATATCTTCCACAACAACGATATCTATTTGCAACAATTAGGCATTCCACAAGGAGGTTGTAGCTCCAGTATTTTGGCAGATCTCTATCTTTATTATTATGAAAAGCAAATTTGCAATGATGATGTTCGATTTTATCGTTACATCGATGATATTATTGTATTTTATCTCAACAAGAACTCACAAAATGGCTTTTCCTTCAATTATCCACCTAATTTAAAGCTAACTCAAAATACTCTGACTAATCAATCTGTTAACTTTTTAGATCTCAAAATAATCATCGATGGTAATAAACTTTACACAGATATCTATGACAAACGGCAAGATTTTTGTTTTAATGTACACTTATTTACACATTTTAATTCATGTCTGTATCTTTCGGTATTTAGAAACATCATCATTAACCAATTATTTCGAATTAATAATTTATGCTCTGCAAAGTTTAAAAACAAGAATATTAATAAACTGATCACAGCCACTGCTAAAATGGGTTTTCCTAAAAACTTTGTATTTTCTATTTTATATCCTTAACCATGTCTCTGTCAGTACAAAAAAAAAAAAAAAAAAAAAAAAAAAAGCTGTGTACACTCTTGTGTATATCAACAAAAAAATTATAAAATAATAAAAGACAATAAAAAAGGTGGCGGTTGGGTGGGCAGATTTTTGATTACGGAGGTGGGGTGGTGTTGTAAGGCTGGATGGTTGGGTGGGTTTGTGAAATTAAATTAAAAAAAAAAAAGTAGAAGGCTTGTTGCGTTTGCTTTGTATTACTATGCAAACTTTCATTTTCCATTAAAATTTCAGTTTTTTCCTTTTTGAGTTGTCAACTATATTTAATGTTCTAATTATACTGTTAAACACAATGTGATCAATCGGTGAATTTCATTGTGGCTTCATGGTTTCATTGTTGTTCATCTGCTTTGAAATTTGTATTTTTAAATCCATATGGTTCCTGTTCTGGTTGTGGCAGGCTGGGGGAGTGTTGCCGGCATAAAACTAGTGTAACCCCACAGGCAAGTCACAAGTCTTGCCGCCTGCCTCCTTCTTCCTACCTTGTGTTTCTTAGGTTGTTTTTTTCATTAATTTTGATAAGTTTATGGTTTTAAGTTAAGATTTGTTGTTTTACTTTATTGATTCGTTTGTTTTGCAGGCTGTTAAATAATAGATCTGGTTTCTTTACATTAGTGTATTTCATCCACTGATAATTTTTTTTTTTATCTTATTGGTCATTGGTGTTTCAGTGATCTTCTATCTGTTGCTTGGCTTCTACTATGCTTAACAGATCATCTTTATTATATATATATATACAGTAGAGTCTCGGTAATTCGAGGTGGACGGGACCGGACGTAGCTCGAATTATTGAAAACTCGAATTATCAAAAATGACAAAATTAATAAAATAGAAATAATATGTAAACACAATTTTTAAATTTAAGTGTATATTTCAATTAAAAAAAAATGTACTTACATAATGCTATTACATTAATTTCTGAAGATAAGTTAATTACATCTTAAAGTAATTGTCAATTGTTTTCTGTTTAAATACATTGTTCCTTTTACGTGCGGCAATATCACGCCATCTTCTGAGCATCACATTGTCGACTGGAGTCGCTTCAGGCTGTTGTTCTACGTATCTCATAGCAGCCTCTAGCGCAGCAAGACCCTCGCTGTGACTCATACGTGGTGTGGAATCATTTGTTACGTCCTCCTCCTCACTATCATCCTGCTCTACTAAATTAATCATATCAACTATAGCTGCATCCGTAAATTCTAGTTGGTCGTCATTATTTTGCCATTCTTCCTCTAGTGCTCAGAACGGCGTGGCAGAACGTAAAAATCGTACGCTGACCGAAATGGCTCGCTGTCTGCTTAAAGACAGTAATTTACCGAATTCCTTTTGGGGGGAAGCCGTAAATACTGCAAATTACATACAAAATAGGCTCCCGACCTCCTCATGCGACTCAACTCCTTACGAAAAATGGACCGGCCGTAAACCCGATTTATCAAATATAAAAACATTCGGATGTCGCGCATATGCATATGTACATAAAATACATAGGGGAAAACTGGATAGCACCGCTCAAGAAGGAATTTTTGTGGGATATGATAATCGTAGCAAAGGCTACAGAATTTGCACAAATAATAAAAATGTAACAATTAGCAGAACAGTAAAATTTTTGGAAGATGAGAATAGAGAATCCCACAATAATGAAACATCACAAATTAAGAATGAAAATTCAAATGATGAAATTCCGGTGTCCAAATTACCAATATTAGATACTGATATAAATATAGATATAGCGGGCGATAACGATAGTCCGGATGACACGCAAACTCTGCCGCGACGATCACAACGATTAAATAAAGGTGTTCCGCCCGACAGATTTGCATTTGCAGTAAATGACAAAAGAATTGATGAGCCTAAGTGTTTTGATGATATACTAAAAATTCAAAACCCAGCTGAAAAAGAAAATTGGCTGAATGCCACACTCGACGAAATGAATTCACTCAGACAAAACAATACTTGGGAACTTGTTGACGCTCAACCAGGGACCAAAGTAGTAGGGTGTAAGTGGGCGTTCAAGGCCAAATACAATAGCCAAGGACAAGTCGAGAAATATAAAGCCAGGCTTGTTGCCAAGGGTTTTTCTCAAAAATACGGGGTGGACTATGACGAAACTTTTGCACCAGTTGCATCGCATACCACTCTAAGAAGTTTCTTGACCATGTCACTATATAAAAATTTGAATCTAAGGCATGTAGATATAAAAACTGCTTTCCTACATGGAAATTTGCAAGAAGATGTATACATGCATCAACCCGAGGGTTATGTTATCCAGGGCGAAGAAAATAAAATATGTAAGTTAAAGAAAGCGATATATGGCTTGAAACAAGCCGCTAGAGCGTGGAATTTGAAAATTAATGAATCATTGTGTAAATTAGGATTTAAACAAAGTCACCACGACAAGTGTTTATATATACGTAACAAAGATAACACAGAAACTTACATTCTTGTGTATGTTGATGATCTACTTGTAGCTGGTAAAAATCACAATATTGACATACTAATTAATCAACTTAGGGAAGAATATCCATTAACCGACCTTGGGGAAGCCAAATATTACCTCGGCATAAATATAGAAAGACCTTGTAAAGGGGTAATTACGCTTGATCAAAATAATAAAATACGAGACATTGTAACCAAATTTGGGCTAGATAACGCACGGCCCTCTGACACACCAATGGAACCAGGGTATATAAAATTAACTGATAATGACAATCTCTTACCAAACAACACAATGTACAGACAGGCTATAGGCGCGTTACTTTATATTTCTACAGTATCGCGACCTGATATAAGTGTTGCCGTTGGCATCTTAAGCCGTAGAAACGAAAATCCTAGAGCGAAAGACTGGGAGGCAGTTAAAAGGGTTATTAGATATTTGAAAAATACCCAAGATATTAAATTAAAACTTTGTAACTCTGGTGAACCTGTTCTTAGAGCATATTCGGATTCGGATTGGGCCAATGATCCAAGTGATAGAAAGTCTATATCTGGAAATTTATTTAAGATAGGAAAAAATCCAATATTTTGGACTTCGAAGAAACAGTCCTGTGTGTCCATGTCTTCAGCAGAGGCTGAGTACGTCGCAGCTGCGAGTGCTGCACTTGAAATACAGTGGCTCAACAAACTACTGGATGATTTAAATTTGCCGCAAGAATGTCCTATAGTGTTGTACCAGGACAACCAATCTACCATCAAGATTGCTGAAAATGAAAAATTCCAGTCCAAAACAAAACACTTACAGCTGAGATATCATCTTCTGCGAAACTTAATACAAGAAGGCCTAATAAAGCTTCAATACAAACCTACCAAAGAAATGAGCGCCGATACCCTCACAAAAGCTCTACCAAAAACTGATTTTAATAGACATAGAAATGCATTAATGAACAATTGAAAAATTTCTGAGCTTAAGAGGGGGTGTTGTGATATTTAATCTCAGACATTCTTTTATTAACTTTCATTTTTCTTGTTCCGAACTTTCTTTTTTGTTTTTTTACTTCCCGCCAAAAGATTGTTCGGTGCACCTGCCGTATCACGTGACGATATGTCGCGTCTCTCTACAAGTACATTGTAATTCTTTTTTTTTAATCATGTAATTTTCGTTATTCGGAACTGACGTTCCATTTTTCTTATTCTATTTAATCATAATTTTTTCCTTTTGTCTAAGATGAATAAATTAAAGTAAAAAACATCTAGACTTTCTTTCATTACCTAGCAACGAGTGAATTATCCTAAATATAATAGATCTACATATTATGTAAGAATTTCTCACTCTAATCAAGATTAATTATAGGAAAAGTAGTTGCTGGTCTTTAATACAGAAGTCATATTAAGGAGATTTTTTCTTCACCAATGGAATTTGCAATTACCTGTGAAAACCCAGGTAAGCCAAACTTTATTTAATTATATCACTGTTATTTTGGCAAAGAATTATTAGTAAGAAATATTTGTTATAAATATATTTAAATAACTAATTTGAGGAAACTCCGAACTCATGCACATATTCAGAAAGTATTTTTCTATGAATATTTTCCCCCTGGTTTTAAAAAATGTAGGGTACTGCTAGTTAAAAAAAAAAAAA
Source organism: Salticus scenicus (assembly GCA_963930645.1). NCBI lineage: Eukaryota > Metazoa > Arthropoda > Arachnida > Araneae > Salticidae > Salticus > Salticus scenicus. Next base: position 270,481,660 of record OZ005648.1, read on the forward strand.
AAAAAAAAAACTTTTTAAATTCTTGAGGGCGATTTGAATTTTTAAGGACACATTTGGCATTTAAAATCCAAACACTTAATTGAGAAATTTAGTTATAAATATACATACAAAAAGAAAAGAGTCTGTTTTTGAACTTTTCTGTACTTTTATTTGTTGTTAATGTGCTGATTGTCACACACAATAGTTTTATTTATATTTACAGCATTTAGGTTATTTTCTACAAATGCAGTAATGGGGGGGGGGGGGGCAGGAAATAGATTGGGGCAAAGTGTTTCTTTTTTTTTCTTCCAAACAAAGATCAGGCGAGGTGCAGCACCCTCCTGAAATTATCTGGGAAAAACTCTGAATCAATGTTCATAAAAACATCGATCCAGTTGTTTTATTAGATTTTAGAACCAACTGAAGCGATATAGGGGTTCAAAATTCTTTACATATGTAGTTATTTTTAGACTTTGTTAATGAACTTGTTAACTATTTGTTTTTCCCCAGTAAGTTTAAAATATAGATTATCAAACAAAAGTTATATTAGGTCTTTTTAGTTAAAAAAGTATCCTGTATTGAATAAAATAATTTTGTTTTGTTTTTCTCCACGAAACCGTAAATCTCCTTTTTTCTCCCTTGAAATTATGTAAAATCTCCCTTTTTCTCCCTTGAAATTATGTAAAATCTGTTTTTTTTCCCACCAAGGTTGGCAGCTCTGAAAAATACAATACAAACAATTATTGTTGTTAGAAATGTAATAGTGCTGCTTACTGAATTTATACTTGATAAATTATAATATTTAAGGTTTAAGCACAACTTTTTCTAGTCTCTCATCCCCTTCAGAAAAAATCTGAAAATATAGGTATTGGATCAAATTAATCATTATTTCAGATATAGAAATATAACTGTATGAATATAATATTCATTATTCAATTGATTTCTTAAGGCCTTTGCAGAATCTTCTTTATGAAACAGCACGTGAGTGAAAAATTGAGTATCAAACAAAGGCAAATGCTAAAATATTATTTTTATGTTGTAAATAGGGTTTATATCAGCATGGTGACGTGACAATTATTGTCAATTCATCAACATCAAATGTCACCTAAAATGTGTTATAATTTTACTTTTACTACCTTCTATTTATATTTTAAAAAGAATTAAATTTATTTTGATATTTAAGAAAAGATGTTGAAAAATTCTTTTAGAATGTATCTCAAACAAATTTTTGGAGAAATAATGCGCTTATTGCATAATAATCATTGACCTATTATTTTTAAAAAATTGTCACAGTCCCCACAACTAGAAGGAAAATCATGGTAGTCAATTACATGTAGTTAGTAGTAACACTAACAATTTTTGAGCTTTTCTCCAGAAGATGATGCATGACATTTCTATCATGTTGGGGGCCTCTTATGTTCCAAGGCAGACCAAGTTGACTCTCTATCGCTACCAGCTCATGCAATACATTCACTTTTCACCAAATTGCAATCTATTTACTTACTTCCTTTATAGTTACCTTCAAGCAACAAAAACCGGGAAATATGTATATTTAAAAGTAATATATGAAAAGCTTTAATTTAAAAATGATTATGTTCACTAATAAACTGAAAAAGAGATGTATGTAATAAAGCTATGAAAATATATACAGTCGAACCTCGTTAACGTGAACATGCTTAACGTGAATTACTTTTAACTGAACTGTTTCTGCAATCCTCATCAAAATGAAGATTAGTTACTGATAACATGAACAATTTATTCCGCCCCTTGAGATTCACATTAATGAGGTTCGACTGTATCAACAATATTATATTTGATTCGATTTTATTCATTTTCTGTTTTCTTTCTTTGAAATAAATTGGCTTGAAAAACTGAAAAATTATAATTAAAATCTAACGATAAAACTATATTTTATACAATAAAAAAGTTCAATAAGTTTTAATACTTTTATTCTTTCTGTAATCATTTTTTATGAGCTTATAATTATTGCATGATGCACACACATCATTAATAGTGAAGTGTTAAGGGGGGGGGGGGGGGGGGGGGAATCTGTCGTTGAGTAGATCACACTAAATTATTCTAATGTCTATTGTAGGCTGTAGTAAAATTATGAAGCAAATATTTTATTCTACTGAATCAACTAGTCGCATAAAATTTTATATATTATTAAAGGCGAAAGGTTTAAAGGCCAATTGTGTACTTGAGAGACCTGGACCTGAGTAGGAAGTGTTCTGTGGGAGGGGATGGATCTTTCTAAGTATATTATTAAAACTTAGGATTATTGAAATAACCCAGTAGTGAAAAGTATCTTGAACCCAGTATTAAAGTTGATCACATTGCTTTAGAACTTAAGCTATAATATAGCATGTTTCATTTCCCTTATAACATCATTAAACTTCGGGTTCTTGTCCTCCCCCTCTTTAAGATGTATATAAGGGGGGGGGGGCAGGGTGAATTCACTAGAGAAAAAAAAGGGGGGGGAAAGGACTTTAAATCCAAGTGAAAATCCAGAATAACACTTTGGTCAGATATGTATGTTTAAACATATTTTTGAAATTTATATTGTCAAAACAAAATAAAATAAATTTGTAAAGTAAATGATAACAACTCATTAAAATTCAGAACAACTAAAGAATAACCAATTTATTTTATCAAAATAAAGCAAATTTTTACAATGAAATTTGACTAATCTTACTTTTACTCAATTTTCTTGTAGTTTAATACAATTATATTATGTAAGATATGACTTTGAATTTTTATGTATAATTTTCATTTCTTCAGCATAAATTGCTTTTAATTTTTGTATTTCTTTTTTGGCTTCTTCATTTTTCTGCTGCATATTACTGTAATCATCTATAAGTCTTGGGGTGTTGTAGCAATACAAATTTGTGTTGCAATTCCTTATTTTCTTGTTTCATTTTAGTGTATTTCATTTTTTTCTTCAAACAAATGATCTCTCATCTAGTAAAGTAGGAGATATATCATATTATTACATTTTTTAAAATAATTTACCACAATGCTTATTAACAATTGCGTTACAAGCTTAGCTCATGTATGACATAATGTTATTGAAATAATTGTATCATTTAAAATAGCACTATCAAAATTTGATTAATTTTAATCTTTTCTATCATGGACTTACTATTGCCTTTAATGTCAGTAAAATATCAAATTGTATTAAATTACCAAAATGCTCCCCCCCCCCCCCCGTATTTATGATCAGTTATGTTTCTAAAAAGCCCATTTTTGAAATTGACCTAGCAGTTTTCAAAAGAAAATATGTAGTAAATGTTAAGACTTTTTTTTTTTTTTTTTTTAATTAGCTAAAAAATAGTTACAGATTTTTTTTTTTTTTTTTAAGATTACATTTACAGTGAGAATAATAATAATTATACATTCTAGTCTCCATTAGAGCAAGGTGTTTTTAATTTCATAATAAGAAGTATATCTGTTGATCTGCTGCATCATGAAACTTAATTAGCATCCCCCCCCCCCCATCAAGTCTCATGAAGGAATCTATAAAATTCTTACAGCTAATCTTACTTCTCTTAATCTTTGTCTCTACTTACTTCTCTTAGCTAATTTGGCAGAGGGCAGCACCCTGCAGCTGTTTTTTAACCAAACTTGGCATATGCAGGGCTCCCACTAGGTCCGTTTTTTTGCTTCTAGTCCGTAAATGTCCGTTTTTTTGCTACTTGGTCCGTAAAGACCGTTTTTATGGACAATTAACCGACTATGAAATTTTTATCGATGCTCAGCTAAATGCCGAAAATTGTTAAAATATTAATTGCAAGAGCCGATTTTTTTAAGTCGATTGTTTTATATAGAAACAAAATTTAAATAGATTTAAGACAATGTACTAATATCTTATACTATACAAGGGTTAGAACTTTTTGCCAGCCGCAAATTTCCTGTTTTTTTTTTTTTCAAAAACTAGTAACTCTTTCCATTTTTTTTCTCTGAAAAGTGAAATTCTTTGATTAGTCAAAGAATTTGTTTAGAGCCGAAATTCGTTCTCGCAAAATGGCGAGATTCGCGTCCAAATTAAAAATATCTGTCATCAAAAATTCCGCAAGCAGTGAAATGGTGGTTTATTTCGGCGATCACTTGCAATATTATCACATGTTTTAGGAATCTACTTTGAAAAAAAAAAGCGCAAATTTTATCAATTAGCAGTGAAATAATGGCGTATTTCAGCGTAGGTCGCAAAATTACCTATTTTGGGAATTCCCTTTGAAAAACAGCGCTGATTTTATAAGCTAACTAGTAAAATAATCGAATATTACGGCGATCGGTCGCAAAAATACCGCATATTTGGGAAATCTGTTTCAATAAAGCTCAAATTGTATTGATTAGCAGTAAAATGATCGCGTATTTTGGCAGTTGGTAGCAAAAATAATATATTTCCGGAATCTGTTTTGAAAGAGTGCTAATTTTATCAATTAATGGGGAAATGGTCGCGTATTTCGACGATCAATTGCAAAGTTGTTGCCTTTTTGTTATCATGAAGACTAAGTTAACTGTCTTAACATGTTAAAAAAATATATCCAGAGATTGCAGTGGAATATTTGGCTCATACTTTTATGTAACAAGGCATAGTGTGCAGTTTTTAAATAAAACAGAGTTTAACATCCATAACAATATTTATTAAAACTTAACAAGAAGTTTCAAACTTAACAAGAAATTTAAAACTTAACAGAAAATATAGACTTTGCTAGTGATAGTTAGAAAACTTGCCACGAGGGAAAAACTATTTACCAAAACTAACTGCTTATAAGTAGAATTAATGCTTTCATTGCTCAGCATTAGCACAAAAAAGGATGCTGGCCTTCAAATAACATTAATATATATACTGCAACTTAATTAAACAGAAACATGCCCTCATACTTTGAGGCAAACTAAAAAATACTTGAAAACGTATTTAAATTTTTCAAATCATCGTAATTACAAACGAAAATTATAAGCAAGAGAGAATAAACCTATGTAAGACATCCTTATATACATTTATCACCGGATTCCAGAACAGCCAATCACCAGGCTACACATTTCTCCCTTCCAGGCGATCCAAAAACACGCCCATCGTACGTAATCCGTTACCGTGACAACGGACGACGCTGAATACGTACGCCATCTATGGGCCGCAAAAGTAAGTATCGCCATATTGGAATTCAACTGGCCTGAACGATGTGTTCAAAGAATGTAAACAAAGATTATAATTTTATCCTATATGAATTAAATAAAGAAGTATAATATCAAATGTATTTAAAAATAGAAAAAGATAAGTTATTTGCTTGAATAAAGGATAAAGGTAAGTTATATCTTTAAGTAAAGTTATTTTAATAAAACTTATCTTTAAATATTACACTAAACAATACATTGTATTCTTTATATTTTCAAATTAAACTTAACTTATACATAGCACTAAACGCTATTCATTTAAAACAAAAATAAGCTCTCCTCATAATTAATAGGCAATATAAATGTTTTTTAAACTTTGAAAAAATGATATGAAAAAAGGTTTTTAGGACAACAATGCCCCCCATCATATCATTTTGAAACATTAACCATCACTAGCATTAACAAAAGTAAAAAAAAACAGTATAACAATATCACATTAATCTTCTTATACAGAGGCAATCCATCAATTCCTGCTAAAGTCCACCATAACCGATCAGTTCATCTAAAAACACTCAACAAATCTACTATAAAGATAGAAAAAAATATATATATTAATAATATATCAAAAAAAATGATGCATTAAGAAATTTTGTTATCTTCATCACCCCATTACTGAAAACAATAAAAGATTAGTTAAACAATTATAACAATCACATAACTCAAACATTCGTGGCCACGTTTACACTCATCCTAAGTAAAAAAAACTTTCTTTACAATGACAAAGCAATGAAGATCAGAAGAAAACACCCAAAATATTCTGCACCTCAAAAACTTCAAATAAGGATACATATCCAAAATTTATACTTCATAAATTACAATTTTTACTATATATATGAAACTTACAGATATTTTTTCTTACAAATTTACTATACAAATATTTTATTTACAAAATTAAGCAAGTCACTTTTAGTAAGTGGCTTTGTAAAAGGATCCGCCAAGTTAGATTTAGATTTAACATACTTTAATTCAAATTTATCTTCAAAAAGCCACTCGCGAATAAAAAATAATTTCACATTTATGTGCTTGGACCTATTGTTCTCTATAGGCGATTTCGTAAATTCAATAGCTGACATATTATCGGCGAAAAGGGTTGGTAAAGAGTATTTTTCGGAGATTAAATTAAATTCAATACAATCCTCCAAAATACGATTGAACCACATAAGTTCTTTCACACATTCACACATTGAAACAAATTCACTTTCCATTGTGGAAAGACTTACCCCTTTTTCCTTAAAAGTTCGCCATGAAATTGGACTATTATCTAAAAATATTATTTGACCCCCCATTGAAATAAAGTCGTCTCTGTTCATAGCAAAATCAGCATCAGAGAAAGCGACTAAACTAGAATTTTTACAATTTAAATTTAATTTTAAACTCTTGGTACCCGAAACGTAACCAAGTAATTTAAGCAAACCATTCCAATGGGTTAAACCTGGAGAATTTTGAAACTGGCTAAAAATATTCACAGCATAGGCTATATCTGGTCTAGTCCTACTAGCTAAAAATGAAAGGCAACCCAAGATATTCCTATATGGTAATCTTGCGACTTCTTCCATTTCAGCCTTATTGCTTGGACAATCCCTTTTTGAATATTTTAACCCTTTTATAATAGGTAAAGAAGTATATGGTATTTTAAATGAGTTAAACCTTTTATAAACTTCATCTATGTACAATGCCTGATAAATTTGAACAGCATCGTTATCATAGCTAAACTCAACACCCAATAATTTCTTCGTTTTACCCAAAATTTTAAGATCAAATTTTCCCCCCAAAAGTTCAATTATGGAATCAATTTGAGCCCGAGTTTTTCCAAAAATAACTATGTCGTCGACATAGACTAATAAAACTATAAAGTCCTCAAAATAATATGAACAATTACACCAGTTAAACTTAAGAAAACCTAAACTTAAAAGAACCTTATTTAATTCGAAAAACCACAAACGACCACTCTGATGTAAACCATACAGAGCACGGTCTAATTTGCAAACTAAATTTTCCTCACCAGGAACAATATAACCAAGCGGTTGTGACATATAAATCTCTTCTTTAAGAGGAGCGTATAAATATGCACGTTTAATGTCACACTGAATGTTTTGCCACTTAAGACAGGAAACTAAAAGGGAAAAGAAAAAACGAATAACAGAAAAATTTACCACTGGAGAGAATGTTTCGTCGTAGGTATCCCCCCGAATTTGGTAGTACCCCTGAGCGACGAGCCTAGCTTTAAACCTAGCTATATTCCCACTCTCATCCTTCTTAATGGTATAAACCCATCTGTTACCTAGTAAAGATTTCCCATCAGGTAAAGGGACTAAATGCCATACTTTACGCTGATTCATATTTGAAATTTCCTCATCCATAGCTTTAATCCATTCAGAATTTTGAGGTGACTTCATAGCTTGTTTATAAGTTCTAGGTACAGAAAGTTCTAGTCAGGTTTCCTTTTTAACATGGTTAGAAACAGGATCATTTGAATTAACCACCCCTTCAAATTTATTACTACCAGAGAAATCAAACAAGGAAGGTTCGAAAACAATATTATTACGTTCACAATAACTCTTAACCTCATTTAAAGATCTCAATCTAGTAGTTTTATCGTTAGGGTAATAATATATATCTGTCCTATCACCATGAGGTCTCGGTACTGGCTTTCTCCTCCAAACAATTTTAGAACAAGAGTCATTAGTATCAGGTAGTTCAGTGATAGACTCCCCTTTGGAATCATCAGGCCCCTCTCCAAACACAATGTCTACGGGATCGGAACCACCACAATCAACCGGACTATTTGGAGACTGACCCAACTCTTCCAACGAAGGGCCCATCACCGCCCCACTGCGCCGATTAAAAATACGATCGGAGAAAGTTAAATTTACAGTCTCTACGATCCTATCCTCACTTTCTATCCAGACTCTATATCCTTTTGTACGAAGAGTGTAACCGAGGATTACTCCCTTTTTTGCCTTTGACATAAGTTTGTGGTCGCGTCTCTGTTTAGGGACTCCGACATACACTACTAAACCAAAAGGCTTTAGGTGTCTAACCGAAGGTTTTCTTCCAGTATAAAGTTCAAGAGGAGTTTTTTCCTGGTTTTTATGAATCACACGATTCCAAGTGTAACTAAAATAAAGCACAGCCTCTGGCCAAAAAGAAAAAGGAAGTCCACTATCGGACAGAATAGCACGAGTACAATTTAGAACTGTTTGATTGAGCCTTTCACAAACACCATTTTCTTCTGGTGTATAGGTGTTTGTTAGCTCGTGAGCAACCCCCCTTTTATTGCAAAAGTCACGGAAGCTCTCGTTCTCAAACTCAGAACCATTATCTGTCCTAATAGTTTTCAACTTCTTTCCAAGACTAAGCTCAGCTCTGGCAATGTGCCTTTCAAAAATACTAAACACCTGTGACTTATCCTTCATTGGGTATAAAGTCACTTTACGTGAAAAACCATCAATTATCGAAAGAAAAAATTTTTCCCCCCTCTTTCCCAAAATTGGAATTGGACCCCAAACGTCCATGTACACTTTCTCCAAGGGTGATTTAATGCCATGAACAGAATCAACAGACTTAAAAGAAACACGATTTTGTTTACTTACCCGACAAGGTTCACACGAAAACTTTTTAAATTTAAGCTTAGGAAGCCCTTTCACACCATTGTGCTTACTAGTTTTGACTATAAGTTCCGGACTAATATGAGCGAAACGAGAATGCCAGTCCTCTAAGTCAGTTAAATTAGCTACAACAGGTTCATCAGGTAGCCCCCCATTCACTTTTAAACACTTGGCATAGGCATAGTAAAGACCATTTTTAAGTTTGGCATAAAAAAGAGGTTTATCAAACTTGTCGAAAACATTTACTCTACCACCACCTCCAGTGAACTTGGCACCATTAAAGTCCAATTTTGCACCAGAAATCAAATTTTTCCTCAATTCAGGGGAAAACAAAACATCTTTAAGATATACATCATTATTACCAAATTTCAATTTAACTACACCTTTCCCAACAATCGGAAAACTTACTCCATCAATGGCCACCTTCAAAAGGACAATATTCAGAAAACAGGTTTTTATTGCGACAACAGTGATGACTCGCGGCCGTATCAAAAATCCAAAGATTATCGCCACCAACATCGCTAAAATTAACCTGTGCAATATAATATGAAGGTTCATTGACCGAATTGACAGAGCAAGCAATCTTCCTTTGGGATTTAACATTTTTAGATTTAAACTTAGGATTTACATTTGATTTAACATTAGAATTTCTATTAAAATTTGCATTAAAGTTCTTATTTAAACAGTCTTTCTTAAAATGACCTGGTTTATTGCAATTGAAACATAATAAAGGTTTATAAAACTTTTGTTTACCTTTATATTGAATATTTTGAACTTCTACCAGCTGCTCATCATCTTTCTGTAACTGCAAACGGATTTCCTCAGACGTTAATTCGGACACCAAAGTAGTGAACTTGAACTCATCTGACTTCCATCGCATCATATCTTGAACCACAGAATTAAACTTCTTCGGGAGATGTCGTAGAAGCTGATAGCAACAATAAATATCTTCCATTGGACGACCCATTTCTCTCAACAACTCAATTGTACGACTCAATCTATTCACATAGGCTGTTACAGACTCATTTTGTAGCATGTCACATTTTACAAATTCCGTAAATAATTGAATATGTCTTGCACGTGAATCTGACAAGAAATTTTTCTTTAAAGCCTCCCATGCTTCAACCGGGTCATTACAATTTTCTATAATACATCGAACTTCAGGAGATATATGCAAATATATAGTAGACAGTGCAAGTCTTGACCTATGCTTAAAATCTGTAATAAGCTTAGTAGTTTCCGGTTTTCCATCATCCTCTGGCAAAGTTTCTCTTTTAGCAACCAATTCCCAGCAGTTATCTCTTATAAGAATAAAACGAATATCTTTCTGCCAAGTAATATAATTACTAGCATTTAATTTTTCAATAGAAGGAGTTAAACTCATAGCCATTGTAAAATATGCTGCACATCTAAACTGTAAACAAGGTAAGGCCAAATGACATGCCCATAACCAATGTTATCATGAAGACTAAGTTAACTGTCTTAACATGTTAAAAAAATATATCCAGAGATTGCAGTGGAATATTTGGCTCATACTTTTATGTAACAAGGCATAGTGTGCAGTTTTTAAATAAAACAGAGTTTAACATCCATAACAATATTTATTAAAACTTAACAAGAAGTTTCAAACTTAACAAGAAATTTAAAACTTAACAGAAAATATAGACTTTGCTAGTGATAGTTAGAAAACTTGCCACGAGGGAAAAACTATTTACCAAAACTAACTGCTTATAAGTAGAATTAATGCTTTCATTGCTCAGCATTAGCACAAAAAAGGATGCTGGCCTTCAAATAACATTAATATATATACTGCAACTTAATTAAACAGAAACATGCCCTCATACTTTGAGGCAAACTAAAAAATACTTGAAAACGTATTTAAATTTTTCAAATCATCGTAATTACAAACGAAAATTATAAGCAAGAGAGAATAAACCTATGTAAGACATCCTTATATACATTTATCACCGGATTCCAGAACAGCCAATCACCAGGCTACACATTTCTCCCTTCCAGGCGATCCAAAAACACGCCCATCGTACGTAATCCGTTACCGTGACAACGGACGACGCTGAATACGTACGCCATCTATGGGCCGCAAAAGTAAGTATCGCCATATTGGAATTCAACTGGCCTGAACGATGTGTTCAAAGAATGTAAACAAAGATTATAATTTTATCCTATATGAATTAAATAAAGAAGTATAATATCAAATGTATTTAAAAATAGAAAAAGATAAGTTATTTGCTTGAATAAAGGATAAAGGTAAGTTATATCTTTAAGTAAAGTTATTTTAATAAAACTTATCTTTAAATATTACACTAAACAATACATTGTATTCTTTATATTTTCAAATTAAACTTAACTTATACATAGCACTAAACGCTATTCATTTAAAACGAAAATAAGCTCTCCTCATAATTAATAGGCAATATAAATGTTTTTTAAACTTTGAAAAAATGATATGAAAAAAGGTTTTTAGGACAACACTTTTTCGGAAATCTATTTTGAAAAGGAAAAAAAAAAAAAAAAAAAATGTGAATTTTATCAATTAACGATGAAATGATTACAATATTTCAGCGATCGATCGCAAAATTGCCTATTTATTGAATCTGCTTAAAATATATATATATATATTTTAAGAGCTAACTTATAAAAGATCGAAAGTACAAAAGAAAAAAAGGCGCCAAAATGACCACGTATTTCGACAGTCATTGGCAATATTACATATTTCGAGAATCTGCTTTGAAAAAGGCGCGAATTTTTTCAGTTAGTGGTGAAATTATCGCCTATTTCGACGATAGGTCTCAAAAGTATTTGCTATTCCGGGAATCTGAAAAATAGCGCGAATTTTATAAGTTAGTGTTGAAATGATCGCGTATTTCGTCGATCGATCGCAAAGATCGGGTATTTTGAGAAATCAGCTATGGAAAAAAAAAAAAAAAAAACACAAATTTGAATACATAGGGACAAAAATTATAGCCTATTTTCAGTAAGTAGTTGCAATTAAATATAAATTTTGTCCCTTTCTAGCGAAATAGTCACTTATTTTGGCAATCAGTTGCAGAAATATTGCATATAATTTGCCAAATAAATGGCTTCTAAAATAATCATCAGCTGATAAGATAAAACAGTATTAATTAATGGTGAAAAACAGCTGAAAAAATAGCATTCTAGCATACTTAAGATCTCACCATGAAGTAATTAAACAGTTTCATTCTGTTATTACTTACTAACTTTGAATAAACACCATAAAATGCAATAAACTCGCAACAATTGTTTCGACCGCTTTGACTGCAGCACTCGTGCTTACTTTATTCGCCTGATGAAGGGTCGGGTGTTTTTTCGACCCGAAACAATTGTTGCGAGTTTATTGCATTTTATGGTGTTTATTCAAAGTTTGTAAGTAATAATTTTTACAACACCAGTTTTGTGGTGCTTTTTTATTAAAAAGTTTCATTCTGTATATAAATTTTTCCCTATGCAATGAAAAAAAAAAGCTAGATAGCCCTCTATGTCCAATTTGTTATTAGCACCATATAAAACTTTTAAGAATCATGTGCTATGAGTATGATGTGATAAGTAAATTTTCTATTAGATTTGATGATGATGTGCACATGTGCAAAAACATGTCCATAGTGATATAATTTTTTCTTAATATTAAGCAAAAATATGTTACCAAAAAAAAAAAAAAAAAAAAAAAAAATGGATATTTTTCATCAGAAAATGCACTTAAGCTGTTCCAAACTAAGAAATATGCTGTAAAACAGTAATTTAATGCTCCAAAATGATTTTATTCTTACTCTGAAATTTATCCAAAACAGGATTTTAGCAGTTGAAATCTTGCTTTTATTTATTAGTGGCATAATGATACCGCATTTCAGATATCAGCTACCAGAATATGGCACATTCAATCAGTTAGGGGCGCGCACACACACACACATACAAAATAAGTAAATAAATAAATAAAATAAAAAACTGTAGTTAAGTGATCATATATATCGAAAAACAGCTTTGTAAAAAACATGATATTTGAAAATAAGCAAGGAAATAAGTGCTAATTAATTGTAATTAAAATTACAGCATATATTTCTTCGATTGATCTTGGGAAAAAAAAAAAAAAAGCTTTATGAATTGGCTATGGGATTAGCACGTAATTTATCAATTAGTGGATATATATATATATATACCTTTTTTTTTTTTTTACAAAAAAAAAGTTTCCTTTTCTTTTTATGTGTGTAATTAATAATAACATATTTAGGGATTAATCTTGAAAAAAAAAAAAAAAAAATAAATAAAATTTTTGTCAGTTAGTGGCAAAAATTTTTTGTTTCAACAATTATTTACAAAATATTTTGTAATTAAATAGTTTTTTTTTAATGATTAGAAATTATTGAAATAAAAATTTCAATAAATTTCAATTTTCTGAAATAATAATAATAATGTACTTAGTTGATTTTGCTTTTTGAGGAGGACAGCACTTTTCTATGGGGAATGGGTGAGAGACAATTATTTCAATATATTTAATTTGGCTTTTTTTTTTTTTTTTTTTTTTTTTTTTTTGGGGGGGGGGGGGGGGTAATATGAATGGGAAAAAAAAAACATCTTTTTTTTTTGTTATTTGACTATTCTCATTCCTATCTGATCTAGATTGTTCTTTTGCAACCATGAACTATGTATAAATCTGATAATTAGAGGTTTTGTTATATTAGTTATTATTATTGTTTTGTTAAAAAGTCATTTTAAAGTAATTAGTGACTTGTCAGAATGAACATGACTTGTATTTGTATGCATTACTTTCCCTAGCATATGAAGAAAAGTTTACAATTGTTCAACTGTTGAAGAAAATAGTTAGTTACCACCTTCCCCTTAGTTGCTATGGAAGATTTTATAATGTGTCTCTTTAATTTTGAAGTTTTAGATTACTTTAGGTAGTTTTTCAGAGCTGCCAACCAAATAGTTAGTACCGCCCCTTTTCTTACACCACTTAATTTTTAGAGTAATTCTCTTCAAATATATTCACGATGAATGAAGAAAACAAATACTCTAAAAATTAAGTGGTGTAGAAAAAGGGGCGGTAGTAACAATTTGCCGGATTAGGTTGGCAGCTCTGGTTTTTATTTTATATTATGATTTTATGTATATAAGAAATTACTAAAAGAAAGTGTAGAAATTTTTCTATTTATTTCATTGACAATACAATTCGCTAAAGTAAATGGCTAATACCATAACAGTGTTGATTTTTTTCCTTAAAACTGGTTCCCTCTTAGCTCTATTTTTCCAAAAAATGTGGTCCCCATTTGGTCCCCTTTTTCATGAAAAGTGGTCCCTTTTTTGTAACAAATATTGAGTGAGAGCCCTGCATATGGTAGTTTTTTTAAAAACATTATTGTACCTGGTGGCCCTTTCCCTCATTTTAAATGACCAGACATCTTCAGATTTTTTCTCCTAATGTGCAAATTTCTGAAAATAGTTTCAAAGCATTTCTGAATATAAAAACAAATACGATATAGCTTACATGTATACAATTAAAATTGATAGTTTACTTTTGTCATATACAAATACACTACATAGAAAGCAGAAAATATGCTAAATTGACTAATGCAAAAGAGGGAAGTGAGGGCAAATATTGTTCGTTTTGAAAACAGCTTCTTTTTCTATTATAGAGTCAGCACTAACTATTACCTCAATCGTGTAAATTTTCAAACTGCTAATTTAATTTGGTTCATACACTGTTACCTGTGTTTAAAAATATAAGTTTTTTAAATGATTATTTTTCTAAAATAAAATATTTATGTGATAAATTTAATTTTAATTCTATATTGATGATATAACTTTTTAGAATTGTGGAAAAATGCAGAGATGACATATAAAATTGAAATAAATGTCTTTAAAACTTGAACATCCTAGTTATTCCTTATACCAGTGTTTTTTACCTTACAGTGATACGATAATCTGAAAATGAATTTTTTTATAGAATTTTTAAAAGGTATGCTAAATAATGATAATAAAAATGAAATAAAAGAATATTTTAAAATTATAAATTTAAGAAATATTTATATTGGATTGTAAATTTTTTCTCAAAATATTACATTGCAAGTTGAAGTCTTATAAATAAAATTCATACCTCATTTAACTGTTTTTCTAGTTCTTTTTCTGTATTTGAAGTGTTTGCTTTTTCCTTTTGGGCCAGATATAATTTTTGCCCAAGATGACTCAAAATATTTATCAAGTTTGATGCCTTTTTCATTATTGTCTTTATTTCCTGTGAAAGATAATTTAACATATATTCATACTTTGTCACCAGTAAAAATATAAATGTAATTCTAAAACTTAATGTTTATGTAAAAAATTGAACCTTCACTGGCAATCAGCCTTCCTGTCATCTCTACATATAATAAAAGATGTCTCTATATATCTGTAGTGATAAGTATAAAGGATTTAAGTCCAAAAATGTCGATTTTGAGGTAAGTATTAGTCAGACTCAGAAAAAAATTCTCTATCAATTAATATAATGAATTTAAATCCATGTCATTTAGTTTTTGAGGAAATCCATTGGTAAAAAAATATTAAAGTCAGAAATAAAGGGTATAAATCAACATAATCCCTTTTTCACAATCGATTCTTCTCATTAGTTTTTAGTTAAACTTTCTCCTGAAAAATCAAGAATATGGACTTAAAACCTTTATACTTATCAGTACAGATATAATAAAAGATGTCTCTATATATAATTATAATAATAATAATGACCATCTTTTGTCAGGAACGATTCCGGTTTAGACCGCTTCAAAAGAGAGACTTTTGGTAGCCTTTTTTTTTTTTTTTTCCTAAGAAATGCTATGTATTTTTATTTTTATTTATTTATTCTTTCATTAATCTGCATAAATGTTACATCATTAGACAGATCTTTCAAAACTAAACATTTTTTGTGCTTGCACTTTTCCCTTAATCTCAATATGTAAAAAGATTTCAACGAAAGTTTATAACTACCATTGCAATTCTAAAATACCCATGGAGGATAAAATTAAAATGTAATATAAAATTCAATCATAAAAATTTTGGGCTAATAGTTATTACATCATTTTCTTGCAATCATGATAATGTGCTTATCTGATATAAACAAACAGTTGATTGTGACGTCATATTTATGAAATTAGTTAAAATAAATAAGGTTACAAAAAAGGTACCTAAGGTTACTTTGTTACAAATATGGTACCTTTCATTTGATACCTTATTTGTAACGAAGTTTTGATTAGATATTTTAGAATTAATTAAAATATGAAAATAATTTCAAAGTTGGACATTTAAATTTATGATTGTTGCCAAAAAAAATTTACCAGTTATTGTTTTATATATATATATATGTAGGAAGTTACGTGGAAAGCTATGTGGGACGCATTCCATGTACAGACAACAGATGGCGCTCCTCCGATGCTCATCTTTCGACGAGAGGACAAACGGAAGATAGTTGAGATCTGGCTGCAACGGAAAGCTGTTGAGACCGTCAGCGCGAAGGCTGATATGGTCATTTTCTCCTAATTAGAGCTTGATGTGCTCATAGTAGTTTGGTAGAGCCATGGAGGGCTCAATGCATCAATCTCACATATTTGATAAAGTGCGCGAAGGTACTTTTGTGAATTCTAAGTGTGAGCAAGTGCTTAAATGTTGCTTTGTTACGGTTATACTGATGAAGAGAGCTCGTTCTGTGTTCTAAGTCTCGAAACCAGCAGTTGGTTAATTATGCAAATTCTGCTATTATCATTTTTTCTTTGTGTATCTTGTGTTGTATGTGTTACGTAATAAATGTTTAGTCATCTAAGTCACATCTCATCATTGCCCCACCCCTAGACGCCCAGCCAAGATTCTACAAGTGGGGACTCTGCCGCGATATTATGGCAACACCAACAAGTTATAAAAGGTAACTGTTATATATTTATCATTCTGTTTGATAATAAACAATAAGGAGCAATGCATAAATTGAGCAAAAGAATTTAGTACAGTTTTGAATTAGAAATTAATGGAGAAATATTTTTAAGAACAGTTCTGGTTTCGATTTGTATGTTTAAGATAAAATAAATGTATCACTTGAGAAGAATGAATAGAAGTAATAATATGATTGAAATATATGATTTTGAGTAATCTTTTAGTATTTTACTTATTATTGTTTGCAATATTATTTTAACAATATTATAACAATATTATTTTAAAACGAAAGTGAAAAGAAATCATTAAAGAAAGAATAATGATAATGGTGATATTATATGAAATATGTGTAATAATTAAGAAATATATAAGATGTTCTAAATATTCTGTTGTATAATACAAATTGTTCTGAATGTGGTTATTTAAAAATCATGATAATTTTGGTTTGAGAACAAAAACCACAGAAGCACTTTTAAGAAAAATGTTCTCATATTATTTTGTTTCTATTTAAGTATGATATTAATTTGGTAGAAATATTGAAATATCTTTTGGTATAAGTAATTATTTAGAGTTATAATGGCCCAAAACGTGTTACAAGGTATTAGAAAAGCCGATTTAAAAACAATTGCTGAAGAATTAGGCCTAGCTGTTCCGGCAGAAGCTAAGGTAGTTGAAATCAAAACTTTGATTGAGAGTTCTGATATTTATAAAAATGATTTAGAATTTGTTAGAGGTGTTATTAAAATGTTAGTAGAAGAGCAAAAGTTGAAATCTTTAGAAGAACAAACCAAAATTGAGATAGAAAGAATTAAACTATCCCAGTTAGAAAAAGAAATAGAGTTACAGAATTGAAAGTTACAGGCTGCAGCAAATAATTCTAGTAATAATGTTGAGCAATCAAATTCAGAAACTACTTCACAATCATTAGAAAATTTAATTAGAAGTATTCGAACTTTAACCATTTCAGTACCTGAGAAACCGGAAGCTTTGCACTTATTTTTTCAATCCCTTGAAAAAGCATTCATTTCTAAAAATGTACCGTCTAAATTTAAATCGGAAATATTGATTAATTTATTGGGAGATAAATGTAATCAGGTTCTTGCGTACGTAACCACAGAAGAAATTAACGATTATGAAAAAGTTAAGGAATTAATTTTAAGACAATTTCAACCAACGCCGCGTGAATGTTTAAGTAATTTTAAAAATGCGCTGCGTAATCCGTCAGAATCTCATGTCCAGTTTGCTTCCCGTCTAAGCGCTTCTTTTGATTACTATTGTAGATTGAGAGGGGTTAACGATGTTAAACAATTGTGTGATCTTATAGTTTCTGATAAATTATATGAAACGTTGGATTCTAGAACTAGGGAACATATTAGTGTTCGAGAAGGTCAAAATTGGTTTAAACCCAACGAATTAGGTCGGGAGTGTGATTTATTCTACTCTTCTAGAGGGAAATCGCTAATTGAAACTAATAATAATACGCGAAACGAAAGTTCAGAGAATAAGCGGTTTGTAAACAAAACTCCTTTTAGAAAGACACATTATAATAATAAAGATCCCATAATACGTAATTCGGTATCTAATCAAACTCACGAAAAGCGTGAAAGAATGTGTTACATTTGTGGTGCAAAAGGGAAAACATTTCATTTCGCTAGAGTCTGCCCTAAACGTATTCCAGAGAAAAAAGAATTCCGTGAAAATCTTCCAACAAATTCAGTAGTTCAATCCGAAACAAGTCCGATTAACCTAATTGTTAATGAGCTTGAATATGTTGATATTTTAGTGGATGATATTCCACTTAAAGGGTTAAAAGATACAGGTTCTTCGATTCTAGTTGTAAATAAAAATAGCATTCCACAGACTAAAAATGTTATTTCTTCAACCACTCTAGTTAGCTGCTTTAATGAAAAGAAAGATGCAAATCTGACTGAATTTAAAATATCTTTACCTAATCATGATTCAATAAATGTAATCGGTGCTTTTTGCAACAATTTGTCATGTGACGTAATTCTCCCTGGTAATATCTTTCATATTTTGAAACAACAAAATAAAGAAGAAACAGATGTTTCGAGTTCCAGCGACGTAGGGGGGGAAGATAGTTTTCTGAGTTCGGGGGGAAGCGATTTCGATGAAGCAAGTGAGTGTTCTTTTTTTTTATTTGATCGAGGGGAAAATGAAATAGATTCTTTTTTTTCAAATATGTGCAACTTTCCAGAAGAAAAATTCGATGTCACTCACATTTTAGATAAGTCGTTAAAAGAGAGATTAAGCGAGTTAATAAAAAATTATAAGCCAGTTAAAACAAAAAGTACTGATTTAAAAATGTCCATTATTTTATCTGATGATACACCAGTATGTTTACGCTCTCGCAGATTATCATTTGTAGAGAAATCAGAGGTGGATAAACAAATTGACCAGGGGTTAAAAGATGGTATAATTAGAGAGAGTACGTCAAATTACGCTTCGCCAATAGTGGTGTGTAGGAAAAAAGATGGAGGAATAAGGTTATGCTGTGATTATCGTGCTTTAAATAAGAAAATTATTAAAGATAAATACCCGTTGCCAAATATTGAGGATTTATTTGATAGATTAGGGGAGGGTAAAGTTTTTTCGACACTAGATTTAAAGAATGCGTTTTTACAAGTTGATGTAGAGGAAAAAAGTAGGAAATATACAGCTTTTGTGACCGATAATGCCCAGTATGAGTTTCTAAAAGTTCCCTATGGATTATGTAATAGTCCCTTAGTATTTCAAAGATATGTAAATTATGTGTTTAAAGACCTATTAAAAGATGGTACTGTAATTATTTATTTAGATGATATAATTATTCCATCTAAAGATGAGAATGAAGGGTTAGATAAATTAAAACGTGTGTTAGAAACGGCATCAAAATTTGGTCTAGAGTTAAATTTAAAGAAACGTCAGTTTTTGAAACGAAAGATCGATTTCTTAGGTCACATAATTGAGAATGGCACGATTAAACCCTCAGTAGAAAAAACTCTTGCAGTCCAAAATTTCCCAGAACCCCGTAATGCTAGGGAAGTGCAGAGTTTCTTAGGTTTAATGGGTTACTTTAGAAAATTTATTCGTTCATATGCCAACATAGCAAGACCACTCAGTGACTTATTACGTGCTTCCACTCCATTTAAATTCGAGCAAGAGCAGAAATTGGCTTTTCAAAAGCTGAAAGACATTTTATCTAATACGCCTGTCTTACACCTTTTTAAACAAGGTCATAAATTAGAAGTTCATACAGATGCATCTAAATTAGGATTCGGTGCAATCTTATTACAACAAGATGACGATGGACAGTACTATCCAATCCATTATATGAGTAAAAAGACCTCAGTACAACAAGAAAAATACTGTAGTTATGAGTTAGAAATGTTAGCGATAGTAGAAGCCCTTAAAAAATTTAGGAACTATTTATTAGGTAGTAAATTCAAAATCTATACTGACTGTCAAGCGTTCACCAAAACTTTAGATAAACGTGAATTGACACCTAAGGTAGCCAGGTGGTCTTTCCTGCTACAGGAATTCGATTACGAAGTAGAACATCGTCCTGGTAAACAAATGCAGCATGTTGATGCTCTTAGCCGACACCCTGTAATGGCTGTAAATGCTGATACTCTCACTCATCGTATTGCTACTGCTCAAGAAAACGACGAGTTTATCAACACTATGAAATCTCTTTTACAACAGAACCAAAATGACGAATATGTGTTAAAAAATAATATTTTATATAAAGTGTTAAATGATAGGGATGTACTAATTGTCCCAGAGACCATGCAAATTGAGGTTGTAAAGAAATGTCATGCCTTAGAACATTTTTCGGCTAATAAAACTGAAGAGTTAGTCAAACGCGACTATTACTTTTCTAATATGAAAAAATGCGTAGATAACGTCGTAAAAAGTTGTGTAGAATGTATACTCGTAAATAAGAAACAGGGAAAAGGAGAAGGTTTTTTGAACCCTATCCCTAAAGGAGATATTATCCACTTATCACATCCATTTTGTGGGTCCATTACCAACCACTAATAAAAACTATAATCACATTTTCACTGTCATCGACGGATTTAGTAAATTTTCGTGGCTATATCCGGTGAAATCAACTTCTTCAGCAGACGCCTTGCAAAAATTAAAACAGCAAGCTGCTATTTTTGGTAATCCCGCAAGAATAATATCTGATCGTGGACCTGCGTTCATATCGAAGGAATTTGCAGATTACTGTGAATCAGAGGGAATCGAACATGACACCATCACAACTGGAATCCCAAGAGGAAACGGTCAAATAGAGAGACTCCACCGAACAATCATTCCTGTATTATCCAAGTTATGTATAAATGAACCGAATAAGTGGTACAAGTTTGTTGAGGCTGTCCAGAGGACAATTAATTCCACCGTATCGAGAAGTACCAAAAGAACTCCTTTTGAATTACTCACTGGAGTAACAATGAGAAGGAAAGAAGATAAAAGAGTACTAGAACTCCTCGAAGAGGAAAGGGTAAATTCCATGCTTGATAACCTTAATACCATTCGTGAAGAAGCAAGAAAAAACATTCTTAAGATTCAAGAAGAAAATCGCCGATGTTACAACAAGAAGAGAAAGAAAGCAAATGTGTATAAAATTAATGATCTAGTTGCCATCCAGCGAACTCAGTTTGGAACCGGCATGAAACTAAGACCAAAATTCTTAGGTCCTTATAAAGTTGTGCGAATAAAGACCAAAGACAGATATGAAGTCGAGAAGATAGGTGATCATGAAGGACCTATACATACTAGTACTTCTGCAGACCATATGAAATTATGGTCCACAAACTAAACTAAAATCCAATAATATAGACTAATGAACTTTAAAGAAAAAGTTAACTGTAAATTTTAATGTACATAATTTTTTTAATGTCTGTTTGTCTTTTTTGTTTTTTTTTCTTTTAATTGTATTTTGCGGATATCCTTTAGTATCCCATGCTTGTTCGACGGTGAGGTCACCGTACATCAGGATAGCAGAGCGTTGTAGGAAGTTACGTGGAAAGCTATGTGGGACGCATTCCATGTACAGACAACAGATGGCGCTGCCTCCGATGCTCATCTTTGGACGAGAGGACAAACGGAAGATAGTTGAGATCTGGCTGCAACGGAAAGCTGTTGAGACCGTCAGCGCGAAGGCTGATATGGTCATTTTCTCCTAATTAGAGCTTGATGTGCTCATAGTAGTTTGGTAGAGCCATGGAGGGCTCAATGCATCAATCTCACATATTTGATAAAGTGCGCGAAGGTACTTTTGTGAATTCTAAGTGTGAGCAAGTGCTTAAATGTTGCTTTGTTACGGTTATACTGATGAAGAGAGCTCGTTCTGTGTTCTAAGCCTCGAAACCAGCAGTTGGTTAATTATGCAAATTCTGCTATTATCATTTTTTCTTTGTGTATCTTGTGTTGTATGTGTTACATAATAAATGTTTAGTCATCTAAGTCGCATCTCATCATTGCCCCACCCCTAGACGCCCAGCCAAGATTCTACATATATATATATTTTTTTTTTTGAGGGGGGGGGCATGCATATAAAAAATACTTATTAAAACGAGTAGAAGAAGGAAGCGAAATAAGTACTGAGTTATATTACGATATATAATATGATACGTTATATTCGACCTATCGTCCTGGGTTAGTAGGTATTTTCGTTAAAAGAAATATTTTGTTCGTTCGGTACAACTTGCACGTTAGTCCCGTCAGGTACAACTTGCATATTAGTCCCGTCAGGTGCAACTTGCACATTAGTCCCCTTTAAATATAGTGTCCAGCGAAGCTCGCAAAGCATTCGTTGATTCACTACCTTAACTGATTTCACATTCCGTCATTTTTGACAGGGTTATGTACTAGTAAAAAATATCCATCACTTTCTAAGCAAACGACTGATTACAGAGCTACAGAATTTTGCATAGAGGTCCATATTGACCTCTCCTGATGCACCTTGCAGCTTGATTGCCAAAATTTTGATTATCTTTTTAAAAATTAATTAGAATCTATAAATTTCTGGAATGATTGACTCTAAAGATAGAAACGTAAATGTTTCCAAGGCACATTAGCTCAGTTGGTAGAGTGGCACACTAACAGCACAAAGGTTTATGAACCTGAATTTGTATCTGATCTCATAGGAGGGATAATTGAGGAACGGAAAGTAGAATTAGAGACAATCGAGAAAAATAAACAATTAGAATTACAATTAGAACAGGTTAAATTAGAGAGAGCAAAAGCTGAATTAGAATTGTCGCACATACGGACAGTTAAAAACACTAGCGAAGACGATTTAGAAAATAAAATTGAGCAATACGATTCTTTAGATTCACTGACAAAAAGTATTAAAACTTTAACAATTAGAATTCCAAGTCGTCCAGAAGGGTGAAGTCTTTTTTTTTGCTTCTTTGGAAAGATCTTTTATAACAAAAAACGTACCTGATAAATTTAAAGCGGAAATTCTTTTGAATTTGTTAGGTGAGAAAGCTTCGAACATAATTTTGTACATAAGCGATAATGAGTTGAGTGACTATGATAAAGTAAAGAAAATTGTATAGAGAGAGTTCGGACCGACACCCCAGTCATGTTTAGAGCAATTCAGAAAAACTACTAGGCAAGCAAATGAAACACATGTGCAGTTTGCATTACGGTTGAAAACTAGTTTTGATTATTATTTAAAATTAAGAGAAGTGTCGGATTTTGAGAAATTAAAGCAATTAATTGTATCAGATAAATTGTTTCAAACGTTTGACAAAGAAACCGCAGCCCACATCAGCGTCAGACAATCAGACAGTTGATAAATAATTATAATAACAGGAGACTTGGCGTTGGAAAATTAAAACCCGAATAAACTACTACGTCAGAAACGCCAAAGAAAAATATTGGAAATGCATACAGCTGTTTCGGTAGCCTATAGCGTACCATCTTCAGTGCAAAAAGGATACTGAATCAGGAGAGGTGCTCATATATATAGGAAAGGGGCCAGATTTAGTTCAACCAATAGGATTACGGGAAAGGTGGGGAGAGTGGCCAATAAGAATTTAGGAAAGTTAGCTGTGTAAACAGTAGAAAAATTAAGAAAATGTGGACTGAATGTAAAATTTCCAACAGTCAGACAAATAGGGAATAGCGAAATCACAATTTACAAGGTTTTCAAAATTTTTATAAATATGAAAAGCTTCAAAGAAATCGAGTTCATGAATGGATTTAGGTCTGCAAATTATTTTAGCTGAATTAAATTTAAAATTATGATTTTCCTCCCAGCAATGTTTAGAAATAGCCGATTTATTGGTTTCTTGTTTGCGGACGTAATTCATATGTTCTTTTAGACGAAATTTAAGACTGCGTTTAGTTTGGCCAATATATGATAAACCACACTGACAGGAAATACTATAAATTCCCCAAGAATTATGCATATCAATGGGATCTTTTAACTGAGAAAAGGTGAGTTTATTGGAAGGCGAAAATATTATTTTAAAATCATATTGTTTGAGAATTTTAGCTATGGTTTGACTGGATTTAGGAAAATAGGGTAAGACAATACTGATATTAGAAGAGACTGATTTAGTAGACGAAATACGAGGGAGTTGTAATTTTTGGATAGCTTTGTCTATAATGGAAGGGTCATAACCTCTGTCAAATGCAATGGCTTTCAGGTATTTAATTTCAGATTTTAATAAAATAGGATTAGAACAAATATTAAGTGCACGGTTTACAAAAGTATAGAAAGCAGCCATTTTTTGGTTAGGTGGGGGACATGAACGCGCATGGGGAGGAAGGGAGACAGCAAAATTTTTTCGATAGACGGTGGTTGAAAATCCATTTACAGTGCGAGAGACGAGGGTATCAAGAAATGGAAGGGAGACATTATTTTCTATTTCATATGTGAATTGGATATTACTGTCAATTGAATTTAAAGTTTCTAAGACCATGTCTTAGAAACTCACCGCCCCCCCTTCAATCGTCGGAACTTTCTCCAAACGCGCCGATATTTCAAACAGCTGTCACCACCGCGTTAAGTAATCAAAATAATAATTCGGTACTCTCTTCACGGGTAATAAATCAGAAAAAAAAAAACAGTTTTGCTGAGTACAGTGAATTGTTTATTAAAAGATGAGAGAGGAAATAATTACACAGTTCGCACGATTTTAGATCAAGGAGCAATGAATAATTATATGACTTTGGATTGTGTGAATAGCCTTAATTTAAAAAGAAATAAAACTAATTTGACAGTTTGTGGTATCAGAGATACATGCACAACAATTAAATATGTTGTTAATGCGCCGATTTCTAATTTTGAAGGAAATTATGAAAAAGAATTGGATTTTTTGACTATATCTAAAATTACGGATTTCATGCCGTGAAAAATGTTAAAGATTAATATGCCAGAATTAAAATGTGCAAAACTTGCAGATGAAAACTTTAATTTGCCAGGTCGTGTAGATTTACTTTTGGGTGCCGAAATTTTTTATGAATATTTGCGGCCAGATCAGATTTATCCTGCTAATAATAATAATATGATTTTCCAAAATACTATTTTTGGATACGTGGCTAGTGGAAGTGTTCCCGTTGAAATTCAGGGAAGGGTACATTGCGGCTTCATTGAGAATAATGCTGGTTTAAACAAAACTATGGAGAAATTTTGGGAATTGGAGGATGTGCAAATTGAGGTACCCAAAAATAAAGAAGCAATAATTTGCAAGGAGCACTTTCAGAAGAATGTTGAAAGAGAAGGTACAGGAAAGTATATTGTAAAAATGCCGTTAAAGGATGATCCAACGTGTTTAGGGAAATCTAAAGGTATTGCCCTTAAAAAATTAAATTCGCTATGGAATCGTTTTTTAAAGGAGCCTGAGTATTTAGCATTATATAGAGAATTTTTACGCGAATACGAAAATTTGGGTCACATGACAGAAATTTCAGAGTGTGAGGAAGAAGTGGGAACATACTATATACCACATTTAGGAGTCTATCGCCCTGATAAAACTACTACAAAGCTCAGAGTGGTTTTCAATGCCTCCTCACAAACAACGTTAGGGAATTCTCTTAACTCCTTACAATATAACAGTGGGGTTATTCAGGAAGACCTATTTAATAAAATGACGAGATTTCGTAAACATATTTATGCGTTCGTGGCTGACATTAAACAGATGTACAGGATGATTTTAATAGACCCGAGTCAAACTAACCTTTTGAGAATTCTTTGGAGGGAGGGAGTGAATGAACCAATTAAATCTTATGAGTTCAAAACTGTGACTTATGGTACAGTAAGTGCACCTTATCTTGCTACTGGAGTCCTACTTCAGTTATCTAGAGATGAGAGCCAGAACTATCCTTTAGCGTCCCCAATTTTAGAAAAAGATTTTTATATTGATGAACTCTCGCCATTCTATACAGGGAGGATGGGTTCATCCCAGTCTCCAAGCGTAGAAGACGAAATCCTTCTGGCATCACATAACGCAGAATTCTCACTCAAAATTTCTTTTCCGTAGACTGAATTAATATTTCAGCTACCTTTGACTACCCCCTGACATCTGCTACCTTGCTGTGAGTTTTTATCTCCAGTCGTGTATGGTCAGCCTTCCTACCAGTTACCTTACTCGTAGGGTTTTTATTTTTTTAACTTAATTTTGTAAATATTTTTGTTTTTAGACTGCCTAACAGTCTGGTTAGGCTTTTGGTTCTTGTATTAATTTAAAAAAAAAAAATTTTTTTTGTTTTGTACAAATTCCATTCTTTTTCTCCTCTACTCCTTGAAGTCTCACGCCTCTGTCCACAGACATGTTCTGTCATTTAATCATCACGCCCGAGTTCTTTGAACTCCCCAATTTCAGTGTTCCGATGTATTTGATTATGCACTTCAGCTCCATTGTTCTTCTTCTCATGTGCAGGTAGGCAACGGTTTAGACCGTCATAGGAACTCCCTAAAGCAATGTGATGATGATGATGATATATGGATGATGTCTTGAGCGGTGCAGACATCCTAAGGGGAGCAAAAGAACTGCAATCTCAGTTAACAGAGTCTCTCAGTAGTGCAGGCATGATATTGCATAAATGGTATAGCAATAGCCCAGAATTAAAAACAGGACCTGACAGTAGCTATAATTTTCAAGATGAGACAAAAGCGCTAGGTGTTACGTGGAAACCTACCACTGATATATTTACCTTCCAAATTCATATAGAAAACGTGGTTCCGTCTACAAAAAGATCAGTACTTTCAACAATAACTCGGATTTTTGACCCTCTTGGACTCTTGGGTCCCGTAATAACAAGAGCAAAAATCTTTTTACAAAAACTGTGGTGCTTGAAGTTAGACTGGAGCGACCCGCTTCCTGGAAAGGAAGGTGCAGCAGTGGAAAAACTTCATCGAGTCATTGCCAGCAATAAACAGTGTTAGTGTTCAGAGATGCATATTAATGAACAATCCAGTGCATATTGAACTTCATGGATTTGCTGACGCTTCCGAGTCTGCTTATGGTTGTGTGATTTATTGCAAATCAACGTCAGTGGATGGAGCCTTCGAAGTGAACTTGGTTTGTAGTAAATCACGTGTATCACCTCTTAAGCGTACAACAATACCGAGGTTGGAGTTCTGCGCTGCCGTCTTATTGGCGAAATTGTTCACAAAAGTGAAGAGTGCCTTACAGTTTAAGACAGCTGATACCTACTTATAGAGTGATTCGATGATAGTCCTTTCCTGGATACAAAAAGAGCCATATCTTCTAAAAACTTTTGTGGCAAACCGTACAGCAACTATACAAGCTCTGACAAAAGTTCAACAGTGGCGTCAAGTACCTTCTGAGAACAATCCCGCAGATCTTATCTCAAGAGGGATGGATCCTGAAAAACTGGTTAAAAATAAAATTTGGTTTGAGGGACCTGCTTTTCTGTCTAATCGAGAGTATCCCAATCGTGAAATTCCTACATCTGTCATAAGAGACTAATTTACATGTGAACTAAAAAATTCAGAACAAAATGACTTACCTGTACTTACTGTGAATAACTCCTCTATTTAAGACTTATTTAATATTAGTAATAATTACATTAAAATATTGCATGTTGTCAGTTATCTTTTCAGATTTGTCTACAACCTGAAGAATCCAAGGGAAAGAAGAGTGGGACTGTTAACAACAGAGGAGATCCGCAAGGCTAAAATTTTTATTGTAAAAGAAATTCAAAGGACAGAGTTTACCGATGAACTAAAGTGTTTAATTCAAGAAAAAAATGTTCCAGATAAAAGTAAGATAAAATCTTTAAATCCCTTTATAGACAGAGAGGGGTTGTTTAGAGTAAATGGCAGACTTAAGCATGCTAATGTAGTAATGTAAGTTTTAACAGTAAATTTCCAATTATTCTGCCGAAGGGTCATAAAATGACCAAACTTATTATAGAATCCTATCATAGGCGATATTTTCATTTAGGTCCTACTTCCTTGCTATATTATGTTCGTCAAAAATTTTGGCCCGTTCAGGGTAAAGCAACGTGTAGAAAAGTCGTACACGATTGTATTAAGTGTTTTAAAGTTAAACCCATAGGAGTGGAACAATTAATGGGTGAATTACTGAGAGAGCGTGTGACTCCTGATTTTCCATTTAACTGCTCAGGTGCAGACTTTTGTGGCCTATTCCTTGTTAAATATAAACATCAAAGGAAGGGAATTTATCATACAATATATGTGTGCATTTTTGAATGTTTAGTCACAAAAGCCGTTCACCTCGAAAATGTCACTGATTTAACGACCGAGGCCTTCATAGCATCTTTAAAAAGATTTGTGGCTCGTAGAGGTTTATGTTCAAAATTATTTTCTGATAATGCCACAAATTTTATTGGAGCGAACAAAGAGCTTTCTAGGTTGCATAATTTAGTTGTAAAACCAGACGATGCCCTCGCTGGTTACATTTCAGCTGAGGGAATCGATTAGAACTTTCTTCCCCCGAGAGCACCTAATTTTGGTGGCTTCTGGGAAAGCGGAGTTACAGCGTTTAAATATTATTTTAAAAGAGTTTTAGGCAATTCCAGATTGAGCTATGAAGAATTCCTAACCGTCGTTACACAGATAGAAGGAATTCTAAATTCAAGACCACTTGTACCTCTGTCATCCGATTCTGGATGTGTTAACTCCTGCTCATTTCTTAATTGGCAGACCCTTAAATGCTTTTATAGAGGCTAATTTAGTTGAGGTTAAAGACAATAGATTGTCTAATTGGAAAGAGCTGACAAAAAAATTCAAATTTTTTGGAAAAAATGGCATATACAGTACTTAAATAATTTACAACAGAGGTCCAAGTGGATGGTAGAAAAAAACTAGTTGGCATAGGTGGACTCTGCTCAGTTCCCCATCATATTTATGCTCTCATAAATTTCTAGTGCGAGACATATTATAATCATGTTAAAAGAAATGAATATGACCAAAGCTTGATACAGTGACAGAATGAAATCCCCGCCTAATAGGCTATCCACCGTTCACTTCGATATATTTATCTTATTCTAATCTATTAATTTATTTTATCAGGGTCGATTTCGTTGTTTAGTTTTCATGCTACTGTTTCCAATGCAATAATCCTCAAAATTCATATTTATATGAAAAATTTACAATTTCGATATGTTGATAAAATCGTAAATTACGAATAATTTACGAAAATTTCCTATTAGAATATTTGTATTCAATCATGTTCAAACAAATATCATAAATGTAATTTTGAAGTTGTCTAATGTATTTATGATCCTCAAAATGGAAGTTTATGCTCAATTTTGCCACATTCTGACATGTTAAGTAAAGCGTAAATTCCAAATAACTTACGAATTTTTTAAATTGAAAAAATCATAGTCTATGATATTCATGCTAGTATCTTAAATAATATTTCGAAAGTGGTTTGACATCTTTACGATGAAAATCTCTCTCAAAATTGACGTTTATGTGAAATTTTGCCCTATACTCTGCCATTTTAAGAAATTCGTAAATTTCCAATAACTTGCGAAATTTTCAAAGTAGCATATTTATAATTACTGATGTTCATTCCGGCATCAAAACCGATATTTTAAAACTGGTTTGACATTTTCACAGTAAAAAGTTTCCATTTAATGCACGCTTAAGTGAATTTTTGTCCTATTCTCCCATGTTAAGAAAATCGTAAATTTCTCATAACTTACGAAGTTTTTAGTTCGAATGTTGCAAATGAATAGGGTTCTTGCCAGTATCGAAAGTAATATTTTAAAACTGATCTGACCTCTCTGCGATCATTTGTTCGTTAGATATCGTGTTAACAGACTAACAAACTAACGGACTAACACACTAACGGACTGACCCACTGACCCACTAACAGACACCCTACAGACAGACACCATACAAATTTTGTCATTTTCGGATTCCTCACACCTGAAAACGTATAAAAAAGTCAAAAAACCAAGGTCGAAATTTTTGACGATTAACTTAGTTCCCCATACCTATAGTATGATGGGGAACTAATAATGTGAAAGTCAATGAGTTAGTGCTTTTTAACCCTTTGCGGCGCAAGACAATTCAGATCATTTAAATTATACTGCCACCGGAATTCATGAACTAAATTAAACTAAAAGAAATTAGGTTAAAAAAAACCGACCTTTTCTGATATGTTATAAACGTAAATTTTTGCTAAAATATTTCCGGGATGAATTTTTGCAGCTGGATCTTAAATTTTGCGTCCTCGCAGCGAGGACGCCGCGCGTTAAGGGGTTAAAGATGAAAACCTACCGCCACAAAAATGGGCATTAGGGAGAATAATTGAACTTTATTTTGGTGAATATAAACGGGTCAGGGTGGTGAGGGTGAAAACCCAATCAGGTATTTACAAACGACCCATTTCGCAAATTTGTATTTTACCTAACAATGTGTAATCTTATATTAGTGTCTATATATTTTTTTTTAAAATGAGTCATTTAATGTTATTATTGTGTTGTGTTTATGTTATATTTACATTTGAAATAACTGTATAATTTACTGGTTGAATGTAAACATTGCAACGTGGGGCGGAATGTTCCGTACCCAATGAAAAGCGCTGTTGCAGCAGTGCCATCTGAGTTGAGTAGTGTGAGATGTGCGGCGACGTGAGTTCGCGTCGATTCGAGTTGTTAAAACAATGTGAAAATTAATTTCACACTTTTTTGTCGAATCACGTGACTGTCCGCGTTACCGTCTTTGTGCTATGCTGTCTGCACACGCACAGACATTGCCTTTTATATATTGAAATAATAACAAGGTTCAGAAACAAAAAACTAACAAATATATACATATACAAAATCAATAATTTTCTCCATTATTGAAATAGCAGTTGGTTAACAGTTAATGCCCACCTAGCATTAGGATTTTTTCACATTTGTATTCATATCTAAAATTAGAGTCACAACCTGCTTTTTCATTTCCATCTTTTGCCTATAATTTGGATCACAGTCTGTTTTTTCGTTTTCATGTTTTGTTTATAATTTATAAACAAATGAACGTATGAACATAAAATTTAGATGTCATATTTTTTATCAAACCATTAATCAAATTTTATAGAAGTTTTAACATTAGGAATAATTTTTAAACTGATATTAATTCAAATTTTCTCAAAAGTAGGCTTTGGAAGAAATGAAAAATTTACAATTTTAGAAAAGAAAACTAAATGAGAAACGATGCTAAGGATGCCTTGCAGATAGGTGAAGATACACATTCCTTCAAATGTTAAATTGGATTTTTCATCCCGTATTCACTTTTCTTTTTCTTCTATGCGGACTTTTTGAAAATTTATAATTATTAATTTGGGAACTATGAACGCCGCCAGAATGATAAAAATGTCAATGAATAAATTTTATAAAGAATATCTCATCCAATTTTCCTGTTCGTTTGTATATTAAAAAAAATATAAAAAAATAAATAAATAAAAATTCTTCACAAAAAAAGAAGGGGGGAAAAAAAGTTAATACAGGAAGGAAAACTAAGTTTTAATTTAACACTTGAAGACCTGTGTACCTTCATCTATCTGTCATCATGTTTAACACCACTTCCCAAATAATTTTCTTTTCTAAATTTGCTTAAATTTTTCCATTTCTTTGAAAGCGTGAGAAAAATTTAAATAATACCAGTTTAAAAATTATTTCTTATGTTAAAGTTCTATAACATTCGAGTAATGATTTGATAAAGAACATGCCATCCAAATTTTATATTCATACATTCATTTGTTTAAAAATTATGCACAAAAGAAGGAAACAAGAAAAGAGGTCGTGATTTTAATTTTTGCACGAGTGTTTTTCCAAATATAGTACTCCTTGCTTGTTTAGCTCTCATGCCAGTTTAAACTATTAAACACTGGTTTATATGATATTTTAGAAATAATGCTATCATCTTTTACTTCATAACATTTACATGTTCTAGAGTGTAAGTGCCCCCAAAATATTAAAAATGTAATCCTTTAATTCAAATTTTGTAACCATATATCTATTTATTTATTTATCTGTTCATTATTCTTGTGACATATATTATTATTTTCCTGGAACATATCAAAATTCTTTATAGCAACGAAAAGGATAAGTAGAAATTATTTTATTTCATTCAAATTTTGTTTTATCTATGAATAAATTCTGAAAAATTATCTGGTTATTCAATCTTTGTTTTCTGCGATCGTAACAACTGTATTATATACATATACTATGCTAAAATAATTTTTTTAAATTAGATTTATCTCTGCAAATGAACCAATAAATTTTGCAAGTTTAACTTATTATTTGTACCAATAAACAAATCTCCCAAAACCATGGATAAATTTTTATTTTCTTTTTCCGAGTTCATTGGTGCAGCCATTATGTATATTTTTTCTGTTAATTTTTCCCTTTTTTAAATTATTTTATTTCTATGAAATACACAATTGAAAATTGTCATAAATTTTACTTCCTTCATTTTGGTACATTGTTGTAGCTGTGACATTAGTTTCAAGCATAACTAGTGGGAAATTAGGACTATTATTCTTACGTGTGAATGTACGATTTAAAAATAAGGCTACCAGGAGATCAACTACAGCTGAATAATACAAACCTAGCTAATGCATAAACCAAAATGATAAATACTGACTGAAGAGAAGGTTTTCTACATTTTTTTATATTATTACTAGCAGGCTTTGCCCACTTCGCTGGTCACTAAATTTAAAAGAAACTCTTTTCTATGTAATTTTATAAAAATAAAATGAAACAAAATACTGAAATTGCTAAAAAGC
Organism: Salticus scenicus; assembly: GCA_963930645.1. Classification (NCBI taxonomy): domain Eukaryota; kingdom Metazoa; phylum Arthropoda; class Arachnida; order Araneae; family Salticidae; genus Salticus; species Salticus scenicus. Next base: position 270,514,583 of record OZ005648.1, read on the forward strand.
TCGCTTCAGGTTCCTGCTGCCTTCGGCAGCAATTTGGTCATCCGCTAAAACTCGGGCACCCGTCCCTATTACCTGCAACAATGCCATACCAGTGGGCTTCCATTTAGGTGTTTATTAGATAACAGTTTCGAAATAGATAGTAACGAAAAAATTGAAGTATCCCTTTTATATTTGAATCCCAGTTACATATAAACAACACTATACGTGGTGCACATAATATTTGCTTTTACATTATTTCCTATGTTTATTTTGTTTATCAAATCAACCATAAAATGACAGCAATTTCACGCCAAGTATTACAATATGCTACGACCGGCTACGTCTGTCGCATGAGACAATTAATTTTTGGGGTTATATATAATTCATGGTGTGTAAACCTGATCATAGTACAGCCTTAATATAGTTCTCTTTGGCGACTTTTGAATTTTTATCACCATTTTAGGCTTAATCCCTTGTAACAATATGCTATGAGCGCTATTTCTGCCGTATTTTAGCCAACTAATCTTTTTATAGTTATATATATCTCCCATTAAACATATTTTTATTTTTATTTATTTATTTAAATATTAATTTGAATTAATCAAATATTTCTGTTCGACAGCGTGCAAGTGCAGTCACACAGCATGGGCGTCGACACTTAGGGGCAAGGGGGTGGGACACTTGCCCCTTCCTGGAAAATTCTAATAAATAAATAATTATTTAAAAAAATTACAATTAAAGCTTTAAAGCTGTGTCATTAGAATTAAAATAACCAAATAAAATTTGTCACAGAGCCAATTAGAATCAAACCGACTCGTCCTGCATTTATAGGTTGTCTCTAACCATTCCCTGCAAACAGATTTGAAATCGACTTGGCAGTATGTTTTCCGGATTAGTGTTGGTTTAGAATAAGTTGTATAATTTCTATAAGTAAAATGTTGTAGCTTTAAACTGCATGTCTAAAAAATTGTTGCAGTAAATGCTTACACACTCACACTGGCTTACTTAATCACGTCATTCAACCAACCAATCGTATGAATCTAATGGGCTCTTCCCACCGTCGTGTGCTCAATCACGTGATAGAGGAAAACGAATAATCGAATTCTGAGAATCGAATTCAATTAAATATTGTTCTTAAGAACAAAAATTTTAATATTTAATATAAAATAAAATAAAAGTAATATTGTGCATTTGTAAACAGTAGAATAATTGTATTTGTAAATTTAATAATTTTTAAAAAACATTTTATGTGTTTATTTATTTTTACCTATAAGAATCGATTTTTGTATATTGTAGTGTAACTGTAACATTAACTGATCTAGCAATAAATAATAGCTTCTTGTGGAATGTTTATGGATTATAATTTGAAATTTTAAAATGTTTTCATTTAATTTAATTGCATAAAGGTGTTACAACAAGTTAATTAACTTAGTTACTGGTCTAAATGTATTTACGCCGTACGATATTGCACTGTCACTGATTTAAGTACCAAAAATCAGAGTATTAACCATGTTCTTTATGAACATCAATAACAAACATAAACTAAATGATGATTGTAAATGTATACAGCAAACAAAAGATGATGAATAATGATATAAAATGGATTAAAAATGATGATTTATAAAAAATAACACAGATTAAATACGATTGATCAAAAATAAGAATAGAAAATATGTTATTATTTCAGTAATCGCTATCCGCGTTTGCAATGATCGATAGATGGAGCTTTCTCAACTGCAGTTGTTAGTAAATATAATAGCCACGTGTATTAATTTATTGTTCTTTCTTGTTGTTCTATCGTTGTTTGAGCGTGAAAGCTATCAGTGGTATGATATATTCACCTTAGCCCACCAGAGGGCGAGCATTTCATTACAATCGCGGATAGATAAACAAGACTTTGTCTGCTATTTGTTTTTCCTCTATCATGTTACCTCTGACGTCAGGTGGGAAGAGCCCATTGAATTTGTAAAAACATGCTGAAATTTTACAATTTGAAGTTTTTTGACGACGCCACTGCACACAGGCTCATTTATTTGTATGATAAGTTAGCATAGTGATTAGTATATAAAAAAATAAACAAATAGGTAAACATTATCGTGCTACACAACTTTATTATGTTGCTCCATTGGCAGCTTTTGAATTTTTGTCGCCATATTAGAGACGGATTTTTTTTTTCAGTTCCCCATCATACTATAGGTATGGGGAACTTAAGTAATCGTGAAAATTTTCGACCTCGGTTTTTTTACTTTTTTACACGTTTTCAGGTGTGAGGAATCCGAAAATGACAAAATTTGTATGGTGTCTGTCTGTATAGGGTGTCTGTTAGTGTGTTGGTCCGTTAGTTTGTTAGTCTGTGTACACGATATCTCAAGAACAAATTGTCGCAGAGAGGTCAGATCAGTTTTAAAATATTACTTTCGACACTGGCAAGAACCCTATTCATTTGCAACATTCGAATTTAAAATCTTCGTAAGTTATTAGAAATTTACGATTTTCTTAACATAGGAGAATAGGACAAAAATTCACTTAAACGTGCATTAAATGGAAACTTTTTGCTGTAAAAATGTCAGACCAGTTTTAAAATATCAGTTTTGATGCCGGAATGAACATCAATAACTATAAATATGCTACTTTGAAAATTTCGCAAGTTATTGAAAATTTACGAATTTCTTAACATGGCAGTATAGGGCAAAATTTCACATAAACGTCAATTTTGAGAGATATTTTCATCGTAAAGGTGTCAGACTACTTTTGAAATATTATTTAGGATACTGGTAGAAATATTAATGACTATGAATTTTCCAATATAAAAATTTCGTAAGTTATTGGAAATTTACGAATTTCTTAACATGGCAGAATAGAGCAAAATTTCACATAAACGTCAATCTTGAGGGATATTTTCATCGTAAAGATGTCAAGCCACTTTCAAAATATTATTTAGGATACTGGCATGAATATCATAGACTATGATTTTTCCAATTTAAAAAATTCGTAAGTTATTGGGAATTTACGATTTACTTAACATGTCAGAATAAGGCAAAATTGAGCATAAACTTCCATTTTGAGGATCATAAATACGTTAGACAACTTCAAAATTACATTTATGATATTTGTTTGAACATGATTGAATACAAATATTCTAATAGGAAATTTTCGTAAATTATTCGTAATTTACGATTTTATCAACATATCGAAATTGTAAATTTTTCATATAAATATGAATTTTGAGGATTATTGCATTGGAAACAGTAGCATGAAAACTAAACAACGAAATCGACCCTGATAAAATAAATTAATAGATTAGAATAAGATAAATATATCGAAGTGAACGGTGGATAGCCTATTATGTGGGGATTTCATTCTGTCACTGTATCAAGCTTTGGTCAAATTCATTCCTTTTAACATGATTATAATATGTCTCGCACTAGAAATTTATGAGAACACAAATATGATGGGGAACTGAGCTGAGTCCACCTATGCCAACTAGTTTTTTGAAGTGAAAACATCTTTAGGCGCGTTGAGCACTTTTGGGTGAACAAAAATCATTGAATTCCCGTCATCGTCAGCTGACGCTTTCCATTTGAAGTGAAAACTTTTGGGTGAACAAAAATCATTGAATTCGCATCATCGTCAGCAAACGCTTTCCATCCTTGTATGATACAAATAATGTATCATACAATTAACTTGCTAATGTGAAGTGTTAATAATTATATACTGTATATTGTTTTAAAATCTGGTGCAGCTCTACACGACTTCTCTCATCTCCGGGCACTGTCTCTATTGCAGTTAGACCTCACAAAACCGTGAGAAAGCCCAAAGCTGCCATTTTTCTCACGTTTTTACAATCTGGTGCGGCTCTACACGACTTCTCTCATCTCCGGACACTATCTCTTAAAGATTGCAGCCGGAAACGTTGCAGTTAGACCTCACAAAGCCGTGAGAAAGGCCAAAGTCGCAATTTTTCTCACGTTTTTACAATCTGGTGCGGCTCTACACGACTTCTCTCATCTCCGGACACTGTCTGTATTGCAGTTAGCGCATTAAATAAAATTGTAATATAATTTTTGTAGTAGTAGTTTATATTAATGAATTAAAAAAACACTTCATTTAAAAGTATTTCCTATACAATAAAATGTTTCCTGACAATTCAAGAAATACACACGTAATTGTTCACGTTTTCACTTCTGTCGGCACTCCCGAAGTGCAACTTTTTTTTTTTTTTGTATGAAAAGGGTAAGACTATTTTTTTAATAATAATTTTATCAGACACCTTTTTGTTTATCTATAAGAATCCTTCCTACATTGTTTATAATTTTAATGGTTTTTAGGTTTAAATAGTGCTTGCTGGAATAAATTTGCTATCTTTAAAACTGATTTTTTCTATAAACTTTCCATAAAAATAAATCATTTATGTGACTACTATTTAGGTGTAAAATCTCTCTCTCTCTCTCTCTCTCTTTTTTTTTTTTTTTTTTTTTTTTTTTAACTTTTTATATACATTTTATTATTATTATTATTATTATTATTGATGCGCTACTTAGATTAAAATGGCTGTTGCTATATTAAACTTCTTGTCGAAAACATTCGGTGTACTTCAACACCAAAATTTAAAAAATCACCCAGAAGGATCTATTAATGAAACTGATAAAATAAAAATATGTTTCATAGAGTTTAAATAATTTATTTAAAAAAAACTTTTAAAACCCAAATTCTTAATATATCGTATCAAATAAATCCTTTTGAAGTTAGAATAAAACTTAATTTGAAAAAAAAAAAAAAAAAAAACTTTTTGTTTATTAACCAAAATTGATGAAATTTGAACTGCAAGTTGGTCTTGTGTTGTACAGGCTGTATATTATAATTTTGTGTTCGTGAGAGAAAATTGAAAAAAAAAAAGTTTTGAAAACTGCAATTTTTAATCCCATTTCAAAAACACATGACTTTAATGAGTAGCAGATTCCCCCCCCCCCTCCAAACTGTTTCCATACAACCTTCTGCTGTTGCCACCTAAAAATCATACTTTAGTTAATTTTAAAAAATCTAATTATCCGATTGGTAAGCTGTTTAATCCGCCGGATTCACAAAAATCGCCCCGTTCATTTGATACCTTATTTGTAACGATACGACTGATATTTCTAATTTATTTTCTTCATTTTAAGTTGAAGTTATCCAGACGGGAGCTAGACTTAAACTAACGTTTATTTACATATGTACAGTTACAGAAAAAAGAATGAACAATCAGCGCCATCTATTGGCGTATTATAAAACACTTTGAGCATCATCACTACTTATATTATACCAACATTCTCCCCCTGCGAAAAGCGTTTTATATTTAAGTACAAACAATAATAAACAATAATTAATATGCAAATATATACTTTTAAATCAAACATATTTTTTCTAACGTAAATGATAATTTTTCCTTTGTAACAGCCTTTGTTAGAAAATCTGAAATCATTTCATTAGTACAATTATACATAACTTTCACAGTCTTTTCTTCAATTAAGTCTCTAACGAAATGAAATTTGAGATTAACATGTCTTGTTTTATTTGATGACTTTACAGTATTTAGCCAATCTATTGCTGCTTGACTATCAGAATAAATCGTCACAGGTCTTTCAACAAATTGTTCACATTTAAGTTCTTGTAACATATTTAAAGTCCATGTTAATTCTCTTGCAGTATCTGCAGTGGCTAACAGCTCTGATTCACATGTCGATAGTCCTACACATCTTTGTTTTTTACTTTTCCATACAATAAGAGAATTTCCTAACATAATTACACAACCTGAAAATGATTTGCCTCCCTCTCCATTTCCCCAGCTTGCATCTGCACTACAATTTATTAAACCGAATTTTCTCTCGTAAAATAATACTTTATTTTTTGTTCCATTTAAGTATTTTAGAACCTTTTTAGCTAATGTATAATGTCTTTTCTCAGGACGTTTATTAAATTGTGATAAATAACTATACTCGGGGAACGCATAACTTGTCAGTATTGCAAAGGCTACAGAGACCTGTTTATGCACTTGGCGTTAATTGGGTTGCGATATCGGGCGATTTAGCGATGATTTCGGAAAGTTTTTTCTTTTTCTTTTTTTCGATTAAAGTAAAAATATTTTTTCAGAGTATATTTTTTAGTTTCTTTATAAATGAATTTACACTAAATTCATAACTTACAATTTATTGTAAATCCATATTACTGCAAATTATGTAATATACTACATTTTACCTTGAGAGAAAAACAAAACAAAAAGGTTAATACTTAAATATTTTGAAAAAGGAAAAAATTAAATAAAATATTATCTGAATGTTCATTTTTTGTCTTTGTTTTCTTTAAAGAGAAACTGATTATTATATATATATATATATATATATATATATATATATATATATAATTTAAAAATATACTTTTAAAATATTTCGAATATATTTTGGCAGAAAAATTATTTTATCATAAGATTTAAACTGTGATTTTTAAATGGCAGTATCTTCTGTGGAGAAAATGAACAAAAAGTTCTAAATGAACAAAACGTAATAGATTTTCAATTAGCATTATTATTTACCGGTTAATCAGTAAATGTTAAAAGCAGTAAAAAAATGAGAAAGTGGAAATAGTTTAAAGCTTTTATGAAAATATTTAAAAAATATTAATTTAAAATAAATAAATAAATATAGTGAATTTTCATATGCAGAGGGAATCTCTGTTTACAATTTGTTTATACATTCATTTTGTCTGTATCCCGATTTTTTATGCTAAATGTGAATATGAGAATTTTTATATATTTATTTCTGAATAAAATTAAGAAACTTACAATTTATATGAAAGGTAAGCGAATTTTAATTTACTTGTAAATATGATTTGTCTTGATGTATTTATTTAATACTGGTAAACACACACCTTTGCGACTGCTATTTTTAAAAACTGAGTTGAAACATTTATTTTCATAGCATTTTTAGGAGGTTGGAATGAGATTTTTATAGATGAGAAAGAGGGAAATGTTACGTTATTCGATTCTTTGGAATAGGAATGAAAGCATGTCATTTCACACATTTTTCAATTTATTTTGATATATTGAATGGATAAGCATGCTTTGGTATTAATGTGTGATATTAAATTTAAAAGCAATCTTAAAATTTTCAGAAACAATGTTTCCACTTTTTTATTGAGGACTATTTCTTTCCGACAGCATAGACTAAATAAAACGATTTATCTTTTTATTTTGTGATTTTGTTTTCCCTTTGGCACAGTTAAAAAAATATTAAAGGTAAAATTGAGAGATAATGTTCGACAGAAATTTTCAGAAATTTATATAGTAACCGTTTCAAAGGGCTACAATTTATAAACAAAGTTAAGAACCCCCTCCCATTTTTTTAAGGATATTTGTATATTTAAATCGAAAAATAACTATTGTAGTAAATTATGTAGAGCAATTGCAGAAAATGAGTCAAAATTCCGTCATACTTGATACTGAAAAACTTAGCAATTGAATGAATACCAATTTTGTAGCCATATTTGGAATTATTTTAGGTATCTGAAAATAAGTTTTTGACTTTTGTGTAGCTTTTGGAAGAACTTCGAGGCATTTTTATGAATTTAGGAGGCTCTTGGCTCTAAATTCAAATCTCAAAAGATAGATTTATAAGGACGAGAGAACTATTTCTTTCAAAGAGCCAATAATAATAATAATAATTGTGTCGTTAAAATTTTGCGGTAGACTACCTTGATTAAAGCAGGCAGTGTCAGGAGTACATTTTCATGCATACACAATAAATAAATAGGCCACTTTCACAAAATTATACTATGTGTAGGACAGAATTTAAATTTCATTTCAATTCACTTGACCACTATCAGCCTTTATTTATTTATTTATTTATTTTTAATTTAATTTAATTTAATTTAATTTATTATTTTTGTTAAATAATATAGTTTTTATTCACTTGATGAAATTATTTTACCAACTAAATCCACAGAATTATAAGTAATAATTCTATTCAATGTAAGCTTTTTCTAATCAAAATTTTTTATAATGATATCTTTAAAAGTAAATATTTTAAACTGCAATATAGAAAATCCTACATAATTGCTCTACATATCTTTAAAATTTTGTAATTCCTCTCCAAAGTATCGATCAATTTGTTATAAAGTCTCAAACAGTATTTATTTCCCAATTAATTTTCTTTAAGTAAATATCCATTAAAATAAAATTTGTTTTACAATGTAATGCTTGCTAATTATGTAATTTCGGCTTTAAATAAATGATCTGTCTCCCATTTATATATAAGTTTTACATATATGAGTCTGATATATATATGATAATTATTATTATTAGTATTATTAAAGATAATTATGTTTTTCTTTTATTGTTCTGTTCCAGAAAAAAAAAAAAAAAAGTAAAATCTTTAGTATATAGTGCATAATAAATTAATGTAAACACTATTAGTTGTTTGTATTGGAAATAAAAATATTTTATATAACAATGCGTAAACGAATTGAAATTATATTATCAATGTAATAATAATAACGAAAGAGAAAAAGTATTTGTCGAAAAATATTTTTCCTTATTCCTGTTAGCTTGAATATTTCATTGACATATTTGGTGTGAATCTGGTGTGAAAATTTCCCAAAAGTTCAAATCCGTCAAAATTTTTACTCTATTTTTAACAGTTGTGAAATTAAAGAAGCGGACTGTGCATTAATTATCTTCAAATTTTCGAAAATAAAGTAATCTATTAGCCCCACCAAACTGTTTCGCACTCACAATAGGGGTTAAAAGGTTGCTTCCGGTATTCCCTCTTCCGCCAATATTTCGCCAACAGACTTTCTTCGCGAAACAATACATTGATATAAATTTTATGCGTATCTATTACAAAGAATTCCATGTTTTAACATAAATATGTTTAGTTTAAATAGTTAATCCTTTTTCAGTTTACCAGAATAAAAAAAAATCGAGAAAAAGTTTATTACACTTAAATATAGTAAAGAACTATTTTCTTTCGCGGATGTGTAATTTCTACAGGCTAATACACACTGTCAAGTTATCCTTTCCCCGAGTATAGTAACAAATGCAAGGTCAGGTCGAGTTCGGTTAGCTAAATATAGCAACTCGCCTATAATTTCTTGATACTCAGTTTGATTAACTAAATTATCTGTAGGTGTAAAACATCTATTCTCGCCTTTAACTATTGGTAGATAGACTTTTTAGAATTTTGCATACCATATTTTTCTAATAAAGATTCAATGTAGTTAATTTGCGATAAACTGATACCTTCTTGATTTTGTACTACTTCCATGCCTAAAGATTTTGAATTTTTTAGTTGTTTCATTTAGAACAAAAATTTCTTTAAGTTTACTTATTTTTTCATCGCATAACTTAGAATTATTTGAAAAGATTGCTAAATCATCAACGTACACACAAATTGCTAGAAAATTCGTATCATCTTTATAAGTAAATACACAATTATCAGATGCAAGTACAGAGAAGCCAATCACTTTCAGTTCATGTTTAAGTTTATTATGCCAATTTCGCCCGCTTTGAGGCAAGCCATAAATACTACGTTTCAATTTACATACATTATTTTTACCAAATTTATTTTCATAACCAGGGGGTATATCCATATACACAGTTTCTTCAATGTTACCATATAAATACGCTGTTTTTACATCAAAATATCTTACAGATAAATTCAGCTTAGAAGCGATTGCCATTAATAATCTAAATGATTCAATATTTACTACCGGTGAATATGACTCTGAATAATCAACTGTTTTTATTTGATTGAAGGCCGCTGCTACTAACCTAGCTTTATAAATTTCCTCATTATTTACCTTTTTAATTGAATAAATCCATTTACTTTTAATTATTTTTTCATTTTTTGGCCTTTCAACTATCTCAAAAACATTGTGTTTATTCATGGAATCGATTTCCTTTTCCATAGCGATCTCCCATTTTTTACAATTTCTTTTATTTTTTATTTCCTCAAAATTTCTCGGTACTGATTCCCCATCAAGGTCATTTAAAGCCAAATTAGCTGACATTTTATTTTTTATTCTTTCTGATCGTCTCAACTGGGCTGGCAATCTAAAAATAGATTCTGACTCATTCTGTATTTCATTTTGTTCTAGCATTTGTTGTTCAGACGAAAAATCTACAGAAATTAAATTATTTCTCAAATCAGGGATATAAATACACTCAAATTATTAAATTATTTAAATTTAAGGACTAAATATATATTTAGCATACAAAATTACCTTAAAAATATCCTTAAACATGGAAACAGCAAATTAATTTCGACCACCATCGTGGCCATCTTCAGTGCTGAGACACAATCTAAACCTAACGTTTCTTCTATTTTCCCGGCGTTGTTTTGTTGTTGCTGTGATATCTTCGCTTCTCTTCGTTTTTCATCATGATCTGTTGCCATTCCGGTGGAACTAGATAGTGTTCTCGGTCATTAACAGTTAATGGGTTATTGATAATTTCTATGGCCTCCCTTTTTAAAGCGTAATTGTAAGAGTTATACGGAGCTATTTTTTTAATGTTTATGGTATTAGTATTAATTGGGTTATTGTTATGGGTAGTGGAAAAGGCGGTGGAGGATTTACCATATTTTAAATCGGCACGGTGCTCTTTTTCGCGTTCATTAATCCTTCTTTTGGTCATTCCAATGTAGTTTGCTTTATTGCCGTTAATATGTTCGAATTCAATTTTATAAATACCGGCGGTGGAGTTTTGGGGGATAATATCTTTTTCGTTACGGATGTGCTGGAAAATATTTTTGTTGGGTTTAATTGGGATATTGATATTATGGTTTTTGGCTTCATTTCGGATTTTAAGGCTGGCGCCATTACAGAAGGGTATGGAAGTGGTGAAATTGGATTTTGTTTTTTGTGCGTTATTAATTTTGTTTAATGTTTTTAGGCGTTTTTTATAGAGGGTGTTAATAAGGTTTTTGGGGTAGTTAGCTTTTCTAGCAATGTTTTTGATATGTTTAAGTTCTTTATAGAGGAGGTTTTTATTAGAGCAAACGGTAATTGCACGATTTATGTATGAGTGGAGTGCAGTGTATTTATATGAAAGTGGGGTATTACATTTTTTGTTTATTATTTCGGAGCTAGCGGTAGGTTTGCGGTAAACGGTGGTATCTATGGAGTTATTTGGGGTTTTTATGATTTTTACGTCAAGAAAATTTAGGGTGTTATTTGTTTCCGTTTCCATGGTAAAATTAATATTATTATCTAGGCTATTAAGTTCAGTTAGGATGTTATCGGGATTAATTGTATTAGGTATAATAGCAAAAATATCGTCAACGTAACGCGTCCATAGTTTACACTTATTAATTATATTGCAGGCGGAGTTTTCTAGAAGGCGTAGTTTTAGTTCAGCAATGACCCCTGATATAGGGGACCCCATTGGCATCCCTTGTGTTTGACGGTAAGTTTCTTGATTAAATGCGAAAAAAGATTCATTTAAGAGAAGATTGTTGGTTCGGATTAATGTTTCACTGGTTTTATTAGTTCCGTAGGTTTCTATTAGTTTGTTGTTTATGATTTGTGTGATTTCTGGAATATTGATTGAGGGATAGAGATCTTTGATGTCGAAACTTACTAATTTATCATTAAAATTTACATTCGTATTACGGAGTTTTTCGAGGAAATTTTCGTTTGAGTTTATTGAGATATCGGATGGTGGGAGGATAGATTGATAGATGGGTTTCATGTATTTTTCAAGACAGTATGTGGTAAATGTAACAGTGTAAATTAGTAAGTTTCGACATCAAAGATCTCTAGGTCCGACGGTCCCACATACTGTCTTGAAAAATACATGAAACCCATCTATCAATCTATCCTCCCACCATCCGATATCTCAATAAACTCAAACGAAAATTTCCTCGAAAAACTCCGTAATACGAATGTAAATTTTAATGATAAATTAGTAAGTTTCGACATCAAAGATCTCTATCCCTCAATCAATATTCCAGAAATCACACAAATCATAAACAACAAACTAATAGAAACCTACGGAACTAATAAAACCAGTGAAACATTAATCCGAACCAACAATCTTCTCTTAAATGAATCTTTTTTCGCATTTAATCAAGAAACTTACCGTCAAACACAAGGGATGCCAATGGGGTCCCCTATATCAGGGGTCATTGCTGAACTAAAACTACGCCTTCTAGAAAACTCCGCCTGCAATATAATTAATAAGTGTAAACTATGGACGCGTTACGTTGACGATATTTTTGCTATTATACCTAATACAATTAATCCCGATAACATCCTAACTGAACTTAATAGCCTAGATAATAATATTAATTTTACCATGGAAACGGAAACAAATAACACCCTAAATTTTCTTGACGTAAAAATCATAAAAACCCCAAATAACTCCATAGATACCACCGTTTACCGCAAACCTACCGCTAGCTCCGAAATAATAAACAAAAAATGTAATACCCCACTTTCATATAAATACGCTGCACTTCACTCATACATAAATCGTGCAATTACCGTTTGCTCTAATAAAAACCTCCTCTATAAAGAACTTAAACATATCAAAAACATTGCTAGAAAAGCTAACTACCCCAAAAACCTTATTAACACCCTCTATAAAAAACGCCTAAAAACATTAAACAAAATTAATAACGCACAAAAAACAAAATCCAATTTCACCACTTCCATACCCTTCTGTAATGGCGCCAGCCTTAAAATCCGAAATGAAGCCAAAAACCATAATATCAATATCCCAATTAAACCCAACAAAAATATTTTCCAGCACATCCGTAACGAAAAAGATATTATCCCCCAAAACTCCACCGCCGGTATTTATAAAATTGAATTCGAACATATTAACGGCAATAAAGCAAACTACATTGGAATGACCAAAAGAAGGATTAATGAACGCGAAAAAGAGCACCGTGCCGATTTAAAATATGGTAAATCCTCCACCGCCTTTTCCACTACCCATAACAATAACCCAATTAATACTAATACCATAAACATTAAAAAAATAGCTCCGTATAACTCTTACAATTACGCTTTAAAAAGGGAGGCCATAGAAATTATCAATAACCCATTAACTGTTAATGACCGAGAACACTATCTAGTTCCACCGGAATGGCAACAGATCATGATGAAAAACGAAGAGAAGCGAAGATATCACAGCAACAACAAAACAACGCCGGGAAAATAGAAGAAACGTTTAGATTGTGTCTCAGCACTGAAGATGGCCACGATGGTGGTCGAAATTAATTTGCTGTTTCCATGTTTAAGGATATTTTTAAGGTAATTTTGTATGCTAAATAAATACACTCATTCATAGTTAAAATATTTTGAGAATTATTTACCAATGTTTTAGCGCGAACAGTTCCTATACCAGTAAAATTTAAAGTAGAATTCTTACCTGCTAAATTGATATATCCATTATCATTAGCAATATCACTAAAATAATTCAAATTATTTGTTAAATGGCAACTGGAGCCTGAATCTAATAACCAAACATTATTTTCAGAAATATCAAATTGTTCTCTATTCGCGGAAAGTGCAAAATCACTATCATTTTTACTTGCATAGTTCGAGTTTCTGTTTTTAAACTGTTCTTTGTTTTTGTTCTTGTTGTTTGTTATTATAAGCATTTGTTCTTTTATCATTAGTGTTCTGAGGTAAGTTATCTCTATTCCTGAAATAGCAGTTTTTAGCTACATGATTTGTTTTCTTACAGATGAAACAACTTTTCACTCTGTTCTTGTTTCCATTTTTAACGTGGAATGCTTCTTCTCTTCTAGTATTTTGGTAGTCAGGTGATCTCAGAATTGTTCTCTCTTCTTCGCGTAAAATCTCTAGTATTTCATCTAAATCTTTTTCTCTTTGAGTTTTCAATATTTCTTTAATTTTCGAGAATTTTCCTCTAAGGCCTCTTACAGCATAGTAGACGATTTCTCTCTCTGTAATTTCCAGACCTAGTGAAGCACATTTTGTTCTTAAACCTCTTGCTCTTGCAATATAATCCGTTACTGTTTCTTCTGGATTTATTTCAATGTTTTTTATTTCATTGCTTGCATCGATTTTTCGATCTTCCAGTTTTCCTGTGAATGTTGATTTTATTTTCTCCCATAAATTCTTAACGTTTCCTTCGTCTGCGAATTGGAGACTTTGTTCATCAGATAACGAAAGTAAGATGTATGAAACAGCTTCAGCATTCTTAGTATCCCATTCAGCCTGCTTCTTTAAGCACGACGGCGTACAACTTTTTAATAGTTAGAACAGCTTTTAATTTTAATGACCACGTGTGATAATTCGTACTATTTAATAGTGGTACTGAAGGGAGTAATTTATCCATTTTTAATTTTTCTTTTTAATTGAAGATCTACTTTCGCTTATCCATTTTTTAGTTTTTAATTACAGGAAACTTGGCGTCATTTCATTTTCGCCGCCGATCGAACGCAACCAGCGCTCGTGCTACCACATGAAGTTACCCAGACGGGAGCTAGACAAACTAACGTTTATTTACATATGTACAGCACGGAGTAATATTAATAGGAGTTGAAGGTCCAATGGGAGAAATCTACGAAACTGTGATGTAAATTTTTGGTAAATATTGAGGGCGCCACTTGTCATTACTCCCTATCTCGGCGCGGATATAATGTTGTTTTTGTAAGTTCTTAAAACTGCATAATTCAGATGTTTCAAATAAATGCTTCGTTCCTAGTTGTAAAACAGGCTATGATAGTGATAAGAAAAGAAAAAAAAAGCCCCAGGAGAGAAATAATCAATAATAATAATTTCAGCACATCTAGTATAGCTCGTAAAAGAGAAAAATGAAAAAACTTAAAGATAACTTCAAACACAAACTAAAACAACCTGACTGCATCTTTTAGCACAAAGTTTAAAACTAGAAGAAAAATAGAGAAAAAATACAAAATGAAAAAATTACACAAAACTGGGAAAATATGGAAAGATTGCAAACTGTAGGTTCTGAAGGGGAAAAAAAAATGTTTGGCAATTAGAAATGCAATATGATTGCTTTATACTAGTGCACATCTGATTTTGTTAGTTTAATCATTCTTTAGCCAAGCTATCAATTAACTGTACAACAAAAAGTACAAGTATAACCATATTTTTCTTCATATATACAATTTTTTAAAATTTACCTCTGATATTGATTGAATTATTTCTTTGTTATTTTGAGTTTCAATGCACATCATTTCATATTTTGCAAAATCAATTGGTCCTTCAGCCTGTAAGGAAATTTATGGTGGGCATTAATATTCAATAATAAATTACACTTTCTATTAAAAAAGAAAGAATTTTTTTTTCCTTTTAAACATTTTTATTAGATATTTCTACACAAATAAGTACACACGCAGCCTTTAAAATAGAGAAAGAAAAAATTCAAGATAATTTATTTTTTCTAACCCTGCAGTATCGTCCAGTTAGCCTTCTCTCAATTTTGTATAAAATTTTGATGAAAGTTCTGACAAATCGCTTACAGAAACAATTAGATGCAGTCCAACCTAAAGAACAAGCAGGATTTCGAAGTGATTTTAGTACCATTGACCATAGTCATACAATTGGAGAAATTATTGAAAGAAGTAACGAATACGAATTCCCTCTCTGTGTAGATTTGTGGACTATGAAAAAGTTTTTGATTCTGTATCATCACTAGCAGTTATGGATGCATTAAGAAATACTAATATTGCTGCAAGATATATTCACCTTATTAGAAACATTTATAAAGAACGAATTTAAATTCCACAAAACAAGTAATGCATTCAAAATTAGAAAGGATGTAAGACGTAGAAAAGATGTTAGGTGGACACAATTCCACCTAAACTCTTCAAGGCAGTACTTCAAGAAGTCTTTAAAAAACTAAATTGGGAAGAGAAAGACATACAAATTAATGGAGATGAGTTTATCGTTTGAGATTTCTTGATGATGTTGTACTGCTTGCTTCCTCATTTGAGGATTTGCAAGAAATGCTTCAGGAATTAAACAAAGAAAGTAGCTCATTGGATTGAAAATGAACCTCAGTAAGACAAAAATTATGGTCAATTTCTTTGTTTTTCCACTGAAGATCACTGTTGATATGGATGAATTAGAAACGGTATGCAGTAATACTTATCTGGGACAAGTCCTTATGATGAATGGAAAGATCATGGAAGAAATTAACAAGCGAGTTAAACTAACTTGCATGGAGAGCATTCAGAAGAAATAGCGCTATATGCGAAAGCGACCTCCCAATTTGTTTGAAAAGAAAAGACTTTGATCAATGCATTTTGCCTGTTTTAACTTATGCTTCAGACTCTTGGAAATTAACGTGTAAAGTAAAACTACACAAAAACTTCAAACAACCCAGAGAAGCATAGACAGATGCGTGTTAAGATTCACCCGAAGAGACAGAAAGAAGTTGATTGGTTGGTGTTTAATGGCGCAAGGTCCATAGTAAGACATGCTGCGCCGTAATCAGAAACCGAAACGCTTGGATAGGAAGCAAACCGAAGTTACTGATGTTATTTCTAGAGTTAAGTTGTTAAAATGGAGCTGGGCTTGCCAGAAGAAATGATGATAGATGGACCACCAAAGTCCTATTTTGGATACTGAGAGATAAAAAAAAAGACCGAGGAAGAGACCACTGTGTCGTTGGAAAGAGGAAATAGTGAAGTTTAGAAGAGCAGAATGGAGAAGAATTGCAGAAAAAGGGCCGATTGGAATCACCTAGGAGCGGTCTTCATCCTGCAGTGGATTGATGAAGGCTAAAATTGATGATGATTATGATATATATACATATATATATATATATAAAAGTTCTGCTCTTGAATGCATTATTATTTTTTTTTTCTTTCCCTAGATAATAGTGTAAAATAGACTAATAAAATTTATTTACTAAATTCTTCTTCTTCTCCAGAGCTAAATTTAAATTATATCTCCTTTCAATTGAATGCAATTGACATTCTTCTAATGTTTTAGAAACAGCTTCTTCTCGAGTTAGCAGTTCTTTAACTTCCTAGAAAGAGAAAATGGAAATGAACAGACTTGGAGATAATACATTATATGCGCATGACAAAATACACATTCAACGTAACAAAACAATAATTAATAGCATTCATAACTTTTACATACTTTTGCTGTAAAACTTTCTCCAGTTTCACTATGTACAGAGCTTAAGGCAACTTTTTCTGTTGTTTCTTTGAATAAAGATTTCAGTTCATTCAATGATTCTTTTTTAAGTCTTATTTCTTCCTCTAATGTTCTTGCCAAAGCCAATTTCTTATTTGAAGCATTGTGGTATTCATCTTCTGCACTGTTAATGTTATCTAATAAGATGAATATTTGTATAGAGAATCATTTCTTTATTCTTAAACCTTTCTATTATACAGTAACATGAAAGAAAATCATGTATGCACTACTGCAATCAAAATATACTTGGATTAATTTTATAAAGCACAATATATATTAAGTTATTGCCCAGTATTCCTTACATCTTCTTTAAAATTATTTTCTCTGATTACAATTTATGGTTATTTAACATTTAAGTTTATGACTAACTTTATTTAACGAATATTTTCGAAACAGTCCAATAAAACTGTCAATTGGGCGACAAGTCAAATAATCAAATAATTTGTGTTCAATACTCCACAGAGCAGAAATTTCTCTATTTCAGGAACAATGATCTACCGCATGAAGCACAGTCTCTCGGAGATGACCGCTCAGCTCAAAATCTAAACAAAACTGAATTTTTCGAAAGTGACTCATCTCTATCTATAGTCTCACCAGTAATTTGTAGAACTTTCGCGTTAAAAACCAATGGATCATTCCAGAAAGAGCAAGTTCCAGAACGCGAGGCTCCTACTGAAGTTTAAGCTTCCAAACTTTGGTAACCGTAAACTACCATTTTTTACCAAATTTGATCATTAAGTCACCAAACTCAACCTTCATGGAAATAAAAAAAACTGCCATCTATTTCCACTTTAACTATTATAAATCTGCTTTTTTCACAACAACAACAACTTCGATGCAAAAAAGAGGTCCAATCTATATCTATTGCAACAAAGTTGTTACAAAGGATAAAACTCCTTTCCTTTTTCAGAACAGTTATTTGAGATACATGTAAAGGTACGAGGAACATAGTATGCATTTTATTGACTTCAATGAAGGTTATAATTTTTAAAGAACTTTGACGGCTTCGTACCAAATTTGGAGAAAAATAGTAGTTTAGAGTTGCAAGAATCTGGAAGAACCTTTCGCGTTTGAAACGGGGTTAACTTTTTTAGTATATCATTTCTTGCCACTAATTTTAGACAAAGAATATAAAAGGTGGCCATTTGCACTCGACTGAATTCTGATCTGTGCAGATTCTGTGTGCTGAATAACGTTCCTGACCAAACTATATTTTTGCTTTGTGATGTATATAATGTGGTGTTATCACGTGGTTCGAGCAATAGTTTTATTAGTTTATTTCGGGAATATTTATGAATAGCATGGAATCTACCTGCTTACTTAGAAACTACTTACACGAAAATGTCATTGCATTCATATCAATTTGTTATACAATATCTACCAATAAGAATTTGGTCACTTTCGAATTTAGACGTTTTGTCAAATATCTAGAAAAGTTCTGCGGGAATTATCTTGAAACTTTGGTAGAACAAGGAACATGTTTTATACCTCATACATTTCAGCAAAAGTTGTGTTCTGAAGAGGAAAAGGGGACAAAAAAAATAAATAAATAAATAAATAAACAAAATCAAAATGTTTTGGATCACCCTGTAAAAAGTAATGCTTTAAATGCATTTGGGTGTAGCATGTGATTATGAGAATTTTTTTTATTATCTGTATAAAATTTTATGAGGCTAC
The DNA here is from genome assembly GCA_963930645.1 of Salticus scenicus. Lineage (NCBI taxonomy): Eukaryota > Metazoa > Arthropoda > Arachnida > Araneae > Salticidae > Salticus > Salticus scenicus. The sequence goes on from OZ005648.1 coordinate 270,533,417, forward strand.
CACATATATTCATGGAGATATAACGATTTTATTAAAAATTGGAAAGAAATTTCCACTTTTTTCAACTATAACACGTAGGGTATTACACTCAGCGCAAAGCATACTACATTAGACATACTACGCATACTACATTAGACATATTTCGCACACTACATTAGACATAATTCGCATACTACATTAGACACAGCATGCTGCAGTCAGAATGCAAAAATGTTAAATATTTTGCGAAATCTAAATAATTTTTAATTACACATGCGCTAGCTTTTAAAAATTTTCATTTGCGTAGCCGGAACTATTGAGCAACTTATATGAAAACCCCAAACAAATACCGTGTAAATTGAAAAAGTTATGAGAGATAGAATGAACAGAATTTCCATTCTTCTCAAAAAAAAAAAAAAAAAAAAAAAAAAGGGAAGATGATAGGAGGTGTTATCAATATTTACAGCCAGCGAACACAGTATTATCATTGGGTATTGAATGAATCAAAATAAAAATGTGAGTAAAACCCCTTATAGTTTAGATTTATTTTGGGAGAACTGAAATTCTGTTCATTCTATCTCTCGTAACTTTTTGAATTTACACATTTTTTTATCAATACTTTTGACTATTAAATTAATATTTTTAAAAGCTAGCGCATGTGTCGTTAAAAGTTATTTAATAAAAATGTTCATATTTCAAGAGATATTTAAATTTTTTGCATTCTGATTGCAGTATGCTGTGTCCAATGCAGTATGCCAAATTTTCTAAAAATGTCTTTGTATCGGGTCTAACACCGAACGTATTATAATTAAAATTTTGGAGTGACTCTACTCGACTTTCCGAACATTAAGTAATTGACTGTTGTAAAAATAAATTAAAATACGAAAAGTCCTTAAATAAATAAAAGAGAAAATTATAATAGGGTATATGAGTATTTTTCTCTGTATAGTATGTCAATTAACGCTATTGCTCTTCAAATAATTTGAGCTGATAGATCATAATGATAAAGAAATTTTCGTTGTGTCCCTGTAAAAATCTATAAATGCTACAATCACTAAAATCTATACAGTTCGTGAGACGGTGACCTATAAAAATTACATAAATTTTCAGCTCAATCACATGAGGCGTTTAAACGCTATCGCATTTTAAATAATTTGAGCCCATAAGCCACAATGATAAAGATTTTTTTTTTTTGAGTCTTTGTAAAAAGATTATAAAAGCTAGATTTTCCAAAATTAATTCTTTGACAGTTTTTTTTTTTTTTTTTTTTTACTGCCAAATTGTTGATCGCAAAGCTATCAATAATGTCACATTCAGCTAAATAGCATTTTCTTTCTTCTCTCTCTCTCTCTCTCTCTCTTTTTTCGTCAATAACTTCTAAAATTTCATTAAAAACTAAATACAAAGTTTGGTTAAATTTCAGTCATTGGTTCGTGAGATATAGTGTCCACAAAATTTGTGATACACAGACATAGACAAACAGATATGTTCTTAAAACAATCAAATCGTGTTCCGGACATCTTAAAACGTGTATATCTGTCGAATACTGGAGATCTAAAATTTTCACAAATCCAATATTTTCTTCTTATATATACAGAAGAAAGTTAAAACTTCCAAAGAAATTAATTCGATTCATAATACGTAGCTTTCAACTTTTACGCTTTTTACTACCAGTAATTTTTAATAGTAAACTTCTATAAATTTACATAGTCATTCTCACAGATAAAATAAGATAAAAAAATTTTTTCAATTAAAGTGGTATTAAAAAAAAAAAAAAAAAGCGTAAAAGTAAAGGTTGCAGCTATGATAATACTGAATTCAGTACTCACAGGCAATCAGCACTTCAGATGTTTATTAAAGATTTTTTTTTTTTTTTTTTTTTTTGTAATTAAATGTTTACGCTTTTGAATATAAATCATGTAATTCTTCTAACTTTTTTTTTTTTTTTTTTCTGTGATAAATGTTTTATTTCGAAATTTCTTTTTTACTTTCTCTTACCCATAGGGTCGAGAAAGTACTGTTTTAGGGTCAAATTTTCGAACGTGAGTTTTTGCTATATTTGCATTTTCTGAGGTCCCCTGAATACGAAAATCATATTTTTAAAGAATGGTCTGTGTGCCTGTCTGTGTGGATGGATGGATGGATGTCTGTGTGTCTATTATCAGCATATCTCAAGAACAAATAGTAACAGAAATTCCAAACTCGGTATTCTTAATGTGTATCATATAGGGAAGGGATGCTACAATAAGTTTTTCGTTGAGATGAAGCAAATGATTCGTGTACAGGGACACTCAAAAGTATTCAAATACATTACGTCTATGGGGGAAATTGCAGGTAAGTAGAGTTTAACATCTATAGACTGCACTAAATCAAATGAAACGAATATATATTTTTGTAATAGAGATAGTCAACTGGGAAAAAAGTTTCGTGTGTGTAGGATCCCCGCCTCCCCCCCTGGGGGGGGAAGTCCCCCCTGGAGGGGAGTAAATTTTCATGATGGGTATCTTTCAAAAGAGCTCGCCAATACCTTTAAAACGAATGGTTGAACCATCGATCTGTGATAATTTAAAATAAAGTTATCGATTTTTTTCATTTTTAACCCCCCCCCCCCAAAAAAAAAAAAAAAAAAAAAGAGAATAAATTCAACTTTATATATATATATATATATTTAGTGTTATACTACTTCTCTAATATGGAAATCGTCTGCATTATCATAAAAGGTAATTTTTTTAAATAATAATTTTAATAAATTATTTTTAAAAAACAGAATTACTTTTTAATAACCGAATTAAATTCTATATAAATGTAGGTGCATTAATGAAACGGAGGGTTGAGGGGGGCGGTAGCCCCCTCACACAGAACTAATTATCATATAAAACTCTTCCGAAGTCTAATTTGAATTGTTTAACATAGGTTTACATAACAGTACTCGTTATCTTACCTCTTAATCTGCAACCTGTATTTATAGTATTAAATTTCAGGATAAGAGAAAGTCGTGTGAGTGACACACCAAATTATTATTTTTATTCTAAGTTCTACAAGGAAACAACAAATTAACGAAACCCTAAAAAAATAATAAATAAAAATCTGGGGTGTCTCCACTAGACTTTCCGAGCATTAAGTGATTAACGGTTGTATAAATAAATTAAAGTAAGAGAAGTCGTTAAACAAACAAAAGAGAAATTTATAATAGGTTGTTTGAGTATTTTTTTTCATATAGTATATTCTTTAATTTAACGCTATTGCATTTCAAATGAATTGAGCCCATAGTTCATAAATATAATGAATTTTTAGTCGTGTCCGTGTAAGTGCCTAGATTCATCAAAATGCACACAGTTTGTGCGACGGTGAATTATAACATGTATATAATTTTAAAGCTCAATCGAATTAGAAATTTAGACGCTATCGCATTTTAAATAATTTCAGCCCATAGGTCAATGAATTTTTCATAGGTAATGAATTTTGCACTGCGTCCCTTAAAAAAAAAAAAGAAAAAAAGAAAAAAAAAGAAAACTGTTAGTGCTAGAATCACCAAAATCTATACAGTTATTGCGATGATAACCTATAACATGTTAATTTTTCAACTCAATCGAATATGGCGTTGAGACGCTGCAGTACTTTAAAAAAATGAGCCCATAAGCCATAACAATGAAGAATGTTTCTTCGTGTCGCTGTAAAAAAAAAAAAAAAAAAAAAAAAAAAATTATAAGTGCTAGATTCACCAAAATCAATAAGGTTCGTGCTACGGTAACGTAATATATACGTACTAAATTTCAGTTGATCTGAACAAAGCGTTCAGAAGCTATCGTGTTCACACACATACATACATACATCACCATAAAAATAGCAAAAATAATCTCAAGAAACCTTAAAACGTGTAGAAACACCCAAATCTCATATTCGGTTTTTTGTCATGATTGCAATACCTTCCTTACATAGTATGTTCGGAAAGTAAAAATAATAAAATAAAACTATTACATAAAATGTTATTAATATAGAGTTAAATAATAAAAAAAATATTTTTTTTATTAAAAATTAGATTGTAATATATTTTATTTATTTATTTTTATTTTTTTTTTATTTAGTTTTGATTCAGCTTGGTATCATGTGAAAAATTAATCAATAAACTAGCAGGCTTTGCCCGCTTCGCTGGCCACTAAATTTAAAGGGAACTCTTTTCTATATAGCTTTATAAAAATAAAATAAAATAAATTACTGAAATTGTTCAAAAGTTCGCTCCAGGTCCCTGCTGCATTCGGCAGCGATTTGGTCATCCACTGCAACTCGGTCGCTTGTCCCTATTACCTGCGACAATAGTTTACCAATGAGCTTCCATTTAGGTGCTTATTATATAACAGTTTCGAAATAGATAGTATCGAAAAAATTGGAGTTTGCCTTTTATATTTGAATCCCAGTTACATGTGGACAACACTATACGTGTTGTTCACATGTAACTCGGACTGGACTCAAATGTAACTGGGTTTAGACAACATAATATTTGCTTTTACGTTATTTCATATGTTTATTTTGTTTATCCAATCAATCATTAAATGACAGCAATTTCACGCCAAATATTACAATATGCTGTGACCGGCTACGTCTGTCGCATGAGACAATTAATTTTTTGTGTTTATATATAATTCATGGGTTGTAAACCTGATAGTTACAGCCTTAATATAGTTCTCTTTGGCGGCTTTTGAATTTTTGTCACCATTTTAGACTTCATCCATTGTAACAATAAGACTTAATACCTTGTAACAATATGCTATGAGCGCTATTTCTGCCATATTTTAGACAACTAATCTTTTTATGGTTATATATATTTTCCATTAAACATATTTTTATTTATTTATTTAAATATTAATTTGAATTTTTCAAATATTTCTGTTCGACAGCGTGCAAGTGCAGTAACACACAGAGGCTCATTTATTTGTATGATAAATTAGCATAATGGTTATTATATAAAAAAATAAATAAATAGGTAAACATTATCGTGTTCCACAACTTTATTATGTTGCTCCACTGGCGGCTTTTGAATTTTTGTCGCAATATTAGCGATGGATTTTTTTTTTGTATGAAAAGGGGAGGACTATTTTGCTAATAATTTTACCAGACTCTCTTTTGTTTATACATAAGAATCCTTTATATTCTGCTTATATTTTTAATGGTTTTTAGGTTTAAAATAGTGCTTGTTGAAATAAATTTCCTATCTTTAAAACTGCATTTGTTCTGTAAATTTTGTGTAAAAATAAATCATTTATGTTTTTATATATTCGATGCGCTACTTAGATTAAAATGGCTGTTGCTATATTAAATTTCTTGTCGAAAAACGTTCGGTGTACTTCAACACCAAAATTTAAAAAATCGCCCAGCAGGATCTGTTAATGAAACTGATAAAATAAAAATATGGTTCATAGAGTTTAAATAATCTATTTAAAAAAACTTTTAAAACCCAAATTATTAATGTATCGTATCACATACATAGATATAGTAATAATATATAGATTGATCATTGGGGAGAAAAAAGTGATTCCTTTTCACTCGGGAAAAGACGGCGATTCTACCAAAATATGGCAGTCTTTCCCCGAGTGAATACACACGGGAATACACACGAATGTTTTAGTAAATAAAATTCATGAATAATTTATTTACTAAAGGTGAATGAAAAGCTCCAGATATAGTTTCAAATTCATTCTTCTTTTTTTTCTTTTTTCCTTCAATACCACTTAATGGCTGATTCCAAAGCTTTTTTTTCGGCATCAAAAATCTTTGCACGATAATATGGGGATGATAGATCTATATATATTATTATATCTATGATCACATAATTCTTTTCGAAGATAGAATAAAACTTAATTTGAAAAAAAAAAATAATAATAATAACTTTTGTTTATTAACCAAAATAATTGATGAAATTTGAAATGCAAGTTGGTCTTGTGGGGTACAGGCTGTATATTATATTTTTGTGTTCGTGAGAGAAAATTTAAAAGAATTTGAAAACTGCAATTTTTAATCCCACTTAAAAATCATGTGACTTAATGTGAAGCAGATTTTTCATTTTTTTTCTCCTAACGGTTTCCATACAATCTTCTGCTGTTGCCACCTAAAATTCATACTTTAGTTAATTTTAAAAAATCTAATTGTCCGATTGATAAGCTGTTTAATGCATCGGATTTCCAAAAATTTTCCCTTTCATTTGCTATCTTATTTGTAACGATGCGACTGATATTTCTAATTTATTTTCTTATCTTTCTGATTTATTTTCCTCATTTTAAATAAATGTACGTTATTTATTTATTTATTTATTTATTTATTTTAATTATTATTATTTTGTCGAAAAAAAAATTGGCAACAATTAAATTATGGATAAAATTTTAAAATTTAAATGACTTATTATTTTCACATTTTAATTAATTAAGAAAAAACTAATCATCCGATTGATAAGCTGTTTAATGCATCGGATTTACAAAAATTTTCCCTTTCATTTGCTATCTTATTTGTAACGATGCGACTGATATTTCTAATTTATTTTCTAATCTTTCTTATTTATTTTCCTCATTTTAAATAAATGTACGTTTTTTTTTAAAATTATTATTATTTTGTTGAAAAAAAAATGGCAACAATTAAATTATGGATAAAATGTTAAAATTTAAATGGCTTTTTTATCAGAAATTAGAAGGTTATTATTTTCACATTTTAATTAATTAAGAAAAAACTAATCAAAATTTCGAAAATCTGACTTCGATGTGCACAATGATTCTTCGGGGGGCACCTTTGTGTTAAATCTCGTGACTGTCCGAGCTACCGTTTTCGAGATCAGTGAAATATACACATATTGCTCACTTAATAGTATAAGATAAATTTAGAGATTGTAGTTGTTAGTTATAAAAGGTGAACGATTTTGCAAGAAGTTAACCTCTGTCCTCAACCACGTAATAATAAATCACTGGTACCTTTCCGCTCTCTCTCTAAAAATAGAAAATTAGTCAGAAGGCTAGCTAGCCCTCAGTGTAGATGCGAAGGCGCATGCACTTTTTGAAACTGTTTATCATTTTCCTTTCCCCCTATATATTGTAGCTTGCTTATGAAAATTCTATATGACTTTAAGAAATTTGTTTTTGTTATTTTTTCAATTTTATTTTGCACTTGTTTATACTATAAATATTGACTCTTTTCAGTGTTAAATTTCTGTCTAATTTTGTTATATATATAAGAATAAATTTTCAATTTAACTAAACATTAAATCTTTACATTAATATTGTTAGTTTGTTTCACATATGTAGGAAAAGAATTGAACTGAAACAGCTATGATTTATAATTTGCATAACCTTAAAAATAAGTTATATTTTAAATGGGGAGTTTTAAGCTATGAGACACATAACAAATGTAAACTAACCTAATAATTTTCTGAGAGTTTCTTCGTTGGCTTCTTCTAAATGATCCAGTTTTGAAAGACAATCCTAGAAATACTCTTATTTTAAATCAAAATAGAAAAAAGTAGCAAACATTGAAACAGATTACCTTTTTTGATAACAAGTTTCAAAATAATACACATTAAAAAGTCGGTTCAAAAATAGCTTCAATTTGAAAATTTTTATAATAAATATTTTAATAACTTTTCAAATAATCAAGATTTCAACTGTCAAATGAATGCACACAAACTGAAATTGCCCCTTTAAATTATAAAAGAATAAACATTTTCTGGAATTACATTATTTATTGTACACAACAACATTTTTACTGATATAAAAATCTGGAGTGACTCCACTCGACTTTCCGAACATTGAGTAATTAACGGTTTTGTAGATAAAGTAAAGAAAGAGGAGGAGTTAAATAAAAAACAAAAGAGAGAAAATCATAATAGAGTGTTTGAGTATTTTTCTCCATATAATACGCGATGTTTTATTTAACAATACTGAACTTTGAGTCCGTAGATCATAAGGATAAAGAATTCTTCGTTGTATCTTCGTAAGAATTCGTAAGAATTCTTCGTTGTAAAAGCCTATAAATGCTAGATTAACCAAAATGCTTGCTTATATTTAGTGCAACAGTGACTTATAATACTCATATAAATTTTCAGTTCAATTGAGGCGTTTAGACGCTATCGCACTTTTAAAAATTTGGCCCCATAGGCCATAATGATAAAGAATTTTTCTTTGTGTCCCTGTAAAAAAACTGTAAGTGCTAAACTCACCAAAAATCTATACAGTTCGTGCAACTGTGACCTATAACATATGTACAAATTTTTTGCTCAGTTTAATAAGGCGTTTAGACGCTATCACACTTATAAAAGTTTGGCCCCATAGGCCGTAATGATAAAGAATTTTTCTTGGTGTCCCCGTAAAAAAACTACAAGTGCTAGATTCACTAAAATCAATAGGCTTCGTGCTACGGTGACTTACAATATGCGTACCAACTTTCAGCTCATTCGAGCAAAACGTTTAGATGTTAGCGTGTTCACTCACACACATACACACACACATACAGGGTGATCAGAAAAAAACTACCCGATATATGAGACCATAGCTACCATACCGTTCCGAGAAACTGAATAAAAATTTGGTGGAAGGTATTTTGAGGTATGCGCTCAAGAATTATATAAAAAACAACAGTTAAACTCTAACAGTTACGGTTACAGTGACAAAATTCGAAAATTTCATATGTCAACACCTACTTTTTTTTATTGAAATGCAATCTCCATAGCAAAAAAACATAAATAGCGTTGGAACGGTACCTCTAGCATGAAAGTCACCAACGCAGGCATACTAAGAAAAAAAAGAGAAAACAGCTGTGATGTGCCTACCAGAGCACGACTTACATTTTCTTAATGACGTCACATTTCACACTGAGTCTTCGGTTCGCGCTAAAGTCTACTGATTCTGCTTCGAAACGAGAAGAATAGACCACGGTATCCTTAATTTCATGTAGGTCTACTGAATAAGGGTTTTAATTTCGTTATTAATTGTAAGACACCGTTGTGAGTGACGTCATCACACTAAGTGAAAAATAAGGCATTGTGAAATGCGTGATGTGTACAGTCGGTAACAAAAGTGTCCGAACACTAGCAAAAATTTCTATGTAAAAAAAATACATTTCATGCGGTTTTGTTAAACAAGTCCTTGTTGAATCCTATTCTTAGTGTGTCTAAGAACATGATTTGATAAGGATTTATTTAACAAAACCGTATGAAGAGTACTTTTTTTACATAGGAATTTTTGCTAGTGTTCGGACACTTTTGTTACCGACTGTATCTTGCTTTCTTGCTCTGTGAACAATATGCCGCTTACTGGGAAACATCATTATCATCATCAAAATCGGTTTTGATTGCCATTTTACAATGACTTGTTTTTCACGTACTGTGATGACGTCATCATGACAGCGTCTTACGACTAAACAACGAAATTAAAGCTTTTATTCAGTAGTCTTATACGAAATTAAGGATACCTTGGTCTCTTCTTTTCGTTTCGAAGCAGAATCAGTACACTTTAGTCTGAATCAAAGACTCAGTGTGAAATGTGACGTCATTAAAAAAATGAAAGTGGTGCTCTGGTAGGCACGTAACAGTCGTTTTTTATCTTTTTTTGTTAGCCTGCTAGCGCTGCTGATTTTCGAGCTAGAGGAGAGGTACCGTTCCAACGCTATTTATGGTTTTTTGCTATGGAGATTCCATTTCAATAAAAAAAAGTAGGTGCTCCCATTTGAAATTTTCGAAATTTTGTCACTGTAACCGTAACTGTTAGAGTTTAACTGTTGTTTTTAATATAATTCTTGAGCGCATACCTCAATATACCTTCCACCAAATTTTTTTCAGTTTCTCGGAACGGTATGGTAGCTATGGTCTCATATATCGGAGTAGTTTTTTTCTAATCACCCTGTACTAGAGACTAGAGGTCTGCACGGGCCGGATTTTCGAGGCCCGGGCCCGGCCCGGCCCGTACGAAAACTTTGCTTACCCGGCCCGGCCCGTTATGAAGTCGAAAAATGCGGCCCGGACCCTTTATTTTTTAACGATTTATGGCCCGGCCCGGACAAAAAACGATAAAATCAGGCCCGACCCGGCCCGGCCCGATTCAAAAATATGTAAAATAACAACAAAAAAAAAGAAAAAAAAAGAAAGAAAAAAAGCCTTCTTATAAAAAATATTTTTAGTATGTGTTTTGTAGAGGTTTTATATAACCAAACAATAGTACGTTCTTTAACAAAACTGCTGAAATTTTACAAGACAATTATACATAAACAGAAATTCATTATTATAGACAAGGCACAAAGACAAACAGAAAGTCAAATCGAAAATATTTGCATTCATCAAACAATATAGGAAGGTATTTTAAATGGTTAATATTACTGAATATGCACTTTCAATCATTTCCTCTTATATACCATAATGTATTCGAATCTTTCATGTGCTCCGGTAAACAAAACTTTAATGTTAATCCAACCATATTCAATAGAAAAGTTGCTTTGCCCATGATAAAAATTATGCTACTTTCGTCCACTGGAGAAATAGAAAAGAAGCCTTAGAGAAAAAGTTACAGCGGAAAGATTTTTATAGCCTTTATACCACCTAAACTCAACAGATCATAAGAAACAAAACCTTATACACAGTAATGTATCTAATTTCTTTTGTTATGTACATGTACGCAAACTGGTAGTGACATGCATACTATTTTGAATAGGAAACCATCTAATATTACTTTAAATAAAATATATTAATTTCGAGGCATGCTAAAAATATTTGCGAAATATTAGATTTCGGACAGACAGACAGATAGACAGTTAAATTGTCGCTACAGACACTTTTTTAACAAAATAGAACGTTATGTGACATACAAGCCTGTAAAATTACGTAAAATAAATGACTGAAGAAATATTTTATCATTTTCCTTTTTCGTTGATTAACGAGGAAACCAGAAAAAGATTCGGGCCGACACGACCCGGAGAAAATTTCATTCAGGCCCGGCCTGGCCCGGAACAAATTTCATTCGGGCCCGGCCCGAATATACACAAAAAAACTAAGCCCGAGCCCGGCCCGGCCTGAGAGCGAATTCAAAAATTCGGCCCGTGCAGACCTCTACCCTGTACATACACACACATACATACATCATCGTAAAAATAGTGAGAACGGACTCAGGGGACCTCAAAACATATAGAAACATCAAAATCTCAAATTCGGATTTTTGACATGATTACAATACTTTCCTTACATTTATATGCTAGGGAAGTAAAAATTAAAGTGGTGGGTGCTTTTCTGTTAATATTGAACAGAGTTAAGGCCAGCGATTTCATACCTACTTCTAAAGTTTACATCACATCATTTGAATTCGATTCATATCAAATGTTATCAGAACACAAAATAATAAAAAAGACAAAGAAACATAAATAATGAAATACACATAAACATATTTGTTAAACAAAAATTTCCCTATTGCAAGAAATACAGAGAAATAGTCTTTTTTTTTTTCTTTCCCTTTCTTCTTCTTCTTTTTTTTTTTTTTTTTTTTTTTTTTTATATATAATATATATTAATAGCGACGACGCCTTTCAGGCTAATGAAATAACCAAATGATACTTAAAAAAGAAAGAAAACTAGTTGGCATAGGTGGACTCTGCTTAGTTCCCCACAATATGTATGTTCTCATAAATTTCTTGTACAGGACATATTATATTCATGTTGAGAGAAATGAATTTGACCAAACGCTTGACACAGTGACAGAATGAAATCCTCGCTTAATAGGCTACCCACCATTCAGTTCGATATATTTATCTTATTCTATAATCTATTAATTTATTTTATTGGGATCAATTTCGTAGTTTATTTTCATGCTACTATTTCCAATGCAACAATCCCAAAAATGCATATTTATATGAAATATCGCCCCATTTTGCTATGTTGATAAAATCTTAAATTTCGAATAACTTACGAAATTTTCCTATTAGAATATTTGTAGTCAATCATGTTCATACAAGTATCATAAATGTTATTTTGAAGTCTGATATATTTATGATCCTCAAAATGGACGTTTATGCTCGACTTTGCCTTATTCTGCCATTTTAAGTAAATCGTAAATTCCAAATAACTTACGAATTTTTTAATTTGGAAAATTCATACTCTATGGTATTCATGTCAGTATACTAAATAATATTTCAAAAGTGGTCTGACATCTTTATGATGAAAATATCCCTCAAGATTGACGTTTGTGTAAAATTTTGCCCTATTCTGTTATGATAAGAAATTCGTAAAATTCTAATAACTTACGAAATTTTTATATTGGAAAATTCGTAGTCAATAATATTCATGCCAGTATCCTAAATAATATTTCTAAAGTGGTCTGACATCTTTATGATGAAAATATCCCTCAAAATTGACGTTTATGTGAAAATTTTATTATTATTATTATATATTAATTTTATTTATGGATTCAATTATTTATATTGTTTGTCTATATTGCTTTGTAATAAGGCATTAATATTAGTTCTAATTGTAAAGGCTTTTTTGCAGTAATTTTGTTTCTAAGAATTCTTTTATATCCTAGATCAGTTGGAACAACTTAACATCATATCTGAATGAATAAAGGGTCTTTATTAAGCCCACTGAAAACTCTTGGTAAAAATAATAAGTTTAGCTTGTAATTTTTATTTTCATTACCCTACTTTCATAGGTAATAGAAGTATTGTAATCGGTCCAAAAATTCGACATCGAGTTTTCACCTGATTTACACGTTTTGAGGCCTCCTGAGTCCAAAAAAAGTAGTTTTTGCAATTGGTCAGTGTGTATGTATCTACGGAATCTTCTGGCTATTATATCTCCAAAACTAATAAAGATAGAACTACGAAACTTCAGAACTGATACAAGTTTGGTGTACAGTTGAATTTTCCATAACTTTGGTGAAAATTATAAAACCGGAAGTGGGACCGTAAGTCCGTATCTCAAAAACGGCTCTAACGATTTTCTTCAAAGTTGCTATATAAACGTACTATTAGATGTCCTTTCGAATGATATAGTTGGTTAGTTCAGGAGAATTGATAGGCGCTCTGTTTAAATAGCTCAATTCCAGGTCTCGCAAGTGGGTTCCTTCAAGAACGGCTGTACGGATTTTTTTCAAACTCGTCATATTAAGTCCCTGTTAATATCATTTTGTATGTAATTATTGTTTTCCGGTCAATAATTGTGCATGCAAAGTTTTGGTAAAAGTTAGTATTTCTAAAACGGCTTTAACGACTTTTTTAAAAATTGTTGCATAAATCCATTTTAGAGATCTTTTCTTATGTATTATGTAACGTGGTTATTATAGAAAAATTAACAATTATCATGCTTAGGTAGGTTAATTTTTGATATCGGTAACTGGTGTTTCAAAAAATAACTCTACCATTTTTTTTTTAAACTATGTAAACTTTGTTTTATATGTCTTTACACGTGTATTAAGTTTCTCATACAGGAAAATTTTTAGGTTTCAACTTCGTTAGGTCAGTTTTATGTCTTCTGATCATATTACAGTGAAACCCCGATCTATCGTTCCCGTATTGATCGTTTTATTTCTATAGTCCCTGCACAAATAGTATTTAAATAATGTTTACGAAACCCACATATATCGTTCTTCAAAAAGTTGTTTTCCCGCATTTATCGTTGCAAAATTTTCCCCCTGAAGGTCAAGCATGTGACATACAAACTGGAATTACTTCTTTCAGTCAAAAATAACTCTTTTTCCCCATTTCCATGGAGAATCAAAATTGTGATGCCATACCTCCGGACAATCTATTTATTTTGTAATTTAAGCATAGTATAGGAAGTAACCTCTTCGTCTTCACTAATCCAGAAAAATACGTGAAATGTGGTTACATGCGAAAAAATGATGAAGAATACCAAACAGAAGGAGAAGAAATCGATGATGATGATTATGATGCAGATGAAAAGTGGTTGCGTGTAGCAGAGGATGTGTCTGGTACACTATTTAGTGATAATACAGTCGAACCTCGTTAACATGAATCTCAAGGGGGATAAAAAAATTTATTCATATTATCAGCAGTTCATGCTATCAGTAACTAATCTTCATATAACTAGTCTAATCTTCATTTTTACGGAGATTGCGGAAATAATTCATGTTAAAAGTACGACTGTATTTGCATTAAACAAGATGTTGTGACATGCGGTATCCTAAAGCATAGAAGAAATATGTGATTTCAACGATTTCTTTTTTCACGCCGATGAGGCTGAGCTTATGCTTGTGCCAAGTGTGTTTGACGTAATTACGGCGTTTGAAAATGTACGAACTTTTATATAAGCACATGAATTTACAGAAAAGAACCAGAAAAATGTTGTAAATCTGGAAAATTTCCTGTTTAATTTATAAAATGAACGAAAAACATAACATAAAATTACTGATTTTTTAAAATAAATTTTATTTAATGTTCTACAACATTGATTTATTTCTTTAACAGTTTGGAAATTACAAATTCGTTTTTATTAGTAGTATTAATTCATATAAACATTGTTTTTTTCGTGTTTTGAGATTTTAACCCGCATTCGTCGTTTTCCCGTTCTCATCTTTTTTTTTTTTTTTTTTTTTTTTTTTTTTTTTTACGCACCCTGTGAAAAACGATGGATTAAGGTTTTACTGTATCTCAAAAAAAAAAAAAAAAATATATATATATAGTACGTGTAATAGTGGGTAATGGATGTCGTGTGATTGTTTCACACCAGATTTTTTATGTAAACTACACTCCTTCTCATATTTATAAGGACACTTTATGTTTTAAAATAACTAACGTAAAAGTAATTGGGAACAAAATTATACTGAGTGCATTTAATATAGCTAGTATTCAAAAACCAAAAATGCTATAATTTTTTTAATATGAAACAAAATTAATAAAAAATAATGCAAAATATTTTTTTCTCCACGTTTTTAGATGTTCATAATTATAGGAACAAGCAAGATTTTATCGTTTTATTTAACGACTAGCGGATAAATTACAGTTGAATTTGTTAACTACTGGGCTAGATTAATTCGTGTAAGCCTTCAATTTTTCTTTGACGGACATTACTGATAATTCCTCGGAAAAAAGAACGTTCATGTAGTGAAGTATGATAAATTTGTGTTTTAAGTGGAAGGAATGCCGAATTTCTAATGAAATTCGTAGATCTAAAATTGCTGAAGGAAATGTGAACAAACGCTGAACTGCTGGTTCGATAGGAGAGAGATCTGAGGCAAAATCAGAGTTGTTTTACAGAGATCGAAGACTCATTGTAAAGCAACGGAATAAGCACCGCAAATTCCTAGCTTTTCTCTTACTAAATTAAACTGTATAAAAGGCGGACACCAATACTACTTATTTACACTTTAAAATTATTAAAGTAGCATCTTTTATGCTCATATAATAATTCCCTATAACATTAAACATAAGAAAATTATTCCTACGGTAAAAAGTAGTTCACTAAAATTAAGAACTCAAACTATATGAAAAAATGCAACTAACATCGTTGCTAACTTTATTCTATTCTAT
This sequence comes from Salticus scenicus, assembly GCA_963930645.1. Lineage (NCBI taxonomy): Eukaryota > Metazoa > Arthropoda > Arachnida > Araneae > Salticidae > Salticus > Salticus scenicus. The sequence continues at coordinate 270,548,894 of OZ005648.1, forward strand.
TTCTTGAATTAAAAAACAAAACTGTGGATGCCACACGCATCACATAATCTTTACATTTTAACAAATTTTGAAGATAGCACGTGCTCATATTTTACATAAAAATTAAAAGCATTAAATTCATTTAACTCTTTTTTTTCTTTGACATATGGTTCAGCACGTGAACTTACAAAAAATAGAGGATAAATAATAAACAAATTTATACACTGAAATTGAAAATGGCTCAGTTATAACATCCTCCCACCTTTTAATTATAGGTTATAATCAAAACCAAATGTTGCAGGTGTAGTTCTCAATACATTAGTCTTTCAGGGACTTTAATTCTCCTTCCCGCTTTGCTATATCTGACTGGTTCCTCTTCTGAAGTTACAACGGGTTTAACAGTTTGAGCAGAGGTTTCCTTTGAATGGTATGCTTCTTTCAGTTTTGAACTACTATTTGATTATGTTACTTCTAAAGGATATAATCTTTGAATAGGTCGTAAAAGTTCATGTTGCGAAGTTTGAACCTTTACAAGTCGAACTTTCTTATCTTTGCCAGGAATAAGTTCTGTGATACGGCCTAGTGGCCAGTGGATTCGTTTCTTGTTGTCAGATCCAATTAATACAATATCTCCGACAGCGATACCCTTTTCTGACTGTTTTCTATTTGCTCGCTGTATGAGAGCACCCAAATATTCGGATCTGAATCGATCTCTCAAAGCTCTGAGTAGGGACTGCCTGTATCTGAGCCTCTTTGATAAAGAATTTTGTTCAACTGCATCAACATCTGGAAGCTGAATTTCGTGAACATCTTGAAGAAACATAGATGGGGAGATAGGCTTTACAGTCGCATCTTCAGAAAGGTATGTTAGAGGCCTTGAATTCACTACACTTTCAACATCAGCTAAAAGAGTTGTCATTTCTTCGTACGTAAGACAGGCGCGTCCTAAGACTCTTTTAAGAAGATCTTTTATTACCCTAATCAGCCTCTCCCAGAAGCCACCCCACTACGCCGCCGTTGGCGGGTTAAACTTCCAGTCTATGGAGTTGACAGACCCATATTTTTGTATACATTGCCAATCTAAGCTTCTCAAATAATTAGCTGCGCCAACAAAATTTGTTCCGTTATCACAGTAGATAACAGAGCATCTTCCCTCTGCGAGCCACAAATCTTCTCAAACCCATCAAAAATGCATCTGTGGAAGCAGAGGTCACTAGCTCTAGATGAACAGCTCTATATATAGCACATGTGAAAATCAAAATCCAACTCTTCTTATCGTTCTTAAGATACAAAGGACCAGCCATATCTATGCCTGTACCTTGAAATACGGCAGAATCCTTTACTCGGTTTTCAGTTAGAGGAGCACTAGATGTCCATAAAGCCCTTGAATTAAACCTTTTACAAATCACACAGCTGGCTAACACAAGCTTTACACTCTTTCTTCCGTTGAGGATCCAATACCTTTCTCTAAGCAAATTTAAGAGGATTTGTAACCCCGCATGACAGTTCTTTACATGAATATAAAAAATAAGTCGCTTAACAACTTCATGCCTTGAAGGGAGAATTATGGGATGGAGAAAATCTTCACTATCTTTCCTGTAAGTTATTTTAGTTTTCAAACGAATGACATCATGCTCATCCTTACAGGTTTGTAATGTCTTCAATCTTTCATCACTTTCCGAAGAGAAAGATTCTTTTTGAACCATACGTAGAGTTTTTATCTCAGCTTCCCGAAATTCAGTAGCCGTCAATTCGCCTTTACTCTTCTTATCAGGATTTAAACAATTATGCTTAAAGCGAAGAATCCAAGCAACTAAACGTATGATTTTTTCATAACTTGAAAAGTAGCGGTAATACCAGTTATTGTTGGATGGAAATTCAGGTTTCGTCAACATACAAGTAGACTTTGACCTTTCTTTCTGAATTTCTTCCTCATTCCAATCTTCATCGGAAGTGTTCATGTGGTTTCTAAATTCTGCTGAATCTTTCATCCAATGTGGGCCCTCCCACCATCTGATTAAAGCTAATTGCTTAGCCTTACAGCCTCTAGACGGCAAGTCTGCTGGATTCTTCCCACTTGGTATATGTTTCCATGATGAAGGACTGCTTAATTTCTGAATCTCTTGAACCCGATTTCGGACAAACACAGACCAGCTCTCATTTCTTGATATCCAAGCAAGCACTGTTGAGGAATCGCTCCAGTAATATCTCTTCATTTCCTGCCAACCCAAAGCATCCACAACAGTTTTCGCCAAACGAGCGCCAATAGTAGCTGCTAATAGCTCCATCCTTGGTACAGTCGTATTCTTTAAAGGCGCAACTCGGGACTTGGCAGCAAGCAGAATTATTTCCCCTTGATCTTCCTTTTCTATCCTCAAGAATACTACTGCTGCGTAAGCATCTTTACTTCCATCAACGAAAGTATGAATTGAGCATGCATGTAAGTTTTCTGGAGTGATCTGGATATGTCTTGGTATCTTAACATCGTTTAAATATTTAAGTTCTTGGAACCATAATAGGAATTCTTTTTGTAATTCACCAGTTATTTCGTCATCCCAATTAATTCCTAATTTCCAAGCTTTCTGTAACATCAATTTAGGATAAAGCATCACCGGAGCAGTAAAACCAAAAGGATCAAAAATTTTATGAACTGCCGATAACATACTTCGCTTGGTAATCCTTTCTGTGTTGAAATCGTTTAGCCATTTCATGTTGACTTTTAATGTATCGGAAACCTTATCCCAAATCAGACCCAATACTTGAGTTTCCTTCTGGTTCGACGTTTCATCGTGATCACCAGTGTATTCCCACTGTCTTAAATCAAAACCAGCATTTGCCATTATTTTTTTTGAGTCCGAGATAAATTTCTTTAGATCTTCTTCACTGTGCACACTAGTAGCGACATTGTCTACATAAAAACTATGCAAAAGTCTTTGCTTGAAACTTTCCTCAAAATGTGCACTATTTTTGATGTGATAGTCAATTACTGATGATAAAAGAAAAGGGCTACACTTTACACCGAAAACGACTCGTGCATGCCTAAATACTTTAAGTTTCTTCTCTTTTAGATCTTTCCACCATAGAAATCGTAGGAAATCTCTATCCTTTTCACAAATGCTAATTTGAAGAAACGCTTTTCTAATATCAGCGGTTACACCAAATTTTCTTTCTCTGAAACGTAGGAGAATATCTGGAATAAGCTCAATCAAATTTGGGCCACACTGCAGACACTGATTTAAAGATGGATGGTTAGCCAACTTTGCTGAAGCATCGAAAACCGGACGGATAGGTGTTGTACTACTGGTCTCTTTAATAACTGGGTGATGAGGTAAGTAATTACCATAAGAGTTCACTTTGGTAGCAGGAACTTCTTCTATGATCCCCTCATTCAACCAGTCCATAAATATATTTTCATATTTTTCGTACATGTTCTTAGATAATAACTTAGAAGTTGTACTTTCCAAACGTCTTACAGCCAACCTCAAGTTATCTGGTAATACAGATGTGTCGTCAGCCCAAGGAAGACAAATTTCGTAACGACCATCCTTGTTAATTTTTACTGTCTCTAAGAAATGTTCCTTTGTTTGACGGTCAATCTCACTTTTAGATTTCTTTTCTATAGTATCTGTTATTCCGATCAAGTCCAATCTCCATAAGTTTGAGATATCAGCTTCATTTACGAACAAAGACGTCACCATCATTGCTAAATTATCTGTTGAGACTTCGGTGTGAGGCGCTTTGCCCATCAATGTCCAACCGAGGTATGTTTCTATGGCAACAAGACCAGATGTCAATACTTTTCTTTTGCCAGTTAACATCTTTCCCATAATATCAGCACCAATCAATATTTCGATAACTTCACGGCAATGACTTACATCGGATAATTCGATTCCATATTCTTTCAACTCTTTAATCCACGGACCATTAGTGACCGGTTGAATGTTTTCACATATAGTAATTTGATCCATCACTTCAAAATTACAGGTGAACTTCTCCTTCATATCCTTAACCTTTATTCTATAACAATTATGTTGGCATTCCTTTGTTGTAACTCCGCCAAACAATGAATGCATCATTTTTTCTTGACGAATGGGAGTATAATTCATCTCTTCTGCTATACTTTTCAAAATATAAGATTTTTGGGATGCTGAATCTAACAATAAACGAACTGTTTTTTGCTTGGTTTCGGAGATGAGTTTCACTTTTAAGGTTTGAAGGAATACTTTAGCACTTTGCTTATTAAAATTTGTCATGTTTACTTCGCTACTGACTGAATTTTCTTCAACCTTTTCTTGTGCAGTTTTACCTTGAGAATCACGCAAATCGCACATCAAAGGCACATGCTTCTTAGAACAGATAATGCATCTTAAAACTGCTCGACATTTTTTCACTGTATGATTAGGTAACAAACAAGCGAAGCAGCAATTTTTATCCTTTACAATCTTTTGTATCTCAGTTAAACTCAATTTTCGAGCTGAAAAGCATTCAGAGCTCAAATGTTTGCCTTGGCAAAAAATGCATACCCTTTTGAAATCTAAAGCAGAAGACGTTGTCAATAAACCTGCAGCTGTCGATATCTTATTTCGCATATAGTCTGCACTTGCACTGTTTTTCCTTTTAGAATATTTATTATCTTCACGCTTTGTCAAACCGAAGCCCGCTACAGCTAAAGATATTCTCTCTTCACCTTCTACTTCCGTTTTCAAAAAATGCATCAGATTATTCAACCTTCCTTTAGCATCCGTATTAGAAGAAGAGAGATTCGAGCGATTCCAGGCCTTCAAAAAGTCTGCTGGGAAACAAGACTCAACCACAGGGTATAAAATGGAGGCATATTTATCAGTGGTAACACCTAATGTTTCTAGCGCCCGTAAATATGACTCAAGCTTATCATATAATGAAGTTAATGCAAATCTACCTTTTGTTTGCACAGATATTATCAATTTCAATAACTCTCGTACATACACTTCTACTAGAATATCTTCCCTGCCAAAACGAGCCTTTAAACTTTCCACTGCCTTTGAATAATTGGCGCCAGTTGGCGGGAAACTTTCAACAACTTCTCTTGCGCGTGAACCAGCGATTGTTGCTTGTACTAAATACTGGAACTTGTCCTCTGGGGCAATCTCATCATCTTTATCGATTTGTTCAAATTGGCTCCAAAAAGGCAACCAATCCTTAATTTCTCCGCCAAATTTCCTGAATTCCAGCTTAGGTAAAGTAAATTTTCGTCTCATAGTACTATTTTCATAATTACTTAAAATAGCATCAGTTTGAATTTGCCCAGATGATTGTATTCTCGCCAATTCTAAATCATGATTCAATCTTAATTTCTCTTTCTCCAGTTCTGCTTCTTTTTCCAGCTTTAATGCCTCAGCTTCTTTCCAAGCTTGTTCTTGTTTTTCTTCTTTTAAAGCTTGTTCTTGTTTCTCTTCTTTCATTTTTCTTTCAGCTATAGCATTTTCTAAAATATCTTTCACAAATTCGGGATCCTTTTCATACTCTTTACTATTTAAAATCAGCTCTTTTAAGCTTGCTATTGTGAACGTCGAAGGCAAAGTCTCTCCAATTTCTTCGGCTACCCATTTCAAATCTTCTTTTTTAAATCCTTTAACGGTTTTAAACATCTTTTTAATCTTAATATAATCAAAATAATTTTACTTCACTTGAAGGGTCCTGTCGCAGTGACTCCAGTATTTTTATGTAAAGCAACGGAATAAGCACCGCAAATTCCTAGCTTTTCTCTTACTAAATTAAACTGTATAAAAGGCGGACACCAATACTACTTATTTACACTTTAAAATTATTAAAGTAGCATCTTTTATGCTCATATAATAATTCCCTATAACATTAAACATAAGAAAATTATTCCTACGGTAAAAAGTAGTTCACTAAAATTAAGAACTCAAACTATATGAAAAAATGCAACTAACATCGTTGCTAACTTTATTCTGTTCTATTTCTTGAATTAAAAAACAAAACTGTGGATGCCACACGCATCACATAATCTTTACATTTTAACAAATTTTGAAGATAGCACGCGCTCATATTTTACATAAAAATTAAAAGCATTAAATTCATTTAACTCTTTTTTTTCTTTGACATATGGTTCAGCACGTGAACTTACAAAAAATAGAGGATAAATAATAAACAAATTTATACACTGAAATTGAAAATGGCTCAGTTATAACACTCATAATTCCTCTTACTCTTCTACTCACAATGAGTGCTACTGAATTTGCTCGTAATTTTTAACGAAAGGTTGGGGTCCACATTTATGCATGTTTAAAATAATTAATAATATGTTAAAATTAATAAAAAACCTGTAATAATCAATAAACATTTAATGGGGGAAAGAACGTCTGTGTTAAAGTTGAATAAAGACAATATTAAATGGTAAAATGTTGCATTTTCGGATGAAAAACACTTTATTCTTGATTAACCAAATGGTTTTAACAGTTACTGGTACGATCTGAAGATAGCGAAAGACAGAGCAGATTTTTTAAAGGCAGATATGAGTCGGGCATTTTAAAGGTGGATCTATGGTGCTCTGGGAAGCTGTTTCTACTGAAGGCAGAATGAATTTAGTAATTTTTTCTATTATTATGAACATCAAGGGAATATCTGCAAATTTTAAACGTGGAATTCTCAGATTTTTGATAGATTTTCGGGGTTAATAATATTTTTTTCAACAAGGCTGACATGTTTGCTCTACTTCTAGAACAATAGGAAATAATTTGAAGAAAGAAACTTATGTATTATTGCTTTTCCCGTGGCCTAAAAGTTGAAAAAACCATAACTTATCATATTAGAAAAGTGCATGCAAGTGGAAAGCAATTTTAAATAGTTTAAATATATTCAGAATATCATCGATGCTGTATGAAATGGTACTGAAACTGAATGTTAAAAAAACATGTATATATGTGTACCAGAGAGAATATCTGACTGTTTCACCCTAAAAAGAGACCCCATAAAATATTAATTTAAAGAATAACTGAAAAAAAATTACTAAGATTCGAGCTGTCCTTATAATTGTGAACACCTGAAAAATCACCTTTTTGACCGTATTTAAAGTTTTTTAAGATAGAAAAACGATAAAACTTTTTAAATATAGTCTATTAATGAAATTCAGATTAATAAAAAATACATTTGTTTAAATAATAGTGTTCAGTGTTTAGTTAATATAGAAAAACAGATGTCCTTATAATTAATTATGAGAACCAGTGTATGTATAATATTTTCATTTTGCTATTTAAATTTAACATTACTCTCTTTTATAAGTTACATTTTTATTTATAAGTTAAATTTAACACTACTCTCTTTTCAAGTTTTATAAATTATTACTTGAATATTAGTACGACACAAAAATCACGTTTCCAAGCCTGAATTTCTCTTATAATATGTACATTAAAAACTATAAAGTCTTATTAAACATGCATTTCCTATGAATATGTTGGTAGGGAAAAGATCTGCTATAATTTCAAAATTGGAGAGCAATAAGATCAAGGCCGTAGTCAAGGGGAAGAGTAGGGAGGGGGGCGGGTAAACAATCCCCGAAATTTTGCAGTTTTGTTGAAAATTTTTGAAATAAACTCCACTTTTAATACTCACAAGGGAACTCTTTCAAGTGATAATCACCGATTTCCTTCAAAAAATTACAGAATATAGTTTATGTTGCACTTAATTCAATGGTAAATAAATTAGCTGCTGAATCACAACAGAAAAGACGCAAAAAATTATTAAACTTTACGTTTTGAACACCAAATACGAAAAAAGTCATCGCCAAATCAGATTAACCTTCCTTAAATGATGCCAAAGAGCTTAAGTATAGGAGGGTAGTATTTTCTATCGCTCTAGGAGTTACTGAAGCAAGGAAGCCATCCCCGCCGCGGAGGATAAAAATTAAGATGCCATGTCTCCGGAACATCTCTGAGTGTGAATATAAGGCAGTCTTTAATTTCCCACTGCGTAGCTATAGTGCGATGTTAAAGCCCACCAACACTCAAGATATTTTCTGAAATCTAGAAATTTCTATTTAGAAAAAGTGACGTTATGTTTTATGTTAGATCCAATATTTTCAATTATGTAATGTTTTAAAATTGCATTTATTTAAAATAATGCAATTTCAATTTCAGAGTTACTTTTACATTTCTCCAGCTTATATATAATCTGGAGTAAATTAATGTTTGAAGCTCTCGACATGTGCATTTATATAAATTTCCAGACGATTTAATAACTTATCTGATTTATAGGTTGGTTGTCTACGTTTTACGTCGCACCAGTGCTGTGTTGGCAATTGGCGACCGATATGAATTATAATATTTGATCGAACATTTAATTATTTGAATAGTTGCTTGAAATTTGAAATTAATACTCAAATAAATAAATCAAAATTAAAATATTTAAGATATTTGAGGTTGAGTAGGTTTTAAGTTTTAATTCGCACTACAGCTATGCGAAGGCGACAGACTGGGACATATTCCTAGAGATGGTCCTTAGATGTGCTATTACAATTTTGATTTTTTACGGAGGGTTTATTTAAAATTGGAAAAATATGTGCATAACTACTACTTTATGGCTTCTTGCATTTCTGGCAATTTATTTTATATATGTTTACGAATAATAATATAAAGAATTTTGTAAAAATATGCATTAGAATTTCATAAGGTTGGTTGAGTTTTACGTCACACTAGTGCTGCGCAATGAATTTCACAGGGAATTTTATAGAATTATTAACTGCGAAATCTTGTTGTTTTAAAAATAATTGTTATGCTGAATGCAGACCCTCTGTGGTCGAGTGAGTATGTCACCCTTGCTAATCGCCTTCAAGTGTAAAAGAATGGGTTCGATTCCCCAGCTGACCCAGGGTGTTCTTTTTATTTTAATCTGGTTATGTTATACCTGTCCTCATCTCGACGAAATTTACAGGGGTATGGGGCGGGGGATGTCGAGTAAAACATACAAATCGGATGTATATATTAAAAATAAATAACATAGTACGCAGAATGCAATCATTTATCACCTGCAGGTGTCACCGGACCATCCTTAGAAGCTCATCACAAACCGTCACCAATTGCCCATAGTGCAGTACTAGTGCGACGTTAAACCCAATCAACAAACAGGTCGAAATTTAGGGTAGAATCATAAATCGTCTTCAATTGCTCATTGCGTAGCTCTAATGAGATACTGGATCCACACAACTCATAGTCTGTTGAGTTGCTAGTTCGTCGAAGGTTGGTACTGCCCAATAAAATGATCAGACTTATAAGAAAAAAACGTGTTCGGATACGAAATGCTCTCATTTTAGTTAAAAAAAAAAAAAAAAAAAGTTTGTGTTTTAATATATAATGTTTTATTTTATTTAAATTTATATAAAAGTCTTGATCATATATTTTTTAAATGTCGTTATTCAAATGCTCTTGCAATTGTTATTGACACAGCTTATTTCATTGAAATATTAAATATTATTTAGAATTTCGACTAAGTAAGTCTCAATCTGGTAAATTATCTGGTTTTTGTTAACTATTCTGAATTCTCAAGTGCTCGACAGCGTATGGAGTTCGTTTGGCTATCAAATAGAAAGAAGAACATTTACATCTATTAAATCTTCATTGCAATGAAATTCCGAAGAATGCAGTCGCCAAACAGGCGCTTTTTTGGAAATATTGCAGACATGCTTGCATTTTTAATAATTTTTTATAGCTTATCTATTGCGACTCAGCAGCTAATATTTTAGGAAGATGCTATTCATGATTGAATCTTATGCCAGAATTTTTTTCAAGAAAATCGGCTATTATCACTTCAAAGAGTTCCCTTGTCAGAACTACAGTCGGCTGCAAAATTATTCGAGCACTAGTAATAATCCTTGCCAAAAAAAAGTACACTTAATACAGCTTTGTTAAATAAATCCTTGTCGAGTCATGTTCTTAATCAGTCTAAGAACATGATTCGACAAGGATTTACTTAGCAAAACAGTCTTAAGTGTACTTTTTAAACATAGGAATTATTGGCTAGTGCTCGAATAATTTTGCAGCCGACTGTAATGTACTAAATTTTGACGCCTTCCTCGAAAATTTTTTTGGCTACAGTCTTGTATAAGAGGGTTTTTTGAAAGGAGTTACATAATGGTCAATTTATATTAAAAGTTAAACAATTATTACTTTCTCTCGCAAAATGTGACCCATAACATAGATATGCATTTGTGCATTGAATCGAGGTAAATTATTATTAAAGCCAAAAAGGAATTTTTGGGATCGAGGAAAATTGTGTCATATAGGAGGTGGTCCTTAAATAGAAGTGGACTTTTAGAGAGATTTTTGATTGCTGATGTTTATTGAACTATGACAGATAATTACTTGAAATGTTTTACTGAAAATGTTACTCAATCATTCCAATATGAATTTTAAATTGTTTTCCTTTAATTATAAATTTTGTGAACGTCAATGCTTTTTTTTTTTTTCTTTCTTTTTTTTTTTTTTTTTTTTTTTTTGGGGAGGGGGGGGGGGGGGTCCTTTAGTTCCCTAGCTCCCTGAATCCGCCATTGTTCTGAGGTTTGGTCAGACTTTCTTCAGAGTTTTATTTTTTCAGGGCCACTTTACAATTTTTCACTTAAACTTACTACCAAGAAAGGGCATCAGAGTAATATTTACATTTGATTTAGAAGCCCCCTAAAGTGCAGGGGCTCGGGACGGTTTTCCCTCAGGCCCTGAGCAGTCTGAATATACCATCAACCATTCTTGTTAGTGGTTTGTATTAGTACTATAGTATTAGTTGATATGGTACTAGATAAAGGACTATAAAAAGAACTAGCAAGCAGCCCCGTGGGGCCGCTGTAAAAGAAGAGTAACAAATCCTTTAATTTTTTATTGTAATAATCTCTGTAGATTATATGATAAATGGAAAACAAATCTTGTAACTGTTATCTAGTTTAGACTGAAATGTAATAAAAACTTCTTGTCATCAAAATATTTTTTTATATATGTACCTACATATATTTTATTTTAACAAACACACGCACACACATATATTAAAAATTGTGTCAAAAATACATATTAGATGCAATTGCATGAACAGGTGAATTTCTTAATTCTTTTTACTATTTATAAAGATAGCAGAAAAATCAAATTCAAACTCAAATTTCAAAGATTGAAGTCAAGTATAATAATGACAATTAAAGAAAAAAACAAGTCCTTCCGGCTTATTCGGAAGGGTAGGTTGATTTCTTTTTTCTTATCAAGTAGCCGTCATTTTGTTTCAAAATGGCGGCTTTAAATTATTAATGGACTTGGTAGAAATATTGATGTAGGCTATACACATATGGAGTTTTAAGTAAATCGGTTCTTAAATACCTTTTTATGTGCATTTAAAATTTTCAAGTGACCGGCGCTTGGAAACAATATGATGGGTTAAGTTGACAAATATATCAAATGCATTTGTGAGATAAGTCTACTGTACACATATAGTTCGAATAAATTCAAAATCTCAAAAGTCATCGTGCTGAAAAATTAAGTGGCTGCCACTTGGATCAAAATGGCAGTGAGAAAGTTGCTCATCTAAGATATCGTTGCAAATTTGAAAAAAAAAAATAAATAAATAAAATAAATAAATAAATAAATATTTTGTTGAAATTCTTTCACAGAGGCTTAGTAAATTGATAAAATGGTAGTTTTCTGCATTTCTAGTTTGTTTTAGCATTAAAATAGTCTAATTTTCCCTTAAAAACGCATTAAAAATATCCTATAAGGCAGGTAATGAATTTGGCGACTTTTCCCCCATGGCGACTTTTGGCGAGAAAATACTTGTTATCGATATACCAAAGATAGACGCAATAACGTGATTGGTTCACGAGGTACATGAAATTTCTAGATTTTTGTTGTTTGAATGATAAATCCATTTTTCAACTTTGATTTGAATTGATTAAGTATTTCAAAAGTTATCGTGATAATAAATTTTCAAGTGGCCGCCACTTGGAAACAATACAGTGGAACAAGTTGCCCAGCAAACACATCCAAGATATTTGAAGCATAGGTTCACTGTCCAACTGTGGTTCAAATCAGTGCCGTGTTTCAAAAGTTATTATTATGGCAAATTTTCAAGTGGGCAACTACTTACCCAGCGAAATCATCCTATATATTTGTATGATAAGTTCATTGTCCAGTTCTAGTTTAAATTAAATCAGTATTTAAAAAATTATCGTCATAAGAAATTTTCATGTGGCACCACTTTGTAAAAAAAAGCGGAGTGAGACGCCCAGCGAACTTATCTGAGATATTTGAATGATAAATCCACTATCCAAATTTGATGCGAAGTGATTCAGTATTACTAAAGTTACCATAATGACAAATTTTCAAGTGGCCGCCACTTGGAAATAAAATTACGGATAAAGTCACCAAGCAAACTTATCTTAGATATTTGAACCATAACTTCACTATCCAACTTTTATTTGAATTAGTTTAACATTTTAAAAGTTATCGTGATGCCATATTTTCAAGTGGCAGTGTGATTTCAAGAGGCTTCAACTTAGAAACAAGATGTCAGGACAAGGTGCCCAGTGAACACGTTCAAGACAATTATATGATAATATCACTGTTTAAATTTGGTTCGATTTGGAGTATTATTTCAGAAGTTATCGTGATTTTAAATTTTCAAGTGGGAGCCTGATTTCAAGTGGCCCGCTTAGTCTAAGATATCCGGTACTTTCCAAAAAATGGCATTAAAGTTCATTAATCAACTTGGTTGAGACCCTTATATGGTCTATGTATACATCAAAATTCAAACAAATTCGGAATACGCTTTTTTACAATGTGAATTTGAAATTTTCAAGTGGTTTCCACTTGAAATCAAAATGGTGAAGCAACTTGGTTAAAAAACTCATCTAAGATATTTATAAGATAAGTTAAGGTACTGTCCAAATTTGGTCCGATCTGGAGTACTATTTCAGAAGTTATTATGATTGTAAATTTTCAAGTGGTAGCCTGATTTCAAGTGGCACCGCTTAACTTAAGATATCTGCCACTTTATTAAAAATGGCAGATATAGTTCCTTAATAAACTTCATTCAGATCCTTATGTGGTCTGTATTTACATCAAAATTCAAACAAATTCGGATTACGCTTTTTACAATTTAAATTTTCAAGTGGTCTCCACTTGAAATCAAAATGGCGGAGCAACTTGGTTAAACAAACTCATCTAAGATATTTATAAAATAAGTCAAGACACTGTCCAAATTTGGTTCGATTTAGAGTATTATTTCGGAAGTTATAGTGATTTTAACTTTTCAAGTGGTAGCCTGATTTCAAGTGGTCCCGCTTAACTTGAAATATCTGCCACTTTACTGAAAATGGCGGATAAACTTCATTAATAAACTTCATTGAGACCCTTATGTGGCATGTATTTACATCAAAATTCAAACAAATCTTGCTTTAAATCTGCTTTTTACATTGTGGGTTTGAAAATTTCAAGTGGCTGCCACTTGAAAAGTAAAAGTTGGAGCAACTTGGTTAACGAACTCATCCAAGATATTTATAAGATCAGTTCACTGTTCAAATTTGGTTCGATTTCGAGTATTATTTCGGGAGTTATCGTGATGACAAAATTTGCATTATCTTCTATATATATAAAAATGAATGTTTGTCTGTATGTTATTTATAAAATCGTAAACGGCTTGACCGATTTCTATCATTCTTTTTTTGTTTTTTTCCTTATAGGTCAGGGATGGTTTAGGAAAAAAAAAATTGAAAAAATCTTTAAAATTAATTAAAATATGAAAATAATAAACTTATTGACTTATATTGACTTAATATAAGCCATTTAAATTTTTAATTGTTGCCAAAAAAAGTTTACGAGATATATTTATTTATTGTTTTCAGCATAAAATGAAATATGCTTTCATGCGAAAAATAAGAAATTACTAAATGTTAAATTGGTCGATGAGAAAATGACATATTATAATTTTAAAATAATGAAATGCGACATTTGAGACCTATAAAAGGCTGCACAATTTTCGACAAGATTCGGAATGAAGACATCAGGAAGGAGTTAAAGATCTTCAACTTATGTGATAGAATACAAGAATATCGTTCTAAATGGAAAGACCATGTACAGCGTATGCCGGAAACACGGTTCCCCAGAGCTGCCCTCGACTACTCCCCAAAGGGCAGGAGAGATCGAGGACGACCGAGAAAGCGGTGGACTGAACAATGAAGCCGGAACAGGCACTATGCCTAATCCTTGAAGTTGATGATGATGATGATGATGATGAAATAAAATAGTAATATTACAAATCTAACATATTTCTTCTGAATTTTATTTCACAGCATTTTTCTTATATACCTCAACTTCAGATTTTTTTTTTTTTTTAGTATGGCGGATGAAACACGCTTGGCATAAAAGTTAATTTAGCATTATGGTAAAGGTATTTTCTTATTGATAATTCTTGACAATTTTTTATAATTTTGATGCTGAAATAGATCGGACATTTTTCGCTAAGGAAAAGATAGAAAGAAATACGCAAGCGAAGTGATGACGTCACTGGCCGTTCGTGGATGCAAGAAAAATATTTCCTATGTTAAACGCCCATTGGATTTTTTGTAAAAAATTATTAAAAATCGAGGAAAAATATTTCCCGATTTTAATCCGCATATTTAGGTATAGATATGTATTAGTTATCATGTCCATGTATTAGATTAAGTTATTTTTGTTGTAAAATTGACAAAATTTGAATTTTTAATTTCAAAACTCTAGAAAAAAAAAAATGGCAAACTTCCATATTCGATTGAAAACACAAACATTTAATTTCAAAGGATGATATTAACACAATAAATATCCAACTAATATACTGATTAAAAGGGAAATGATAAATATTCTATCATAATTTGAAGTCAAATTTGTTTTCAAATGTCTAAATAAAGTATCTGATATAAGATACTAATATGTTGTAGCGGAATAGATTTGATATCGGTCATCCTTGGTAAAAAAATAAAATATCGCCAAATTATTTGGCGAACATAATTTAATTCCTTTCAAAAATCATGGTTATTTTAACAACTTATTTTAAGACAGTAATGAATAATATGAAACAATATTTCGTACAATGCATATTACGAAAATATACATCTGGCATGTATATTTTCGTATTACGTTTTTGATCACTAAATACAATAAGCGCCAAGAACGACAGAGTTTTGAAATTTAAAATTAAAATTTTGTCAATTTGACAGCAAAATAACTCAATCTAACACATGCACATGATAACTAATACATATGTGTACCCAAATATGGGGATTAAAATCGGGAAATAATTTTCTTCGATTTTTAATCATTTTTTACAAAAAATCCAATGGGCGATTGACATAGGACGGAAATCATTTTCTTGCATCCACGGACGGTCAGTGACGTCACACTTCGCTTGCGTATAGGAACAATAATCGCATAAATTATATTTTGGTCTAAAACGGCAACAAAAATTTAAAAGTCGCCAAGGGCATTAAGGCTGTACCATGATCAAGTTTACATACTAATTTATTTATTTTTCTATATACCAACTACTATTAACTAAGCATGAAGTATATATAACCACAAAATAATAATTGTCTCATGCGATAAAAGTTGCCTATCATAGCATATATTGTAATTTTTTTTGTGGCTTGAAATTGCTGTCATTCTATGGTTGATTGATTAAATCAAATAAATATAGGAAATAACTTGAGAGCAAATATTATGTACATCACATATAATGTTGTTCATATGTAACTGGGATTCAGATATAAAAGAGTTACTTCAAATTTTTCTATACTGTCCGTATCGAAACTGTTATGTATGATGAGCAACCAAATGGAAGCCCACGGGTAAGCCATTGTCGCAGGCAATAGGGACAGGCACCGGAGATTGCAAGGACGAATAAGGCGATGCCTAAGGCAGCGGGAACCCAAAGCAAGCTTTTGACCGATTTCAGTTTTTTTTTTTTTTTTTTTTTTTTTTTTCCCCACAAAGCATATAGAAAAGAGTTTGCCAGCGAAGCGGGCAAAGCCGTCCAAAATTGTTTAAGAACTAAAATATTATTCAACAATTCGCCGGGAAATGAAAAAAAAAAAAAAAAAAAATCATTTATTTGTAAAAAAAAAAAAAAAAAAAAAAAAAAAATTAAAAATTTGAAACTCATAAATATTATATGATTTTCACCACATAGTTAAAATTTTAATTAACCAGTCACCAAATTATTATTAGAACCAGATTAATATTGTGCAATAGTGAACTAAAATCATACAAAGTAAGGTTTCGAAATAAAATTCATAATTGACGACCCAGTTTTTACACTTCCACAACGCAGTACTGTTTTTGTACAGAATCCCTATGGACGAATTTTAAATTTTTATCGCCATGTTGGCGATAACTTTTTATTTATTTATTTTGGCATTTTATTTTGGCTTTCAAAGAGTTACAAATTTTTTTTAGTGTACTTTATCAGACTCTGTTTTGCACAGCACCACAATGATAAGGTTTCATTTCATTACATATTATGATCAAACCGTCAGTTCCCACACATACACATCAAAATTTCCACGTGAACGAAGTCGCGGGTAACAGCTAGTGTATATATATATAGAGAGAGAGATAAACGAAGTGATTGCAATAGGTCGATTTCTAAAGAAATCAACCTAAAAAAAAAAAAAAAAGATGGGTGCTAGATGATTTGCATAAAAATTACTTACCTTATTTGACGATTGTGAAATAAGTATTACTAATTTCTGGAGCAAGCTTCTATGTAGACACAACAAAGATTCTCTTCTATGAACTTGTTCCTAGGAATAATTTAAAACGATCAATTATATTAAATAATCTGGAGATCAGTATTAGAATACAATTTTTTGGTCCGTAATCAGGTTTATTGTCTGTCAGTTGATATATTTTACCAAATGTGGTTGTGTTGCTGCTGTTTTGCACACACACATACATAATAATCTCGTGTGTCACTCACACGAGAAATTCTAGCAATTTCTAAGTATAGCAATCCAAATACTTTGGATTGCTTGTACTTGAATTTTCTTGAATGTCCCTATCAAGAACCATTTGCTTGATCCCGACGAAAAGTTTAGTGTAGTATCCCTACATGATACATATTTAGTATACTGAGTTTGGACTTTCTGCTACTATTCGTTCTTGAGATATGCTGATAACAGACACACAGACCAACCGCTAAAAACGTAATTTTCGGATTCAGGGTACCTCAAAACGCGTAAATATAACAAAATTTCTTTCGAAAATTTGACCCAAAAACAATACTTTCTCTACCATATATGTGTTAAGAGAAAGTAAATAATCTGGTGTGTCACTCACACGACTTTCTTTTACCGTGAAATTTAATACTATAAATACAGGTTTGGTATTAAGAGGTAAGATAACGAGTACTCTTATATAAACCTATGTTAATAAAACAATTCAAATTAGGCTTTGGAAGAGTTTTAGATGATAATTAGTTCTGCATGGGGGGGGGGCGGTAGCCCCCCCTCAACTCCCCGTTTCATTACTGCACCTACATTTATATAGAATTTAAATCTTTTATTAAAATTAAAAGTTCACTTAAAGTTATTCAGAGAAAACCCACCAAAAAATTATACACAATTTTTTTTATAACAATGCTTATATTACCTTTGTATCTCAGCTTTTAATTAACACAATTTTATAGGTAAAATATCATTTTAAAAGTCATTTAAATGGAAATTGAAGAGCACATATTGCAAATATATGTCGCCATAGGGCGCTTTGACATTTTCATAATTCAATATTTCCAATTCTGATTATCAATAAATTACTTATATGGAGAAGATTGGGAGACCGTAGGCCCCACAGGATTGCGGATTTGCCACAATCAGAATTTCCAAAGGTCCTTTACATGGTGAGCGAACAGGCTATTTCAAATCATGAAACGTAAAGCGGTGCCTTAGTCGCAACAGAGCAGAAATTTGCTACAGTTAAAAATTTTAAAGCTATTTGCGCTATGAGCGGGCAAGCTGTTGTAAGTTCTAAAACGGGGATAAGGCGCCGGCGGGACTTTGTAAAGTCAGAATTTTGAAAGATCATGGCACGGTGAGCGAACAGGCTGTTTCAGATATTGAAACGGGAATAGGGCGCTACTGAGCGGGAATTTACTGCGTTTAAATTTTTCAATAAAGCTATTTTCACTATATGTGAATAAGCTGTTGTAGGACCCTGAAACGAGAAAAAGGTGCAGCAGGCGCCATCGTGCGAGAGTTTCGTAAAGTCGGATTTTTCAAGGATCGTGAACCAGCTGGTCGCCGAAGGCGGCTAGTAACAAATAACTGCAGGAAATTCAAATTTGGCATTTTGAATTTCGTATTAGGTTGGCACTTAAAAATTTTATCAAAACTGGAAAGTTTGAAGGCAAATTAATAACAGCCTGATTTTTTTTTTTTTTTTTTAAATTTATCTTTTAAACATTGCATGCACTGTAATAGAAAGGGGATTGAGAGGGGTGGCAGCCCCCCTTACACAGAATTACCTATCAAATAAAGTTGTTCCTAAACCTATTTTAGATTATTTTAAAAGTACATTGAACTTTATTATCTTACGCTATTCATCTTAAGACTTATAATGCATCTTAAGACTTACCCTGCAATCAATCATTCTAGTATTGAAATGCAGGGTAAGAGAAAGTCGTGTGACTAACACACCAGATTATTTACTAGAATTCACTATTAGTTTAAATTACATTATCATATTTATGTCAGAAATGTTTCTAATTCTAATTTACTCTAATGGCAGAAGATTCAGTTGCAATTATAAAAAATGAATTAGTTTTTGGTTCTCTTTAACACTTTTATTAGCGAAATTGCTTTAAGCCATTTATAAACAGTAAATTATAGTCAAACGGTAACAAATTAAAAGTAATTGCTTTTTTAAGTCACACATTGAGTTTGTTAATTATTAAAACAAAACGTTAGATGATTACAAAATTATTCACAAAAACATTTAATCAAAATAAATAAATAAACAAAATGTAGTTGGCATAGATGGACTTTTCTCAGTTCCCCATCATATATTTGCCATCATAAATTTCCACTACAGGGCAAATTTATTTATGAAATGAAAAATGAATTTGACCGATCGCTTGATACGGTGACAGACTGAAATCCCCCGCCTAATAAGCTACCCACTGTTTACTTCAATACATTTATCTTATTTTGATTTATAAATTAATTTTACAGGGTTTAGTTTCGTATATTACTTTTCCTGCAATTCCATACTATTCCCAATACAATGATTCCCATATAAAAGCTTATATAAAATATTGCTCTATTCTGCTGTGTTAAGGAAATCTTAAATTTTGAATAACTTACGAAATTTTCAAATTAGAATATTGGTAGTCAATTATATTCAAGGCAGTATCATAAGCGATGTTTTAAAAGTGATCTGAAATCTTTACGATGAAAATATCCCTCGAAATGAACGTTTATGCGAAATTGTGCTCTATTTTGCCATGTTAAAAAAAATTACGATTAACAAATTAGCAGACTAACAGTACTGACATACTAACACACTAAAACACTACAGACAGACACCATACCAATTTTGTGTTTTTTTTCGTTTCCTTACACCTCAGACCTCAAAACGTGTAAAACATTAAAAAAAACAAAGATAAAAAATTTTCACGATAACTAAGTTCCTCATACCTGTAGTATGATGGGGAATTAATAAATAAATAAATTACAGCAATAATAATATAATAAAATATAAAAAAAATCTGGAGTGATTCCATCCATTCGACTTTCTGAGCATTAAGTAATTAATGGTTGTTTAAATAAATTAAAGTAAGAGAAGTCCGAAATCATCCAGCTCAATCAAATAAGGCGTTTAACACTATTGCATTTCACATAATTTGAGCCCATAGTTCATAATGATAATATATATATATATATATATAAATTATACAGACACGACATTATTTCATTATTTAAAACATGAAAATCTGACATTGACAGATTTTAATTTAGTGCCAGAGGCCTACTGCTAAACTTGCTAATATCGACAAATTCTTTTTTAGTTAATTCGTGACGATCTAAATTCCATGATAAAGTTTTCATTAAATCAAACCAATGTGTTTCAGCTGCAGATATTGTAACAAATAACGTTGGAAGTCCAAACTGTCTTATAGCCGCAAAACAACGTTTTTTCTCTTTTTCCCAATGAGGGGGAGGTGTGCCTTGGGGGAACTCATGTCAAAGTTGTACCTTGGGGGGAACTCATGTCAAAGTTGGGCTTGGGAGGGGACTCATGTCAAAGTTGGGCCTTGGGGGGACTCATGTCAAAGTTGTACCTTGGGGGGACTCATGTCAAAGTTGGGCCTGGGGGGGACTCATGTCAAAGTTGGGCCTTGGGGGGCACTTCATTCAATAAATCCCCATTCAATAAACCGACTGAAATACGCCCTTAGCACTATTAAGAGTGTATTATAAAAATTCGACAACGCTGTACCGACTGAAATAGGGGTACCTTGGGGGGGACTCATGTCAAAGTTGTGCCTTGGGGGGACTTCATCCAATAAATCCCCATTCAATAAACTGACTGAAATAGGCCTCTAGCACTAATTAAGAGTGACGTATAAAAATTCGACAACGCTGTTCCGACTGAAATAGGGGTACCTTGGTGGGGACTCATGTCAAAGTTGGGCCTGGGGGGGACTCATGTCAAAGTTGTGCCTTGGGGGGGACTTCATTCAATAAATCCCCATTCAATAAACCGACTGAAATAGGCCTCTAGCACTAATTAAGAGTGTATTATAAAAATTCGACAACTGTACCGACTGAAATAGGCCTCTAGCACTAAAAAATTGTTGTGTCTCTGCAAAAATCTATAACTGCTAGATTCACCAAAATCTATGCATTTAGTACGACGGTGACCTATAACACGTATATACATTTTCCGCTTAATCGGATAAGGCATTTTAGACGCTATCGCATTTTAAACAATTTCAACCTATAGGCCATAATGATAAAGAATTTTTCGCTGTGTCCCTGTTAAAAAACTATTAGTTCTAGATTCACCAAAATCTGTATAATTTATGCTAGGGTGACCTATAACATACATACAAACTTTCAGCCCATTCGAAAAAAGCTTTCAGACGCTATCGTATCCACTCTTATACATACACACATCACGAAAAATTATAGATATCTCTAAAAGGGGGAGCTCAAGTCAAGATCAAAGTTAGAGGTGTTGACTAGATGTCATGACAGTCACAAATATCAATTTGCAACATTCTAGGACCACTCGTTTTTTTGAACTATGCGAGATAAAAAATCCATTTTGCAAATCATGATTACAATAATTTCTTTACATGGTATGTTCGAAAAGTAAAAAATCTCATATAGGCATCACGTGACTTTCTTACACACCCATTGAAATATGCATATTGTTACAAAAACATTGGTATTTTGTGCGGGGTAACTAGTTTGTAAATAAACAGGCAGGTTACATTAATTGAACTTTCTTGAAAACAAGCCAAGAAAACTATTACTCCAACCACAAAAGTTACGATAATAGGATTATATACACCAGAAAACGAATATTGCTTGTTCAGGAATAGTTTTATTACAGCACTTATTACAGAATCTATCATTGTCAAATGCACAGTTTAGAGTTTAAAGGAATTCGCTTGAGTGTAGATGGCCTACTTTTGTTCTTTTTGGCGAAAATAAGTTGCGAGAAACGATAAATTATAACAACTAACTGTAACTCCGTTAAAAGTTAAAATTGAGAAAGGGTTTACTAATTCTGGCATCTCAGAAATAATAATTTACGCCAGGTTTGGTCACTAATCTCGTCAAGTTTTTCACCAACGCAAATTTTGGTCTTGGCGTCGATTTTAGAGACTTAGCAACCAAATTTTGCGAAAATTTGTAATTTAGGGTTACCAAAGTTTGGAAGCTCTGACTTCAATAAGAACAGAGTTCTGGAATTTTCCGAAAAGATTCTCTGATTTCTAGCATAGAACTAACTTCTTCTTTTATGACTAACAAGACTAAGAAAAAGAAGAAGAGTCATTAATGATGATTGTAGACTAGAACTTGCCTATTTCTTTACGTACTATTTTCTGTACGGTATAGGTATTAAAGTAAAAGTGGAAACAAACGCAGTTTTTCATTTCCACGAAGGTGAGCGTTGACTTAGCGTCAAATTAGGCAATTCTGGCAACCGAATTTAACGAAATGTGGTAGTTTAGGATTTCCAAAGTTTAGACTATCTTACTTCAATCCTTCAATAGAAGTCGAGTTCTGAAATTTTCCGGAATGGTTCATTGGTTTCTAGAGCAGAACTACCTCGAAAATTCTATAAACCACTGACAAGACTCTCCATGAATTCAAATTCTATTCAGACTTCGAACTGAGCGGTTGATAATTATTCCTGAATTAGTGAAATTTCTGTTCTGTAGTGTATTTAATCCTGTTTACTTGATTTCTGTGGTATGGATATGGATGACTGTTTTATTGGATTATTTCGAAAATATTCGTTTATCATTGATTTTTGTGGTGCAGAAAGCAGTTTTATTTAACTGTTTTCAGAATATTCACTACATAAAGTGCATCCGTCAAATAGAACCTGCCTATATCTTTACGAATCACTTTGTACACGCAAAAATTTCGACAACTTTCATAATATCATTACGGGCTTTATTATTAGCTTCTTTTGAAACCTCTGTGACGATAGGTCATATATAATGGCCACCTACAGTCATAGTTATGCGAGAGCAAGATATACACACACATACGTTCGTACAGCATACAGACGTCACGAAAAATTTTATAAACCGTAGATATCTCTAAAAAGGGACTGTTTTGACGTCTTTAATTCCTTTCTAAAATTAATGAGCTGTGTGAGATACAAAATCCATTTCGCACCCTTGTATTTTTGGTCATTATGAATGCAAGTTTCCTAAATATCTCCAAAACGGAGAGTCACATACAGACCAAAAAGGAAGGTGCACAACTAGATGTTATAACAAACAAATATACCATTTTGAAACGTTTTACGTCCAATCGTTTTTGAGTTATGCGAGATATACACACACATACAGTCGGTAACAAAAGTCTCCGAACACTAGCAAAAATTCCTATGTAAAAAAAGTATACTTAATACAGTTTTGTTAAATAAATCCTTGTCTAATCCTATTCTTAGATTGACTAAGAACATGATTCGACAAGGATTTATTTAACAAAACAGTATTAAGTGTACTTTTTTTATATAGGAATTTTTGCTAGTGTTCGGAGACTTTTGTTACCGACTGTACGTTCATACATCATACAGACGTCAAAAAAAAAAAAAAAAAAGTATATAATCGTAGATATCTTTAAAAAGGGTTGGTTGGTTGGTTTTCTTTTACGTCGCACTAATGCTGCGCAGATGGGCAATTGGTGACTCTTTAAAAAGGGAGCTCGTGTCAAGAACAAAGTTGAAGGTGTACAACACGGAGTAATATTAATAGGAGTTGAAGGTCCTATGGGAGAAATCTACGAAACTGTGATGTAAATTTTTGGTAAATATTGAGGGCGCCACTTGTCATTACTCCCTATCTCGGCGCGGATATAATGTTGTTTTCAATAGATTTTTGCCGGAGTACATTTAAAATTTTTTATTTTAAGCAATTTAATTTTTTTGTAAGTGCTTAAAACTGCATAATTCAGATGTTTCAAAATAAAAACTTTCTCAACAAAGAATTATCCTAAGCTTGATGTTGGTAAAAGGAAATTAATGCAAAAATCAAATCGCTAGAAACTTATTTACTAAATTTTTTTATACGTCAAATATACTAATAATGAAAAATTATAAGACCTCTATAAGATATCCATAATAATCTACATTTTCAAACGACACAATACAAACGATCTCCATTCTTCGGCTCACAAGGATCGTCATTTTTTAAAAGTTCTCTTTCAAAGTAAAATTAGTATAAAATGGCTCTTAAAAAAAAACATGTCGCTTAGAATACCCTATTTAATGAAATTTGCTTTCAATCGAAATTTTTTCAGCTTGATATTATTTAAAGAAAAATAATTAAAACGAGACATTTCCCCATTCGCGAGTGAAATGAAATCGACGCCCTCTAGTGTATAAAGGCTGAAACTCACATAGTACTGTATATCCCTTAACAAGACGTTGTTGATGGTGTGTAAGCTTTGGTGTGAATCAATGTTATTACATTAATGGAGCCTAAAATTATTTAAAAAAAGAGAGATAATACCTATTGCTGTGTGCCTCAGTGTAACAGCAGAGGTTCTAAAACTCCTAATGTTAGTTTTTTTAAATTTCCAAATCCCAAAAGCCTGATCAGAAAATCATCACCAAATGGCTGCAGTATTATGGTTAACCGGCGAAAAGAATGGATTAGAGTTTTGAAAATTGGAAAAGACGTCACGCCAAGGATGTCTGTATGTTCCAAGCATTTTGATTTGAATACTTACACTTTCCCACGTAAGTATAGCTTTTAATAATTCTACATAATGTCTAAATAAAATTAATAATTTTCAAAAACCAAAGCTTAAATATACTACTGCTATACCTTATGACCGCGGAATATCAAATAAAATTAAGAAAATTGCAGCAAAACATAACATAAACGTACCAATAAAACCAAACCCTAACATTTTTCAATTAATTAGAAGTGACAAAGATAAAATAAATCCATTAGAGACTGCAGGAATATATAAAATACCATATACTAACAAACAAGAAAAAGAAAAATGTTATATAGGAAAAACAACACCAAGAATTTTTGGCAGATATAAAGATCATAAAAATCACCCTAAAATCAGACCTGTAGTAAGTAAAAGTGAAGGACCCACATATACATTAGAAAAATATATGGCAGAAATTTATAAAAATTTACTTCCCCCCTCATCCCATAGCCTAAACTCCACCGAAGATTTTATCAATAAAATTTATGATATTAAAATACAGAAAAATTTTCAATTTGTAAGTTTCGATGTAGTAAACCTTTACCCATCAATAATATTGCTAAATTAATAAATGAAAAAATAAATGAACATTACACAAACCCATCAATAGCCCAAACTTTAAATATTGCCACTAATTTTTTGTTGAATGAAAATTATTTTACTTTTAATGGGAAATATTATAAACAAATTAAAGGGGTCCCAATGGGGTCTCCTATTTCAGGTTTTTTAGCAGAATATAAATTACGTAAAATTGAAAATAATTTTAATGAAAAACTTAAAAGTAAAATTTTATATTGGAATAACATTGCGGAAGCTGGAGAGAAGGAAGTATTGTACGCTGGCGCCATCTGTAAACATTGGAAAACAACATCACAAAATTTTATCGTTACCTTCTTCTCCTGTCTTTATACTCCGTGGTGTACAACTAGACGTTAAAACAGTCCCAAATATAAATTTACAACATTCTATGATCATTAGTTTTTAAGCTATGCAAGATATAAAATCCATTTCGCAAATCTGGATTAAAGTACTTTCTTGTACTTTGTATAAGGAAGTTAAAAAAAAAAAAAAAAACTACTTTAGTATTTTTTTTTTCTAAAATAAATTAATTACACTTAAATTTTTTATTTAATAATTTCAACAAGATTACACATAAATACTAATATACCTACACATAATTCTATTTTATAACAATTTTAATTATTGCTTTACTCATTATTAAGAAAAGCTATTTAAAAGCAAGCTTACTGAAATATATAATATTAACATCATAGGTAAAAACAAGAAAAGTAGCCAGGGTTAGAGCGATTTATCACAAAGGCAACATTTTCTAGATGAAATTAAATGGATCAAATAAAAGTAATAGAGGGAAGAAAATGACGAAAATACTTCATTACTATGAATTTGTCAATAATCTCATCTTTACTACATTTAACTTTTATGTCATTTTCAGAAAGGTGATTCTTCTTATTTTCTGATACTGCTTCAGATTCACTTTTAGTATTATCTATAAAGCAAGTCTCTTCCTCTTTACTCATAATAGGGCTTACAAAATTCAAGAAGTTAATTGCAATACATATAAAATTTCCAATATAAAAATAAAATATGAACAACCCTAACAACAACAACGACAATAACTAACAACTGTAAACGTTGCCATAACAACAGTTGATTGATTTGTTGATTAAGAGAGACATATGTTTTGGGATAATTGTTATATATTATTTTTGTCGGCTCTTGCAATATTTCAGTTTGAAACCTCTAAATTAGAAAATGTGATTTCTCATCAGAAATATTATGAAATA
Organism: Salticus scenicus; assembly: GCA_963930645.1. NCBI lineage: Eukaryota > Metazoa > Arthropoda > Arachnida > Araneae > Salticidae > Salticus > Salticus scenicus. The sequence goes on from OZ005648.1 coordinate 270,575,144, forward strand.
ATAATAACAGTAATTTCTTTTTTTGTGATTGTTTTGAAGTTGAAGTTGACTGGGTTTGGGGTTTGACGTCGCATTAGAAAATTTCAAGCTCGATTTTGGCATCATGATTTGTTTACATGTGTAAGAAATGCTCGAAATGTTTGTTTAGTTTTTTTTTTAATACGCAATGTGCAATCGTCTAACAATATTACTGGCTTAGTGATATCAGAGAAATTAGATACTATTTATTTACTTTCTTTGCTGGTACTTGCGTAGTATATCTTAAAAATATGCGTAAACAAACAAGTAACCCGTTCTATGAGACTGATGAAGATGAAGTTGTATATGAAGTATATATTGTATAATTAATTTAATTTAAATCTTTCTGCAATATCTTCATATATTGTTTCTAATTTATTCTACTGACATAATTATGTAATTAATTCTTCTAAGTTTAGTTTTATGCATTATTTCTTTTCATTTCATAGGTAGATGTATTTTTATCAAAAACTTTAGCGAACAGTTTATATCTATTTCATTATCCGTCAAAACCTTATACTGACACGCCTGATGAAGTAGAATGTTTGTCTGCTAAAATCAAACCTAAGCAACAGAAGGTAGTATATATTTTAAAATTAATATTTCTCTTGTTGTTATTTTGTATTTCTAATGTAATAATAAATAGCATTTTAGTTTTTAACACTTTAAATGGGAATGAGAATAAATGCATTACAATATTTTAATTTTGACTGTATAATAATTTTTAATACATAGTATATTCACATTTTGACGCATATACCAAAACATTTTGTGTTATAAGATGTGAAAACTAAGTTTTATTTTTTAACTGATGTTATATATATATGTATACGACATAGTATATTCAGATTTTGAAGCGGTAAAACTGCACAACTGGGTTCCACTTGGCAGTGTTTTCACGACTTCTGCTAGCACGATCCACGCCAAGTCGTTCAGGTGATCTAAAAGTAAAGATGGCGGCTGCTGATAATCGCAAATACATTTTTCTAAAAAAAAATTTAAAGCAGTAGATTATTTACAACAGGATAAGATTTTTTAGCTGATTTCAGCTTTCTTTTTTGTACATTTAGTTTCTCAGCTTTTTTTGTTTCTGATGTGCATTTGCTCGTTTTTTATACATTGAAGATAAAAATAAATATTTATTACTCTAATATAACAGATTTTATCATCAAAATTCTAATATTTCATTTCAACGTCTTGCCTTTGCGTACAGTTTCAGCTTTTTTGTACTTTTGCTAATCTCATCCCTGTTACAATCACCATATTTATGCATAGATCACATAAATGATTTGACGTGGATCATGCTAACAAAAGTTGCCATAACATAATCAAAATATTTATTTATTTATTTATTATTATTATTATTTTGTTGGGGGTGAGCCCCCTTTCCCCATTAATTAAGAAAACAATAAAAAAGTAAAATATTACTAAATTATCAATAACTAGAAATTTAAAGTAAATTTTCAAATTATTTAAATTGCATCGTACAACAAAAGTCGTCATAAGGTATTACAAACATTTAATTTTTTAATCAAGGGAGGCAAGCCACCTTAATACAAAAAATCATTAAAAAAATAAATTATCATTTACTTTATTCAACCATCTCTGAGTCCGCAGCAGCTGAAGTTGCTGAACACTCCGTGGCAGGAGATAAAGGAAACCTTGTAGTGGTGGAAACTGATGGTATTCTGGGGTTTGGGAGTAACCTATCCTTTCGTTTGTAGCAGATAACGTGTTTCGACGCAGGTTAAAAATGTATTAAAGATGCCTTCAGGAGCATTTTGAAAACTGCGTTGCTACATAAATTCGCTAAAATAGGATTCAAAAAGATCGTCAGATCTATGGTGGCTCCATTTTCAGAATTTCCTTTTAATAGCACTCCATGTTCCTTCAACCGTATTCGTGTGTGCACCTGTATCTGGATCTTTAAATGTCACTGAATGATTAACCTTCAGATGCACTTAATTATGTTCTGAAAGGCGATGATATGCTTTCCAGTAATCGGACTTGATTGTGAATCCAGGTAAGATCTTCCTCTTTATAATATTCTCCAAAGTTTCACTTGTACGATTTTCCACCACCTCAAAAAAACATTTTCTGCTTCCTCTTTCAATTCTCCAAACACCCATTTGCCTTCCACATGTTTTCCCTTATTGTACTTTCTTTTGCCAAACTTATTCTCATCAATCTCTACAATCTTACTGGGACCTCCAATCATTTCATCTTCCTTCATAACATTCATGCAAACCTCTGTACAAAAATTCTTCCAATCAGTCACCATATGTTCACCCTTTAAATTCGACTCATTCATAATAAAATTTGCATTATTCTCATCACCCACAGATAAGTAAAAATCAAAATATCAGTGAAACTCATATTACTATTCTTAAACCACGTACCTTTCCTTATAGACCTTCTGAGAAAGTCAAAGTTGGGATTCGCACCTTTGACACAACACTGCCACATATAATCATGCGAATCTGGCTGTGATGTTAAACTCATCACTTCTTTTTTTAAATTATAAATAAGATTGTTTTTCTGCACTTTATTGCATTGCATCTCTCAACACACCCTGTAGCGTTTGCTTTACTGCAATACTCGTACGGGAGAAAATTTGGTTCTTCATTTTTAGCTGTGACATCATCCCATGCCTCTCTGAGAACCAATAGGGTGATATCTCGACCCCATTTTCTGTCATCATGGCAAGTTTGAGTTCAGTGTTTCTGCTACGGTAGCATTTTTCGCGAAATGCTAAAGGACTTATCCAAAATGCGCAAATGAAATAACATGTTTTCGCTTTTTTGCTAAAGCATCTTATTAAACACAAATTGAAAAAAAAAAAAAAATCTTCAGCAAAGATATTATAACGAATCTTTCATGGAAAAAAAATCACAACATTGATCAAGAAAAATACATTGGTTCATGCATGCATATAAAGAAAATCAAACACTGAACTACGCATAAGAATCGCATACAGGAAATCAACTTGAAAATAAACATGAGGCATTTGTAAAGTGGTCTAATATGAATGGAAAAAAAATTATAAATTGTAAACCAAAAAGCTTTGAATAGTAATAAACAAATTTCAGTTATAATACTTACCTTTTTTTTTTTTTTTTTTTTTGGTAAGTTATGTTTTTATTTTCAGATACAGTATAACTTAATGTAGTTTTACATGCTGTTGTGATAATTATATCTCCAGAAAAAGAATATAAGTCGTATCTAAGACGTTCATATTGCTTTAAAAAAGTTTACAATATAAAGTAATAATCTAAAAAGTTTAATGTTTTTCATGTCTGCCAATAAATGAGTTAAAATATATGCTCGTGCAATATTCAAATTGATCTGGTTACAGTCTTACTTTTTTGTTTTTCATTTCAAATTAAAAAAAATTTACCTTCTGTGTATAACTCTTTAAAGACCTGATTCAAAACTTAAGTTTAAATGACAAATGAAAATCAAACATATCGAGGTGTTTAGAATAATGTTTAGAATTATATTATCGAGGATTATTTAGAATTATCATTTTTTATATATTTTAGAATTATCATTATTTAGATTATTTAGAATTATTATAATTATTTAGAATTATCGAGGTGTTTAGAATTGATATTCATCTTTTTCTACTATTTCTGGCATTTTAGCATTTTGCTAAAGCTTTTCTTCTGATTTTAGCTTTTTTGCTAAAGAAAATTTTTACTCAGCTTAAACCCTGGTTGAGTTTGAGCAGGAGACTAGAGAAGATTACCATGGCAGTTCTGCCAACTCTCCCGTTTTTTAATCCTATCTCCCGTTTTTACGTTTTAATGTGTATTTCTCCGGTTTTCTAATGTTTTCGAAAAATCGAACTAGAAACGCTAACTTTTGACAATTCATAGGTGCCATCTTTTCAGATTTACGAAAGCCTTAAATTCACAATCTTTCTCAATCCACAACATAAATGTCGATATTCATTTAAAACTTACTTTATGAGATTTTAGAATCTCTAAAGAAACAGAATCTTTCAATATTTCTTGCTCATGTAATTATTTTTAACTCCCCCTCCCCCCTATTTTCTTATATCTCCAACTAGCAATCGGTGATCAAATGCCTTATGGAACTCTTTTGTTTCCCATTCTTTCTCTATCCACAAGCCACAACAAAAATGTCAATATTCATTTTAAACTTGCTTTATTAGATTCTAGAGCCTGTAAAGAAGTAGAAATGTTTAACAGTTTACACTCATGTAATTATCGTTTGACCCCCCCCCCCCCCCCCCACACACACACACACAATTTTCCCTTTCTCCAATCAATGATCAAACGTCCTTTGATGCACAAGCTTTCTCATTCTACAACAAAAGAATCAAACATTTCCCCCCAGTTTTAAAAAATGTAGGGTATTGCTAGTAAAACAAAACAAAACCAAAAAAAAACAACAACACTTTTTAGATTCTTGAGGACAGATTTGAATTTTTAAGGACACATTTGACACTTAAAATCCAAACACTTGATTTAAAAATTTAGTTATAAAATACAAAAGAGAAAAAGTCTTTTTTTTTTTTAAACTTTTCTTTACTTTTACTTGTTAATGTGCTGATTGTCGCCAGGGTTGGCAAACTGGGCCCAGACCAGAAAAACCCGCTCGGGTTTTTCTGGGCGGGCCCACCAACAAAAACCCACTGGGTTTTTGTTAAAAATTATTTATAATTTACAAATCCCATCTATAAAGTATAGAAAACACCTTACCTTTTAAGAAAAAACTTTTATTTTTATTTTCTAGAAAATAGTATTACACATAAAAAGTAACTACAGTTATAAATCTATAATAAAAGCAAGTTTATCTTCTATAATTGGTTCAATTTTCCTTTTCCTGTCAAACCGAAGGATATTTTTGTTTAACAGCGGGCATAAACGTTGTGCAGAATCAATATTTAACTAATAAAATTGTTTAGTTTTAAAACTTTAAAATAATTTTATTTTAATTTTGGTAGCAACAATTATAAGTCTAATAAAATTTTCTTCTATAACCGTTTTCAACTATTAAAAAACTTAAAAGAAAAAAGAAAGGAATAAAGCAATGCAACCTATTTTTATAATTAAAACTAGTTGGCGTAGATGGACTCTGCTCAGTTCCCCATCATATATGTTTTCATAAATTTCTAGTACAGGACATTCTCTTAACATGATTATCATGTTAAGAGAAATGAATTTGACCAAACGCTTTACACAGTGATGGAATGAAATCCCCGCCTAATAGGCTATCCACCGTTCACTTCGATATATTTATCTTATTCTAATCTATTAATTTATTTTATTATGATCAATTTCATAGTTTCATTTTCATGCTACTATTTCCAATGCAACAATCCTCAAAATGCATATTTATATGGGATTTCGCTCCATTTTGCTGTTGATAAAATCTTAAATTACGAAATTTTCCCAACAGAATATTTGTAGTCAATTATGTTCAAACAAGTATCATAAATGTTAGTTTGAAGTTGTCTGATATATTCATGATCCTCAAAATGGACGTTTATGCTCAATTTTGCCCTATTCTGCCATTTTAAGTAAATCATAAATTCCAAATAATTTACGAATTTTTTAAATTGGAAAGTTCATACTCTATGATATTCATGCCAGTATCCTAAATAATATTTCAAAAGTGGTCTGACATCTTTATGAAGAAAATATATTTCAAAATTGATGTTTATGGGAAATTTTGCTTTATTCTGGCATGTTAAGAAATTCGTAAATTTCCAATAACTTGCGAAATTTTCAAAGTAGCATGTTTCTAGTTACTTATGTTCATTCCGACATCAAAACTCATATTTTAAAACTGGTCTCACTTTTTTTTCAGTAAAAATTTTCCATTTAATGCACGTTTAAGTGAAATTTTGCCCTATTCTCCCATGTTAAGAAAATCATAAATTTTTAATAACTTACAAAGTTTTTTAATTCAAATGTTGCAAATGAATAGGCTTCTTGCCAATGTCGAAAGTAATATTTTAAAACTGATCTGACTTCTCTGCGACAATTTGTTCTTGAGATATCATGTGCACAGACAATATACTAACAAACTAACAGACACCCTACAGACGGACACCATACAAATTTTGTCATTTTCGGATTCCTCACACATGAAAAGGTGTAAAAAAGTCAAAAACAAGGTCGAAAATTTTCACGATTACCTAAGTTCCCCATACCTATAGTATGATGGGGAACTAAAAAATTAAAATGATATGTATTGCACTTAAGAATTTAAATTCTTTTATTTTATCAGTTATTGTCATTAAGAATATTTATTTTGAATAAGCATACATTAAAATAAAATATAGCTTAATCTTACTAATTAACACTATTTTAATATTAGATTTAGAATCAAACCAATTTTTATTTCTAAGATAAATATTAGATTAATTATTAATTAGTAGTTTAATATAATTCGGTGTATTACAACTAATATGCTAAATAACATATATGTAACATTGCAATGCAAATGTATTAAAGAAAAACCTGCAAAAACCCAGAAAAACCCAAGTGGGTTGGGGTTTTCTAGAAAAACCCGAGGTTTTGCCAACCCTGATTGTCACACACAATAGTTTTATTTATATTTACAGCATATATCTTCAGTTTGTAGGTTATTTTCTACAAAGGCAGTAATGGGGGGAAAAAAATAGATTGGGGCAAGGTGTTTTTTTTTTTTTTTTCTTTCTTTTCCAAACAAAGAGCAGGCGAGGCGCAGCACCCTCCTTAAATTATCTGGGGAAAACTCTGGATCAATTTTCATAAAAACTTGTTTTATTAGATTTTAGAACCAACTGAAGCGATATCGGAGTTCAAAATTCTTTACATATGTAGTTATTTTTAGACTTTGTTAATGAACTTGTTAACTATTTGTTTTTCCCCAATAAGTTTAAAATATAAATCACCAAACAAAAGTTATATTAGGTCTTTTTAGTTAAAAAAGTATCATGTATTGAATAAAATAATTTTGTTTTGTTTTTCTTCACGAAACCGTAAATCTCCCTTTTTCTCCCTTGAAATTATGTAAAATCTCCTGTTTTTTTTCCCACCGAGGTTGGCAGCTCTGCCATGGGTTTGGAGGTATTTTTTGCATTCTTTTTTTTTTTTTGCAGACTTTGAGAGAGAGTGCCTGCTGGAAGATAAAGGTGTAAGGTCTGTTTTAAGTGAATTTTTTTTTTGTAATTTTTCAAATCCCAGTATATAGATATTGATTTAGAGTTGCAAATATGCATAAAGAAAGAACGACATCTTGATGAATCGATTAGATTTTTTATTGGGGAAAATATTTCTTTTCTCTCTCAGACTGTTTAAATTGAGTGAGTATATTCTTTCCTTTATCGTTTCTTACCTAAACTAATACTTAAGATTTGCTTTTTACACTTTGACCGTTAAGAAATTACTAGGGTTAGCGGTTACAGCTTCCTATTTATGATCATGTGTGCCACAATGTTTTCATCCGATTCAAAGGACTTCAATTCTCTCAAAGGTACATACATATATTTAAAAATATTAAAAGAACAAAGTAATTTTCACCATACTGGCCGATCTTTATGTTCAACCAAATTCATAGGTTTCTTACATGCAGGACATTCATAATAAGACGCAATCAGACTCTCTTTCATACATTAATCAACAACTGCTTTCTTACCAGAGAATTCCAATTGATGAAAAAATTTGGAATTAATCTTACAAACAGATGCCATTTTTACGAAATCGAAAACGGGAGCGAAGAGAAATATCTCTAATTAAGAGGAGCATCCAACGTAAAAAGACAGATTATGTTCACTTAAAAATTAAACTCTGTTTAAATTTACTGATAAAATTAAAAGCCAATTGAAGTTTACTTTCATCAGTTGCTTTCGCTTGCAACATAAGCCAATGAGATTAAAGTGGATGTTGCAAAAGCAAAGGATGGCCATAAGAAGTATCCGAAAGCCGAAAAACTTTCGGTTACTGTAATAATACCAGGCAAAATCGCCTGGTTGGCGACTGGAACCCAATTCTGCAGTCTAACCAAATTTATGAGTAAAAGTGCAATAAGCTGTGCTGTAATAAAATTTAAATAAAAAAGAATAAATTGTCGTATTGTTTTGTGAGTGAAGTTATAAATAATATTATTTATGTGTACAGTCAAAACTTTCTCCTTAGAAATATATACACATATATATGTATCTTTCTTGATTTCAGATATATAGTAACAGTACAATTTTGTTTCTAAAATTCAGGTATTAACAAATCAATTATTATTTTAAACTGAATGTGTTTTTATTTACAGAAAATATCTATTGCCAGTTATCTAACATTGGCATACAATTTAATTCAAACTTCCATTTCATTTTCTGAAATTTATTTAAAATAAAGGCTAAAAGCTGAAACCAATTTAGATTCTTAGAAATCATTTTTTCAAGTGTGTACATTTTTTAAATTTATTTTATCCAATACATTTCTGGGCCTGTATTCCAATCAAACACTTATGGCTCGCATCTGAATTTCTATCGCAAAATTTTAGAATGAGAGGAATCTGCCTACTCAAGACCACTGAGCTAAAACGAGTGGTTTTTCCATGCAATTTCGAAGAGTGTTTCTTTCTTTCTAGTTTCATATTCCAGGTGGATACGGCAGAAAGCATTTGATACACATGTATTAAAATGTAGAAAGGTGTAGTCTAATGCATTTGTATCATCTTTATATGAAGAATATTTATAAATTTTATTGATGAAATATGAAAGTAAATAATTACATTTGTTTATTTAGATTATTTGTTTAGTTAATTTTGTAATTGTTTATTGTACATAAAAAATTTCGACTGCTGGTTTTTGATGGATTTACATGTTTTGAGACCACCTGAATACAATTCGACCATTTATAGAAAATGTATGCTTATCCATGTGTCTGCATGTAGGTGATATAATTTTTCTGACAACTCTAGGTCAAGAACTATTAAACAGAATTTCATGAAAGTTATATTTAGTTGCACCTTGACATAAATTGTTGTCTATCAACTTTTTCTGCATATCTGCCAACAGGTGGCGCTGTTTTCCCGTTTTATCATAATCTTTAATGTGGCTGTACATGAAAAAAAAAAAAAAAATGTATGAATGCACACAATGAGGATCATTTTAACCAATCATTACAAAATTGAAAAGAATTTGTTTACAATAGTAATTGACCTATATTCTAACCTAAAATTTACGGCTCGCATCTCCTTATTTATTCTAAAGTTGTAGAAGGAAACAAATTTCTCTACTGAAATTCACTGATTATAATAATAACTTATGTAAATCCTTTCAATATATTTACTAAGAGTCTTGCAAGCAGGTTTTTTAATTAATTCTTCTGTTGGAGCGAAGATCCAATTTCGTTCGGCAGAGCAGAAATATACGGCAGGAATTCTTCATCCTTAATGTGCAATACGATAGTGTTAATATGCTGTACAGTACTTTAATTGTGGAATTCTTTTGAAAATATCATATTAAAAAATTACACTCCCGAGTAGGGAAAGTTTCTCTAACAAAATTTTATTCTGGTTAACAATTTCTATTATAAACAAAGTTTTCCAATGTTTTGTTAAAGATAATCCTCATTGGCTACATTTATACAAAATTTATGCCTATACTACCATATTAAAAATTATCATAAAAATGAGACAACAACTTTTGGCTGATATGCAGCAAACGTTGATAGACACCAATTTATGTTAAGGTGCAACTAAATATAACTTTTCATGAATTTCTGTTTAATTTTTTTTATCTAGAGCTGCCACAAAATTTATGTCGCACACATCCAGGCACACGGATAGACAAACATTTTTTTAAAAATAGCCAAATTTTCATATTCAGGAAATCTCAAAAAGTGTAAATCCATCAAAAAGCTGAAGTCCAAAACTTTTATGAATACAATACTTTCTTCTATTTTTTATAGAAGAAAGTATGAAAAGTGCAAATCCTACCATTTGGTTACAGAAAATGAGATATTTAATCAATTATCAACAAAAAAAAAATATATGTACAAAGTACTTACATAGTATCACAAAATTATTTTTCATAAAAATTGGTCCGGTTAAAACTAATAATATTGATTAATAAGGAGGGGGAGGAAGAGAAAAAAAAACTAATCGGGAAAGAATTACTTATTGCTCATGTACTACTCCAAAGATGATATAAGATTCTTTTTTAAAGTCATATAGCTATGTAAAAAAATAAATGCAATTACTTTCTTATTTCACCAGTAAAATTCGAAAATACTTTTGATATAAAGCTGATAAGAATGCATTAGACTACACCATTTTATATTGTAATATATGCATATCTGAAGCTTTCTGCCGTACTTGGAAAACAAAACTAGGGAGAAAAACTAAATTTTCAAAATGGCACACAAGAACCACTCATTTGCTCCAGTTATTATTTTAGCTCAGTGGACTTGACTATGCAGATTCCTCTCCTTCCAAAACATTGCGATAGAAATTGAGATGCAAGTGGTAAGTGTTTGATTAGAATACAGGCCCTGGTCTGATGTGTGCCAAATCAGTAATACTGTAGTAGTAAGCTTAGACGTTTAGTGAATTTCAGTCTGTCAACTTGCCATTAACTTTTAAATGGGATGGAAAGTGTGTATTAGCTTGGTATTTATTATACTTTGTATGTATTCAGTAGTATATCATTTAAAATTTGAACTCTTTATTTTGTCTAAGAATTTTTTTTTATTTCCCCCTCTCACCATATTTAGCTTGAACTTGAATTTAGTCTTGATACTGATCTAGATAATTATGATAAAAGCCGAGGAGAGCAATTTGCAATGAATGTAGATGTATTGAATCCATCCGAAGAACCTTATTTTAAAAGGTGAGTAGAGTAAAAAATAAATAATTGCTTAACTTTAAAAGTCTTTAAAATTGTTAATAAATATTTCATACAGTGTACATAACAATTTGATAATAATTTTCAGCTACATAAAAAGTTGTTTTAAACTTTTTTTTTTTCAATATTTTAATAATTGTTGCTGAAAATTATTAACCATTCGTCATTAAATATCCTTATTCTTTCTTTCTTTATTTATTTTTAACACTAAAAAATATTAAAGGATAGAATACATTTAATGATGAAACTTCACAGAACAATGAACATATTTTTAGTACAGTATAAAAATATGTTCATTATTCTGTGAAAACCTTTGCATTTAATGTTTTCGGGATATCAATGTCTACATTGTGTTGATACACTGATTTTATGATATCAGTTTACATAGTAAAATACATCGCATAAATAAAAGTATTTAGACACTTTAAGATTTTGATTTTTTGTCAAAGAAATACTTCATGGATTCCCTTGCAGCTTCAGGGGTGTAAAAAGCATGTTATACCACATACACTTCAGTGAAGGTCTTCTCTTGAAGTCAAAAATGGACCATTTACAAATTAAAGAGAAAATAATAATGTTTGCATATCTGGTAACATTTATAATTTATTTTAAAATGATGTTAGTTGTGTTTTTTTTTTTTTTTTTTACACCACTCAAATTGTAGATTTTTTTTTTCCCTATATGTAATTATGATAAAATATAAAGAAATATGCTTTTTAAAATTATTGGTGTGATAAAGAGTGGGTACAAACATTACTCCAGAATAAATTATAAATGTTACCAGGTATGGGTTTGGAATCATTGTATGAGAACTAAAGCTTGAAATGTGTTGTAGCTGTAGCATGTGTTTAGAATTATTCTTCTAATTTTCTGTTGTTGTATTTAAAAGCACAGCTGTTAAATGCAGCTTTTATTATACAACAATCAGAATACAAAGATGGCCATCTAGTTGTCAGAAAGTGACATGGAAATAAGACTTTTACTGTTGGCTTTCACTTAAATTGTGGATGAATTTATGAGGCACTTTTAGCACTCGTGCCTACTTTGTTTGCCTGAAGAAGGATCGTGTCTTCTTTGACCCAAAAAATTTGTTGCAAGTTCTTGCATTTTATGGTGTTTATTCAAAGTTTTGTACTTATTACTTTTAAACACCAGTTCTGTGGTGCTTTTTTTTTTTTTTTTTTTAATAATTTTTATAATAAAGTATATATACTTAGCAAAAAAGGAATTTATTTTGCCCTAAAATTAATATGGTGCAATTTTCTTTTCAGCATTTGTAATGCATTTATGAGCACATATATCCATAAAAATATAAAGTTTTTTTTTTTTTTTTTTTTTTTTTTTTAAACATAAAAAGAAATCACGTATTTTGTTTACAACATGCAGGATAAAGGTATTCAATCCAGTGCATGCCGTTATTAGAAAACTTGATATACTGCCTAGTCATAACATAATGCAGCCAGAATATAAAAATAGTAAATATATGAAATATTAGCATTTCACTAAATCATTTTTAACTGCACATGCAGAAACATTAACAAAATTTCATTTGCTTAATTTATTAACCAAATATATTGAGCTATTTTTATAAAACCCCTAAGTAAATATAATATTTTAAAAAAAGTTGATAGAAGGAACTGAATTTTTGTTTCTTTAAAAAAGGGGCAAAACAATAGAAATCTTTACCCTAATTTTTAAATTCAGTTAATTGATAATATAGTGTACATTGATTGAAAATAAATATGAATAAAATTATATAAAATTATCTGAAAGTGGCATTGCTCTGATTGAATATCCTGCATGTTATAATAAAAAAAGTGAGCAACTTTTTTTTAAGGAACTTCTACATCTGCATAATTATTTGAGCTATTCAGGTACAAATGAATTGGGGTGATGAAAAAAAGTCTCATAATCAGTTACATTCTACACTTCTAGCATTACTTTTTTTCAAGGTGATGGTATCCTCAATTTTTTTTTTTCTTTAATTTATAATTTGACATTTTTTTTTTTTTTTTTTTTGGCTTGGGACACTGATGTATATATGTTTTAACATGCTTTTTATATCTCTAAATTTTCTAAAAATCCATCAAGTATATCTTTCAATATTCGACAAAATGTAAACATTCAAAAGTGTTCAAATATTTTTGTCTATACGATGCATATAAATCTTAAATAATTTAAGTAAATATTTTTAAAATTTATTCACTTTATTTATTTTATTTCCTACTACTCCGATTCAAAAAATTAGAATAATGAAAAGAAATATGGTCAAGGGAAATGAAAATCGAATTTATCAAATAAATAATCAACAATATCAAATATAAAGTACTATAATATGAATCTGCATATTTTGCAGATTATAAAAATGTAAACACATTACAATGAAATAGAAAATATATTTAAATCAGCTAACAACAAAAAATTCAAAATATTAGAATACTGTCTAACATGGTTCAAAAAATTAGATTAATGAAAATATATTGAACATAATTTAAACTCTAAGTATTTTTACTTGCTAATCAGTACTTTGTTGCATCACCCTTAGCTTTAATGACAGCTCTTAAACGTTTTGGCATGTTTTTAACTAAAGGTTCACAATCTTTTTTATCCAAATTCACCCATATGCTCTTTATACTAGAAATAAGTTCTTTTTTGTCTCTAGGCGCAACTTCTTGAAGTCGTTTCTTCATAATTCCCCACAAATTCTCGATAGGATTTAGATCGGGTGAGTTTGCAGGCCAAGGGAGTACAGGTATGTCCTTCTCTTTGAGCCATTTAGTTGTTGATTTGGAAGTGTGGGGAGAAGCTGAATCTTGCTGAAACAAGAAATCTTCATCACATAAATCCTCAGCTGAAGGAATCATGAAATGTTCAAGAATTTCTTGATAGACTTCTGAATTGACTGTTGTGGAAACAATACACAACCTGCCTGGGCCTTCAGCAGTCATGCAGCCCCATACCATAACAGAGGTCGCAAATTTAAACGAACGTTTTAAACATTCTTTCTTATAAGCTTCATGTTTGAGTCTCCAGACACGTATACCTTGATTTCCGTGAGACACACAAAACACACTTTCATCGCTGAAAAGTATCTTTTTCCAATCGTCGTGATCCCAAAATAGCCTTTGTTTACACCATTTAACTCTAGCAGCCTTTTGCTTAGATGATAAGAATGGCTTTATCTTAGGCACACGTGATCTAAAACCTAATTTGCGAAGTCGTCGTAGTGTTGTAGATTTGGAGACATTTATACCCATTTCTTTCCATTTTCTATGCACATATCTCACACTCCGAAAACGATGTTTCTTCACAATCTTTTTCAATTGCCTTTCATCTCTTCTTGAAGTTACTGGCTTTCGACCACTTTTAAAGTGTTTATTTTGAAAACACTTATTATTAGAATATTCTCTCAAAACTCTACTCACACTTGCTTGAGAGCATTTCACTTCTTTTGCTATAAAAAGTTGTGTTTTTCCTATTTCGTGCAAGTACACAATACGATATTTCACAGCCTCAGATAAATCGCTCTTTCGTCCCATATTAAGCAAATACTACGCTACAATCAAATGCCAAACGACTTTTCATTTTCAACGGAGCACATTTTATAGTCCCACAGATGTTAATCCCGCAGCCGTTCTCTCAACTTATAAGAAAAATTTGAATATTCTAATTTTTTTAACCATGCTATCGAGGTATTCTATTTCTTTGAATTATTCTAATATTTTTTAAATAGTTAATTATTAATATATCAGATAAAAATAAATATTTATGTTATATTTATAAATGCTCTGAAGATAATTAGATACTTTTAATATATTTTTCCTGGACGCAGTATGCAAATTGACGCGTTAGCAACATGAAACTCATTCTTTTTTACATTATTCTAATTTTTTGAATCGGAGTAGTACATATCAAAACACAAGACTAATTTTTTAAGACTGAAAAACAAAAAGTGTGTAGAAATCTTTAAGTCTGTCTTAAATTATTATATTATAGAATTTGCCTATTATTAAACAATGCAGCAGTAAGCGAGAGAAATAAGAATATTTTGATGTGTGAAAATTTATAATATCAGAGTTGTTTCCAACAGCTTTTTCTGATTATTCATTTTTAAATGATTAAAAAACAAATCGTAGGATGTATTTTCCATTTTATTTTTAAGAAATTTAAAATGTTCTTTTTTAATTGTTTCTTTTTATTTTTCACCGTAAAGAAAGCCTGAATTGTCATTCAGTCACATTTTATGTAAGAAAACTTTTCTATTAATTTGGTTAATATAGTTACAAAAGATATAAGTTACTTTTTCAGTGAATTTATACATTAAGCTTTTTATATGTTTTAATTTTTTTTTTCCTTGAAATTAGCTTTAGATGCACATGTTTCTCTAAAATTTATGAAATTTCTTGCATTTATTTTCAAAATTTCCTTCTGATAGATTTCGTATTCAATTATTTCTGTGAAATGATATAAATTTTGTTAGTTTCAGCCAGAAAAAAATTGGTAATTTTTGATTAAACAGTTTTATCATTTCTTAAAGTTTTGTCCATCTTTTAAAAAGTAACTTGTATTATTGATCTTTTATAATAAAAAATACATGTTTTTAGTTCTGTGATGGATAAAGTTGTGCTTACTGCTACTGCTGCACAGGATGGTTTATCAGTTGATAATTATGCTGTTGGTGTCATCAGAAAAGGTAACAAGATTTTTTTAAAAGTAAATGATTAAAGTTTGATAAACATTAACATGTTTGTTAATTGTTATTATTATTTTCTTTTAGGAGAGCTTCATATAACCCCTTTGCATTCTGCATTGGAATTGAGACAGAATTTTAGTTACATGGATAAAATGGACAATTTGAATAAAAAAGCAAATGCATCTGGTAAGAATGCCCCTTATTTAAGCCTCTATTATAGGACATGTGTGTGAGGAGGAATTATATTTTAAAAAACAAATATTCTTTTTCTATTTTAGAAAGAGAGTTTTTTTTTTTTTTTTTTTTTTTTTTTTTTATTAAAAATTTTCACACCTTTATAGTTATCCTAAACTTAAAAACTGATTTGTCAATTTTTTTAGAAATATCAAAATTCTAAATCTGTTTTATAAGAAATTTTTAGCACTTTATGTGTGTAAACCTACTCCTCTTCCATCGTCCAAGAAAATGCATCTTCTCTAATTCAAATAACTAGATATCTTCATACCAACAATTGTTAAACTGATAGTTTATCTTCTTTAGACATCCATTCTATGGTTTTAAGCTTATCTGTTGTATCCTAGTAAAAGGATTTTTTTTTTTTTATAATGTTGAAATGTGCATTTATGCCATATTCTAACAAAGCATCTTCAAATGTTCATGATAAGTTTAAACTAAACACTTATACATGATTTTATATTTAGCATTAGCACAATGCCTTAGCATACATTAAGATCAAAGCTAACTTAAATTTATATCTGTAGATTTAGGCTGTTTCTGATTAATACAGTTTTCATGATATTAGTATCTAGATTGAAGAAAAAATATAGACTTTATCCACTTAAGGAAGCAATTTTAAAAGCTTCCTGATTAAGCATGTTAACTAATTGAAACTGGATTTTCAAAAGTTAGAAGAGTTCAGAATAAATTCATTGAAATACATAGAAAACAGTTTCTTCACTGACTTCAAACATAATATAGTTATAGGATGCCTAATTGTTTATATGAAATTTAAAATCATCTATCATCATCGTCAACTACATTTAAAGTTTTTTAACCTTTTTGCCATTAAGCTATATTAATTTCACTTTTAAATACTGTAACATTTTAAAAAGAGTATCAGTTTTATGTAGGGCTGTGCTGATTAATCGGTTCAGTTAATCGATCAATGCTTAGTACTGATCAATTTTTTTAATCAAGTTAATCGGCTCGATTAATTCGATTAAAAATTTCCAAAATCCGATTAAAGTTTTCAAACTACGAATTAAAGTAAAAATTTAAAATATTGTTCTGCCTACAAATTATTTTTTTTCACATATTTTGCTAACAAACATTCTAAGAAGCATCTATCCAATAATAAAAAAGAAAAAAAAATCTTAAAAGGAATTGTTACCCTTTTGTTGGTAGAGAAAAGCGGGAAGACGGTTCTTAAACAAAATGCCGTTTAAAGTCTGTGCTGGGGGAATACGTTTCACAGAAACAAGAAGCTTCCAAAAAACAGAAATACTCAATATAAAGAAAAGGACTGAGATTTCCACTGTCCGTTTGATGGGGAAGGTGTCAGCAGGATTTTGCAATACCTTCGAGTGGTTATCGTTCATTCAGAATTGCTGATAATAACTATTGAAGTAGAAACAGAAAATAACCTTCTGTTGTCTATTCTGAAATGACGAAGAAGAGTTGAAATATAAATAATGAAGAATTTGAGATTTTTTTTATAATGATAATATGGAATTTTGAGAATTCATTTAAAAATAGTGGCAAGCGAGGGGGACAAAGCCAGCTAGTATAAAATGAAAGTGTATGTAAATTCATCTAATTTTTCTTTTAAATTGAAAATGAATTTATTACAATAAAAATTAAATAAACAAAAATATTTGTATAAAATTAACACTTAAAGTCAACAACTATTACTCTGAAAATTGATTTAAATTTTAGTTATAAAAAGGATGTAATCGATTATTATTATTATTTTCTTTCAGTCAAACATATGAATAAAATAGTAATATTGAAAATTTATTTTTTTAAATATAAAATGAAATTATTTTTTTTTTTTTTTAAATATAAAAGTAATAATGAATGCAAGATGAATATATGTTATTTCTCATCTGTACTCTCGAATAAAAATTTTATTTGAAAATATATTAGGAATGTGTTTTTTCATTATTTGCATGTTTATTATTATTATTTCTTTTTTAAGGAACAAGCTATATTAACATCTATATCATTTTTATGGTTTGTTGTGTACTATCTGGAGGGGGAAAAATCACATAGGAGAATTTAAATCATTATTTAAATAAAATGAATAAAGAAAAATGAAAATCTATTAAAAATTCGATTAATCGGCCGATTAAGGAACTACGATTAACCTAGTTGAAACTGTTAATCAATTCCCACCCCTAGTTTTATGTACACGCCTGCTCAAAAATTTAGCAAGATTTGCAAAGGATACTTTTTTTTTTCAATTTAAAACTTATCCCTTGATGAAATGTTTTTAAACATTGGGTATTTAAAGAACTGGGTCTTCCTCATGTTTTTCAGGGAAGATTGGTTTAAGAGAACATTTAGGGGGCCGGTAACAAATTGAGCAAAATCAGCAATGTTTGTGATCACCTTGTATCATTAAGTGAACGAAATGAGCTGTAACTTTAGGATATGTTAATATATACTCAGTACAATTTATGAATGAATTTGTGGGATGATAGCATATTAAATAACGGAGACATAAGCATTTATTTTAAAACTCCAAATCAATACGTTTTTTATTTATAATATGCAGTAGGACTGGGCTTTATATCGATGTAAAATCAAATATCGATTTAAATATTTCATCTTCTGTGAAATATCGATGCAGAAACATAAAAAAACGCGAACTTCTGATGCCACACTAAACCGATTCAGTAATGTTGGAATAATGCCAGATGGATATTCATTCAGTCGGATACCGGTTTAGTGTAAAGCACAGTCATAAACAGCTAAATCATGAAAATCTTTACTCAATCAAACCGCAAAGAATCAAGAGAGTAGCCGTTTTTATTTAGTGTTGCGCAAGCGTACTGGAAAGAGAATATCGGTTTAAGACCCGACGCGAGGAAGCATTCTTTCGAATGGATTACGGTTTTAGGAATGCATGCGTAGTAACGAAATGAAAACCGAGAAATGAGATCTATTCATTCATTCATTCGAAATTCGTTTGATTACTGGAGATTTACTTTTTAACAGTATTAGTATTTTCTTCGGCTATTTTTATTATAGTTCCTGTTCCTATAATTAAAAAATAAGATACTCCAGTTTCTGTTTATCAGATAAGTGAATAATTAACTATTCTTTATTAATATTTCCTGTAATTAATAATATTCTTTCATTAAATTTATTAATTTCAGTAAAGACTATGACATTGTCATATTGTCAAAAATACATTAATTCAAACAGCAATCTTAGATATGATTATTCTAACATTTAATTATCTGATTTCTATTTATTTCGAAATCAATTACTTAACAGTATATATAGTATGGGTATTAAAAAGTAATTTTGAATACGGTAAAAGTTGATGCTTTTTTTTTAGGACTGAGGGCCTATTAGTCTCAATCTGGGATTTTTGCGTTGTCGTTTTCGATAGTTGGACATTTGTCGAAATCTAAAATTTATTGAAAATATAATTGAATTTTTTGAAAGCGATGTTATAATTTGAAAAAAGAAAAGAAAAGAAGAAGAAGAAAAAAAAAAAAAAAACTAATAGTCCTCCGTCCTAAACTAAATTCTGCTTTTGCCAGAATTTCATCAAAATCTTTATTATTATTATTGAAAGAAAAAGAAAAGAAAATTAATAATAATCAGTATTGTTACAAGCGATATCGAAAAAGTTTTTTTTTTTTTTAAATAATTTTGAATTAGGAAATAAGAAATGCGCGAGCAATATGAAATAAAAATAAGTAAAAAAATGAATTTAATGGTTTAATTTTTATATAAAACAAGATCGCGTGCTATCTTAAAAGTAGATGTAAAATTTAACGTTTAATGTTTTTGGCAACAATTATAAATTAAAATAAATAATTTAATGAAAGTTTAGAAGTCAGAATTTCTAATTTTTATTTCTATATGTTTTGTATTTTTATCGGAATTCTTCTTCTTTTTTTTTTTTTTTTTTTGTCTTCAACTGTACCAAACTGTTTTTCCTTCTATTACTAATTTTCTCTCTTACACTAAGCCAATTATTAGTCTTTTTGTAATTTGTCTTGATGTAATTTAATCTAACATGAGTAAAAATTTTAAACTTCAATATAAAAAGAAAAATCTCGTGAATTTTGAAAGAAATTGTGTTTTAGAAAATTTTAATTAAGATTTACATTTATTAGGAGATTCAAAGCACTATAGAAATTTAATATCTTGTGTGAAGCCATTTTGTAATTCGTTTGCATGTAAGTGGAGAATGTAAATATTTTAATGCATTAAAAAGTAATAAGAAATAATAAAATTCGGAATTTATCAATTAGTTAAAAATTAAATAAATAAATTGGGGTGCTTCATATGTTCTAAAGGTTACTCACAAAATGTCACGTCACGAGTCAATGGGAAATATTTCTGTGATAAAAATAATAATTTCGAGGAAAAAATTTAATTTTGTCAAACTAATATAATTTTTTGATGGTTCATTGTTGATTTTCGCATTTTTGCATTTTTCTGTAGGTATTCATTACAAGAAAGTACTTGTAAAAATTTTTATCTTCTGGTTTTCAATGAATTTACATGTTTCGAGAAGTCTAAAGAACGTTTCGACCATTTTTAGAAATTATCCATCTGCTTGAGTGTGAAAAAAAAAAATTTCCAACGAATTTAGCGTGAAAAATAATGCACAGAATTTCCTAAAAAGTTTTACATACTTGCACCTTGATATAAATTAGCGCTTATTCGCATTTTGTACACATCAGTATACAAATGACACCGTCGTCCTGTTTTAGAACATAAGGATATAATAAATACTTTCCAGTATATGATAAATTTTTCTATAAATGTACGAAATAACAGTAAGGAATATTGTGAAACTAAAAAACAATTTTCTGTAATAGTAATAGTCAACTAGGATAAAATTCTTGAATGTTTGAGAAGATGACTCGAGAAGGATTTATTTAACAAAGCAGTATAAAGAGTACTTTATATATATATATATAGGCATTATTGCTAGCGCTCGAATACTTTTGCTGCCAATTGTATATGGAGTAAAATTATGAGCAATATCATAAAATGGTTCAACCTTTTTTTTTTTTTTTTTTTTAAGTTTTCTACTTCTTGCGATTGAATTTAAGTTGCGCCAAAATTTGGAGCTACCATACATCCACTTACAAGGGATGTATGAATCAGTAAAATTCCTATTGAAATTAAAACTAAGATTAAATTAAAGAGTGTGGTCGAAAACATAGGATAAAGGGCAAATTTTGTGCAACAACTCACCCATAGACCAAGATAAAACCTTAGAAAATTTAATCCCTTTTATCAAAATGCTTGAAACTTAATTAGTGGGCAAAAAAGTGTGGTACAGTGCCAGATTGTTTGATTTGAGACAAGAAAATTTTCAGTTCAATCCCTGTCTCGGTCGATTTTTTTTTTTTAGTTCTTACGTGTAGGGACTAATACCTACAGTTGGTAACGCTACATTAAATTGATATATCCTTATATCGGTATTTAAGATGAACGATATATCGATTTAAGAAATGTCAACATCGCCCAGCACTAAATGCACAGTTTTTAACGAAAATTATTCCCACTTTGAGATAAGTTGGAAAAACTCTTTTAAAACAATATACTGCAATTGGAATAAAAATATCTTAAATATTTCATGAAATATGAACATTTTTATGAAAACGTTTTCACTGCGCATGTGCGAAAGATTAAAAAAAAAATATATATATATTACATAGTTTGAATTTAGATGTACTGGGCAACTTTTATCAAAAGTGCGTTTGAATAGAGTAAAAATTAAGCAAATTATATGAAAAAGAATGAGCTAGATTTTAGATATTTTCCAAGAGTTGAAATTTCTTAAGGGATTTTTCACATGCCGCGAAATTAATTTGAAGATTGAATTATTTCAATCACGTTCCAAATGTACTTTTTGTAAAAAACCTCCGTATCATCTCACATATCTTAGTAAGTAAACAAAAATATGTTAGAGTTACAAGCTTATAAGGTTTTTTTTTCACAATAAAAGTACATTTGGAATGTGGTTGAAATAATTCGATTTTCAAATTAATTTTGCAGCATGTGAAAAACTCCTTAAGAATTTTCAACTCTTGGAAAATATCTAAAATCTAGCTCATTCTTTTTTTGTATGATTTGCTTAATTTTTACTCGATTCTAATGCACTTTTGATAAAAGTTGCCCAGTACATCTAGCTTTCAATCTATGCAATAAAAAAAAAATTATCTTTCGCACATGCACAGTGAAAACATTTTTCATAAAAATGCTCATATTTCATGAGATATTTAAGATATCTGTATTCCGAGTGCAGTATACTGTTTCCAGTGTTTGAAAACGTTTTATCGAGAGATAAATTTTTAAATTGAAAAAAAAAAAAAACCTGATTGTTTATAAATCTTGCTAAGCTTTTGAGCAAGAGTGTAGCCGTCTTATGTGTTTATATGTTTTGTTTTCCTTTATTAAAGAAAAAAAAAGGATGCCTTGTAAGTTTAAGATAGAAAAATATTCTATTAAATCTTAACAGATTATTTAACTTTACATGCCAAGTACATACCATACTTGTACTTAGCAAATCATTTTTTTTTTCTTTTTGTAAAAAACTGTATGTGAAATGATAATCATATTTTATAAAGAAAAAATAAAATATTCAATTATTTCTACTTTAGCAACTTAATATTTTAAATGCTTGAAAAATTATGTGGATTGATATACAGATAAGTTATTATTGAAATTGGAACTAAAACGAAATACTCTCCTATGTTGTTATTATGTACATATATGTGAAAGGATAAAAATAATTAAGATTTTAAATTATTATTTTTAATTAATATTGAGTGATAATCTAAAGAAAATCCCATTCAAAATTCTTAACTTGAATTTCATTCTAATGTTTCTCCTGTAAAGTTAGTTTCATGGCAAAGCATGTTCATAATGCAAAAGTCAGAAAATTGGATGACTTTTAGAATAAAAAATGCTGAATCGGATGCAGTTTTACATTTCCTGTGGTAAAATAATGCGTATTAATGAATCCTGGATCTCCGGGTCTCAGCTAAACTGTCAGTCATTAAGTTAAATAACCAATATAAGAGCATAGGAGGAGAGTAAATTTGTACCAAAATGAGCAGTATTTATGCAGACACACATGAAAACCGTTGCCTTTTTGTATATTGTTCCTGTTTAAATAAATCCACATCAACTATCGACCCCTGGAAAAGGATGCGGCCTGTGGTTTCATGATGCGATCATGAAGAGATGGCATCATGTATCTTGGCTGCCAATTGAATGTGTCAGCATGTTTGGACCTGATGACTGAAAAATAAATTGTAATCTGTCCAAGAGCATTCAATAAAACAACTGTGTAAAACAGTTGGACTATTTATTGAGAGATTATATATTTTATTTATTTTATCCCTTCCTCACTATAGATAATATGTGTCACCAAATAATATTGTGGCATATATATAAAAGTCGACAGGCATAGCATTTGTGCTTAGGAAACAACACTGACATGGATAAGTGCTGAAGATCTCCAGGCAAAGAAGAGATTGCCGTCAAATATTGACCCCGGGAGAGGGACATGGCCTGCAGTTCCGTGGTGTGATTGTGAAAGAGATGGCATCATCTGCCTCCGCCGCTGATTGAATGTGTCAGTGTGTTTGGACCTAATGACTGGAAAATAAACTGTAATCTGTCCAAGAGCATTCAATAAAATGACTGCATAAAATAACTGGACTATTTATTGAGAGACAACTTTTCCTCACTACGGATGTGTCACCAAATAATATCGGGACATATATGTATAAAATATATTCTATATTTATTAAAAAAAAAAATTATTATAAGCATCATTTTTTCTTCTTTCATTTTCTCAAAATTAGTTTCATTTTTATAATCAGATCTAGTCTAATTATTTTATAACAGATTGTCCAGCTAAATAACTAAGTGATTGGTATTTCAACATCTGGCTTTTTCTGGTATCTAGTTTATAACTGTCCTTTCCTCTACATGAAAATTCATTAAATTTGTCCAATTTTCTCTTTTACTTAAAAAAAAAAAAAAAAAAAAGTATCTGGTTCTAAAAGTCTGGCTTTGAAAATTTTTAAGTAAAGCTAAATATGTAATTTCACATACATTTTCTCTCAACCAGGAGCATGCCCAGTACAATTGATTTATTGTTGATTAACAAATCATTTATAAAATTTATTCTAGTGCCTTTTTATAGTAGTAAACTTTAAACTGAAATTTATGTTGTCATTCGCTACTATGATTTGCAGCATTAACACATCATAGCTATGCCTGGATAGGACAAAACTAAAGAAAACTTTGATGAAAATTGTTCTGGCATGCTAGTTAATAATCATATTCAGTTTTAGGAGTGAAAGACTAATCAAACAATTTAGTAGCTGGTTCCCTCTTCAGTTTTTCTCAGAATAGTTGGTGCACTTACGTAAGGTCTTACCTGGTAAAGCAAGTAATTAGACCTTGGGATCAAAAATGACCTCAATTTGTTTCCAAACTTTTAATGGAAGACAGAATCCTGCTTAGGAAGGAACTTCAGCTGCTGAAGTCAGTCTACTGGCTACATGTTTATAGTAGTACAAAAATTGAACATTTTCCAGTTTAAAGTTTGGTTCATCACTAGTGAAGAAGTGTAAGGGGCCCCTGAAGAAATGCTTTCCCAAACTCCAGCTAAGCAAAGTCAGTCCTTGCCTTTTTCTAAGATCTATGCAAATCCTCTTGAATAGCAAATAACTTCCAGTGTGTTTGGACAACTGCTTTCATGCTGCACTAGAACTTTTTTTTTTTTTTTTTTAAATACAGCTTGCAGTGTTTGCTTACAAAATTCTTATTTTGCCTAACAATAATTGTATATATTATAATTTTGTGTATGTTATGCCTTAATATTTATTCTGTAATAATTTTAAATTGTATACATTTTTTAATTTTTATGTATCTTTAAAGAAGAAGCAACAGAAGAGGAAGAAGAAGAAGCAGTGGCTGTTACTGTGAGATTTGAAGGTCCTAATGCAGAAAAAGACAAGCAAATGCGTGAAAAGTCATATCAATACCTTCAACAAAAAAATGCGAGTGAACCATGGATAAATATGAGTTATCATCAGTTTGGTGTAAGTTTATTTGATTAAAGTGTAGTATTTTTAATTTATTAAAAAATTAGAATAACACAATATGTAATACAAAATGGTTATCAAAACTAAATTCAAAAACTTGCGTACAATCAATAGAAAGATATTAGAACTTCTTCACACACCATAAATTTTAAGTCAGCACAACCGGTTTCGAAAGGATGTAGCCTTTCTTCATCAGGTGCAAAAAAACACGGGCTACTTACTGCCTTGGAGGCAAAAGCAAGACTGAAAGCAGGGCAAAACCCAGAGGGGGAGGAGCAACACAAACAACCAATAGGAAGCATCACGCAGGACCAATCAGAGAGGAGCACACGTACACACACCAAAAAAAAAAGGGGGGGGGGGTTAAATAAATTAATAAAGTAAAATAAAATAAATTTAATTGATTACTCATTCCCTCCCCTCCCTTTTTTTTTTGGTCTGTGTGTGTGTACATGTGTTCCTCTCTGATTGGTCCTGAGAAACCAGTTGCGCTGACTTAAAATTTATAGTGTGTGTAGAAGTTTTAATATCTTTCTACAAAATGGTTTTTTAAATATATCAGGTACTATGTACTAATTATATAATAACTAATAATAAGGAAAATAATATTGCTGATAAAATTGTATAATTCATATAAAACATTAAAGCGATAAAATACTGGTTTAAATTTGTACTTTTAAAATGAATTGCAAGTACCTTTTCTGTATAAACAATTTAAAATAAAATAGTTTTACTTTTGAAATCGATATTATTATCAATCCAAACTTTAATTAGAGTCTTAAAATTTGTATAAGTAAGCTGTTGTGCATACACATATATACAGTCGAACCTCGTTAATGGGAACACTGTTAACATGAATTACTTTTAACATGAGCTGTTTCCACAATCCCCGTCAAAATGAAGATTAGTTTATTTATATGAAGATCAGTTACTGATAACATGAACAATTTTTTTTCCCTCTTGAGATTCACGTTAACGAGGTTCAACTGTGTACATATTTAAATACAAAAGTGTTTCAATACGATTACAGTACTTTGTACTTAACTAATCTTAATCTATTTACCGATCTATTCAAAATAGATGTTACAATAATTTTCTCTCAAACTAAAAGTTATAAAAACATACTTCAAATTACAAAATTGGTACAAATCAAGAGTATATTTCAGATATGGCATTTTTTGTACAATGAGCTGTATACATATTAAAATACAAAATTTAATTTTAATGGGGTCCCTCCTTTCTTATGATTTATCTTTAGAAAACTGTTGCTCTTGGTGTAACAAGGGAAGTAGGAATTAGTAAAATTGCTATTGAAACCAAACCAAGCTTAAATTAAAAAGCATGGTCAAAAATATAGGGTAGAGTGCAAATTTGCTGCAACAACACCCATAGGGGCGATATATGACCCCCTAATAGTTTTAGTTTTTTCTATAAAAACCAACGAATCATGCATCCTTCTAAGAACAGGTGGTGTAGTGGTAGCGTGTTTGACTTGTGATACGAAGGTTCCAAAATCGAGTCCCCGCAAGGATGTTTTGTATTTTAATTTTTTTTATTTCAATTATTATTATTTTTCATTTCAATTATTATTATTTTTCATTTTTTTATTTTATGTTTTTAATTAAATTAAAATATTAATTTAAGAGAAAATATTTATTATATTAAGAAGATTTTTTTTTTTTTTTTTTTTTGAGTATTCCAAATAATAAAGTATTGACCATGAATTTATGAAATATATATTTTATTTATTTATAAAATAGAAAATCATGTTTAAAGCTATGAATATAGTTTCTAATGTATAATAATTACAATTAAAAGTAGAAAAATCATGAAACCATAAGTAATTTTCACAATGAGAACAAGAAATATAAGAAGATTGATCACAATTATTTGAATTACAATTTTGTTCACTGTCAATTATTATTCATCACAAACATTTTGTTAAACATTTGGCTTTTCGTCGAGATTACTTAATTTGTAAAATTCATATTTACCCAGATTTTGAATTTTTTGAGATGTAAACTAATTATAAACTAGTGAATTAATATTTTCTCTTAAAATAATAATTTAATTTAATTAAAAATGTAAAAAAAATTCCAGTTAAAATAAAAAAATACAAATACAAAACGCCCTTGTGGGAATTCGATCTCAGGACCTCCGTATCAGAAGTCAAGCACGCTACCACTGCACCACCCGTTCTTAGAAGGACATGTGTTTTGTTGTTTTTTATAGAAATAACTAAAACTATTAGGGCAGGGTCCGAAATTTCAACTTAGATTACACTTGCTGAAAAAAAAAAGTTACTTACCACAAAATATGATTAAATTACTCTATTTTTTACGTATACGATGACCAGAATTTTTTATCGGAAAAAGAGGAGAAATTACACAATGTCTTTTATTTTATTAGAAAATAGAAGACATTCAAATTTGAAAAAGAGGTCATTTTAGAGGGCACAAAATTGAATGAAAAAGATTATAAAAACCGATTCAAAAGCTACTTTACACAAGTGGTGGAAATATTTTTATCTCAGCAGCAAATCTTTTTCCTTTTTTACATTTATATTAAAAGGAAAAAATCAGTTGTAGTCTATCAAAAAATTCTTAGACTTCTGTGGCCTGTGACAGAATTCAGGAAATTTCTAATTTGACATCTTTGATTAAAACATCTAAAATTAATAAATTGTTTCTGACATTATCAGATCGATAAATGCTTCTTACCATTATACTTATGAATATATAATCATATGTTTTTGACTGTTTAATAGTTATTTTATGAATGAAAATGTATTTAATATACATACTTTCTGATTTAAATCCTCACGAGCCCACTTGAAAAAGAATGACTACATGTATATGGTTCAATGCATTTATAAAATGTGACCCGGCCCAGCTGTGTAAAACAGATTTCCAATGAGGCCTGCCAAGAGTTTTGGG
This sequence comes from Salticus scenicus, assembly GCA_963930645.1. Taxonomy (NCBI): domain Eukaryota; kingdom Metazoa; phylum Arthropoda; class Arachnida; order Araneae; family Salticidae; genus Salticus; species Salticus scenicus. Next base: position 270,602,975 of record OZ005648.1, read on the forward strand.
TAGGACAGGCCTGATTTAGGGCACTCATTGAATTCCAAACGATAGGCAGGGTAGAGCTCCTTTCTAAAAGGATCTAGGGGGAATCTTGTTATTACTATACTATTAACAACAATAATAAATAAAACAACAATAAGAAGTATTTTTTAAAACTTTGCATGTAGTTTTAATTTTGCTCTTTCAAATTAAATTTTTGTTTAAATAAATGTTCGTTAAATATTTCTTTCTGTGAAGTATTAATAATTTTATAATTATTATTTTAATTATATAATATTAAAGCTTATTTTATTTTTTTCTAATTTTTAAAATTGAACATAATAACCAGTATAATTGTATAGAATTATTATTTTTTATATTCCATTGTTTATTACAATCTTATTCAAACTATATATTTATAGTGCTGTAAAAAAAAAAAAAAAAAATCCCCCCAGAATAAGCTTATAATTAATCTTAATATCTTAATTCAATTGAATTGTTGTTTTTTCTGATCTTTCTCTTTTTAGATATTATTAATTACCTTTCAATGTCATATAATATACAATTTTAAGTTGATATATATACATATATATATAATAAAGATAGGGACTGATAAGTAAAAAGGATTTAAGTCCAAAAATGTCGATTTTGAGTTAAGTACATAGTCAGACTCAGAAAAAAAATTCTCTATCGATTGGTATAAATGATTTAAATCCATGTCATTTAGTTTCTGAGAAAATCCATTGGTAAAAAATGATTCAAGTTAGAAATTTAGCATTAATCTTTAGTATAAAATATTTAATGCAATTTTTTCCCTTTATTAAATGAAGATTGACAATCACTGAATGGTATAAAGGGTATAAATCAATCTAATCCCCTTTTCCTAATCGATTCTTCTGATTAGTTTTTAGTTAGTTTAACTTTATTTTTCGTCTCCTGAAAAATCAAGAATATGGACTTAAATCCTTTATACTTATCAGTACAGATATATAAATAGAATTTTAGTAGACAGAAAAGAATATTTTAATTGAATAAATCAATTTTTGGCAGAAAAATGAATATATGCTGAATTTGAAATTTAATTTTATCATGCTTGTGTATACATATATTTATATACTTATATGTATAACTTTTAGTCTAACAGGTCAGAGGTAGAATACAGTAATCTTCTTTGTACCCAAATATATAATGATTCCCCGCCTTGTGGATATACTTCCCAGGAATATCTTAAAGCGCTTATTCCAGAAAGCCTTCGATGGTAAGTTTTCTGATATATTTAATTTTGATTTAAAGTATTGTTCATTCCTATATAAACTATATATATATATATATTTATTTAAGCAATATGTGTCAGATAATAGTTTACTAGAATTAAGACTTCTTGCATTTTTAGTATTTTAATGGTAATTTTGAGGACCTGATATGTGTAAATTCTTTCATGCTTTCCTGTAAAATAAATGTGAGTAATATGCCCATTATTTCTCATTTCCTGTAATGACAAGGGGTCGCAGCATTTCTACATTTTTATGTGTATTTTATTGTATTGTCACCATTATGTTCAGAAAGAAATTTTACTTAGGTTTTTATGTTGTAATATTATCTAAAATAATGCTGCTTTAGAGTAGTGATGGTAATACAATGAAACACATGTAAAAATGTAGGAATACTGTGCTGCATGTAATGATATACATTAGTAAAGCAATGTAGCATATAACAGTCCCCCCCCCTCTCCATTTTAAACAATTTTACATTATTAAACTTCAAATAATTAGAGTCCATCCATAGACTGAAGTGCACAGGAATTCTACTTTGTATCCCTATTAAAAAACTTTGTCTTATACCCATGAAAAGCTATATATTTTTTGTGATGGTGATCTATAATATGCCTATATCTAATTTGGTCTTAATCAAGTTCATAAGATACAATGATAAAGAATACTTTTGTGTCACTATAAAAGAACAATAAATCTTATACTCATGAAAATCTGTAGTTTATGTTGCAGGGATCTTTAACATACCTACTAATTTTTAACTCAATTGAATGAAGTGTTTAACTGTTGTGTTTGCTCATATACATACACATACATTATTATAAAAATAGATAGCAAAAAATTAATGTAGGAGCCCCCTAAAAGTATAGATGAATATTTTCCTTACATATAATTTGTATGTCCAGAAAGTAAAAAAGAAAAATGTTTCCTTTTAAGAGTTGAAAAATAATATTTACTTGCCATATTTCTAAAAAAAAAAATTGACCTTAATTGTAAATTTTACATGATTATTATTTTCTTTCTTTTCTACTCCCAGCATTGGTGGCAGTTCATTTAGAGACAAAGAAGGTCCAGTTCCTACAGATCAACCATTATCAGATCAAATAAAACAGCTCTTAATAAATGGTATGTTTACTCAAGTTATTGGTATTACTTTTTTTTTTTTTTTTTCTCTTCTTTTCTTTTCTTTTTAAATATTTCTAAGTTGTTTTTCTCTTTCTAAATTTTTATTGGAAAAATAGCTACGACCCATGAACAAAAATGTTAGACCATCTCATTTTGAAACTCTTTAATTTCTAAACATATGCTTTTATTTAATATAAAACTATACATAAAGTTTAAATTTATGAATATTTACTAATGGGACTTTACAGTAATGCATAGTAAAAAAAAAGAACTAAATGATTTTTTACATAATCAAATGCTTTTCTTATAGTACAAGTTAATGACAAAAGTATTAGACCATAGCTATTTATTGACATAAGTTTTAGACTACTTGTCTGTTATTTAAAAATAAATAAAATTAACATTTGATTGGACCATTTTTGGTTTTGATAAGAGTAACAATACATCTTGTCATATGGTCTATCAACTTTGCACAATGTGTAAAATTTTCATTCTAACATGATACCCTGCGACCAAAATTATTAGACCATCTCATTTTGATATGAAATATGAATAAACTAACTAAAACGAAGAAAATTACATTTTCCTAAAAGAAGACTCAGACAAAAATATTAGACCATGCCTTTTTTTTTAAATTTAGTTTTCGGTCAGTCAGTTTTTTTTGTTGAAGCTATCTCCTTTTGGAAAGAAATGAGCTTTATCCAAGTTTTCTATGCTGAACGATTGCATAAGCAGTTAATTTTTCTTTGAATAAAACCTTAGTTTTAAATGTTTAAAAGAGGCTAAGCAAACGAGTTTTCTGTAGATATTAGAGATAGGATTATTTTTTTACATAGACAAGAATTGAGTCAAAGGTAAATAACAAAACAACTTAATATCAGCAAAATGTCTGTGCTGTATAATTAAAAAATATAAAAGTGACTGGTTCGTTCAACAATAAAATGTTAATAGAGGGTTAAGACCATGCAAGACAACTTTGAGAGAAGATAGGCAACTGAGGAAATTTTGTAAGACTTACCAATTTTGATTCTGCTTCTGAGTTACTATTTTAATAGAGAATGAAAGTTTGGAAAAGAACAGTACACAGATGAGTATATTTAATGGGACATATGTTAAGAAAAACTAACCTTTTATCACAAAGTAACGTCAAAAGTGGGCAAAAAATCCTGAAGCATGGAATGTGAGGGCATGAGAATTTTCCGCGGATCCGCGATTTTCCTCTTTTTTGCGATTTTTGTTAATTCTGCGGTTTGTTATTTTGTTAAAATCAAACTCCAATAACAATCAGTGTTCAAATGCTCCATGAAAAACTTTAGATTCTCAATCTTTTTCCATCCAAAATATAAATGTCAATATTCATTTTAAGCATGCTTTATCAGATTCTATAACATATAAAAGAACAGAATTATTCAATATTTCTCACTCATGTAATTTTTTTTTGTCCTCCTCCTCCCCCTCCCCCATTTTTCATCTCTAACCATTGCCAATCAAACTTTCTGCAGGAAGCCTTTTATTTTTTAATATTTATCCATCCACAATATTAATTTTAAACTTTATGATATTCTAGAACCCATAAAGAAGTAGAATTGTGTTTAATATTTCCCTCATGAACTACTTTTTACACCCCCCTCCCCTTCTTTCCCATTTTCCACCACCAGCCAATGATTAAATGTTGATTGCTAGCTAACCTTTTTTTTTTTTTTTTTTTTTTTTTAAACACATGTTTTATTGTGTTGATGTGCATTATTCTTTTAGTTTAATTTGTTACTTTTAAAATATTTTGTATAGTTTTTTCTTGTGAGCATTATTTATCATTTAAAATAAATTTTATGAACGTACATTTATTCTCCCCCCCCCCCCCCCCCATAATTTTTCTTTTAAAATTAATTTTATGAACACGGGTGTTTCCTCTTTTTTTAATTTTCTGCACTCTCATGCCTGAATGTGGAAGATTTGGAAAAAGTCATGTTTTCTGACGAATCTAGAATTTGCCTTGTTTTTGGTGATAATATTGGACAGAGAGTTAGAAGAAAAATACATAAAAAATTTAAAAAGTCATTGATTAAATTTCCTCTGGGAGTAATGATATGGGGATGTCTAGGAGACTTTAACACATGTATGTGCATTGTGAATTGAAAAACACTGAAGCTTATGTGGATGTTCTTGAATTAAAGTTAGTGCTGACTATTGAAAAATGCTTTGGAGGTGATTTTTTTTTTCAACAAGACAATGCTAGTTGCCACAAAGCAAAATCTGCAATGAAATGGTTATAGAAACACAAAACATTCTTATCGAGTCACTTTGGAACATTTTGAAGAAAAAAGCACCAAAGATACTATCTCAATTTAGAAATTTTTATTCATGAATTCATCAACCATGAGTATTCATTTTAAGTAAATTGGAGTGTAAAGGTTGATATTTTTTATTTACCAACTATGCGAAAAATACCAGAGCCAGGAATCGAACCCGGGCACCTCCGCTTAACGCACGGATGCTCTACCCCTGAGCTACCCTGGCTGACAACCAGCTAGGCATTTTTCACATAATATTCGTTGGCGAAGTCACCGAGTCTGCAAACGCAGCTATATCAAGTGAGACAATAATAATCGTAGCACAACTTCATAGACCATGAAATTTCAATTTAGAAATTTTTATTCATGAATTCATCAACCATGAGTATTTATTTTAAGTAAATTGGAGTGTAAAGGTTGATAGTTTTTATTTACCAACTATGTGAAAAATACCAGAGCCGGGAATCGAACCCGGGCACCTCCGCTTAACACACGGATGTTCTACCACTGAGCTACCCTGGCTGACAACCAGCTAGGCATTCTTCTCATAATATTCGTTGGCGAAGTCACTGAGTCTGCAAACGCAGCTATATCAAGTGTGACAATAATAATCGTAGCACAACTCCATAGACCACGAAATTTCAATTATGTGAAAAATGCCTAGCTGTTTGTCAGCCAGGGTAGCTCAGTGGTAGAGCATCCGTGCATTAAGCGGAGGTGCCCGCGTTCGATTCCCGGCTCTGGTATTTTTCACATAGTTGGTAAATAAAAAATGTCAACCTTTACACTCCAATTTACTTAAAATAGATACTATCTCAGTTAAAAAAGGATATTGGGATATGTTGGAATGAAATTTCATCTGATATTTGGGGACAGCTGATAGAACAGATCTTGAGACGTGTTGTCACTGTTTTTATCAAGACCAAAGGAGGTTCAAACAAGTATTAATTTAATTTATTTTTTGTTATAAGTGGTCAAACAGATGTCGAGATATATTGTTGCTCTTATCAAGGCCAAAGGAGGTCCAATCAAGTAATTATTTTGTTTTTTAGCAAAAGATAAGTGGTCTAAAACTTATGTCAACAAAAAGCTATGCTATAATTCCTTTAATGTGCTTCATTGTCAGATATTTTTAATTTTTATAATTTTTTCTTGTTTTATTATAAAAAGAAAAAAAAAAGATTGTGTTTTTTATTTTATTTTTATATATTTTTTTTTAATTTATATTTTAGCCCATGTTTTAAAATTCTCAACTTTGGTTGAACAATTACCCTCTGATGTAGATCTTATTAGTCTTGAAAGATTAGTTCAACAAATCGCGGTTCTTGTTCAAGGATGCTGGGTTGTTAAGAGGTATTTGCAGTTTTTCTTTCTTTCTTTTTAAAAAATAAATGTTTATTTCAATTTCTGTGCATTATAAGGTATGTTGTATTTATGTATATTTAATGAGCAGTGCACATTTTTCTCTCCCTCATTGATCTGTTTTGCATATATAAAATCTTAGAATCATTGTTAATCTTTATTATTTATAAAATTTTCAGTACATATAAATTGCTAATATGTACAAAATTTTGAATAAGCACCATAAAATGCAAGATATTGTGAGTTCTTGCATTTTATGGTGTTTATTCAAAGTTTTGTACGTATTACTTTTAAACAACAGTTCTGTGACATTTTTTACTTTCTTCTATATGTAATATAGAGAAAGTATTGGATTCGCGAAAATTTTCGAAGTCCACTTTTTGATGGATTTACATGTTTTGGGATATGGAGAACACGAATTAATAGTTTTTAGAAAATGTCTGTCTGTCTGTCTGTCTGTATCATTTTTTTGTGGACGCTGTATCTCACGAACCAATGAATGAAATTTAACCAAACTTGGTATTTAGTTGCACCCTGACATAAACTGGTGCTGATTAGATTTTGGGATCACTCGCTCAATAGGTGGCGTTGTGATCGCATTTTATGCAAATTTTTAATATGGCAGCATAGGACAAAATTCCGTATAAATGGGCATAAAGAGAGTTATTTTACACTTGTGATTGTAAAATTAATATGAATTATTGATAATAGTAGTAGTTAGCTAGGAAAAAAATTTTGTGCATGGGGGGGCATCGGTTCCCCCCCTGGGGGGGAAAATCCCCCCCGGGGAAGTAAATTTTCAAGATGGGTATCTTTCGAAAGGTCTCGTTGATAATAGTAATAGTTAACTTGGAAAAAAATCTTGTGCATGTGGGGGCATCGGGTGCCCCCCCACCGGGGGGGGGGGGGAGTTCCCACCCGGGGGGGCAAAATTTCAAGATGGGTATCTTTCAAAAGATCTCGTCAATACCTTTAAAACGAATGGTTGAACGATAAATCTGTGATAATTTAAACCAAAGTTATCGATTTTTTTTACTTTTAACAAAAAAAAAACTTAGAAAAATATCGCAATTTTTTTTTTTTTTTTTTTTTTAAACGAAATTTAACAGAACTTGGTATTTAGTTGGTCCCCGACATAAACTGGTGCTGATTATGTTTGGGGATCAATAGCTCAACAGGTGGCGCTGTGATAGCATTTTATCTACATTTTTAACATGGCAGCATAGGACAAAAATTCGTATAAATGTGCATAATTAGAGTTGTTTTAAACTTGTGATTGTAAAATTAATATGAATTATTGATAATAGTAGTATGTAACTAGGAAAAAAATTTTCTGCATGGGGGGGGCATCGTTCCCCCCCCTAGGGGAAAAATACCCCCCCCCCCAGGGGGGGGGAATTTTCACATTGGGAATCTTTCGAAAGATCAGGTTGATAATAGTAGTAGTTAACTAGGAAAAAATTTTTGTGCATGTGGGGGCATCGGTTGCCCCCCCACCGGGGGGGGAAGTTCCCACCCGGGGGGGCAAAATTTCAAGATGGGTATCTTTCGAAAGATCTCGTCAATACCTTTAAAACGAATGGTTGAACGATAAATCTGTGATAATTTAAACCAAAGTTATCGATTTTTTTTACTTTTAACAAAAAAAAACAAAAATATCGCAATTTTTTTTTTTTTTTTTTTTTAACGAAATTTAACCAAACTTGGTATTTAGTTGGTCCCCGACATAAACTGGTGCTGATTATGTTTGGGGATCAATAGCTCAACAGGTGGCGCTGTGATAGCATTTTATCTAAATTTTTAACATGGCAGCATAGGACAAAAATTCGTATAAATGTGCATAATTAGAGTTGTTTTAAACTTGTGATTGTAAAATTAATATGAATTATTGATAATAGTAGTATGTAACTAGGAAAAAAATTTCTGCATGGGGGAGCATCGCTTCCCCCCCTGGGGGGGGAGTACCCCCCCGGGGGGGGATAAATTTTCAAGATGGGTATCTTTCGAAAGGTCTCGTCAATACCTTTAAAACGAATGGTTGAACTATAAATCTGTGATAATTTAAAACAAAGTTATCGATTTTTTTCACTTTTAACAAAAAAAAAAAAAAAAACTTAGAAAAAAAAAAATCATACTTTTTTTTTTTTTTTTTTTTTTTTTTTTTAATATTGTTACTGATTGAATATGTATAGGTAAATATAGAAGAAAGTCTTGTGGTGGCCACAACATACTAGTTTTTTTAATAATTACTGTAATTTAGTGTATATAAGCTGCGGCTTATTAAAATGTTGCAAAAAAAAAAAGCTCTTAGATACACCACACCGGAAGGTAAGCCGCGGCTTATGCAAGCATTGTCTTCTGGCATCTATGCAAGTTAATAAAAATAATAAATTATTTTAAAAAATAATTCTGTTTAAAGAAAAAAAAATCAAACTATACCAATATGTATGCCAAAAGTGTGAATCAGTGCTCAAGAAACCACGAATGCTAAACTTCCATTTTTGGGGGGAGATTGGCTGTTGGCATTTTCATTAGATAGCCCACACTGGTAGGTAAGCCACAGTCCTCAAAAGTGGATGTTTTTTTAAGATAACCTGCGACTTATCTTCACTAAAGTACGGTATATTATAAGTTGCTCTTTAATTGAAGTCATTTTGTTTTGAGAAAAATTAGCAGTGAGTTAAACTTCAGCAATTAAAATTTTTTTCATAGTTAATTAATATATATGTTTAATATACTTAAAAAAATTTTTTGTATGTAAGTTTATGGTTCCTACTACTGCCAAGATTACCACCAAAACTGAAGAAGCCTGAAATAATGATGTATAATATTTATACTTCTTTTAGCTAATGAAATTTGTGTGTCATATATTATTGAAGATATTTGTTCATTTTAAAGTAAAACACATTTGAAATTCGTGTATGTATTTTATTTAAAACTTGTATTATGTATGTTACGAATATTACTTAGTGACACATATAAAAGTCGCCAGGGATAGAATATTGCGAGCTGATGAGCCGCAGAGATTGGATTTTACCTCTCCTGGGATCCAGTCCGATCAGAAGAAATAACAAGCTGTCAAGCATCATGGATGTCGATGTGTCACACCTGGCTATTCCATTGCAGCAAAAGTTCTACATGGAAAAGGAGTGATCATATGCCAAAACTGTAATGCAAGCCTACCGAAGATCTTAGCAAATTGCCGGTTAACTTTAATGTCCGCTGATCTTTTCCTGTTGTCTTGTGCCACTCACCACCATCCCTGCCTCTGTTCCACCCCACCTTATGTCGAGAAAGCAGTGTGTGCTTGTGTTCTCATCCACTCTTCTGCATTCTGTCCCGCTCTACCTCACCTCATACAGATGGGAAGAAATTATTTTATCAACTAAGAGTGTAACAAGGTGTATAAAATGGATTATATATATTTTTTCTCAAGTAAAGTATAGTTGTTTTTGAAATTTTGTCATTACAGATGAAGAGGGGTGAGTAATTAATATTATTTTAACCGTTTTTTGTGAGAAAAGAAATATACTGGAAAAAAAAAAAAAAAAAAAATGTAATGAAAATATTTGTAATGCCTTTGAATTTTATTTAGGTAGCTTTGAAAAATAAAGTAAACATTTGGATATCAATTTTTAAATTTTGTTATTTCATAGGAAGTAAAAGTAAATTTGTATAAAAATTAAAAATTTTAAAATATTGGGAAAATTGACAAGTTTTTTCCAATTTTAATTAAAAAATTTTCAAAGCTGCTATATTTAAGCTACAGTTGGTGTGACATAGTATGATGGTATTATTTTAATATTTAAATAATTTTATTTTTTAAGTAATTTAAAGAAAAATTGAAAGTTTATTATTTTAAAGGATTAAGCATTTGTTTAACCAGAAGCTCATAAACATTTAAAAGAAATAAGAAACCTTACTTAACTTCTGTTTCGCCAAAGTCCAAAGTCCTTTTGAGGGAGTTTCCCCCCATCATCAGTGGCTGGCTTGTGTGGCTGGTTTCTTTTTCCAACTGAACTGTTTCTTTTTCATCTGGCAATTTATTAGGTGGCGCCATGATCGGCACAAACCCATTGTTGGCTTGTTGCCATTTATTAAATCATAATTTGAAAGAATTTCAATCGTTTCTCTATTCATTGCATACATGTTATTGTTGTAATTAGCAATTTCCTTAACATTATCAAAATCAATAAAAATCTCGTGGTCAAGATACTCTTTCACCAGGGCTGTTGTAGATTTTCCATATTTGATGTTGGCCTGATGTTCTTTAATATGCGTTTTGATTTTACTTTTAGTCATTCCAATATAACATTTTTCTTTTTGATTATCTTTGATGGGGATTTTGTAAATATTGGAATTTTCTAAAGGTGGAATTGGGTCTTTTTCATTTTTTACAATTTGGTAAATATTTGGATTGCGTTTTATAGAGATTTTTATATTATGTTTATTACCTAAATTTTTTATTCTATTGGCCGCACCGTTATCGTAGGGGATAGAAAAAGTACACTTTGGGGGGGGGGGGGGGATAGGGACTAATGTAGTTAAAGATTTTAATTCTTTTCTTGTATAATTTATTAACTAAGTTTTTTGGGTACCCAGTGTTCATGGTAATATTTTGATTGAATTTAAGTTCATCTTTAAGGTCTTCAGTTTCGTTACAAATAAGGATGGCTCTGTTAATATATGCTTTCATGACGCTAATTTTGTATTGATAAGGAGTTTTACTTTTACTACTGGCGGTTGGTTTTCTATACATGGTAGTTTTGACGCAATTAGGTTTACAGGTTATTTTAACATCGAGATAATTAATTATATTATCTGTTTCAATTTCACAGTTAAACTTTAAGTTGGGATCGGATTAATTTAGTTTTTCTAATATATTATGAACGTTTTCATCCCTATGTATAATTGCCAATATATCATCTACATATGTGAACCAATACAAGATCCTACCTTATGTGAATCAATAATTAAATTTTTAAAAGCTCTTAATTTGAATTCTGCAACAAACCCATATATGGGGGAGCTCATCGGGACTCCTTGACCCTGTTTGTAAAACTTTCCGTTAAAACTGAAATAATTTTTGTTAAGTATTAAGTTAGTGGCGGCTATTAGAGTGTTATGAATTTCCAGATCTTTATGTTGGTTTTTAATGGTGTATTGACAATTTTAGCTGCTTCCTGAATATCTATTGAAGTAAAGGGCAAAACTGGGAAAATTCATTAGTGGCCAGTGGCCGGCACTGTCAGTTTTGTTAGTAGCCACTTTTTTAAGTTAGTGGCCACTTTTTACATGATGAGACTATTTCTTTCAGATTGCAAAAAGCTTTGTCATCATTTTGTGGTATAATAAAATTAACACATGGACAATGGAACTGTAATTTGTAAATTCGCTCTTTTTAAAAATCCTAAATAAAAATCTGTTTAAGGTTGTAATAATAACAGCAAAAGTTCTTATTTTTTAATTCAGTAGTACTTTTTCTTTTTTTCAATTTTATTTCAATGAAATAAGCTGTTATCATTTACAATTCATATTGATAATTTCTAGTATTCAGCCGATTCATCACCATCACTATAACTTTTACATACTAACTAATACTTTAATACAGTTAGCAATTTTATTATTTTTCCTTATTTCTAAAAACACACCTTTTTAAATGATTTTATTTCACTAAAGTTAAAGTATTTATTTTAAAAAGAATAGATATAAAAACTTAGCTGCTTAGTTAAAAATAGGAAGATTTCTACTTGAAAATAAAAAGGAAAAATGAAGATTTTTACCCTAAAGAAAGCAAAAATGAAAAATTTTGAAAAATACATATTTAAGCCAAATCAAATTTTGATGCACACATTTGCCAAATAACTTAATGGATTAAATATACACTAAATACTATGGAGAAAATAGTAATGGAAAAAGATTGTGCTTTGCAGGACATCTGATCGATGACTGCTAGTTAAAAATAGAGAGGGGGGGAGAGTAAAAAAATACATGAATGAGAGTAATTCTACTCCTTTATGGGTTCTAGAATACAGTTAAGCAAGTTTAAAATTAATATTTACATTTATGTTATAGATATTGAGAGATTGGAAATCACAAGGCATCAGTGGAGTATAGGATTGCCAATCGTTAGTGGAGGGGGAAAGGGGGGGGGATAACAAAAATTATGAGAAAAAGCTATTAATCAATTCTACTTCTTTATAGATTCTAGAATCTAATAAAGCAAGTTTAAACAAAATATTTTATATTTATGCAGCAAATGGAGAAAGATTAGAAATTATAAAGCTTTTTGTAAGCTGTGTGATCACCGATCGTTACGTGGAGGGAAAGGAGGTCCAAAAAATTATATGAGTGAGAGATATTAAACAATTCTACTTCTTTATAGGTTGTAGAATATAATAAAGCAAGTTTAAAATGAACATTGACATTTATGCCATGGATGGAGAAAGATTGGAAATCACAAGCCTTCGACTGCCAATTGTTGCTCGATTTTTAAAACTTTTAATGATCACAAAAGTGGCGACTTTAGTGGCGATCGATACATAATTTTTAATCGCCATATTTTTTTATTTAGTCGCCATGAGGCCGGTGGCGACCGTTAATTTTGCCCTTTATATTGAAGGGAAAAGATTAATGATATCAAAACTTACAAATTTAATATTTTCATTGATCTCAATATTGCGCAAGCATTTAATAAAATCTTCAGTGGAACTTATACTATGATTCAAAGAGGATAAAAAAGAATTGTAAATTTTTTACATGTATTTTTCAAAGGGATAAGTTGGGCTTTCGCTTTTATTTACAGTCGGTCTTATTGTTGGGGAAGTTTTATGGTCTTTATATCTTCCAAAAACACTTATTAGGAGCATGATTTTTAATAATTAGGGGGTGATTATCCGGCCATTTACCTTCTTTAACCCGTTAGTAGTTGCTAGTTGGTCAGTTTGCCTCCCATCCCTTCAGTGTTGCCAGATTTTTTTTATTCAATAGCCACCAAAAATTTTTAGAAATGGCATTTTATATACATAAAAGGTGAATTGACTCGGATAATCGTCGATTATGTATATCAAATGCCACTTCTAAAAATGTTTAGTGTCTATTGAATAAAAAAGTCTGGCAACACTGAAAGAATAGACGGCAAATCGACCAACTAGCAACTACTAATGGGTTAATTAACCTATTAGTTTTTTTAATGAGTTCTTTATTTGGATTTTTTATCGATTTTGATGGTGCCCATTTATATTAAAAAATTGGTCATTTGTTATTGTATTCGTTCCTGTCTATAATAGCAATTTTTCTTGTTTTATCAGTTAAAGTACATACAATATCCTCATTATTTTTAATTTCACAGAGGGTTTTTATGTCTTCACAATTAACATTACTGTTTTTTATTAACTTAGAAAATTCATCTTTAGCTAAATTTCTAATTTCATCTTTAGCAACTTCAGTAATTGGATTAATGGTGGTTTCAATTTTAGCGATACTGTCATTGATGCAAATTGGCTGTTCCAGCATAAATTTATGTCCAAGTTTAAGGAGGGAATACTTGGTCAGAATTATTTTAAGTTTAGAAATATTCAAATATTCATGTTGCATTTTGTTAGCCATTAATTTTAGGTTTTTGCTCTTTAACCAAAATTTAAGTTTTTTTATTGTGTTTGGATATAATAATACCCCCTCTTAATTTCATTGAATGTTCTGATTTTGTTTGCCATTATGTTTCATTCCTGTAGGCTGATGCACATTTTAAACTTTTCTTGAATATTTTAAATTTCTTGTCTAAATTTATAAAGGTTTACCTTTTTCCTATGTATAACTTTGCTAAGAATTTTAGTTTCAAATTTTCGTACATTGGAATTAAAGTTCGCTATTAAATTTTTGTTGTTAACTTTAAGGGATTTAGGAATAATTTTAAACTCTTTACACTCCTTTAAAAATTTATTATGTGCTTCGATTTTAACTTTTTTCTTATTAGTCTTTTTTAGTTTATGATAAAGTTCTTTTTGGTCCATTTATTTAACATTCTAAATTTTAACTTGAAAAAAAAAAAAAAAAAAAAATAGCAGAGAGCAACAAAATGACATCAAATACGAGAACAGAAACCGGGAAAAAGCGTGAAAAAATTAAAGAAGTAAAACGCACTAAAAGAAACATAAACTTAAAACATTTTAAATAACTAGTAAAGTATATAAAAGGAAATACATGTTAAAAAAGCAAGATTATTTCTACATAAAACATTCAAGGATTTTAATGAAACAGAAGCTTAAGTAAGGTTTCTTATTTTTTTTTTATTTTTAAAGATTTTTAAGGAAATTGAGTTATTGTTGATTTTTAATTTTCTGAATTATTATTTTAAAGTTTTGATATTTAATAGATGTTGAATTTATTTTAAGAAATTAAGTAATTTAATCTCTTAAAAATGGTTGTATAGAAATTTTATTACAAAAAAAAAAAAAAAAAAAAAAAAAAAAAAGTTCCTCTTTCAAAACTTTTTAAACTTTGATTTTTGAATAAAAGTTACGATGTCCAAAAACCAAACCCCAGTAGATCTATTAGCACCCCCCTGAGAATAGACAGTGAAAATCAAATTTCACCTGTAGGGACAGGCCATAATATTGACCTAATTGATGTAAATAAATCCTCCACCTCAAACACTTTTTTAAAAGAAGAAAATAGTGAAAGTGTGTCTGTCTGTGTAAATAAATCTACCAGTGTAAGGGAAGATAATGCCCCCATCAAATTTTGGCATGAAAACGGCATAATGTGGACAGCATGGCTCACCTATTTTGAAGCATGGTGCACTGAGAATAAAAAAGATGACATCTGGAAAGTACGGAATATACAAAAGTTTTTGAGGGATAAAGCCCTTATGGTTTATGTAGACAATAGCTTAAACATGCTTGACTGGAAAAGTTGAAATTTTCACCGAAGAATTCACCACACCTGGGGAAACATCTTTAAATGACTTTTTGAGCATTTCGTTCAAACTGGGTGAGAGTGTTATAGACTATTATCATAAAAAACTCTAAGTGGGGGTGGGCTTTAAGATTAGAACCTAAACTTCTTTTAGAAGGACTCGCGGACGGATTGCCTTTGGCATTAAAACAGCTTGTTGTGGTTAATGCGCTAAAAACTTTAAATGAATGGAGGTTTCTTGTTCATCGAATAAATAAGCTACAAATCTCTGAAAAATCTACTAATCCCCTCCCAAATAGGTCGCCAATTCAGTGTCAGAGGTGTAACTGTCAACAAGACAGATTTAATAGAGCCCATGTTCAATATGCTCCCCAACCACAATTCTGGAGTTACAGGTTCCCTAATGTACATAGACCTCCCATGGCAAGTGATCCTTGACCCAATCCAAGAGCTTCAACGCTTCAAGTAAATGACTGCATAAAACAACTGGACCCATTACTGAGTGACAAATCTTCTTCACCATGGATAATATGTGTGTCTAAGTAATATTCGTGGCATGTATATATTTATATTAAAATGCCTCTGAGTGTATATGTATTAAAATGTCCATTTTTATGTATTATTGTGTATATCTGCTGGCCATTTGCATCAATAAATAGTGAAAAATGCACCTGAGGCTGGTATTAAAAAGTAATAAGTAAACATTTTTGAATAAACACCATAAAAAGCAAAAAACTTGTAATAATTGTTACAGATTGAAAAAAACCCATAACCCATCATCAGGTGAACAATGTAGGCATGAGTACAGCAAACAAAATGCCAATGCACATTTCCACCAATGATTGGTGTTTAGGTAAAATTATGAAAATGCCAGTTTTTTAATACACACTTCCTTTTTAAATTTATCCGTAAGACTTCTGCTTAATTACTTCCTTTTTCCACAGATTTCCTCCCATACAGTAGGTGATCAAATTATTAAAAAAAAATTTCTATTTTCTAAAAATTACTGGATGAAATGGCCATGAACTTCAGATATGCAGAGAACATTTATAAACTTACATTTTTGACTTTTGATTTAGTCACAAGTACAATTAGTACCCAACCACAAATTGAAGAAAAGAGAAATACTTTCGATCACCTTGTATCATAAAAAGCTACAAATGACTTAAAACTTTAACACATTAATGCACATATCGTATGTTATACCAGGTTGTTCAATAAGTTTTGTCGTTCAATAAGAGATGGCGCTAGTAGGTTCGTCTTTTTATTTTTCTAAAAGTGGTACTACTTTCTTATGAAGACATGTGAATTTTCATGTAGATCTATCAACTCATTCATATATTTGCAGCTGTTTAAAGTTAATGTGTTACAGAATTTTTGTAAAATGGAAAAAATTAAATAGCATGCAGTAATAAAATTTTTAATTTTGGAAGGTGTAGTGTCGAAACAAATACATGAACGATTGTTAAAATTGTATAAGAACTCTTCACCTTCAATTCGAATGGTAGAAAGATGATCCATGTGAAGGATGTCTAAAAACTGCATCAACACCACAAAACATAGCAAAAATACAGGATATGATTATGAACGATCGTCGATTAACCAAGAGAGATTTAATAGAAGCCCTAGATGCCTCATTAGGCAGTGTGAGTAATAATTTGGCTGAAGTTTCGGGTTACAGAAAAATGTGTACAAAGTGGGTGCCACATTCGCTAACAATAGAACATAAAAACACTCGTATGTGACTTTCTCAACATTTGGAACGTTTTAAAAAAGATAAAAAGGATTTTGCACGTTGTTTTACCACTGTAGATGAGACTTTGGTCTACCACCATCACCATGATCTTGAATCAAAATAAGAGGCTAAGGAATGGTGTGAACCCGGTATTTCGGCTCCAAGCGAGTTAGGGTCCAGAAATTGGCCAAGAAGATGTTAACATCAGCTTTTTTGGGATACTAAAGGGATATTGTTTGTGGATTACCTTTAAACTGGTAAAACAATAAATCTAGATTATTATTGTAACCTTTTGGACCAGCTGGATCTAAAAATTCGTGAGAAAAGACCTGGAAAAAAAATCAAGATAACTTAACCTCTCACACAGCTCAAAACACCATCAAGGAAATCAGTGAATGAAAGTACTAACTGTTGCAACATCCACCCTATTTGCCAGATTTGGCTCCCTCTGACTTCTGACTGTTCTCACAGCTCAAAAAATTCGTGCGTGGAAAACAATTTTCATCGAACAGAGAGGTACTTAATAGCAACCATGAAAACATATTTCGACAATCTTTTGGATACTCACTTCAGGAATAGAATCCATAAGTTAGAAGATTATTAGAACAAGTGTATTGAAGTTCAGGAAAAATATATTGAATAATAAAATGTATTTCAAACCATAAAATCGCGTTTTACTTATAGAACAACAAAATTTATTGAACAACCTGGTGTTTCTATGTTTTTTTTGTGGAAATCTCATTATGCTTTTTCTTTTTATTAATTAATTTTTTGGCAAGTTTTTTGCTTATAACAAGAATGGATTTCAACAATAGTAAAAATTTTTTTACTGCACCTGCACAAAATATAGAATTTTCTTTTCATTACATAAGTTAAAAGCTAGATATATTGGGTAACTTATGTCAAAAGTTTATTTGAATAGAGAAAGGATTAAACAAATTATTGGCATAGAGATGAGCTAGGTTTTAGATATTTTTCAGAGTTGAAATTTCATAAGAAGTTTTTCACATGCCACATATTTAATTTGGAGGTCCAATTATTTTAACAACACTGGTTCTCTTTTGTGAAAAGCCTTTATGAACTCACAAATCTTAGTAAATAAATAAAAAATTGTTAAAATTCCAAGTCCGTAAGTTTTTTTTTTTTTTTTTTTTTTTTTTTAAGTTTTGCAATGTAGTTGAAATAATTAGATCTCCAAATTAAAGACATAGCATGTAAAAAACCCTTTATGATATTTTGATTCTGGAAAATATCTAAAATCTAGCTTGTTCTTTTGCCAGAAGTTTGCTTAATTTTTATTCTGTTCTAATGCTTAATTCTTATTCTGTTCTAATGAACTTTTTTTTATTATAAATGCTCAAATTTGAGCGAATATTACTTTTATGAATTTTATGTTTCAGAATAATTGTATCTGTAATATTTTGTCAAATTTCTGCAAGTTTTGTAAAATTTTCTGGAAGTTTATTCTTGTTAAAAACAAAAAACTTGCAAATAAATAAAAAAAATAAACTAGTATGTTGTGGGCCACCACAAGACTTTCTTCTATATTTTCCTATATACATATTCAATCAGTAACAATATTAAAAAAAAAATTACGATTTTTTTTCTAAGTTCTTTTTTTTGTAAAAAGTAATACATATTCAACCAGTAACAATATTTAAAAAAAAAAAAAAAAATTCTAAGTTTTTTTTTTTTTTGGTTAAAAGTAAAAAAAATCGATAACTTTGTTTTAAATTATCACAGATTTATAGTTCAACCATTCGTTTTAAAGGTATTGACGAGATCTTTCGAAAGATACCCATCTTGAAAATTTACCCCCGCCCCTGCCCCGAGGGGGGAACTGGTGCCTCCACATGCACAAAATTTTTTTCGTAGTTAACTACTACTATTATCAATAATTCATATTAATTTTACAATCACAAGTTTAAAATAATGCTCATTATGTACATTTATACGAAATTTTGTCCTATACTGCCATGTTAAAAGTTTACATAAAATGTGATCACAGCGCCATCTGCTGGGCGATTGATCCCAAAATCTAATCAGCACCATTCCATGTCAGGGTCCAACTATATACCAAGTTTGGTTCAATTTCATTCATCGATTCGTGAGATACGGTGAAAAATACGAAATTTTGCGATCACAGCGCCACCTGCTGGACGATTGATCCCCAAATCTAATCAGCACCATGCCCCGTCAGGTTCCAACTATATACCAAGTTTGGTTGAATTTCATTCATTGGTTCGTGAGATACGGTGAAAAATACGAAAATTTGTCCTATACTGCCATGTTAAAAATTTACATAAAATGCGATCACAGCGCCACCTGCTGGGCTATTGATCCCCAAATCTAATCAGCACAATGCCCCGCCAGGGTCCAACTATATACCAAGTTTGGTTGAATTTCATTCATTGGTTCATGAGATACGGTGAAAACATGAAACCACAGACAGACAGACAGACATTTTTTAAAAACTATCAATTCGTGTTCAGGACATCCCAAAACATGTAGATCCATCAAAAAACGGAGGTCGAAAAATTTCGCGAATCCAATACTTTCTCAGTATTACGTATAGCAGAAAGTAAAAAATAATAATAATTTTTGAAAAAACAAAACATTACATCTGTCTTCATGCCATTCCCACAAAAAAAAAAAAAAAAAAAAAAAACATGCAAATATTGTATATAGTAAATGCCATGATGTATTAAAAGTTACAAGTCATTTATAGCTTTTTATGATACAGGGTGTTCCAAAGTGTCTGTACTTTTCTTCAATTTGTGGTTAGTCCCCTCATTGCACTCATGACTAAAATAATAATAGAAAATACAAGTTTGCAAATGTCCTTTGCATGTCTGAAGTTAAAGGCCATTTTGTCCAGTATTTTTTTAGAAAATAGAAAAAAATAAGTAAAAAGTAAATAAATAAATAAAATAATAATTTAATTTCCCTCATTACTTTTATAGCTGCTTTTTTTATTTTCAGTCTGTATAGTACCATTAAATTGACAGTATCCTCAAACCTTATTTAACTTTATTTTAATGTAGTTGAATTAATTTGATTTGATTTTTAATTTCTTGTATTTTTTTTAGACTTATATATTCATATAAAAGAATAATTCATAGAAACTTAGATATTCATATGAGAATTTTTTACCTCAGTTTTTAAACATTTTTAAAAATTTTGAGGTGTGAGGAATCAAAATCACAAAATTGATGCTGTGTACATCTGTAGGATATCTGTTCGTACACTAGTGTGTTTATATGATAATTTAAAAACAAATGATCGAAGAAAGCTCAAATCAACTTTTAAATATTACTTATAACACCAGAAAGAACCCTATTTTTTTCACCATTCTAATTTAAAAACTTAGTAAGTTGAAGTTTAAGATTTTCTTAACATGGAAGAATAGGGTATATTATCACATAAATGTGTATTACAATCACTATTTTCATCTCAAAAGTATTAAACTAGTTTTAAAACATCATTTATAATACTGAAATGAAAATCATTGACTATGGACATTCTGTTTTGAAAACTTCATTTGAAATTTACGTTTTTCTTAATGTGGCAGAATAGTACAGTATTTCACACTAAACTTGCATTTTGAAGATTATTGGATAGAAAATATTATGGAGCTGCATGAAAACTGAATTATGAAACTGACCCTAATAAAATTAAGCTACAAATTAGGGTAAAGTAAATGTATAAAAAAGGATGAAGTGTAGTCTATTGGGTGTGGCATTTTTTCTGTGACCATGCTAAATGATTGGAAGCTTATTTTTTTATAAATTTTGAGATATAGTAGAAATTTATGACAACAAATATGTAAGGGGAGCTGAGCAGAGTCTACCTATGCCAATTAGTTATAATTGTAAATAATCATTACTAATGATTTTTTTTCTTTAGTGAATTGTTGCATGCAGAAGATACTGTGAGTCCTCTAAGTGGCATCAGTGGCAAATACTTGATAAATGCTCGAGATTATGTGGTAATATGTTTTTACATATTAATTAATGCATGATAATCTTTGCCCTATTGATAAATGATTAAATCAAATAAAGAACATCTTTCTGGTCTGATAAGAATATCTATTTGAAAATGATCTCTGTAAATCTACATGGATAAAATAAAGAAATGAAAGCTAAAATTTCAGGCATTTAATTTTTTAAAAAGTGTTTAATAAATAAATCTTACAAAAAATGAGAATTTTCTGATGGTTTTTATTTATTTGTTTTTGATTATGCTGCCAAAAATAGAAGAATTTTCTGGCCAGATAATATCTGCTTCATAATAACTTGTTTATTCTACATTTAATAATTCCGATTTACAGTCAAAACTAATTAAGTGCACATCACTTTTGGCAACAATATTTAAATTAAGTAGGTTTAGCATTTAAAAACAATCTGTAAATACTACTGAAAAATGTTTTTATTAAATTAGCAAATTTTGATGATAAATGATTGTCTGAATCACCTTTTTACATTTATTATGGTTAATTTGATAAATTATATACAAAACTGTATGAATTATAATGTATTATAACAGTGTGGTCCAATCTATAATTACCTGAGGAGCAATCAAACTTTAGTACAAGAAAGTGAGGGCCAGAAACATTAAAGAAAGAAAAGGACATACATATAATTCACAAGTTTAATGTATTACATTATTTTACAGTCGGGAAATTGTTGTGATGATTGGCATTGCTTTTCTGATGCAAGTTTATTAATGTGAACTATAAGCTCAGCAAGGCAAAGTCTCAAGCTCAATTCCAGTGAAGCACTTTCAGCTTTCAGTGTGATTTCTTGTTTTTGATTTAATCTGTTTGAGAGCAGAAAAAATACTTTTACAGACATACGTTGTACCAAACAGTGATAACATTTGCAGAGAGAAATTAAACAGTTAGGGGAAACATTCTTTAGAAATCAGTTTCCAGAAATTTTCAGGGACATCACACTTTTTAGATTAGTAGAATGGGTCTGCCTGAAGATCACAAACTTCTATTTGAACCTCAAGACAATTCATTCATTTTAATTTCCATGAAGTTGTTGAAGTGCAAGTTTTGGTTTTAAGGAGTCAAAATCCTAGAACTCTTACTTGATGTCAAATATTATTTCATGAAATCTACTAAAATTTGTCATTTTCTTCTTCTTTCAACTGCTGACAAGATGGGAAGTGTGTTGTTATTTGCTTTCAGTACAATTTGTTTTGCATCAGTTTTTTGCAGAAGCTCTTCATCTGTCCATAAAGCTGGGAGATATTTTGTTTCTTGCCTTGTAGTTTCTCATTTAAAGCATTTAGATGGGGTATTAAATCTGTCAGCCAAATGTTTTCATTTCTGAGAAAAGCAAGAATCTCCTTCCAAGCTATTTCAAGCACTTAGCCAGAGCACTTCACACTGCAAAAAATTTCACCATACTCAGCTTCCAAACTATCTTGGAATGCAATAAATGCTCTGTATCTATGGGCTTTATTGCCTCCCTTTATTAAACCTATAGTATTTACAACAATTTTCATTGCTACCGTGAGCCTTATAATTTTTTTTTCCACAGTGAGCCTCCTTGTGGATAATGCAGTGGAACAACAAACAATGTGTGCCTTTTTCTTTATACAGTCCTACTACCCAGTTTTATGACTAACCATTGCTTTAACTCCACCTGTTGCAGTGCCAGAGCACTTCCCAAAACCTCCATATTTAGAAATGGCACTATCCAGTGTGTTAAATATGTCAATAGCTTTGCTACTGTTTTCTAATGATTTTAATTCCAACAATTCTTCATGAATTTCAAATTCTTCGTTTATTTTTCTGACAAAGATAAGAAGCTGGCTGATGTCAGCTATATCTGCCCTCTTATTTTGATCTAGAGAGTAAGCTGCACATTTTTCTAAAATGACCTTAACACTACCTGAAACTTCACTACTCATGTCATTAATTCTTACTGTCTGATAAGACAAGTGTACTGTTTCAAAATTTTTAGCTATCTTATTTCAAAATGAAGATGCAATTTTAGCAGCACTTCTTTTAATGAGCTCACCATCCCTAAAAAGACATTTTATTTTTATCTAGTTCTAAACATACCTCATAAGATGCCTTCAAAACAGCAGTGCTTGATGATTGTTGATATTTTAGTTAGTTTCAGTTGCAAACCATTAAACACATAACTCCTGGCTCTTCCCTGCTGTTGGTCAAATTTTGATTTATGCAAAGAGTGGTAAAGTGTCTACTCATATTATACTCTTTCAAAACACTTAAGACTTGAGAACAGATAACACACTGTGGTTTTCCATTGTGTTCAACGAAAAAGTAACTTACCTGCCACTTAGACTGAAATTGCCATTTCTTATCTTCAACGCTGTTTCTTTAGTTCTTCAATTTTAGGCAGTACAGAATGAAAATGAAATTTGTCTGCATGCTACATATATAATCAATTTGATGTTTCGATAAATGTTTTGATTATAATCTGCCCTGTTATAACCGGCACACTACAGATTATAATGGTTGAAGAGTAAAGCTTATTATTGAGTTAGTTGTTATAGGAGAAATGAAGATGCTGCCATTTCTGAAAATGAAAGAAACTTAAAGCAGTAAGAAGGATATATGCTTTTCAAATGTTTCATAAATATTTTTAAATGAATAAGAGGGCCATATAAAATTAAAATGAATCCGAGGGCTGTGGGTTGGACCACACTGTATTATAATATATACAATATTAAAATTTTAAATGTTACTATTTCATTACTTTTCTGTCAAACATTAAGCTTAAAAAAAAAAAAAAAAAAATCTATTTTATATAAATTGAAAGAATCTGGATGAAGTAATTGATCAGTTAAAATATTTTTCAATCTAATTTTGAAAAATGGCTTTGAATTTATTTATTATTAATAATATTTCCTTATTATTAATGTACTTCATTATGAGTAATTTTTTCATTATTAATTAACTTTGTAATTAATATGTTTGTCTTTTCATTTTCATTGTTACATTAAAGTTGTTTTATTTTGTAAATTTGTTACAATACATGTTTTATATTTGAAAAAGTGTTACAACAACAACAACAAATTAATATGTTTAAAATTTATTTTGTTATTTGATATATTTTTTCCAACAGCTTATAATTTTATGTGTGTTAATTCATTTTTTGATGTTGCTTTTCTTTTGTCATTTAGATATGGCTGTTTACAAAGTCTAGAATTATTACTCGCCGGGATGTTTTATCAGCAATATATGTAATTATTTATTTTACGTTTATTGTATTTCATAAACTTATATAATTAACATTTTAAATTTTAAAATGTAGTCTTTCGGGGGATCTCTCTCTCTCTCAACTCCCCTCCCTTTCTTTTTGTAATTTTTAAATACTTGCAGTTTAGTATTAGGTTAGTTTTAATTTTATTAATTAACCTTTTTTTTTTTATTTTTAATAGAAATTATAAAACTTTTGCGAACATTTAATCAAAAGAAAAAAAAAAAAAAAAGACTGATATTAAAAGTAAATTATTATTATTATTTTTTTTTTTATTAGAATCTAGAAATAAATCTTATATTCAGAAACTGGCCAGTAACAAGTTTAATATTAAAAAGTTTATTGAAACTTGAAGAATATGAAAAACTTCTTAAGAATGATTAATGTTTAAAATTGAGTAGTACTTATAACACATCGGTCAAAAAAATCCCAGAACTAACTGACAGATGGCATCACAAATGAAATATTTCTATGTGGATAAGATAGTACTAACCTTCAAAAAATACGCATCAAAGTTTCATGAAATTTCGACTGTTCTTTACTGAGATACTAAAATTTTGATGATTCTACTTGGAGTAATTTCCAAATGATAAACAAGACTGAATCTCGTGTGATTAAACATTGTTTTTTGAGGGACAAAAATACTGTTTGAAACTCAGCAATGGCTTAAAAAGTTTTACAAGTAATCTGTTCCATCGAAGACTACTATTCATCGATGATTTGCTGAGTTTAAACTTGATCGCATGCACACCGATGATGCTGAATGCTGAGGACGTCCAAAAAGTACTACTGATCCAGAAAGTATCAAAAAGGTTCTGAAAGTTGTGTTTGACAACTGTAGAGTGAAGTTACAGGAGATAGCTGTCACCCTAAAGATATCTAAAGGCAGTGTTTTCAGTATCTTGCACGAACATTTGGATATGAGAAAACTTATCAAAATGAACAAAAACAATGACACATTGATGACTTGGAGCATTGTTTGCAGCTGTTTAGGCAGAATAAGCAGGACTTTTTGCACTAGTATGTGACAATGGATGAAACATGGATCCACTACTACACTCCAGAGTTAAATCAGCTGTCAGCTGAGTGGGCCACTCTAGATGAAAGCCGTTTGAAGCAGCCAAAGACGCAACAGTTGGCTGGAAAAATTCTTGCGAGTGTTTTTTTGAGAGACACAGGGCACAATATTCATAGATTACTTGGAAACAGGAAAAACCATCAATAATTAATACTACATCAGTACTGGATCAGTTGAAAATTGAAATCAAGAAAAATAGACTCATATGGTGAAAAAAAAGTGCTCTTTCACCAAGACAAAGTGTCATATCACATATTGATGATTTTGATGGCAAAACTGCATGATTTTGGCTTCCAGCTACTTCCCCAACCACCATACTCTCCAGACTGACTATTACCTATTTGTAAACCTCAAAAGAATGCTCCAGGGAAAGAGATTTTGCTCCAATGAAGTTATACCGAAACAAGTGTTTTTTAAGGGTCTTCACAAATCATTTTACAAAACAGGCATCGAAATGTTCAAAAACTGTTGGAACAAATGAAGGAGACTATGTCGATAAATAAAGTCGAATTTTATAATAAAAGTTTTTTAATTGTTAGTCCTGGGACTTTTTGACCGATGCGTTATATTTTCCTAAATGTAGATTTTTACTGTTATTGCTGATAATTAAGCTTACCCCCTTCCTGAATAAAATAAAATAAGTAAATAAATCTTTTAATATTCTATTATGAGAATGTACTTTTTTATCTGCTAACTGTCAATTTTATTTGATTTTAACATTTTTCTTTAAATAAATTATTTAATACTGTAAAATTAATAGAAAATGTTTTTTTTTTTTTCCCCCTTTAAGATACCTGATCTAGAATTAATGAATATGCTGAGTCAGTTAGCAATTAAGTCAGATAGAGGCTGGGAATTTAAGTACCCATATGATTCTGAATTTATTGAAAAGTAAGTTAAAATTTAGTTACAATAAATAACAAAATAATTGTGGATAATTTTATTATCTATACTTTGTATGAACTGTGTTCTATATATTTTGTATATTTTTTTCATTTTTTAAATTTTTCTTCTTAAAATAAATACTATAGGAAGGAGATTGTTAAAATTCAAAGTATGAATAATTGTATGTATATATATATATTTTTTTCAATTTTTCTATTAGGAGGAAAAACACACACAAAAAAAAAACCTTTAAGTATGTAAAAGAAAAGCTTTTTAAAGAAATATATTAAGAATTTATAACTGAAGTTTCAGGCCATTTAATTCTGATATAATGATTTGCTTGTCACTTTCAAGTTATATTGTTGCTGTTTCTGTGATAATTTTTTATGCTATGAAATAGTCTTTAGATCATGAAATTATAAATATATGGTGAGAAGCATATATTGTTTTCAGTAAGTCCTCAATCACATAAAGAAGACTTTTAGCCTGAAAAGATAGATATAAATTTAATAATTGTCAAATGTGAATATGTATCTTTGTATTTACTCTTCTATTTGTGAATTAATCACTATAAGTTAAAGTGTTAGTACAAGAAGAAGCTTAAATAGTCACAAGAAACAGATTTCATAATTTTTTTTATAATTTTGATCCAGCATGATATTACTTATCAAAACAAAGCTAAACTAAATTAACTGGTGGAAAACAAAGAGAATGTTACAACAATAGATGTATGAGTAATTTCTTTTGAATAAAAACTAAGATTATCAAGTTAATTATGAAAACTATATTTTCTTTTTACAAATAAATATTTTTATGGCCTGCAAAGAATGGAAAAATAATCTATGACATTTCTCTTACCAAAAACTTAAAGCTTCTATTGAAGAGGCTTAGTACAAAATCAAACTAGAGATTCTATTAATTTTTTTTTTTTTTTTTTCAATTGAATCTTTCATATTTAAAACCAGCTCATTTTCAATTTTATTTATTTATTAATTATATATTTATGATAATATAACTTATGACATGCATGGCATTTATTTATTAATTTTTCTTATTTTATTCAGTATTGTATTTTTGAAGTGAATACTGCCATATGACTAGAGATATGAACCTTAGCACAGCTACATTGCAATTATTTGAATAGTGTAGTATGCTTGAGTAAAAAATGTGTAATGGTTAATCGTAATTCATGTAAAATTTATTGCTACTAAGTATGCTGAGTATAGCAAATATAATATTATGTTTGATGTCATCCAAGCATATAAAAATTACATGCTTGGATAATATTAAATACAGTATTATGTTTGTTATACTCAGCAGTTAAATGCATCTTTGCACTACATGTTTCTATGACTACATGCACTCCAGTTTCTTCCTTAACTTTATCTTCCTTAACTTCCTTAACTTTAAGCTAAACTAAAAAGGAGCATACAAATAGATAATTTGGTGTAGGATTTCATAATTTCTATGTAAAATTTTATTTTATTAACATTGATTACACTTTGCTCTACTCATCCTGTCCATTGGGTAGTTTTTTTTTTTTTTTTTTTTTGTGGGGAGGGGGGGGGGGAGGGTAGTCAGATCAAAATAAGTCTTGTTGTACATCAAAAGTGCCATGTGTTAGGTCCAGCTTTTCTAGATGTCCAGTCCTTGGTGTTCTTTTTTAGTTCTCCATCATACTATGAGTATGGGGAATTGGAATTTAGGTATTTGTGAAATTTTTTTTTACCTTTTCTTAATCTGAAAATCACAAAATTGATATGCGTTCCTCTGTTCATTACTCAGTTTGTTATTCTGTATAGACATTATTTCATAAATTAATTAATCATAAAGAGGTCAAACCAGTTAATATCAATTATGTTACTGGCAAAAACTCTATAAATGTATAATATTCTAATTGCAAAACTTCATACATTAATCAAACTTTGAAATTTTCTTAACATGAACATGGGAGGATAGAACAAAATTTCATATAATCGTACTAAAAAGTATCGTATTAAAAAGATTATTTTTATGGAAATAGTATGGAATTTATAAAGTAAAATAAGAAATTTACTTTAATCACTGTTAAACTTTTCCATTGGATTGTAATTAGATTGTTTAAAAATTGCTTGAATTTTGTTAAATATATTTGTTCTTACTTAGCTGGAAATTCTTAAAACACTGGAATTAATTTGTGTTTATCTCATTATGATTGCTATATGCAGAATACTCTAGTGGAACATTGCTTTATTTATATTCTATTAAGATTTTGTATTCAGAAAGAAATTTGTTGTTTAAAATAATAATAATAATAATAAATTAACCTTCAAATCTTTTGATTCAAACAACATCATAGTTTAAATTAAATGTAGTATTTAATTATATAAAACCTGTTGTAGATATATTGAACATATTGCCAAGATGTAAAATTTCATCCCTGTCATTTGCACAACAGCATGCATTATGCAGTTGTCATAATGCATACTGTGATAGATTCTTTATCATAAATCTAATCGCAGTTTTTCTTTTTCTTTAATTGTAATAAATCAAGAAAAAAATTCTGAGAGTGTTTTCAGTTT
Source organism: Salticus scenicus (assembly GCA_963930645.1). Classification (NCBI taxonomy): domain Eukaryota; kingdom Metazoa; phylum Arthropoda; class Arachnida; order Araneae; family Salticidae; genus Salticus; species Salticus scenicus. Next base: position 270,631,413 of record OZ005648.1, read on the forward strand.
TTATAATAATTTTTCTTAGGGATATTAAAATTTGAAACTAAAAAGGAGCATACAAATAGATAATTTGGTGTAGGATTTCATAATTTCTATGTAAAATTTTATTTTATTAATGCTTTGTAATTTTGTTTTCTTTCTAGCCATATATCAATTGAGAAAAGTCAAAGCATCAAATGGGATTTACGATACAAAAAATTAGTTAAAGAACTCAATTTAGGTAGGATCTATTAATAATTTATTATGGAATTTTACTTATGTACTTATTATTCCTTATTTAAAAAATATTTTGCTTAAATGAATAAATTTATTTTATTTTATTTATTTTTTAAAGACAGGAAATAATAAATTTTCCTGACACATTATTTAATGAAAAATTTTCTCAAAAAAAAAACCTTTTTGTTTCTTTTTCCTTGTTATTGATTAGAAAAGGAGAAAATCTGAAGTAAACATCTGTATTGTACATCTGTAAGGCTTTTTTTTTGTGTGTGTGTGTGTGGTAATGAATTATTCTATAGCTAGCAAGGCTGTCTCTTTTAAAATAAATTAATTCATTAAATAGCTCAGTTTGTATAAAGTTTAAGAAAATAAAATACATCAAGTAAATTACATCTTAAATTTCAACTGAAAATCTAACTGAAAGAATTTTGCATAAATTTGCAAAAAATTGGGGGGGGGGGGGATATAGCAACTATTGCTAAAGAATGCGGACAAAGACGATTGAAATGAAAGAACATGTAATTTGAATAATATATAAAAAAATAAGAGAGAGAAAGTAAATTATGCTTTAATTTCCAAGTAAAGGTCTTACTGAAAGAAATCTATACTATAACATAAACAATAAAAAAAAAAATAATAATAATAATAGTAACCATTGTTAATGAAGAAACTGAACACTGCTTCAATTTTTAAAATAACAAATTTTTTAAAATGATTTATATATATATATTAAATGAAAAGATAACCAGGGTTGGCCAATTTTTGCCAAAGTGGAAAAAACCATCCCGGCAAAAATAATTTTTGCCGCAATTTTTTTTTGCCAATATTTTAAAAGAGAATTTTAAAAATTTAAATTACATGATTTCAACATTTAAATCATAATTTTGACAAATTAAAATAAGAGATTTAATTACACTCCTGATCAACTGATTCTTTTGTAAATCATTAAAACAGTGCGTTCTAAAATTTCTTTAAATGAAATTTTAACATCAACAATAATTGTAATTTTTGTCACTTTAAAAAATGTTCAGATTACCTTAAAAAAATATTTTTCAATATTAGCAAAAATGTTTGTATAAATTTTAACAAATTTATTTAGTATAAAAACATTTAAATATGTTAAAAGTACATTTAATTAGCCATTATATTTTATGTGACTTAGTCATATCATTTAGTTGCACATTTATTATACCCAAAATGCAGAGGAGAATTGGAATGCTCCAACAACATTGAATTCTTGAACAAAAGCAGAAAGCTCGAAAGTGGTTTCAAAAAATAATCATGACTATCTCTTGCTATTATAAAATTTGACATGAAGGAATCTTCTTTTCCCCAGATATATTTTACTGCTGATAATGATGTTGAATCAGTTGTTACAGCTCACAGATGGAGGGAAAATATTTCATTTGTTTGTAACATATCAAAGAATTTTTGTTAACTAATTACTTATTTGCAAAATTGTTGAACAAGTTTCTGTGCAATTTTCAATTTTTTTTTCTTTTATTTATTCTATTAAAAAAGGAAAAAAAAAGAAAAAAAGAAACTCGTAAAACTTCCATGAAATTTCATTTGAGTGGGTAAAGATTCAGCAAGTCAAATATGGAATCAATTATTGAATCACTGTTCTAGAATTTCTGAGTCACTGATCATGCATTTTTAGGAATTGATGCATTTTTGGAATATCAATTTGTTGTAAAACATGTAGTTCCTTAAACCACTCAATGAACTCTTCCTTTAATTCACATGTTATTTCATTATCCCAAGGTATTCCCATTTTCCATTTTTTCTGTATCAACAATTTAGGAAAAATCAAAACTGGAGATGTAAAACCAATTGATCTGCTCAATATTATGCCGGACTTCTGTCATTAGTGAACTTTTCTAGCTCTTTTTCTGTATGAATACTGGTAACATTGTCAACATAAATACTTTTCTGTAACTGATTGTTGCTTCAACATATAATATAATTCTTAATATACTTAAATAAAATAAAACTAACTACTAATTCAGGAGGCAGGAACTCGAATAAAGAGGGCTCTATCTTACTTTAACGAATCCTTTATATACATATTCTATATACACATATTCTATGTACATATATACATTATCACGTAGTGTCAATAAAATATAATTAATTAGAGGCATCTTCTTTTCGTAATATTTTCCCGATACCAGCGTAATTCAGCTCATCCCGCCGAAGTCAGAGTCAACACTAAACTTATTCTTTTCTTTCGTAACTAGCGCATGCGCGTCTCGCACATTAGCAGCTGTTCTTTTGGAAAGAGGAAGTATTCTCCACATTTTCTCCCACCTTTTGAGTGGATATCTGAAAATATACTCAAAACATACTTAAATACATGATACTAAAACTTAGATGAAAAACAAAATAGTTACATAAATAAAATAAATAAAATAAAAAAAAATTAAAAATTAAAGTCACTTGGTAAATATTTAGAGTCTTAGCGGAATTTTTACAGTTCTTCCACTGCTCGTTGTTACAGGAACATTGTCATCACTTTCATTATAACTTTTGGTAGAATGGTCCAGTTCAAGTCTATATAAGCTTTGTATAGGACGTAAAAATTCGGCTTTTTCAGTTTTCACCACAGCAAGTCGTGTTATGCCATCACGTCCAGGGATCAATTTCAACACTCTGGCCATATTCCAGAAGGCACGTTTTTTGTTGTCATCCTCTAATAACACCACTTTGCCCACTTCTAGTGGCTTATCCTTGTAGTTTCTTATGGACTGTTGACATAGATATCCTAAATATTCCGTGCGAAATCGTAGTCTGAGGTTCTCTCTCATTTTCTGTAGATACTTAGCTCGTTTACTGAGCTTCTTTTTGTCCAAAATGTCAATGTCAGACACACCAGAATGGGGAATTTCGTGCAGAAACATCTCGGGAGTTAAAGGGGATAAATCGTTCACATCTTCGGATACGTAAGTAAGTGGTCTGCTATTAATTATTTTTTCACAATCGCACAAAATGTTTTGCAGTTCTTCATAACCAAGTGTAGCACGCCCCAAAATTTTTCTTAAGATTTGTTTAACCATTTGAATGAGGCGCTCCCACCAGCCTCCACGGGGCGGTCGGAGGATTAAATTTCCACTGAATTTTTTGTTCAGCAACTTTAGAGGTAATACTCTCCCAGTCTAGTTCATGTAAAAGCTTCTCTGCTCCCCTAAAGTTCGTACCGTTATCTGAATATATAATTGATGGTCTTCCACGTCGTGAAATGAAACGCCTTAATGATTGCAAAAAAACCTCGGTTGTTAAAGATGTGATCAACTCTAAATGAATTGCTCTATAGACGGCACAGGTAAACAGTACAATATAAGATTTTTGACCTCCTTTCAAATAAAGTGGTCCAGCTAGATCGATGCCTACGATTTCAAAAATAGCTGCATCGTTTACTCGTTCCTTTGGCAAAGGACCTGGTAGAACATCAGAATGTTTGACTTTAAATCTTTGGCATTTAACACACTTTCGTATACAGTTTCGTATAGTCTTACGAGCTCTAATAATCCAGTATTTTTCTCTCAAGTATGACATCATCAAATTAACACCAGCGTGTAATAATTCGTTGTGAGTATGCATTATTAACAGTCGAACCACTGGATGATCGGACGGTAAAATCACAGGAAATTTAAAACTATTAGTGTCATTTCTACAAGAAATATTTGTTTTTGCTCTAATTAAACCATCACTGTCAATCATCGGTCTAAGGTTTTGAAGTTTGTCGTAATTTGTGTTATTAAATGAATCCTTTTGTACCAATTTCAGAAGAGCGATTTCAGCTCTTTCAAGTTCGGAAGTTGACAAAGTTTTTGAGGATTCACTGGGAAATTTTCTTAGCTTAAAATAAAATCTGTAGATAAACGCTATCATCCGAATAATTTTTCTTATAGATGAAAAATACTTGTAATACCAGTCGCTGTTATGGTCGGTTTGGCTTAAGGCAATAATTACAGTTTTTCGTATTTCTGAGCCAACCAAATCCTCATCCGGAGATTCCTCTGAATTTGGCCAACTCTCCTCGTTATTGCGTAACCACTCGGGTCCCTCCCACCATCGTAGTTGTGACAATTTTTCGGCTGAACATCCTCTAGAAGCTATATCGGCAGGGTTAAGAGCACCTGGAACGTGGCGCCACATGGTGGGAGATGTCAAGGAAACTATTTCACGTACACGATTTTGGACAAAAGTCCCCCAATTTTGATTTCTTTGGATCCAACATAACGAAGTAGTAGAATCCGTCCAACAATGAATATCAACACTGGGAAATTGCATATCTTCTACCACAGACGAAAGCAACCGAGCGCCGATCAAGCAAGCAAGGAGCTCTAACCGCGGTATAGTTAGAACCTTTAGAGGCGCTACCCTACTTCTAGCATGTATTAAATTGGCGGTCACGTGATCACCTCGACAGACTCTTAAAAACACACATGCCGCGTAAGACTTTTGACTCGCGTCACAAAATACATGCAAACTTAATGAAACGTCTGGGGAAATATTAAGCCATCTTGGTATCCTTATTTTTGATATTAAATTTAGTTGTTGGATCCATGCTGTAAATTTTCGTATTAAATGATCCGGAAGAATTTCATCCCACTTAAGTTTTAAATTCCATGTTTCCTGCAAAATTAATTTCGGAATTAACGTCACAGGTGCCGTAAATCCAATTGGATCAAATACTTGATGAGCAATGGCTAAAATTAACCTTTTCGTAATTAGTTTATCGGGCTCATCAATTGACGGCACTTTGCAGGATAAAGTATCACTGTCTGTATACCACGTAAGACCCAAGACGGAGATGTTTTCTTCAGTGATTGATTCATTGTCTGGAGTGACACTATGCAAATTAGATTTCCACCCTCGTAAATTAAAATTGCCTGTAGACATTATTACTTGTGACTCCAAGATAAACTTTTTCATTTCTAACTCAGAATTCAAACTAGTTACGCAATTATCGACATAAAATGATGTCTTAAGAATTTCTGCAGTATTGCTTAAATTTTCGGGTACTTTACTTAAATGATACTGTAAGGTAGCAGCTAATAAATAGGGACTACATGTTAAACCAAAAACAACCCTTTGATGCCGATACTCCTCAATTTGTTCCGAATTATCTCTACCAAACCACAAAAAACGTAAAAAGTCGCGATCCTTTTCTCTTATTGAAATCTGTAAGAAAGCTTTTTCTATATCTGACGTAACACCCACGTAGCTTTTACGAAATCGATTTAGTATTGTTGAAATAATTTCTATTAAATTAGGTCCCGTAGATAAACAATCATTCAATGAAGGAAAACCCTGAGAATGTGAACTCGCATTAAACACTGGCCGTAAACTCGTAGTACTACCCTCTTTTATTATGGGTCTATGCGGTAAATAATGTACCTGTTCTGATTTAGTCTCTGTCACTTTTTCTATTATGCCAAGTGATAACCAATTATCAAAAACCCCATAGTAATCCTCTAATTTGCTGGAATTAACTAATTTTCTTTTCGTACTAAACAGACTTTTTTCAGCAAGTTTTTTATTGTCAGGTAAGGCAGAATTATCCGTTACCCATGGTAAAGCTACCTCGTATCTGCCGTCGGAATTTACCCGAAGAGTCTCCTTAAAATACTTGTTAGTCTCTTCTTCTAACTCCTGCTTAGTTTTACGGTGTGCAGGATCTGTAATTCCCAATACGTCTAATTTCCACAGATCGCTTACACACTGGTTCTTAACCAAAAGAGAAGAGATAACGAGAGAATGATTACTAGGTGTATTGCTCTTTGTGCCAAAAAATTTTCCTAGAACAGTCCATCCCAATTTAGTCTGTATAGCGGTTAAATTTGATTTAAGGGGTACTATTTTTCCCGTTAACAATTTACCCATAATATCAGCCCCTATTAACAATTTTATTTCCTTATCCACTTTGTATTTATTTTCTAAGTCCGTAAGCTGTATACGATGCTTCTTAAGTTCGTTTAACCACGGACCAGATGGGATTTGGCCAAGCTCAGAACAAATACGTTTTTCCGCCAATGCGTCAAATTTACATTTATAACTTCTGTCCATACTACTAACTTCAATTACATAATTTTTATAAAGATTTTCATTCGTTTCGATACCTCCAAAAAGTGATTGACGCAAGTTTATTTCATTGCTAGAGACATACTTCATTTCTTCAATTGTATCGCTACATATATAGCTTTTCATGCTTCCAGAGTCCAAGACTGCCCTTACAAGCATTTCTTTATTATTATTGTGCAGTCTAACAATTATCGTTTGCAGAAATACATCAGAGAGCTGTACATGATTATTTAATGTACTTATTTTTATTTCTTCATTAATCTTATTTGAAATATCTGATTTGTTTGAGGGTAAATCCGGGCATATTATAGCGTAGTGTCGTCTTTTACAAATAAGACATCTATGCCCTGATCTACATTGGTTTGCTCTGTGATTTTTCTTCAGACAAACAAAACAAACCCTTTTTTCTTTCAGTATATTCTTTTTATCTTCCAAATTTAACTTAGAGACCTCATTACAACTCTCCGATGCATGTGATTTATTGCAAAAAACACACACTATATCAACCTTTCTAAATTTTGAATTAATTTCCTTATTATTTTCATTAGTGTTCATCAATTTACACGCTGTAGGGAGTGTCTTAGACTCGGGAATTTTTTTCTGTTTTTCTTTTACGACATTTGGATTTTGTGTAGACAGTTCTTGTATTTGTATCGCCGTTTCACGACACTCAATTTCAGCTTTTAAAAAGTCCAATAATTCATCAATGTCAAAATTTTCAAGGTTCTGTCTTTTTCTTTGATAATTTAAATTTAAATCAGTGGGAATCAATTTAAGTAAAATTGGAGTCAGCAGAGTGCCGTATGTTCCTGATGTTACGTTCAGACATTTTAAATTTCTTATTTGAATCGTAATGTTATCGTAGAGCTTGCGCAGCGCATCTGTGTTATTTGAATTTTTCACTGGATCTAAATTCAATAACTTTCCAATGTGTGCATTAATTATTAGGTCATTACGACCAAATCTTGTTTTTAACGCTTTAACTGCAGATTGATAGTTCTCACTGGATAACGAAAAGCCTCTAATGGCATCAGCCGCAGATCCTATTAACAGAGAATGCAAGTAATTAAACTTATCTATGTCTGTTAAATCAGTATTATTATGAATTGCATTCTCGTATTGGCTCCAAAATGAGAGCCAGTTAGCGGGATTCCCGCCAAATTCTTCAATCACTAGACGAGGGAGTTTTATTCTAGAATGTGAACAAGAAATTAAAGATGATTGTTCACTTATGATATCATCCTTTTTAGTGTTTGTGTTTTCGAGGTTTTCCTTACTTTTTAAAACTGAAGTAATTTTAGATTTAATAGAAATAATTTTTTCTGCATAAGTTTCTGCTGTTTCAAATTTGGATTCTAAATCGTCTTCCTTTTTCATAAGATTTTGAATCTCTTCATCGAGATTCCTTAAATTTTCGTATTTTACTTCTAATTGATCTAAATGTTCTTTCAGAACAGATGTTTCGATTTCATTTGCTTCTATGTACTGCTCGCAATTTGTAATGAATTTCGTAGTGGAACTTCTAATTACTGTTCTTTTTCTCTTTTGTTTTTCTAACTCTGCCATATTTAATAAATTCTTATTAAGAATTTCTAATAGAACACAAAATTTTACATTGTTTTATTACACTTATTCTTATTGTTCTTCAATTCAAATGAACTCTTTTTTTTTTTTTTTTACTTTAACGTAATATTCACAATAATAATAATTATATTATCTTTTAATATAATTCACTCAATAAATCACGTAAATATATTAAATTTTCTCATTAAGAACATGACTTGGCACCCTACATTTGGGTGCTACGTATTATTGTTATAATACTCATTCTTATTTATTCTCAAATTATTCAAAATATACTTTATTCGTAAATCTATGAAATATATATATATATTTTATTCAGTGTCTTAATAAAGGGGAGAGAGAGCTTACCTGATAATCGTATTCAGCTCCGTGGCAAAACAAAACTTGATTCGAAAACTTAGCTTAAATACTTCTTTCTGTTCTTAACTGTTGATGGAAACGTAATTATTTTTTTTTTCTTTCTTTCTTTAATCTTATAAACAACTTAAGAGCCCTTTTAAAATCGTATCTTTTACGAATCCTGGCTGGCTGGCTCGCCAAAAATGTTGCTTCAACATATAATATAATTCTTAATATACTTAAATAAAATAAAACTAACTACTAATTCAGGAGCCAGGAACTCGAATAAAGAGGGCTCTATCTTACTTTAACGAATCCTTTATATACATATTCTATATACACATATTCTATGTACATATATACATTATCACGTAGTGTCAATAAAATATAATTAATTAGAGGCATCTTCTTTTCGTAATATTTTCCCGATACCAGCGTAATTCAGCTCATCCCGCCGAAGTCAGAGTCAACACTAAACTTATTCTTTTCTTTCGTAACTAGCGCATGCGCGTCTCGCACATTAGCAGCTGTTCTTTTGGAAAGAGGAAGTATTCTCCACACTGATAGTTAAAATCAATATCATATTCATCATCATTTTTAATATATTTAATTATGAAGCCAAGTAGGAAGAAGAAGCTTTTAACTATAAAAACAACTCTAGTGTGATGAAACATTCTAAGTTTTCTCTTTTCTAGATCAGCCCACCAAAAGAAACATAAAAAATCTCGATCTTCTTTTTGAAAACTTATTTGTAAGAATGCTTTTCTGATGTTAACTATGACAACAAATTTCTTTTCTGATATTTTCTTGAAACAAGATGAAAACACTCAAGAAAACGTCAGTTCGCCCTGAAAAAGTCCAGGATACTGTTTTAAAATACATTGACATTGATAGTGAATTAAATTGTAATTATATTAAATATAAGTTAGAATTAGTTTGCAAGTTTTTTTTTTTTTTTTTTTTTTTTTTTTTAAATATATTTTTTGCATGTTGTTTCTATTGAAAGAATACTATTTCAGTTTGTAAAGTACAAAAATACAGTTTATCATTTAAAAATTATTAGAAAAGTAAGATTACAAATTATGTTATTAAATATTTATGCAAGAATTCTTAACACAGTCAATAAGTTTTTATTTATTTTAGGTCAGCCTCAAAAATTGCCTTGTCCTGTTCTTCCTCGAAAACAAAAACGTTTGTCTCGTAGTTCTTTGAGTGAAGATGGAGAAGAGAGTGGAACTGAGACTAGCTCATCTAGTCTTAAAGATGCAAAAACAAAACGTGTGTATTCTCCTAAAAAAAGAATCAATGTTAGCCCCGTAAAACATTCTTCAAAGTCACCTAAACCTTTTCACATTGCTACCCTTGATGTATCACCAACTTTCTTGGAAGTTTCACTTTCAGATGAAGTAAAATCTCAGTTAAAAGAGATTGTAGAAGAGTCAATTCAGTCACAGTATGTAATGACCTTAAGTAGCCTTAAAGAACTTATTTCTGAGAGCCATCTGAGTTCACTTTGTAATCGAACTGATTTTGAACAGATCATTGAAGAAGCTCTTTTCAGTTGTGGTGCCCAGAAGCTGAAAAATAAGGTAATTTGAATAATTATGAAATTTTCTAGTGCATCTATTATTAGTTTGTTTATTTGAAAGTATAGTTGTCTTCGAAATTAGCTTTTTTATATTATAGGTGCTTGAAAATCTATGTAGAATTCCTGCTGTGGAGTTTGCAAAAGACAGACTCCAATTCTGGCTCCTAAAATTTTAATGAGTCTAACTCTGACTTCAACTCTTTCATATGCATATACACTTGTTGCAACTAATTTCTTTAAAATACATGAAAGAAAAAAAGCCATAAAGAAAGGGTTTAGGAATAAGCATTTGAATAATAGATAATTTAAATACAAAGTTGAGAAAGTGCAACAAACTGATAAAATCAATGTTCTCAAAATGAATTTGTGTAATTCATAAATTAAAGAATATTCTTCTAGAGTTTTGAATAAGGAAAGCAGTGAACATACATTCTGCACTGGGTATATAATATTGCTGTTTTTGGGATAGCAAAGTTGATTCTTATATATTTATACAATAAATTCACGTTAGACGAACAAATATTGCGAGTTATTTCATTTTGATTTCAAAAATCTTTTTAAATGGACAATTGTCAATTTATAATAAAATATCAGTTAGTGACAACTTGCAAGAGAAGCAAAACCTCACTTAAAAACAAAAACTATTTTATTTACGAGACAAAAGTTAAAATACATTTAAAAACTAAATATACATATAAAAATAATTAAAATCTAGACGTTTCGAAACCTGTCCGGGTTTCCTCATCAGTATCAGTTACAACATAATATGCAAGCATTGCATGAATACCCAAGGAATTTAAAGAAGTACCGAATATTGAGGAACTAGTGTGCATGCTTCATTGATAGTGTGGAGATGCCTGGCAGTGTGCCAGCTCTCAAAGAAAATACGTGATTTATAATTAACAAAACCAGAATTTAGAACTTTTATATTATCAAAGTCAGGAATATGATCGGTTTCTATTGAATGGATTACAATAAGAAATAGAAACTGATCATATTCCTGACTTCAATTCCTGACTTCTTTGTTTTTAAATGTATTTTAACTTTTGTCTTGTAAATAAATAAAACCTCACTTATATTAACTATTATTTCAGTCTTTAGTAAAATATAATGTGCTAAACTATGTATAAAAAATACTCTATAATGTGAGAAGTATTCCATTATGCAATCTCCATGGCAATTACTGTCCAGTTGATTTAGATTTTGGAGAAGGAAAAATAATTAAAAAATATAAATTAAAAAATGCAATTAAAAAATACTCTTAATTGCATTGAAATAATAAAAAATGATTATTTTGATTAAGATTGTTTTTTTTTTTTTTTTTTTTTTTTTTTTTTGCGGGGGGGGGGGAATGTGAAAAATCTCGGAAGTTTATCATCACTTTGATAAGAGTGTTGAGTCAGTCACACTAAGATGTACACAAATATTTTCAAGTTCAACATTGTCCTCCTTGGTCTCTCTATCTGTAGTTCTGAATCAATTTAATCATTTAATGACTAAATTATGACAATTACAAACTTTAAAATAACTAGATATGTATTTATATACTTAAGAAAAAAATCAATTTTATAAATTTAAAATATAATTTGTTTTATTTCATTGCAAATTGTCTAACAGTTGGAGTCTTCATATTTTTAAGTGACTCTAGCTTTGACTCCTTTTACTCAAAAAGTTGCCAAACCCCAACTCCACCACTCTGACACCTCCTCTCTCTCTTTTTTACTCCAAAATAAATATAAAATTAGATATAAACTTCCAATTTTTCTTAAATGTTTCTTTCTTTGCCCCCCCCCCCTCCTCCCTTTTCTTATTGAAATGCCTTACACAGTTTTAAGTCCACCATTAGGATTTTTGAATAATTTAAATGTATTAAAAAAGTTATTATTTCAGCTGTTTACTTCAGCTATTTATTTCAGCTATCATAATGTTTACATCTCCATCTTTTTAAATTCAGTATATTTATAGCTTATGAAGTGCAGTTTAAATTTAAAGTTAATTATATGGAAACAATAGCGAATAATATCAAGTCATTAAATTTGATTTCTGTAAGTGAATGTCTTTTATTATTCACATGAAACAGGGTTGCCACGCTACATGGAGAACCTGGAATAGTCAAGGAATTCGAAAATTGACCATAAAAGTCAGGAAATTTGAATATTTTTGCCAGAATCTGGAAAAGTCAGGGAATTTCACACGATGATTGCTAAAAAAAAAAAACCATTTTTTCATCCAACGTAGGGTTATTTTTCTGTTTTTTTTTTTTTTTTTTTTTTTTTTTAAGCTTCCACCATTTTTTTAAACATCCAAAGCCTTCCTTTCCGTTCGTGAAAGAAATTTCTAATCTTGCTTATAATAAGCAGCAGATATTATCACTGTATATAACTTTTGTCATATGTATTTTTTGTATTTTCAAGTTCTATCATAATTATTTTGTCCTCAACACTGCCAATGGTTAATATGCAGTTAGACTAAAATTTTCTTAGAACACACCTGAAAAACCTGGAAAAGTCAGGGAATTTCATTCTCCTGTTTGAGTGGCAACCCTGATGAAATTAAAACGTTTTATGCTGTTTTCAGTCAATATCGTTACATTTATAGTCACACATTTAAGGCATTCAACTATCCATAATTTTGAATATGTGATTGTCATGGCTATTTCTAAAAACAATATATTTTGCATTATTCAAAAAATTACATTTTAATTTGCATATAAAAAGAGTATAAAATATATTTTATAAGATTTACTAAAGCTGCCATTACTAATATTATTCTCAATTACATAGAACAAATATATATATTTATTTATATGTGTATATATATATATATTTGTGTGTGTGTGTATTAGTACTTAGAAATAAATTGGAAATTTATTTCTAAGTAATTTTCTTGATAAAACAATTAACTTAGAGACAAGCAAATATTAGGGCTATAGCATTTTTTTAGATCCATATTTTTATCTGGAGAAATATTTAAAAATTCTGTGTTTTGTGAAAATCCTATTATATATATGTGTGTGTGTGTATAAAGTTTGCAATCTGATATTTTTGATGAATATTGTACATATTTAACAAGCTCAAAAAGGTAGCATTAGACTTAAGCTAACACCAAATTATTTTGATTTGGTGATTATAAAGTATATTCATAATGAATTTGAATGTGTGTTTCTGTTACTAATTTTAGTTCAATTTAAAGGTTTTTCTTTTTCTTTCTTTTTCAATTATTTTATCTATTAATATTAAAGAATATGGTAATGTTTGAGTTTAATAGGCATCTCTTTCATATATATATATCTGATGAACTTGAATGTTGGTTAAGCCCTGTCGAATTTTCTGTACCCACCTGCAACATTATTAAAAATCAAAATTTATCTATGACTCTTCAAGCCGTTGAACACAGAAAACAGTAAAAATGAACCAGAGGACTAGTGTTAAAAATCAATGTCTAAAACTTTGATACTTTGAATAAACACTATAAAATGCAAAAAACTTGCGACTATTGTTTCGGGTCAAAATAAAACACAATCCTTTGTCAGGCGAACAAAGTAGGTGTGAGTGCTACAAAGGAAGCATTTTTAATTTCATACATCAAACTCATCATACTATCATAGAAAATTATTGTAATCCCCTACTTATGAATCAAGAGATTTAGTACGAAATTAATATCGAAATACATAAATCTAATCTTAAATTATGAAATTTTGCATGGAATGTCAGCCCTAAATTTATACCTGTGTTATGTTGATATAATATCAAGTCTTATTTGTTGGTGTAATATTTTTATGTATTTCAAGCAAGTAAGTTTTTAAAGCTGTTAAATTAATCTGTAACGTCTAAAACAAATCGGCAGTACTCCACTGCTGTACTGCATTTCTGCTACTGGGAAAATAAGTGTGGTCAGACATCAACTAAATTAGCTCAGTGGTGGTGCATTAATGTGTTACAGAGTATACTCCCGATTATCTGCAGAATTGAATGTCACAGATTTTGCAAATAAACTGCAAAAAGGCTGAAAATGAGGGGCAAATGAGATAATGTTCCAGCACAGAAACTTGATTGTAAATATATAATACTACAAACAGACACAATATTCAGAATATAGTGAAAAAATTTGTATTTTATGTAAACGATGTAAAAAAAAAAAATAAATAAATAAATAAATAAACAAAAATGTGTACTTATGATGATGCCATGATAAAATCTGTAAGTTAATTTAGGTACTAAATTAAACAGTACCGAACTAAACTGTACAAAAAATAAAGCATAAACAACATAATAAGAACAATAATCACATAAATAGAACAGTAAAAAATATGACTATAAAATAATAATTATCATAATTAGAATCAATAATCAATCAAAAAATATTTTATCAATAATAACTAACATAATATTTGTTTCTCTAGCTACAATAACCGGTATTTTTACTCTGCAAATTCAGAATGAAATTAAAATTTTTTAATGTGTTGATTATAAAAATGAAAAATTATAAATTTCATGAATTCCATCAGGGGCCTCAAAATAGTACACAACAGGCCCTTGGTTGGCCACCCCTGGTCTAAATATATATATTTCTATTGGCAACTATTTTCAGCAATTCAAAGCCATGGCCAAGTACCATGATATACAGTCGTTAATGAAATATAAATGACATTTAATTATTTGTGTTTCATTATGTAGATTAGAAACACATTTAATTTATAATAAACTAAATGAGCCACTCTGTCATCGGCTTGACACGTGCTGAAGTCCTTGGAGTCTGACGATACTGATGTTCTGTTTTGCTGGTGGCTTCCTTCAACACAGAACATCAGCATGGTCAGATTCCAAGGATTTCAGCATCTGTGAAGCCAGTGACAAGAGCGGAGCTCCACACAGAAAATATTACAGCCTGTCTATGAAGCCAAAGTAAGTTTTTTAAATTTTTATAAGTCTTAATGCTTCATGCTTCTATGTATTTTAAAGTATAATTATTTCAATTTACTTCAATAATTTGTTTTTATTTCTTACAAACAAAACACTTTCTCTTGATCTTGGCCTTTTCTCATGTCTGCAGATAATGTGCAATGTGCATAATTTGTTCATGGATAATCAGGCGTTTACTATATTTATGAATCATGGTTTATTTCTTGCCTCATTACCCTTTTGCTCCTGTTAGAATTAATTTGACTTTTATGTCTAAATTATCTTGGATATATATATATTACACATTTGATTATGTATAGCAACAAAAATTTCTTTCCTTAATTAAAAAAAAAAAAAAAAAAAAAAAAAAAGATTAAGTCTTATTGTTTTTGTCTCCTGTTAATATTTCCTACTTTGATGTGGTTTACAGTTTTTAAGATACAATGCTTTATAAGTTTCTTTTTCCTTCCCTGTAGTGGCCACAAAATACTGTACCAGAACCTATTTATGCTTTTTGGAAGTTTGGAAATAAATTTGACAGGGTAAGTATTTAAATTTTACTACATATTATGTATATGATTTGGGGGGAAAAGTAAGTAAAAAAAAAAAAAAAAAAAAAAAAAAAATATAAATAAATTAAAAATAATTTTATACAATATAGGTTTTTAAAATAACCACATTAAGTACTATTTATTCAACTTCATATATAAGTTGAATAGATAAGTATAAATATCTCTCCTTAATTTTTATTTAAATAAATATGCTTCTAAAATCTTTTTGGGGACAGATATTCAGTTGTAGATTATCTTATTCATACCTTATGTTTCTTTCTTACTAAGTATCTTGTTGTTCAGCTCCTTTAGATATATTGGTGTATTTTCAGTTTTCCATCATACTATTGGTATGGGGAAATTAAATAATCATTATAATTTATTACCTTTTCATTTTTACATGTTTGCATGTTTTGAGGTCAGGTGTGAAGAATTCGAAAATCACACAATCGATATGTTTTCCCACTGTATGTTAAGCAGTTTGTCATGAACAATTGATTATTATCTCATGAACGAGTAATCATAAAGAGACCAGACTCGTTTTAAAATATCACTTATGATACTAAAAAAAATCCTATTGGTTTTGAACGTTCCGATTTGAAAATTTCGTACATTATTTCAAATTTAAGATTTTCTTAGCGTGGAAGAATGGGGCAAAAGTTTGCATTAACATACATTATGAGAGTTATTTTCATTGTAAAGATCTCAAACCAGTACAGTCAAATTAGGAAAAATAAGGGGAAAAATTTATAAAGTTTTGAAACTTTGGGATTATACTTATGAAGGGTCTAATAATTCAAAACAAAAAAAGTTCCCCACTCTGAGGGGGGAGCTTCCCCCCCCCCCCCCCCAAAAAAAAAAAAAAAAAAAAAAAAAAACGTATAATTTGTTGAAATGAAGAAAAAAATAGAAATTACTTTATCAAGTATTAGAATTAGGGCATAACATTCCTGAGGAGTCTAATCATGCAAAGGTGGACTTACCCCTCCCCCCCCCCCCCAAAAAAAAAAAAAAAAACTGTATAATTCGTTTAAATAAAGAAAAAGAAAAAAAAAATAATTTATAGAGTATTGAAATTTTGGTACAACATTCCTGAGGAATTTAATAATTGAAAGCAAAAAAATTTCCCACCCTGGGGTAAGAGCTTCCTTCTCCCCTCCCCCCCCCCCTCAAAAAAAATTATATAATGTATTGAAAATAAGAAAAATGGTTAAATAGAGTTTTGAAATTTTGGTATAACATATTCTTGAGGTGCTTAATAATGGGATACAAAATTTAAAAAAATTCCACCATGCAATAGGAACTCTCCTCCTTCACCCCCCCCACCACCACCACCAATAAAAAAATAATTTAATTCAATTTTGCTGAATTAAGAAAAATACGAAAATAAGTTATATAAGAGTTTTTAGTTTTGCGGAAAGTTCTCTTGAAGTGTCTAAAAACAGAAAACATAAGTTCCCTTCTCTGGGTCCCCCCCCCCCCCCCAAAAAAAAAAAGATCGTATAATTTGTTGAAATTAAAAAACAAATGGGGAAATAATTTGTAGAATTTTATAGTTTGTGAACAAAATTGTTGAGTGGTCTAATAATAATAATATTTCACCCTTTTCTGGAGCAAGAGCTTCTCCCTCTGTCCCTTCGCCCCATAATTGTATAATCCATTGAAAGTAAGACAATAGAATTTTTTTTATATGATTTCGAAATTTTTTAGATAGTATGCTTGAAAGAATTTCAATGAAAACAAAAAGCCTTCCCTAGGGAAGTTTGATTCCCATCCCCTTCCCTTCCCCTCAAAAATACTGCAGTTCCTTCAATAATAATAAAAAAAAAAAATAGTTAGAAAGAAACATACAGATTTAAAACTTTGGGACATTAATCATATGGGGTATCTCAATGGGAAACAGAAAAGTCTCCTCTTTGAGAGGGGCTTGCAACTCCCCTTTCCCCCCATAAAAACTACTTCAAAATTTTCCGTGAGTTTTCCTTTCCCCTCCACCCTTTTTTTTTAATTAACACAAAATTATTTGGTTTTTAAAGACAGCCACTATAATAATAATAATAATAATAATAATAATAATAATAATAATATATATATGCCTTGAAAAATTCTGCACAAATGTCCTCTTCATTATGCATCAACGAAAAATTATTTTTCCTTTAAGTTTTTAAAAGCTACTTAATTGTAAAAAATAAAATAAATTGAAGTGATAATAATGAAATTCAGGTAATAACTAGGTAAAATAAATATACCAATAATTAAGTAAAATGTAGATAAAATAATTTTAATGTACAGTCGGTAACAAAAGTGTCCGAACACTAGCAAAAATTCCTATGTAAAAAAAGTACAGTTTATATGGTTTTGTTAAATAAATCCTTATCGAATCATGTTCTTACACTGACTAAGAACTGTATTCGACAAGGATTTATTTAACAAAACCGTATGAAGTGTACTTTTTTTACATAGGAGTTTTTGCTAGTGTTCAGACACTTTTGTTACCGACTGTAATTCAATAATTTATTACTTACAAAATCGTCTGAACATTGAAAAAAAAGTAATCAAGTTCATCATGAAAGTCATCTTCAAACTCCTCTGTCATGTCAATGGGTTCTTTATTGCTGCAGGTTTGCCTGTGACAATTTTCATACATTCCTGTAGACAATGAATTTGCTTTTACACATTTGCACTTCCTTCCACAACCTTGCATACAGCCACATGAAACCAAATTTAGTATTTTTTCTGAAGTAGGCGCTTGTCTTAGATATACAAGATATAAGTATGAATTAGATACTTTCCAGCCCCAGGTTTTTGGATCGAAGTGATTCCCCAACCATATTTGTACTTGCAGGTAAACCCGATGAAAATGCAGCATCAGTGGTAGGTGGCAAGCCAAGCACGATAGGATGACAGCATTGCTTGCCTGTCCGACTAATTCCTTATAACACTGAATTCTGAGATCATTCAATTTTTTCATTTCAGAAGTTATAGTTGCGTTTTTTTTTTTTTTTTTTTTTTTAAACTTTACTGTACATCTCACTAATAAATTTTTCACTAGCTTTTTCAATTGAGTCACGAGTTGATCTTGGATCGTTGAAAACTTTGGGTATGTCATGGAGATGGTGAGATCGGTTAAACGATTGAACTACTTGCACTTTCCCTTTTCCAAACATGGCCGAAGTGGTGTCGCAGCCACTCATTGCGTTAAGAAATGGAATAGAATCCTCGACATTTTTAATAACAGATGAACTTTGCAAATCCTTGGAACTATAAAATCTTGCTTTGACATTTCCCTTTCCTTCTTTCATGAATAGAATGTCCTTATTTTCTGGGGCAAGTGCTATCAGTAAAACTATAAGGTCCACATCAAAGCATCTGTGTCATCTTTTGCTATGCTTGCTTCAATACCAGAAATTTCTAAGCGTTGAGCAAATTCAAAATATTTAAAACCCGTTCTTTGTATCTGACCAAGTTGAAAGAAGAGCGTACATTATTCTCATCTGTAAAAAATATATAAAACATACCAAAATTAGGAACTAAATTTTTTTTTCTCAGTTGCCGATTACTGCGAAAAGATTGATTGTATTTATATAGATGATATATATATGTATATAAATACAACTATATATCATATATATGTATATATATATCATATTTTAGGTTTTAAAAAAGAATGATTTTTTGTAATAGTAAACATAACGATTTTGTGTAAAAAATGAAAAAACTGAAAATTCACAGATGGATTTTCTTAGATCGAAAAGAGAAAAACGAGATTTTTAGGAAAAGCCCCCCCCCCCCGAAGTAGTGAGACCTATTCTATTTTCCATTGCTAGTCAATTCATATATGCTATCCTAAAATTTTAAAACATTGTAAATTATTTTCTCGGTTTTTCTTAATCTGAAAAAGTTGTACTCGAGAGCACTATTTCAAAATTTCAGAACATTATAAATATATACCTCTGTAATAAATTCCTTTAATCCTTTAGAGTCTCCTATTTTTCATAATTTAAAGGAACTGTATGTTTTGGGGAGAAAGGGGGGTGGAGGTGCTTATTCAGGGAAGGGGGATGTCTTCTTTTTTAATAATAGTCTATTCACGAGTGTTATCTCAATGTTTCAAAGTTTCTAATGTTTATAAATTATGTCCTCTGTTTTTTTTTTCGGGGGGGGGAGCAGGAGGGGGAAACCTCGAGTATTAATTCAAAGTTTTATAACTTTATAAATATTTATTCCTATAATATAATCCTTTTATAGTCCCTCATTTAAAAAATGAGGGACTAATTTAAAAAAAAAAAAAAATGAAGGAGCTAAACAATTTTGGGGGGAAAGGAGGGGGGGGGGGCTAGCATACCCACAGGGAGGAAAAAAAAATTTCTGGTCCATTACTAGACTTTTCATGAATGTTATCCTAAAATTTCAAGCGTTTTTAAATTATTACATGAGTTTTTCCTGATATGAAAGAGCTATATGGTGTAGAGGGGGAAAAGGGGGGGGGAGGGGGGGGGAAGCTCCCCTCCAGGAAGGGGGAACTTTTTTGTTTTGCATTACTAGAGCCCCAGGAATGTTATTCCAGTTTCAAAACTTTATAAATTTTTTCCCTTATTTGGTGTTTTTTGGTCTAATTTGACTGTACTAGTCTTAAATATCATTTATAATACCAAACATATTCTGTTTTGAAAATTTCGTAAATTATCTAAAATTTAAGATTTTCTTATTGTGGAAGAAAAGAGCACAATCTCACATAATCGTGTTACATGACGCTTAACTTTGGAAATAAAATGAAATTACCGTAAAACTAAAATATAAAACTTATGTTAATAAAATTACTTATGTTAATAAAATAAATTAATCAACAAATTAGGATAAAGTAAATATATCAAAGCAGGCGGTTAGCGTGCTGGGTGAATCAATTTAGTATGCCACTGTGTCAAATGCTCAACTGGGTTCATTACTCTTAACATGAATATGTTTTGCCTGATCGCACAAATTTATGTGGAACTGAGCACAGTCCACTTATGCTAGCTAATTTTCTGGACTGTCTGTATATTAAATATTGTTGTGTACTCAGGGGTTCGTGAATTGTATATGAATGAAAAATGAATCTTGCAAAAGCTTAAAAGTTTATTTACAGAATATTCCAGAAGATTACAGGTCTGTAGAACAAGTATCAACTTCAGCTTCACCAGAAAACACAGCTTAAATAACAGCTGACAACATAAAACTCACAGCGTATACTGTGCCATAGTATTAACACTCAGCAACAGGCTGCACTTAAACAATAGCAGAGACCCAGTCAAGAAGCTATTAACATCAAGCCACTTGGCATAAAAACTGACTTAATGAACAAAATGGGATCCCTTTTATAGCCTCCTATAAATCGAGAATTTTCCATTAGTTTTTGAAAAATCGAGTTACAGCTTAAATAATTGATTTATCAATGATGAAACTTTTTAACTAGTTTTTAAAGAAAAATGAACCATTTTAATACCAAAGCAAACTAGAAATGCAGAAAATGAACATTTTATAACCCGACAAACCTTCTTTGAGTGAAATTACATAAAAATAACTACTGTTGTTTACAAATTCGTAACAGTATAATAGTTAGTTGCTCTACGTGTTTGTGATTGCACATTTCCTAAATGATTATAGCAACAAAAAATAGATAGTACAATTAAAAATAAAAATTGCTATTTGTATTTTTACCATTTTATTAGTAGTTTTACATAAGGGAGAATAATTCTTAACATTATCAACATTTTGTTAATATTGCATTTTGAATTTTTTAGAATAATTCTCATTATGAAAGTAATTAAATTCATGACCATACTTTAAGGTCTGCAATTTATTAATGGCTTAAAATTTAAATACTGATTATTAACAATTGTTGCATTTTCTGCAGTAATCATACTATAAACACTTTATTTATCTGTTATCACAATTGCTTTACAAAGTGGTGGTCTAGTACTATTTTTAAATCTAGAATATAGTTTTTATGTTTTCTACTTTTCTTTTATCATTTCTATGTTTAAAATAAATCTAACAATCATATTTTAAAAATAAATAAATAAAATTCTAGCAATCTAAATGTTAGCCATAAAACTTTTGCTTTTATACTTTGTTGACGGTAAGTGAAAAATTATTAATATATAATTTTCATAATTTGAATAATATTGTTATAATGATAGATAGCATTATTATTTTTATGATTTATAGTCTTAATACTGTTTTTATGATTACTGATCATGGATTATGAAGAATAAATCTTTGTATATGTATATTTAATGTTAATTGTAATATGATGCTTAATTATTTTTTGTGCGATAAATGAGCAAGTGATTTTATTTTTATTGAATAAATTCAGGCTGTTGCATCCAAATACAAAAGTTGTTAAAGATATTTTCGTTTGAAACAAATATGCACAAAATTATGGTAAAAATTGCTGTTAATACATTAAAAAAAAAAAAAAAAAGTATTAAATTGATTTTGAATTTTTTATTTTATTTTATTTTATTTTTTTATTTACTTAAGTATTTTTCATTTCTTTTTCAGTATCGAAATATTCTTCTAGAATTATTTTCCACTACTGCTAGAACCAGAACCAACTTTTTCATTACAACTGTTGAAAATGAACTACGAGAAATAATATCTGAAAATGACAGTAGACAAATATTTGAAGTAAGAAATCTGTATTTAATTATATAACCCCCCCACCACCACCACCCAAACTAAATTCTGTATAGAAATTTTTATAGCTTTTTATTGCAAATTTATCAAAATATTAAACTTAACTTGATTTTGTACTTCATTTATATAACATAAATAAACATCACATTTATTTTAATACAAAATTTTTACCCTATTTCTCTGTCTATATTATATAAAGTAATGGTATATTTAAAGTCTCTTAATGATGAGGCACAAGTATTTCGCTTAATATAATTTTATGCATTATTATTACATTAATACAATCGAACCTCATTAACGTGAAACTCAAGGGGATAAAAAATTTTGTTCATGTTATCAGTAACTAATATTCATATAACTAAACAAATCTTCATTTTGACAGGAATTGTGGAAACAGTTCATGTTAAAAGTAATTCACATTAACAGTGTTCACAATATCGAAGTTCAACTGTATATATATATATATATATATATATATATTTCTTTCAAATTATTTTTTTAGTGCTCATACCTATTGTCTTTCATTAAATATCAATTTTTTATTTCCACTTTAAAAGTTCTCACTGTTATTTGTAAAGCTTAAAATGTTAAAAGAATAAATGAAGAAAAATTAAATTTTTAAAAGTTTAAAAGTGTAATAAAGTTTTAAAATTTAATTATTTTGAATTGAAAAAAAAAAAAAAAAAAGTTTTCTTTACTAAATGTTGTAAATACTAAACTTAAATCCTTAACTTTTACTTTTTCAGGAATACTGTGTTTACAAGGCTGGTTTTTACTACCTGAAAGGAACTATATCTTCTGACTCTTAACATCAGATGATGTCTTAGTGTAAATCTGTATATAAATTATTTTACCAATAAAGAAAAGTTTCACTTTCTTTCATAAACACATTTCATCATTACAGTACATTATTAAGTAACGCTATGCATCTTATGAATTTATCATGAAATTTCTTTTTGTCATTATTTTCCCTTTCATTCAAAATCAATCCTATTACTATCAAAAACTGCTTCTCTAAAAATGAGTGGTTTGAATAATTGAGACTGTTCATACTCAAAATCTAGCAATTTTATAATATGTTTTTATCTTCTTTTAATCATAGTTATTTACTTCTAAATTTTACACTCCTGCTCAAAAGTTTAGCAAGATTTGCAAACGAGCAGTTTTTTTTTTTTTCAATGAAAAAACTTGATGAAATGTTTTCAGACATTGGGAATTTTGAAGAACTGGGTCTTCCTCATTTTTTTCAGTGAAGATTGATTTAAGACAACATTTAGGGGCTGGTAACAAACTGAGCAAAATCAATAATGTTTGTGATCACCCTGTATCATTAAGTGAACTAAATGAACTGTAACTGTAGGATATTTTAATATAGACCAGTTTAATTTGTAGATGAATTTCTGTGATGATAGCGTATTAAATAACAGAGATATAAGCATTTATTTTAAAACTCAAAAAAAAAAAAAAAAAAAAAATCAACATGTTTTTTATTTATTATATAAAGAGTTTTTAATGAAAACTATTCCCACTTTCTGATAAGTTTAAAAAACACTTTCAAATCAATATACTGCAATTGGAAAACAGATATCTTAAATATCTCATGAGATATGAGCATTTTTAGGAAAAACGTTTTCATTGTGCATTTGTGAAAGATGATAAAAATTTTTTTTATTGCATGAGTTGAAAGCTAGATGTACTGGGTAACTTTTATCAAAAGTGCATTTGAATAGAGTAAAAATTAAGCAAATTATAGAGTGATTCCATACCAACTCACCTAAAAAAATAAAAGTAGGTTGCATGACTGACTCAGACTTTCTTTAAATTTGGTACACAGATTGATGATATAGAGGCATGAAAATGTCCAAATTTTTAGCTACCTGCTCCACTTATTTATAGATATACAGTCCTCAAAGTTTGTCCACTCTGGTGAAACAGTTTTTGGTGTTGATAAAAATAATGGTTGGAATCGTTTATTTTAAAAAGAGTCAAAAGTTAAATTATTATTGAATAAATCGTAAAGTTCTGAACTTAAATTCTTAAGATGGATAGAAATATCTAGTTGTGATCGTATTAAATCTACCAGGTCCTAGAAAATTAGCTCGCTAGATGATACCCATGCTGTGATGCAAAATAAAATAAAATAAGATTCTTGCCATGCTTGTTGAGGAAAGAAACAGAAAAACTAAATGGAGTGAAATTAACATCAGATTTTATTTAATGGCCTTCATCAATTGGAAAGAGACTTGCATGATGGCTTCATCAGCACCATTTCTAATCTCGGCTGCTCACGTGGCTTAGAAGTATGATGCAGTGTAATCCTAAGTAATCTGGGAGATGATTTCTGATAATTCCAAATACACTTTAAAATATGTTTCATTAAGGTATGTTGACTTGATATATTAACTTATTTTCTAAAATTAAATCTATTTTGAGGTTATAAATCGTTCATTCTATTAGCAGGTATTTACAAGCGTAGATTTCGCGAAGTGCACGTGGCACGCCACGAACGATGCATACCCTTCAGAAGTCAGACAACAAATTGGTAAAATTTTTTGAGCGACGCGGAAGCTGACGAGCCTCCAAAACATCACAGCACCGATCGGCCAATCAGCAGCGAATGCTCACGAAAGGGGAAGGCGATCACGTGCAGTGCTGGTATAAAAGTAGGGACCTCAAAGGAAGAACCAAAGAGTGAATTTGACGTGTTGCTGAAAAGCAAACGTACAGGATGAATCGGGGAATTAATGAAACTCAAGGAAATTTTGATTAAACGGTAAATGTGACATATCTTATGTGACAACAAAATGTGCTGCTACATGACAGCATGTAGGTAAGTATACCCTTTTAGTATAACATTTGACTGAAAATCAATAAAATTATTTTTCTAATAACATTGTCTCGTGTATTCATTTCACCATTTCACAAAAATAATTATTTACATTGGTAATACTTGTATACAGTGTAAGTTCATGTACTGATACGAGCAACAAATATAAATATCTTGCTGTAAAAATTGACATAAAAATTTTAGGTATTTATTCCAGGGTTGGGTTTTTGACGTAAAAAAGTGGTTTTTGACATGACAAAGGTTTAAACATGGTTTAAACCGTCAAAAACCTGTCATAAACCTCTATACCGTCAAAAACCTGTATTGTCAAAATTCAACATCTATAAATGAGCTAAAATCTGGTTAGAAATAGGATTTAGTAATATTTGCCATATACAAGTGAATATCTAAATATTATGCTGTTTATAAATTAAGAAATCTGAAAACAATTTGTAGATAATTTATAAAAAATTAGGTAAATATACCGGTTTATAATCTAAGAAATATATACAAAGTATGCATACAGTTATATTTTGTATGTTTATGTTTATTTATATTATTATTTATGAAATTCTAAAATTCCGAAGTTACTTATGAATTTTCACATAAGGCTTGAAAACACAGGAATACTGGATTTTTTTTTTTTTTTTTTCTTTAAGTAAAACATAATATATGTGGACAGTAAATTAATATGAATTTGAAAATAATTATATTTATAATCTACATTTATTATACTTATCATTTATTAATGAATTTTTATCTGTTTATTATTATTATTGATTGTATAAATATTTGTACCTGTAGCTTGTAGCTTGGACTATTGGTGTTCGGTGTTTTGGGAGTAAGGCTCATTGACTACTCTAGTATCTTAGGCCTAAGGGGTATTGCACTCCGTGTGGGTCTGTCTACAGGGTCCTAGTCCGTATTTATACAAGTTTCGGAGAAAAACATGAAAAACTCTGAATGGCTAGGCCAACGAGTGTGCCCTGGGATCAAACGCTACACCTCACGTTTACCAGCTTTGAGCATAGTACCACTTGGCTGCTGGTGGGCCCTACAGCTTAGACTAATAATTTTTTTTAAAATCTGTACGGGGAAATATTACACTTATTACAATTTATACATGTCCAGAAAGCATTCATATTTCTCGTGTTTCACGGTAATTATATGAATTTCAGACACAATTCAAGCTTTTTTAACATTCAGAATTATTACTTTTTCTTAAAAACTTGCAATATCAGCAGTCATTAAGAAAAAAAAAAAAAAAAAAAAAGTTATATTTTTCTATAAAATATTTAAATACAAAATATTAGGCTATGCATTTTTATTTTACTGGTTAAATACATAATACTAAAAGCACAATACTAAAAAAATTGAACTATACAATGTTGTATTGCAAATAAAATGATTTGCATACTTGCCAACTTTTCCGGTTTTCCCGGAAGACTTCCGGTTTTTTAACGCATCTTCCGGTCTTCCGGACAGATGATGAAATCTTCCGTTTTTAAAAAAATCGCGATATTGTTCGTTTTAAAAAGAAACCCAAATGTTCTACGAAAACTCCTGATTCCCAATCTTTTTCCATCCATAACATAAATGTCAATATTCATTTCAAACTTGCTTTATGAGATTCTAGAACATTTAAAGAAATAGAATTGTTAAATATTTCTTGCTGATAAAATCTTTTTTTGCCCCCCCCCCCTTTATTTATCTACAATTAGTGATCAGCAATCAAATGTTCTGCAGAAGTCTTTTCTTTCCTAATCTTTATCCATCTGCAACATAAATAATAATATTAATTTTAAAGTTATTACATTAGATTCTAGAAGTAGAGTTGACAGATTTCTTACTCTATAATTATTTTTGCATTCCCCCCCCCCCCATCCTTTCCCTGGATTGTGATCAATTCTAGAAACAATAAAGCAATGGAAGTGCTCAGTATTTCTCACGTATGTAATTATTTTTAGATCTTTATTGCTGAATTTAATGAATCTGTTTATTTTTCATCAATTAAATTAAATATTTGTATGTCATATTTATACCAAATGTGTAAACATGGGGAAAAAATGAAGAATAATGTTTTCAGGTAGGAACATTTTTCCCAAATCAATTTAAGAATATTAATACTCAGTTGGTTTTATGCACGTTTGAAACTGATAATTAGCTACTGCTACTATTTCTTATATGTATGATTAATGTACATACACAAAAATCATATTCTATATTTATTTAAAAAATTAGTTATACTTTAACTTAACTAAGTTTTTTTGTCTATTGTTAAATAAATTTCTTACAGATTCTGTTTTGTAGATATTTATATGTTGAAAAGGAATAACTTCTTTTAAAACTTTTATATATTTAGAATAATCAATCTATAGTAAAACGTTTTTATAGATTGCTTCTAAATATTAAAATTGTAAAACTGTATTGTTTAATACGTCAAAGAGGAAAAAAAAAAAAAAATCTTCCGTTTTTTTATGAAATCTTCTGGTTTTTCAACAAAAATCTTCCCTTTTTTTATTAAAATTGGTTGGCAAGTATGGATTTGTCAATCAAAATGATCTATCAATGATATATAAATCATAACTTTTTAGAAGCCTAAAGTTTTGTTTTTATATTACTCAAAATGTTATAATAATGTTTCTCCAAAAACATTAATATGTATTATGTTTACCTTTTAAAACATACTGATAAATAATATCTTATTGAAAACAACTATATTTTTAAAGTATCGCATAACTAAGTTTAACATGTGCTATATCAAGCATAGTTATAAATAAAATTCATAATAATATATAAAAGTATCACAGCATATTTTGAATGAACATAGAAATAATTCATAGTAAAATTTTAAAAACCTAAAGTTTTGTTTTTTATATTAATCAAAATGTTGTAACAATGTGTTTTTCAAAGAACATCATTCCATTTACTTTTCAAAAAATCCTTATGAACTATATTTTATTAAGCTAATTTTTCATACGACAATTAAATTATAAATATAGGTTTTTGACAGTTTTTGACATTTTTGACAAGGTGGTTTTTGACATGACGGTTTTAACCATGGTTTTAACCGTCAAAAACTGTCACATGTCAAAAACCTGCCAACCCTGATTTATTCCAAATTGGCAGAGATTGTAGTTGTATGTCTAAAGTTCAAGGATAAGTACTACAATCTTACTTAAATTCACACAAATTTCTATATTATATGTGACAGGGAAAATTGCAAAATTGTACAAGTAAGTATGTTATTACTAAAAAGATTTTAAATATGATGTTGTACAACATTTTAAAGCTTCATCTGTGATAACAAAAGAACATTTCTATATTAAGCTGGAAAAAATAATAAATAATAAATAAACACAAAAAAAAATTATGGAAGGCATCTCAAGAATAGGGTCTAGAATATTCCCAGATTGGAGAGGATGCCCAAAGACGGCGAACATCAGGACTACATCCCTGCAGAAAATGCAATCCCAATACAACCACAAGCAGAGATTAAAGGTGAGTGAGACTATTACTTTTTTTTTTCGAATAAATTGAATTCAGCTGCCAAAATAAAACAAATTTAAAAAAAAAACTATTGAATATGATATGTGAATAAATACCAAAAAGATATGAGATCAAACGTATGAATACACTTATTTGAGTAACAAGAACAGTATATTTTGATGAGCTTTCTAAAGCTACAGATATTTTCATCATATATAGTTATTAAACATTTAAAAAGAAGGACAGTCCGTCGTTTAATATATATCTGCCATTTAAACATGAAAGGTATATTTTTCATAATTCACTAAAATCTTGTAGTTTAAGCAATCAACAAATGATGCACTGGCAGTAAAATAAATGTTTAAACTTGATACAGTAACCCTTTAGCGATAACACTTATTATTTGTATCTGGAAGTCTTTTAAAAAAAAGAAGAGTCCAAAATAATGAATTTGTTTGTGATCACTCATTTTCAAGATTAAGTCCTATAGTGATCTATATACATGATGAGGCCTATGTGATATAAAATATTATAATATGCAATAAAAAAAATGACATTCTACATATATCCGAATAAAAATGTGTATAGTATACCAAATGTAAAGCAAATTAACGCATAAAAAAAAAATCAAAGTAATCTATATCAGTAGATTATGATGGTATCACTGACAAAAGTGCTAAAAAACTATTATATATGACTATTGATAAACATAAATAAAAACACATCACTTAAGAAGGTTCAAAAGGTAAATTTTATTTTATGCTGAAAAAAAAAAAAAAAAAAAAAAAATGCAACAATTAAAAATTTAAATGTCTGTTTTAAAGCTATGTCTACTTTCATATTTTAATTCATTTTAAAAAATCTAATCAAAAATTCATTACAAATAAGGTACCAAATGAAAGGGGCAATTTTTCTGAATCCATTGGATTAAACAGCTTATCGATCGGACAATTAGCTTTTTTAAAATTAACTGAAGTATGAAAATTAGGTGGCAACTGCCAACTTGCTTTCACACACAGAGTCCAAGGAAATATCTTAGCCTTTTTAAGTGTGACAGAGTCAGTCAGTGATGAGCGTAACTATATATGCTGATGAATAAATGTGTGTACTGTTTTACTTTAAGCCATAATATTTAAAGCTCAAGTAAGCTTAAGCTTAGTTTAAGTGTTTCACGCTAAACTAAAGATTGTATATTTCATCGTTAAAGTTACTTAAAAATACATACTATATGGCAAAATTGTAGTTATAAAAGTGTGTTTATTCAAAGTAAACTTCCTTAAACTAGTTTAATATGAAGAATATGGAAAACATTTTTCTGCAATGAGTATTTACCAAAAAACCGTTTTGCATCTGTTTTCATTGTGTTGTGAACAAACAATAAATAGCCAAAAATTGGACATTTTCAATATTTTTTACGGATGATATATAGTGATTCCACCGGATCCTCATGAGGAGAGTTTTCTGTAATTTTTTCAGAATTTTTTGCGTATGCGCCTATGGAGACCTTCCTTGTACGGAATAAAGTTAAAACTCTTCGGAAAGTTGGCAAGATATTCGAAGAATTCATTCTTCTATTTAAACAATGATGAATAATTACAAGTCATAGAAATCTGATATTTCAAAACCACGTAGTGGCCGCTCATCTAAGCTGGCATTCCGTGAAATGAAATACATCCTGAAATCCGTATGTTTAAATCCATATATTACTGCATCTCAAATTGTAACTGATACTAGAGAAAGATGATTTTAAAAAACTCGCAAAGTATGGCTTTTGAGAAGCAAAATCTTGCACCTACAGTTAAACATGAGGTGTCGTAATGATTTGGGGTGTGTAGCGGCAAGAAGGAGTAGCTCGGCCAACTTACAAACTCGACATTAGATAATAAGGATACCTAAATATATTAAAGAAATTTTGAAATGGAACGTACAAGATTTGAACCTTGGAGATTACTTTTGGTTTAAACAGGACAATGATTCAAAGCAGACTGCTCGTAATGTAAGGCTCTGGCTGTTGTAGAATAAAAAAAAAATCAATTGCATACTCCACCACAATCACCAGACTTAAACCCCATCGAATATTTATTAAACTTATTGGAACTCAAGATTTGGCAGCATAGGGTAATCTCAAATGATATGTTGAAAAGAGTGATTATAAATAGAACTTGTCATGACGGAATGGAATAATATTTCATCTAAGGACCACCAGAGTAGTCTAGTCCATACTTAAACGATTGACAGATGTTCTTTGACATAAGGTTTATCCAACCAAATATTAAAGCTCAATTAACAGTCCATGAAAGTTATTTTTTGAAGATTTTTTTCGTCTGTAGGCAAACTTTTCCTGGTAACTTTGTGTTATTTTTATTTATTTATTATTAGAAGAATTATTATTAAATTATTATTAAGAATTATTCAAGAAATAACTTAAATAAAAATTAAACTAATATTATCATCATAATATGTTTTTGTTCCTCTTGAAATTTACTGTGTGTTTGTATGCAGACTTTTTCTGGTAAGTGTATATATATATGTTACCGTTAAAGCGCAAAACCCGTTAATCTGAAGATTACCTAGCTAATCTGCAGATTAACTAAAATGACCCGTTAAAGTGCGGAATAGAGTTTTCCGCATTTTAACTAGGTAATCTGCAGATTAACGGCTTCTGTGTCGTTAAAGTTCAAATGTTTGTTTCGAGCCTTGGTTTTTTTACATTCACTATGACGTCAAACAGTCATGTGATACAGATACGCGAATTCCAGATTAGTTTGTGACGCGATTGACCTTCAAACACAAACCGAAACTTTTATCCCTTCCTCTCCGCTGTGATAAACAATAAGCACAAAACGTGGATCATCGAAGCTATGACATTAGATTTTTTATTATGACCAACACAAATTTTAAAGTACAAGTAAGTTATAATTGTTTTGAGTTTATTTCTTCTCTTTTTTAATTCTGTCAATATAAGTTTGATAAGGGCCTGCATTTTATTAATGAAATATAATCTTAATTAAAAGCTCTCTCTCGTAAAACTTCATTTTAAATTATGAATCTTAAATTTACAGCACAGTAATTATTTTCTCCCGAAATAAAACTATTAAACCACAACTTTTTAAAACTACTTTATTTTAAAATTGATTTTACTTACTGAAAAAAAGATCAGATGTATTATTTTTTAACTCTGGAAAATATGGCATTCAATATTATGGCATTATTCAATAAACACTTAATATGAAATTTTTATGCATTTTTTAGCATTTCATTACAAATTTTCTTTTTTGTTTCTTTCAATTTCAAGTTTCTTTATATATTTTATATATCATGATTATATTTTTATTTTTAATTTTGTTCGCTTTTTCAAATAATTTCGTTGTAGTTTATCACATAAAATATGTTAATAAAGTTTTTTTTTTTTTTTTTTATTGTAAATTTAACATATTTCCTAAACTTGTACAGATATATGTATGCTGTAAAATATAGTTTAATAAAGCATTGGAAAACTTTCATTTTCATGCGTTCTAAAATTTATTAAAGCAGTTTTAATTATTTGAAGTACTTCTTAAATAATGCTTCTGAAATGTCTAATTTAATATTTCTTTAGCGAATTAAAAATTGGTGCATAACTTTTTTTAAAATAAAGTAATAGCAATGACCGGAAAGTTGTTAATAAAACTTTTTTTTTTTTTTTTTTTTTTTATTTAAATTGTTAAATATTTTTATTTGAAAAGAAATCGTTACTGTATTACAATTCTAACATTCATTTATAAAACAGACTTTATTGAAAGATATTAAAGATATTATATTTCATATTAAAAATGCATAACATCTTCAAACTTATATTGACAGAATAAAAGAGATGAAATAAATAAAAGAAATATAACTTTGAAACACATAAAAATTAAAGCACATACAGATTAAAATAAGTAAAGAAAGAAAGAAAAGAAAACTAATCTTTTTTTTTTTCTTTTCCGGAATGAAAAAAACAAATACAACACAGCGTGCTGTAAAATTATACCACCAGCGATCTTATTCTTAACGAGTGCCTAGTAGGAAATGTGTAGATTACCTAGGTAATTCGCAGATTTTCTAGGTAATTTGAGAAATGAAACAATTTTTCTCACTTTAACGGATCACCCTAGTTAATGTGCAGATTACCTAGCTAATCTGCAGATTAATTGATTTCTGCACTTTAGCGGTAACATATATATATACATGCATACACAGGGTGTTTCATAAGTCTGGATACACCAAAATATCTCGAAAGAAAAGCAAATTTGCTGAAAACATTGATTTCAGAAGTTTCATGGATTTAAATAATCTACCACATGTGGTATCACGCCCCTGGGGCCATCCGTGGCACAAACTTCATTTTTTTTAAGTAAAAACCATTTTTTTTCTTTGCAGAGTCGTGTTAAGCAGAAAAAAATCTTTAAAATCATGTACTGCTTTTATATTTTGCAGCATAGAAGGCCCCTATTTTTATGTTGTAATGCAAAAATTTGGAAATCCTAAAATATTTCAATTAAAAAAATTCTCTGAATATATTAATTTCAAAAGTTTCCTGTATTCGAATGATTTATTATCTGAAGTATCATGAGACCCCGGGGCCCCCGGTGGCCGCACATGCCATCAATTCAATTTTTTCAAAAAGGAACCATACTTTTTCTTCACAGAATCGGATTAAGCAGAAAAAATCTGTTTTAAGTCATTTATTGCCTTTTTCGTGTTGCAGAATAGGGGGCACGGGACCCCGATTTTATATTGTAATAATAAATTCGGATATCCCAAAATATTTCAATAAAAATACAATTTCGCTGGACACATTTTTTTCAAGACTTTTGTGCATTCAAATAATCTATCATATGAAATATCATAAATGGGACCCAGAGGTCCGCATGACACAAATCCTTTTCAATAGGGAAATCATTCGTTTTTCTTGATAAAATCATGTTAAGAGGAAAAAAATCTGTATTAAAAAATGTATTCTTCTTCTTCTTATTATTATTTTAATGATTAGGGGGTCCCAGGGCCCCTATTTTTATGTAGTAATAAAACATCTGAAAATCCCAAAATATCTCAATAAAAAAGCAATTTTGCTCAAACCCAATGATTACAAAAGTGTCGTGCATCCAAATGATCTATCAGGACAAACACTTCATTTTTTCAAATGGAAACTTTTCTCTATGATACATTTCTGTACAATAAACCATACCTTTTCTTTAAACCATACTTTTTCTTAATACAATATTGTGAAGAAAAAGTCTATTTATGATTTGGAGTTTGTATAATGTGGGGTCCTAGGGTTCCTGGGGGACCACATGCGTTAAGGCTCCGCTTGACAGGCCTGGAAAGTAAAATCGCACTTCAGAAAAACTCGTGTTGCCAACAAAGGGCGTGTCTTTTTCAGGGTGATTGACATTCCACAAAATCCAATAGTGTCACACTTCAGCTTGTGGACGATACAAATGTGCCTCTGATGTCCAAATTTAACCAGGGGGCAAACCACAAGATGAAAGGGTGACTAAGGAGATAAAGGGAATAAGTGGGGGATCTGACCGGACAAGAATTATTTCCGGTAGATAAGAAAGCTTTACTATAGTCAAAGATTCATTAGTACCTTTTTCTGTCAGAAAACGTTTCAATTCATTTTCATTGCCTGATCGATGCAAAGTCGATATAGGGATTCGTATAATTTGTAATCTTTTTACAGACAGCAATAATTGTGGGCATTGCGTATTGTAAGTGGAACAACGTCTTTACTGTTAGGATTTTATTTATTCATTTCTTAGAATATGAAATGAGAATATGTTTACAAAATACAAAAACATCTATGAGCGTGCGAGCATGTGTGTGTGTATATATATATATATATATATACATACTCACGCGCATGAGTACATATATCTGTATATGTATAATAACAAAAATTTGATACATTTATTACAATACTTTCAGTCTCATAAGTGAAAATTTTAATTTTTGATTTTTCTGTCAAACACTGCCAAATAAGTCTTCAGATGATACAAGGTTTTAAATTAGAATATAGTCACACTGTATGAAAGATATTTTACATAATAACTAGCTGTAATAATACAATTCAAAACGACATCATTTAAATGTTATCTTCATTTAACATATATTTTTAATATTTTTATTTATTTTACACAATATAAATATGTATAGGAATAGGTTACCATTCAGTATCTTTTTCACCAAACTTGTTTATGTGTTGGAGTTATCTACCCTCGCACCACCGGCTTTCTCACACCTGAAATTTTCTGATTGCGTCATTAGATATATATGCGAAGTATTTACCTCTTCCTGTGTTAATACTTGAAATTCACTTCGTTCCCTCATCTCCTGAACTAGAGGTGTTAGAAATGATTTTCGGTAACGAAATTGTTTCAAGAGAAACAAAGAAAAAATAAAAATAAAAATTAAGCAAGAAGAAGATTTCCCCCCCTGTATTTTTTTAAATAACAAACCTGTTTCCGAACGAATGATTGTGCGTAATTTACTTTTAATTTATTTTTCCCCTAACTATATATATATATATATATATATATATATTAGCATAATTGGAGGGCTCGGCCCCCTTATAGTTCCTCTCACCAACTCCAGAAGGAGACTTCGCCTCTCCCGACCCGCTTTTCTTACTAATCCCTGCGGGGCTCTGGCCGCTTGTTCGCTGCGTTGCCTTTCACTAAATAGGAATAATAAAATATTATAGAAAGCCCATATTTAGTGTCAAATTAAAATACATAATATTTAATACCACTTTATATATATATATATTACGCTTAAAATCAACAATTTTTTATTTTATTTATTTATTTTTTTAATTAGAAAGAAATTCGCAATATCTTGACCATGTTGCGTTACAGCTAATTTATATGACCTCTCTGGGTGACTTTTAAATTTCTGTTACTATTTGGGAGATGAATTTTTTGGTATGTAACTGCTTGTTAAAAAAAAAAAAAAAAAAAAAAATAGATTAAATTTATTATTGACTTTTTTTTAGTTAATTTGGGGCTTAGTCACAATTGTAATAAGGCATCCAGAAAAAAATAAATTTTACTCATGATTTGAAACAAGTAAAGAATAAATGCAGTTCTATGTAAAGACCAGTTTGGCTGTTTTCTTTAAAACGTGTAATTGTTTGCCGAATCAATGAATGGGGGGGTATCAAAAAAATCTTTATTTAAAAAATGTCTATTGCAGATTGTAGGAAATGCACAATAAGAAGACACACTGAACGCATAAAAAGAACTTTTATGGATTTACACGTTTTCAGATGTCAGTAACATGATTTAATCATTTTTAGAAAATGTCTGTCGGTGTGTCTGTGTGTGTGAAAGAGAGACAAAAATTTTGTGGCAACTGTATCACAAAAACTACTGCACAGAATGTCATACAAATTGGTAGATAGTTTCACATTGTCATAAAGTAGTGCCTATTGATTTTTAAGGAAAATCGTCTAACAGGTGGCTTTGCCATTTTAAAATTTATACATGGTGGTATAGGACGAAATTTCGTATAAAAGTGCACAAGGAGAATTATTTTAACGATTTATTGTGAAGTTAAAAAGAATTATTTAATATAGTATGCAATAGGAAAAAACATTTAGACATATAGCAGTAATTGGTCGAAATCATATACGGTAATATTGTGTAAAGAGTTGTTTAGTAAATTGTTCAAAAACTAAAAAAGAATAATAATAATAATAATAATAATAATAATAGGTGCTGAAATACAGTCATCTTTAAAATCGTAGTTGTCAAATAATAGCTGCTTCACATCCACCTATCGTGGATAAATACCCAAAAGTGCGTGGAAAAGATTTTTTTACAAGCAACGAGAACCTGGATTCGATGGAGCGCGAGTGGAAAAAACGCTGTTAGTGGATACCCGAAACGAGGTTTACAGCAATTTCAATGTATTTTTTTTTTCTTTTTATTTATAATGATTCTTAAAAAAAAAAAAAAAAAAAAAAAAAAATCATTTTAATATAGCGACCAGCAAAGCGAGTGAAACATGCTAATAATAAGTTATAAAAAATTAACATACTAATAATACTGAAAAGTATATAACTAATGAAATATTCTAATAGAAAAAAAAATAATTAACATTTATCGGGATCAGAAACGGGTAAAGTAAAATAAAATAAAATAATAGTAAATTTCAGATATTTACGTAATATTTTTTCGACAAATTATTTAGCGACGATTTTGATGAATTTGTGTTGAATTTAATTTTCAAAGCTGATTTGATATCTTCCGCCTTTAGCGTGGGAGAGAAAGGAAAAAAAAAAAAAAAAAAAAAAAAACAATCTGTGTAAGACAGAATTTAATTTAGTACGAAAGGCTATTAATTTCAACCAGAAATTTTTTTATTTTTATATTTTCTTAATATAATCTCTTCTTTTATATAATCTTAATATTTAATAATAATAAGACGAATCAAGCATGAGAGTAGGATATGAAAAAGAAAAAAAAGTCTGATAATATTTCAAAAATATTTTTATTTCGACAATATTCTCAATGAACTCAAGGATTTTAAAAATATAAGAGGAAACAAAGCATAAATAAAATATCATGCTTTCCAGAAACTGGAAAAACGTATAAGGATAGAGTGTTCAGGTATATTACAAGTTAAGAAAATGAAGCAACAATGATTTGAAACATATATATGTGTATATTAAATGCGTAACATTTCTAACAGTTTACATAAATGCAAAAATAATTTTATTATAATAAAAAAAATTTGAAATTGTATCAAAGATTTTAAGAAAAATCTGAAGTTCTTACAAATATCTCAAAACTGTCATCCTCAATGAATGCATAGCAGTTTCTGATAATATTTTCATAATATATAAACGCCCACCAGCGGCCGAGCGGTTTTACGCTCAAAGTTGGTAGATGGAAGATGCCGGGTTCGATCGCAGGTCGCGCTCAGCGACCTAGCCATTCGGAGTTTTCCGTGGTTTTCTCCGAAACTCGCGTGAATACAGACTGGGTTTCTTTAGAAAGACCCCCACGGAGGGCATTCCCCCTATAGGCCTAGGACGCTTGCGGAGTCAATCGGCCTCAAATCTTCCAACCAATCATAATATATAAATAATTATTTCAGATACCTAGTAAAGCACAAATTTTTAATATCCCCCACTTAAAAATAAATAAATAAAGATACAACATAATATTAAAACGAACTTTAAAATAACAGGCAAACTGTCGTTAAAAATAAACATTTTTCTGTTTAAATAAAACGACATATCTTTTCAGAAACACATAAAATCAGCATAATCTGGTGTATCACACACATAATTTTCTCCTACCCTGCAATTCAGTAATCTAAAAATACATTGCATATTAAATTTTAAGATCAATCAGTCAAGATAATAAAATTTAATTTAAAATAATCTAAAGAAATTATAAACACTTTTATTTGGTATATAATTCTGTGTGAGGGGGGGGGGGGGCTGCTACCACACCTCAAACCTCCGTTCAATAATAGTATCTAGAGACATTTAAGAAATAAATAAATAAAGCTGTTATTAATTTGCTTTTAAACCTGCCAATCTTGATCAATTTTTTAAGTGGCAACCTCATATGAACTTCAAAATACCAGATTTGAAATTCCTACACTTCCTTGTTTTTAAATTATGCTGATAACAGATACACATAACAGATCAACTGCAAAAAATTAGACTTGCGTAATCAGGGCACCTCAAAACGTGATTTTATACGAAAAACAGAGTTGAAAATAGAACTTTAAAAATGCTTTTTTCACAGTATTGGTATAAAAATTTTCTGTGCAATGTTTGTAGATGTAGTAAAATAGCTACTTCATTTCATCAATTATATTCAATGGAATACAAAATTTAGCGTAATGTATTCAACGTAATGTATTTGAATTCTTTTGGATGGTCGTGTACACGAATATTTTGCTCGATTTCAACGAATTGTATCACAGCTGCCAACATTTTAAACTTTTAAATCATAATTGACACCCAGTATTTTTAAATGGAATGTGTTATATAGTTTTTCGACGATTAATATTACCGAAAATAGTTATAATTTTTTTTTTCGGATTGAAGTCTACCGCCAAAAAAGAGGAGACTTGGCACCTATGCTGTATGATACACATTTAGTATACCGAGTTTGGACCTTATGTTACTATTTGTTTTTGAGATGTGCTGATAGCAGTCAGAAACACACACAGAGAGAGAGAGGGGGAGACACAGACCAACCGCTAAAAACATGTTTTGTGGATTCAGGGGACCTCAAAACTTGTAAGTGTAGCAAAAACTTAATTTCCAAAATTTGACCAAAAAACAATACTTCTTCTATCGTATAAATGGGTATGAGAGAGTAAAAAATGCATAAATAAAGGTACCAAATATTACTGTATATATAACTAGTAGATTGAGAAAAAAATAAATATTTTTAAATAATATATTTGAAAACCACTATTATTGTGGACCTGACAACTGAAGTTAGTAATTAATTGAAGGTAGCAAATAGATTGTTTTAGCTTGTTCGTTATTTGTAAACTGCTTACAGAAATATTTTTAGTGGGATTTTAGTCCGGTGGGGCTTTTGTTCGGGACCGGAGTTTCTCAGAAATGCATACGTTATTGATTCTGAAATAATATTTAAAATTTTTAGGGAATAGAAAAATGTTATTAAAAAGAAAAATATATAAACATTTATATTAAAGTTTTATATAACATTGTTTCACATTTATAATGTTAAACAATTAAATTATAAAAGAAACATGTTGCAAGATTTTGTCCTTTATTTTTTTTTTTATTTTTTTTTTTTTTCCGGTGTGCTGATAATACCAGATGATTGCTTTTTCGATTATTTTTCCAATGGCGGAAGCCCATTTTAAATAATCAAGATTTAATTTATAACTTTAAAATTTTTGTGAAAATATTAAAAACATAATTGTAAAAAATCATTAAAAAGCAGATTCGTTCCTCTTGTTCCTGTGACTTTCAAGCTCAAGAAAGTAATACCACACCACTGAAGTTTTTTTCTTCATCTGACCGGTTCCGAAAAGGGGGAGAATACCCATAAAAGTGTCACCAGCAGAACAATTAATCAACCTCACCCCTTCTCTCTTCCCCTATATTTTTCTCTCTGATTCTATCCAACTTCGGAGGCGGAGATTTTAGTAAAATTGCAGTTTTTTCATGATTTTTCATCGTACAAAACAAGGAATAACAGTTATTGAAATTTATTTTAAAAAATTGAAAATTGTGCATCATTGAAACGTGGACTGTCGTGGATAGCAACGCTTTTTTCGAATTCCAGAGCAGTTTGTCGTTTTCTTTCTATAAAGTTTTTTATATATAAGTACCTTCATTTTTTGTCGTTTTGAAATTTAAATTCCTTTTTGCACTAAATGACAAAAAATATCTAAAATGTACAAAATACAGGCCACCAACAAAGGTCGTAACTATCTTATGAAAAAAACAAAATTAAAAAATCTTTAAATGGAAATGAGATATCAGTGGATTAGTTTTACATTGATTTAACCTTAGCTTCAAGATCTCAGAGGCTCTGTGCAGCGGCCCCTTAATTCATCTAATACATCATTTGAATAAATGACACTTCTGTAACCATTGTATCCAACAAAATTGCTTTTTTATTAAGATACTTTCGGATTTTCAAGTTTTTTCTTACAACATAAGATTCGGGGCTCTAGGGCCCTTTACACTTTAGTATATATAAAAAAAAAAGCAATATATCATTTAAAATAGTTTTTTTTTACTTAACAATATTCTATGAAGAAAAAGTTTGATTTCTGTTCGAGAAAGTTGAATTCGTGTCATGTGGGGCCCACTCATGATACTTCATGTAATAGCTCATTTGAATGCACGAAGCTTTTAAAATTAATGTGTTCAGAGAATTTTCTTTTTTATTGAGATATTTTTGGATTTCCAAATATTTTATTACAATATAAGTCCTCCCGCCTTATTCGGAAGGGCAGGTTGATTTCCTTTTCCTTATCAAGTAGCCGTCATTTTGTTTCAAAATGGCGGCTACAAATTATTAATGGACTTAGTAGGAATATTGATGTAGGCTTATCTACATATGGAGTTTTAAGCAAATTGGTTCATAAATACCTCTTTATGTAAATTTAAAATTTTCAAGTGGCTGGCGCTTGAAAACAAGATGGTGGGCCAAGTTGACAAATATATCAAATGCATTTGTGAGATAAGACTACTTTGGAAATAATTCAGAATCTCAAAAGTCATCGTGTTGAAAAATTAAGTGGCTGGCGCTTGGAAACAAGATGGTGGGCCAAGTTGACAAATATACCAAATGCATTTGTGAGATAAGACTACTGTACAAATATAGTTGGAAATAATTCAGAATCTCAAAAGTCATCGTGTTGAAAAATTAAGTGGCTGCCACTTGGATCAAAATGGCAAAAAATGTTGCTCAGTGAACTTAATCTAAAATATTGTAGCAAATTTGAAAATAAATCATTTATATATATATATATATATATATATATATTGTAGAAATAATTTCAAAGAGGCTTAGTAAGCTAATAAAATGTTAATTTTCTGCATTTCTAGTTTGTTTTCGCGTTAAAATAGCATAATTTTCCCTTAAAAACGCATTAAATATCTTCAATAAGGTAGGTAATGGATTTGACGCCAAATTTGGCAACTTTTCCACCTTGGCGACTTTTTGCGAGAAAATCTTTATTATCGATATACCAAAGATGGACGCTGTAACGTGATTGGTTCACCAGTTACGTGAAATTTCTAGATTTTTCTGGTTTCGATAAAGGGGTATAAAAAGTGGCCGAACGCGCCAAGTCAGTCGCAGTTGAGTTTCGCCAAACGCTTGCATTGCTATTGAAGGAGTTCTAAGCCTCTTTGAATGAGCCTTGCTTTATGTTCATGCTTTGATACAGTTTGCACTGTGAATTTGTTGTTGACAGCTGTTATTTTAGTTGTGTTTACTGGTGAAACTGAAGTTGATACCTGGTTTATAGACCTGTATTCTTCTGGAATTTTCTGTAAATAAACTACTGAACTTTTGCAATTTTCGCCTTTCATTCTCGGAAAACTTACGAACCCGCAAGTACGCAACAATATTTGTAAAATAAGTCCATTGTCCAACTTTGGTTCAAATAAAGTCAGTATTTCAAAAGTTATTGCGATAACAAAGTCTCAAGTGGCAGCAACTTGGAAAAAAACTTGCCCACGGAAATCATAGTTGTTTGAGTGATAAATCCATTTTTTAACTTTGGTTTGAATTGATTAAGTATTTCAAAAGTTACCGTGATAACAAATTTTCAAGTGGCCGCCACCTGGAAACAATAGAGTTGAGCAAGTTGCCGAACAAATTTATCCAAGATATTTAAAGCATAGTTTCACTGTCCAAGTGTGGTTCAAATCAGTGCAGTGTTTCAAAAGTTATTTAATGGCAAATATTCAAGTGGCAGTCTAAGTGGCTGCAACTTCGAAACAAAATGGCGAAGCAACTTGCCCAGTGAAATCACCAATATATTTGTTCAATAAGTTCATTGTCCAGTTCTAGTTCAAATTATATCAGTATTTCAAAAATTATCGTTATAAGAAATTTTCAAGTGGCATCACTTGGAAAAAAAGTCGGAGTGACATGACCAGTGAACTTATCTGAGATATTTGAATGATAAATTCATTACCCAAATGTAATGCGTATTGATTCAGTATTACTAAAGTTCCCATATTGACAAATTTTCAAGTGGCCGCCACTTAGAAATGAAAATGCGGATCAAGTCACCAAGTGAACTTATCCAAGATATTTGTACTATAAGTTCACTATCCAACTTTTATTTGAATCAGTTTAGTACTTTAAAAGTTATCGTGATGGCATATTTTCAAGTGGCTGCAACTTGGGAACAAGATGTTGGAGCAAATTGTCCAGTGAGCTTATCCAAGATAATTATATGATAAGATCACTATTCATCTTTGGTTCGAATTGAATTAAAATTTAAAAAGTTATCATGTTTATAAATTTTCAAGTGGTAGCCTAATTTCAAGTTGTCTCGCTGTCGTTTAGTTTATAACATCCGCACTTTGTTAAAAATGGCAGATAACGTTTATTAATAAAGCTGATTGAGACACTTATATGGTCTATGTATGCATCAAAATTCAAATAAATTCGTAATGCACTTTTTACAATTTGAATTTGAAATTTTCAAGTGGTCCCCACTTGAAAATAAAATGGTAGAGCAACTTGGTTAAGAAACTCATCCAACATATTCATAAGATAAGTTAAGACACTGTCCAAATTTGGTTCGATTTGAGTATTATTTCGGAAGTTATCGTGGTTTTAAATTTTCAAGTGGTTGCCTGATTTCAAGTGACCCCGCTTAACTTAAGATATCCACCACTTTAATAAAAATGACAGATAAAGTCCATTAATAAAGTTCATTGAGACACTTATACAATCTATGGATACATCAAAATTCAAACAAATTCGGGATACGCTTTTTACAATTTGAATTTGAAATTTTCAAGTGGTTTCCACTTGAAAACAAAAAGGCGGAGTAACTTGGTTAACAAAGTCATATAAGATATCTATAAGATAAATTAAGACACTGTCCAAATTTGGTCCGATTTGGAGTGTTATTTCAGAAGTTATTGTGATTTTAAATTTTCAAGTTATATCCTGTTTACAAGTGGCCCCGCTTAACTTAAGATATCTGCCACTTTATTAAAAATGGTGGAAAAAGTTCATTAATAAACTTCATTGAGACCCGTATGTGGTCTATATTTACATCAAAATCCAAATAAATCTTGCTTTAAATAAGCTTTTTACAATGTGGTTTTGAAATTTTCAAGTGGCTGCCACTTGAAAACAAAAAGCCGGAGCAACTTGGTTAACGAACTCATCCAAGATATTTATAAGATCAGTTCACTGTCCAAATTTGGTTCAATTTGGAGTATTATTTCGGGAGTTATCGTGATGACAAAATTTTCATTATATCTATATATAT
Organism: Salticus scenicus; assembly: GCA_963930645.1. Lineage (NCBI taxonomy): Eukaryota > Metazoa > Arthropoda > Arachnida > Araneae > Salticidae > Salticus > Salticus scenicus. Next base: position 270,674,676 of record OZ005648.1, read on the forward strand.
AAAAATCTGGTGTGAAACAACCACACGACTTCCCTTACCCACTATTACACATATTATATGCATTTTTGAGAGATAATGCGATCAGAAAACATAAAAGTGAACTAAAGAGAAAATCGTTAGAGCCGTTTTTGAGATACCAACTTTTACAAAAAATCAATTATTGACCGGAAAACAATAATTACATACAAAAGGATATTTAAAAGTGAGTTAATATGACGAGCTTGAAAAAAATCCGTACAGCTGTTTTTAAAGGAACGCCCTTGGGAGACCTGAAATTGAGCTATTTATACAGGACGCCTATCAATTTTCCTGAACTAACCAACTATATCATTCGAAAGGACATCTAATAGAGTGTTTATATAGCAAATTTGAAGAAAATCGTTAGAGCCGTTTTTGAGATACGGACTTACGGTCCCACTTCCGGTTTCCGATGTCCCACTTCCGGTTAAACTCAATTATTGACAGGAAAACAATAATTACATACAAAAGCATATTTAAAAGTGAGTTAAAATGGCGAGTTTGAAAAAAATCCGTACAACCGTTTTTAAAGGAACGCCTTTGCGAGGCCTGAAATTGAACTATTTATACAGGACGCCTATCAATTTTCCTGAACTAACCAACTATATCATTCGAAAGGACATCTAATAGAGTATTTATATAGCAAGTTTGAAGAAAATCGTTAGAGCCGTTTTTGAGATACGGACTTACGGTCCCACTTCCGGTTTCCGATGTCCCACTTCCGGTTTTTCAATATTCACCAAAATTTGGAAATTACATCTGTACACCACACTTATTTCAATTCTAAAGTTTCGTAGCTCTATCTTTATTAGTTTCTGAGCTATAATAGCCAGAAGATTCTCCACATACGTACACACACACACACATACATACACACTGACCAATTGCCAAAAACCACTTTTTTGGACTCAGGGGACCTTAAAACGTGTAAATCAGGTGAAAACCCGATATCGAATTTTCAGACCGAATACAATACTTCCATTACCTACGGTAGTAGGGTAATGGAAGTAAAAATGAATGTTTGTCTGTATGTTATTTATAAAATCGTAAACGGCTTGACCGATTTCTATCATTCTTTTTTTGTTTTTTTCCTTATAGGTCAGGGATGGTTTAGGAAAAAAAAAAAATTGAAAAAATCTTTAAAATTAATTAAAATATGAAAATAATAAACTTATTGACTTATATTGACTTAATATAAGCCATTTAAATTTTTAATTGTTGCCAAAAAAAGTTTACTAGATATATTTATTTATTGTTTTCAGCATAAAATGAAATATGCTTTCATGCGAAAAATAAGAAATTACTAAATGTTAAATTGGTCGATGAGAAAATGACATATTATAATTTTAAAATAAAATAGTAATATTACAAATCTAACATAGTCTTCTGAATTTTATTTCACAGCATTTCTTTTATATACCTCAACTTCAGATTTTTTTTTTTTAGTATGGCGGATGAAACACGCTTGGCATAAAAGTTAATTTAGCATTATGGTAAAGGTATTTTCTTATTGATAATTCTTGACAATTTTTTATAATTTTGATGCTGAAGTAGATCGGACATTTTTCGCTAAGGAAAAGATAGAAAGAAATACGCAAGCGAAGTGATGACGTCACTGGCCGTTCGTGGATGCAAGAAAAATATTTCCTATGTTGAACGCCCATTGGATTTTTTGTAAAAAATTATTAAAAATCGAGGAAAAATATTTCCCGATTTTAATCCGCATATTTAGGTATAGATATGTATTAGTTATCATGTTCATGTATTAGATTAAGTTATTTTTGTTGTAAAATTGACAAAATTTGAATTTTTAATTTCAAAACTCTAGAAAAAAAAATGGCAAACTTCCATATTCGATTGAAAACACAAACATTTAATTTCAAAGGATGATATTAACAAAATAAATATCCAACTAATATACTGATTAAAAGGGAAATGATAAATATTCTATCATAATTTGAAGTCAAATTTGTTTTCAAATGTCTAAATAAAGTATCTGATATAAGATACTAATATGTTGTAGCGGAATAGATTTGATATCGGTCATCCTTGGTAAAAAAATAAAATATCGCCAAATTATTTGGCGAACATAATTTAATTCCTTTCAAAAATCATGGTTATTTTAACAACTTATTTTAAGACAGTAATGAATAATATGAAACAATATTTCGTACAATGCATATTACGAAAATATACATCTGGCATGTATATTTTCGTATTACGTTTTTGATCACTAAATACAATAAGCGCCAAGAACGACAGAGTTTTGAAATTTAAAATTAAAATTTTGTCAATTTGACAGCAAAATAACTCAATCTAACACATGCACATGATAACTAATACATATGTGTACCCAAATATGGGGATTAAAATCGGGAAATGATTTTCTTCGATTTTTAATCATTTTTTACAAAAAATCCAATGGGCGATTGACATAGGAAATCATTTTCTTGCATCCACGGACGGTCAGTGACGTCACACTTCGCTTGCGTATAGGAACAATAATCGCATAAATTATATTTTGGTCTAAAACGGCAACAAAAATTTAAAAGTCGCCAAGGGCATTAAGGCTGTACCATGATCAAGTTTACATACTAATTTATTTATTTTTCTATATACCAACCACTATTAACTAAGCATGAAGTATATATAACCACAAAATAATAATTGTCTCATGCGATAAAAGTTGCCTATCATAGCATATTGTAATTTTTTTTGTGGCTTGAAATTGCTGTCATTCTATGGTTGATTGATTAAATCAAATAAATATAGGAAATAACTTGAGAGCAAATATTATGTACATCACATATAATGTTGTTCATATGTAACTGGGATTCAGATATAAAAGAGTTACTTCAAATTTTTCGATACTGTCCGTATCGAAACTGTTATGTATGATGAGCAACCAAATGGAAGCCCACGGGTAAGCTATTGTCGCAGGCAATAGGGACAGGCACCGGAGATTGCAAGGACGAATAAGGCGATGCCTAAGGCAGCGGGAACCCAAAGCAAGCTTTTGACCGATTTCAGTTTTTTTTTTTTTTTTCCCCACAAAGCATATAGAAAAGAGTTTGCCAGCGAAGCGGGCAAAGCCGTCCAAAATTGTTTAAGAACTAAAATATTATTCAACAATTCGCCGGGAAATGAAAAAAAAAAAAAAATCATTTATTTGTAAAAAAAAAAAAAAAAAAAAATTAAAAATTTGAAACTCATAAATATTATATGATTTTCACCACATAGTTAAAATTTTAATTAACCAGTCACCAAATTATTATTAGAACCAGATTAATATTGTGCAATAGTGAACTAAAATCATACAAAGAAAGGTTTCGAAATAAAATTCATAATTGACGACCCAGTTTTTATACTTCCTCAACGCAGTACTGTTTTAGTACAAAATCCCTATGGACGAATTTTAAATTTTTATCGCCATGTTGGCGATAACTTTTTATTTATTTATTTTGGCATTTTATTTTGGCTTTCAATGAGTTACAAATTTGTTTGAGTGTACTTTATCAGACTCTGTTTTGCACAGCACCACAATGATAAGGTTTCATTTCATTACATATTATGATCAAACCGTCAGTTCCCACAGATACACATCAAAATTTCCACGTGAACGAAGTCGCGGGTAACAGCTAGTATATTTATATATATAATGACAAAGTGATTGCAATAGATCGATTTCTAAAGAAATCAACCTAAAAAGGAGCCTATGCTGCAAAATATAAAAATTGTACATGATTTTAAACAGATTTTTTCCATTTAACACGATTCTGCAAAGAAAACATATGGTTTCTATTTGAAAAAATGAAGTTTGTGTCACGTGGGGCCTGGGGCCCCTGAGACCCACTTGTAATATCCCATGTTATAGATTATTTAAATCCATGAAACGTTTGAAATCAATGTTTTCAGCAAATTTGCTTTCCTTTCGAGATATTTTGGTGTATCCAGACTTATGAAATACCCTGTATATATTTCTGTGCATTTTAGTGGAAACTCATAGTGCCATGGTCAGTACATTTTCAATAATCTATTCTTTATTTTTTCTGGGACTTTTCAATCACTTTGTATGGAATCACTTTACTTCCCCTATATAAATAAGAAAAATAAAGAAGCAAATATACGTTGGAGGACAAAAAAATTTCGCATGTAACGTTTCAAATGTTGAGCATTAATATTTACGTAGTTGTAATTAAACTCGTGTTACGAATCATGTTGCTTTAATGTACTGTGGCGTGACGCGAGGGTCATAAGCACAAGAGAATGTCATTCAATCACTGCATTCAAAGGTTAAATTAATAATAATAATAATAAGTAAAAATTCTGTCAAAGACAGAATTTAGTTTAGTACGAAGGACTATTAATTTCAATCTGTACAATTTTTATTTTTCATCCCATTTTTTAACCGTAAAACATGGCCACGTACTTTTTAAAATGACTGAAATGAATTAAAATGAAGTGTTTCTACCTAAATTTCATACTTTAGTTAATTTTAAAAAATGTAATTGTCGTGTCGAAAAATTGTTTGCACCCCTGGAATCAGAAAAATCATTTGGTACTGAATTTGTAACGACAGAGGACTGATATTTCGATATTTCTAATTTATTTTGGTATTACACAAAACTGGTCTACAAAAACTCCAGATTGTAACTAATAGTCCTCTGCCCTCTGCGTATCAGATTATAAAAAATATCGAATTGTTACAGAACATTTTTTAAACTAAGCTGCCAATTTTTTTAATTGTGATTTTTTAGTAAAGTTTCTCTATCAATTAATCCTTTGTATATAAAGTAGATTATGAAAGATGGTAGTAGTATATTTTTTATTGACACTGATATTTGTTAAAACTAGTATGCTGTGGCCACCACAAGACTTTCTTCTATATTTTCCTATACAAATTCACGCAGTAACAATATTAAAAAAAAAAAAAAAAAAAAAAAAAAAAAAAAAAAAACATTTTTTTTTCAAAGTTTTTTTTTGTAAAAAAAAAAAAAAAAAAAAAGTCGATAACTTTGTTTTAAATTATTACATATTTATAGTTCAACCATTCCTTTTAAAGATATTGACGAGACCTTTCGAAATATACCCATCTTGAAAATTTACCCCCCCCCCCCGAGGGGTACTTTCCCCTGGGAGGGGGAAGCAATTACCGAGAATTTTTTCCTAATTAACTACTACTATTATCAATAATTCATATTAATTTCACAATCACAGGTTAAGAATAACTCCCATTATGTACATTTATACGAAATTTTGTCCTATACTGCCATGTTAAAAATTTAGAAAAAATACGATCACAGCACCACCTGTTGAGTGATTGATCCCCAAATCTAATCAGCCCCAGTTTATGTCAGGGGCCAACTAAATACCAAGTCTGGTTAAATTTCGTTAAAAAAAAAAAAAAAAAAAAAAAAAATACGATTTTTTTTCTAAGTTACTTTTTGTTAAAAGTAAAAAAAATCGATAACTTTGTTTTAAATTATCACAGATTTATAGTTCAACCATTCGTATTAAAGGTATTGACGAGACCTTTCGAAAGATACCCATCTTGAAAATTTACTCCCCTCGAGGGGGGACTTCCCCCCCAGGGGAGTTCACGAGGCTCCTACGCATACAAAATTTTTTCCCCAGTTGACTACCTCTATTATAAATAATTCTTGTAAATTTCATAATGATTACTGAAATATAATTCTCTTTTTGCACATTTATACAAAATTTTGTCCTATATCACCATGTTAAAAATTTAGAAAAAGCGGGATGGCAACGCAACCTGTAAGACAATTTTTACCAAAAGTTGATAGGCACTAATTTATGTCAAGGTGCAACTGCATACTAATTTGTGAGAAATTCTGTGCAGTAGTTCCTGAGATACAGTTGCCACAAAATTTTGTCACACACACACACAGAGACTGACAGACAGACAGACAGACAGACAGACATTTTCTAAAAAGGGTCAAATCGTGTTCTACAGCTCTCAAAACGTGTAAATCCATCAAAAACCCGAGGTCGAAAATTTTTACGAATCCAATACTTTCTCTATATTACATATAGAAGAAAGTAAAAAGAATGAATCTTTTGAAAAACAGAAATTGCAATGTGTTTATTATTATTACTATTATTACTTTTTTTTTTTTTTATAAGTTACTAGGTGTAACCCGCGACTTCGTTCACGTGGAAATTTTCATGTGTATGTGTGGGAACTGACGGTTTGATCATAATATGTAATGAAATGAAACCTTATCATTGTGGTGCTGTGCAAAACAGAGTCTGATAAAGTACACTCAAAAAAATTTGTATCTCATTGAAAGCCAAAATAAAATGCCAAAATAAATAAATAAAAAGTTATCGCCAACATGGCTATAAAAATTTTAAATTCGTCCATAGGGATTCTGTACTAAAACAGTACTGCGTTGTGGAAGTATAAAAACTGGGTCGTCAATTACGAATTTTATTTCGAAACCTTTCTTTGTATGATTTTAGTTCACTATTGCACAATATTAATCTGGTTCTAATAATAATTTGGTGACTGGTTAATTAAAATTTTAACTATGTGGTGAAATTCATATAATATTTATGAGTTTCAAATTTTTAATTTTTTTTTTTTTTTACAAATAAATGATATATATATATATATATATATTTATTTTTTTTTTTTCATTTCCCGGCGAATTGTTGAATAATATTTTAGTTCTTAAACAATTTTGGACGGCTTTGCCCACTTCGCTGGCAAACTCTTTTCTATATGCTTTATGAAAAAAAAAAAAAAAAACTGAAATCGGTCAAAAGCTTGCTTTGGGTTCCCGCTGCCTTAGGCAGCGCCTTGTTCGTCCTTGCAGTCTCCGGTGCCTGTCCCTATTGCCTGCGACAATGGCTTACCTGTGGGCTTCCATTTGGTTGCTTATCATACATAACAGTTTCGATACGGACCGGACAGTATCGTAAAATTTGAAGTAACTCTTTTATATCTGAATCCCAGTTACATATGAACAACATTATATGTGATGTACATAATATTTGCTCTCAAGTTATTTCCTATTTTTATTTGATTTAATCAATCAACCATAGAATGACAGCAATTTCAAGCCACATATAATATTACAATATGCTATGATCGGCAACTTCGATCGCATGAGACAATTATTATTTTGTGGTTATATATACTTCATGCTTAGTTAATAGTAGTTGGTATATAGAAAAATAAATAAATTAGTATGTAAACTTGATCATGGTACAGCCTTAATGCCCTTGGCGACTTTTAAATTTTTGTTGCCGTTTTAGTCCAAAATATAATTTATGCGATTATTGTTCCTATATGCAAGCGAAGTGTGATGTCACTGACCGTCCGTGGATGCAAGAAAATGATTTCCTATGTCAATCGCCCATTGAATTTTTTTGTAAAAAATGATTAAAAATCGAAGAAAATTATTTCCCGATTTTAATGCCCATATTTGGGTACACATATGTATTAGTTATCATGTGCATGTGTTAGATTGAGTTATTTTGCTGTCAAATTGACAAAATTTTAATTTTAAATTTCAAAACTCTGTCGTTCTTGGCGCTTATTGTATTTGGTGATCAAAAACGTAATACGAAAATATACATGCCAGATGTATATTTTCGTAATATGCACTGTACGAAATATTGTTTCATATTATTCATTACTGTCTTAAAATAAGTTGTTAAAATAACCATGATTTTTGAAAGGAATTAAATTATGTTCGCCAAATAATCTGGCGGTATTTTATTTTTCTACCAAGGATGACCGATATCAAATCTATTCCGCTACAACATATTAGTATCTTATATCAGATACTTTATTTAGACATTTGAAAACAAATTTGACTTCAAATTATGATAGAATATTTATCATTTCCCTTTTAATCAGTATATTAGTTGGATATTTATTGTGTTAATATCATCCTTTGAAATTAAATGTTTGTGTTTTCAATCGAATATGGACGTTTGCCATTTTTTTTTTTTTTCTAGAGTTTTGAAATTAAAAATTAAAATTTTGTCAATTTTACAACAAAAATAACTTAATCTAATGCATGGACATGATAACTAATACATATCTATACCTAAATATGCGGATTAAAATCGGGAAATATTTTTCCTCGATTTTTAATAATTTTTTACGAAAAATCCAATGGGCGTTTAACATAGGAAATATTTTTCTTGCATCCACGAACGGCCAGTGACGTCATCACTTCGCTTGCGTATTTCTTTCTATCTTTTCCTTGGCGAAAAATGTCCGATCTACTTCAGCATCAAAATTATAAAAAATTGTCAAGAATTATCAATAAGAAAATACCTTTACCATAATGCTGAATTAACTTTTATGCCAAGCGTGTTTCATCCGCCATACTAAAAAAAAAAAAAAAATCTGAAGTTGAGGTATATAAAAAAAAATGCTGTGAAATAAAATTCAGAAGAAATATGTTAGATTTGCAATATTACTATTTTATTTTAAAATTATAATGTGTCATTTTCTCATCGACCAATTTAACATTTAGTAATTTCTTATTTTTCGCGTGAAAGCATATTTCATTTTATGCTGAAAACAATAAATAAATATATCTCGTAAACTTTTTTTGGCAACAATTAAAAATTTAAATGGCTTATATTAAGTCAATATAAGTCAATAAGTTTATTATTTTATTATTTTAATTAATTTTAAAGATTTTTTCAATTTTTTTTTTCCTAAACCATCCCTAACCTATAAGGAAAAAAACAAAAAAAGAATGATCGAAATCGGTCAAGCCGTTTACGATTTTATAAATAACATACAGACAAACATTCATTTTTATATATATAGACATGATAAACATAAAAAAACCGCTTACGTATAAAATTAATTTTATAAATATTAAAAAAAAAAAAAAAAAAAACATTAAACTACTTTATTTACTTTTTCAAAATAATCTAGCTATATTAATACTGATGAGCAACTTAAATATCGGAACTTTTTGTAGTATGTACAAAACATTGAATTAACACCATAAAATGCAAGAATTGGCAACAATTGTTTCGGGTCGAAAGAAGACATGATCCTTCATCAGACGAACAAAATAGGCACGAGTGCTGCAAACAAAGCTGCAACGCACGACATTTAATGGAGTAATATTATGTCGTGCCTACGTACTTAATATTTACGTATCTTTGTATGTACAGTCGGGGGAAAAAAACGCAACACCCGCTGTAATTTCGTTATTAATTGACGCAGGAACATATAATAGACATAATTCAACAGGAAATTGAAAGCACTTTCTGAATATGTTGTCAAATTTTGAATTAGGGGTCATCTACATATTGAAATGAGCACCAACTTTGATTTTTTCAATAGCAGCACCCAATTTTGACTTCATTTTTGAATTTCTGAGAGTCTGGCAGTGCGGAAAAGTATACTGTTTATATACGTTATCTTTAGTATTTATAGAGTTATAAACAAAAATGTGTTAGGGGGTTATCTGTAAATGTAGAAAAGTAAAATTAAGATCCTATAAGAAATAGACAAAATTTTAATGTTTCACACCGGAAATCTTTCAGGAAAAAAATAATTATAAAAATTAATAAAACTTTGCTTCTTTTTCCAGTTCTTTAATTAATTTGAATTCAATTTTTAGATTTGTATATACTTCAGTATTTTTTTAGATAATTTTAGGTCTATTTAAATACATTACACTTGCGATTAGTCCATACAGTAACCCTTTGAAAAAAGTGCAATATTTTTCAAGTAAAAGTGTCTATTATGGCTGTACTGATCACCAATAAAGCTTAAATTTTCTTTCGTAGGTAGGTAACAGAATATACGAAATGAAATAATATATATATATATATATATATATATATATATATATATATATATATATATAACAACGCATAAACTAAATCTTTTCGGATAAATTGGGTTCATGAAGTAAATATTAAACAATTTCAACTTACCAGTTTTTAACCAGTTGAACTCTTTGGAACTGTACGATTGGTTTTATAATTTCTATGAAAATGTAATTTCTTAATTAACCGTTTCACGACTGCTGACGTAGATTCACGTCATTTGAAAATCTGTAACTTTGTCAGTGGGCGTTTCTTTCGTAATTTGTGTATTACATATTTCTTAAGTGTGTACCCAGTGTTCGTATTTTTGCAATAAAATATACTATGGATAGAAATATATTGTTTAGAAAGAATGTAATTATAAAGTATATCCATTTGTAATATAATTGTGAATACAGAAAATTTGTTTTGAAATATTTTATTTTGAGATTACAACGCCTATAGGCGGGTCTTACTGTCAAAAAGACAAAATCCTGCGGTCGCAAAAAGTGTTAAAATATATTTATAAAAGTTAAAATATGTTTTTAAAAATGTATAAAGTTAAAATATATTAATAAAATTTTAAAGACTAAAGTGTCCTTAAAATAATAACCCTCCCCCTTACAAAATAAATAAGTAAGTAAATAAATAAAATAAAATAAAGTAATATATGAAGCAAATGATTAAGCCTTTTTTTAACTTTGACGGTAGAGGAAACGATTTTACAAGTCTGTCTTGCATTCCAATTCTATTCGTTTTTTATATTTGACAATTTCACATTAAACCTATTTTTCCATTTAAAACAGTAAACCCCGCCTTTTTAGTTATTTTTTTTCTTCTAGTGTTCGTTTAAAAGATTCAAAATTTATTACCAGTAATCGATGAAGTAAATACCACTTGTGCATATTTTTCTCAATATAAAATAAGTGGTTTAACAGGAATACTCAATGTCACATTTACTTTTCATTTCTATATTGTTTTGTTTTGAAGAACGATGAAGGCAGGGCTTGTCTTCTTTAGAAAACAGGAATTCTTGATGCTATGTCAAAAAATCATCATTTTCGTTTACTTTCTTTGCGTTTGACGTTGTTGTTATATAATTTGACCCGTAAATAAAATATAAAAATATTTTATTTAATTTTCTTTGTTATTTTTAAAGATTTGATTCGTTATCTCATGCAAAACTTTATAAGAGACGGCCCCCTAAACCCCTCTAAATGAAAGATTTATTTATATCTCGAAAACTAATAATTGGAATGAGCTGCAAATTTGCACACCCATATTTTTCAGTATTAGGATTCATTTTATGTAAAAATTAATATAGGTCATAATTCATAATTTTTATGAATATGAATTTATTAATATTTTTCATAATTAAAAATATTTTTCAGAATCAAAAGTAATGATGGATTGTGTTTGGGTTTCTTCACTGTATCTCGTAAAAAAAAAAAAAAAATTATAACGATCAAGTTATTTTTTGTGAAGATATTAATAAAAGTTTGAAATATGAATTTAACATTAGCACCTTCAAACTTTGAACGCTTTTAACTCTGTGAAAAAATAAGTAAAATATACAACCAATATACTTTTTCGCGTTGTCGCGATCCCAGGAATTCAAATATAAAATAAAAATGGGGCATTACCATTGAAAAAAAATCAAAGTTGATGCGTGTTTTAATATGTAGACGACCCCCAATTCAAAATTTCAATTCATTTTCTGAAACTACTTACAATTCCCCGTCGAATGATACCTATTACATTTTTCTACATCGATTAGCAACGAAGTTACGTTGAGTGTTGCGTTTTTTTTTTCCCCGACTGTACATTAAAATTATATGTTGTGATTATAATTATGTACTTCAAAATTATGTGTTGCGTGTAATTATAATTATAACTAAAATTAAAATATTCTTATTTAAATACAAAAGGGTTATTTTCGTGCGGTTTAAGGCCGATAGCCTACTCTAGGGTCCTAGGCCGATAAGTGGAATGCCCTGCGTGGGGGACACTGCCGCTTTGTTTGCAGCACTCGTGCCTGCTTTGTTCGCCTGACGAAGGGTCCTGTATTTTTTCGATCCGAAACAATTGTTTCGAGTTTTTGCATTTTATGGTGTTTATTCAAAAATTTGTACTTGTTACTTTTAAATGCCATTTCTGTGTGGCTTTTTCATATTTCTTTCTTTTTTTTTTTTTTTTTTCTTTTTTTTAATAACTTTTTATGTTATCACGAAAATGTAACGTGTAAAAAACAAACATTAAAAAGTAAATAAAAAGAGAAGGACTTTAGTATGTAATTTTTAGAGGATTATAATAGAATCAATTTTGTAATGAAAACAGAAAAGTATCGACACAGAGAAAAAGGAACACATATAATTAGAGTAGAAACTAGTATCTGCATACTAAGTTCTAAAGTAATTTTACCTTTAAAAAAATTTTTAGTTAATTATTATTCTTTTTTTAATGTTGCTAAATACTGATGGTAAATATTGACTTAAAATTAAATATCTCAGTTTCTTCAACTTGTTTATTTTATCACTATTGAGTAATACCGTTAAAAAGAATTCACTATTTTAAAATATGTTTAAAATTGTTTTAAAATTACGAATTTAAATTAACTAATGTGTATAATTTTTACTCGCGACCCTAATCTAGCTTAGTAGTTCACGTACTAGCCGCACCTGTAAAGATTTCAAGAGATCGTTGCTTTGACTCCAGGGAAGAAATAGCCTATACTTATGCAAATTTCAGCAATTTGTTCTTTAAAATTTGTATAATTCTGGACATTATCCTACCCAACTAGTAACCGAGAAGTGGAAGACAGGGAGAGTCGGGTTCGATCCTTAGTCACGATCGTCAGCCTAGCCGTTCAAAGTTTTCCTTAGTTTTTTTTTTTTTTTTTTTTTTTTCCGAAACTCGCGTGAATACGGGCTAGAACCCCTTAGAAAGACCCCACGGAGGGCATCCCACGTATTGGTCTAGGACCCTAGGATAATCTTTCGGCCTTAAGCCACACAACAATAACGCTTTTGTATTTAAATGAGAATATTTTAATTTTAATTATATATATAATCACAACACTTAATAATATTCCCTTAAATGTTTCTCCTTCAGTCAAAATCATAATTCATCTTAGTGAAATATAGGGAATCATTGTAATCTAAGTCAATCATTATAACCAAAAAATGTACGCAGAGAAGGGAAAATGTTTTTTAAAACTCATGAAAACTTGAAAATTTTGCAGATTTTACTGTGATTTTTCTGTATTCCGAAAGGTAAGTTTTGTTTGATAAAACGGAAAAAGATTATCTGTATGATTCTTGTTTCCTCCCTTAGGCTCAGGTCCTTAGTGTAGGCAATTGTCCTTAACTAAAACACTAACACCTCTGAATATTTTTCCTTCAAATGTTCTCAAAAGTATTTTTATATGGACTACAAAATCTCCAATCCGTTTACACGCAGATATATGCATAATAATTTAAATAAACTACACTGAAAAAAAAATTCCTTGACTGACATCTAGAAACTGAATTGTGTCTCTAGTAAAAATAGTTCTGTGTCATCCCTGTGAATTCTAGTTTCTTTTGCTATCGAGCTCTAAAAATCGCTATTAAAATTCTAATTCGCTTAAAATTCCTCACAACTGAAAACGTGTAAAATGTAAAAAAACTGAGGTCCAATATTTTCACGATTACCTAAGTTCCCCATACCTATGGTATGATAGGGAACTAAAAAAAAAACTAGTTGGCATAGGTGGACTTGGACTCTGCTCAGTTTCCCATTATATATATGTTTTCATAAATTTCTAGAAGAGGACATTCTCTTAACATAGTTATCATGTTAAAAGAAATGAAATTGAACAAACGCTTGACAGAGTGACAGAATGAAATCCCCGCCTAATAGGCTATCCACCGTTCACTTCGATAAATTTATCTTATTCTAATCTATTAATTTATTTTATTAGGGTCAATTTCGTAGTTTAGATTTCATGCTACTATTTCCAATGCAACAATCCTCAAAATGCATATTTATATGGAAAATTTTCAATTTTCTTATGTTGATAAAATCTTAAATAACGAATAGCTTACGAAATTTTCCTATTAGAATATTTGAAGTCAATCATGTTCATACAAGTATATCATAAATGTTATTTTGAAGTTGTCTGATATATTTATGATCCTCTTTCTTAAATTAGAAAATTCACACTCTATGGTATTCATGTCAGTATCCTAAATAATATTTCAAAAGTGGTCTAACACCTTTACGATGATACTATCCCTCAAGATTGACGTTTGTGTGAAATTTTGCCTTATTCTGCCATGTTACGAAAAATGTAAATTTCTGATAACTTACGAAATTTTTATATTGAAAAATTCGTAGTCAATGATATTCTTGCCAGTGTTCTAAATAATATTTCAAAAGTAGTCTGACATCTTTACGAGGAAAATATCTCTCAAAATTGACGTTTATGTGGAATTTTGCCCTGTACAGCCATGTTAAGAAATTCTTAAATTTCCAATAATTTGCGAAATTTTCAAAGTAGCATATTTATAGTTACTGATGTTCCTTCCAGCATCAAAACTGATATTTTAAAACTGGTCTGACATTTTATACAGTAAAAAGTTTCCATTTAATGCACGTTTAAGTGAAATTTTGTCCTATTCTCCCATGTTAAGAAAATCGTAAAGTTCTAATAACATACGAAGTTTTTTAATTCGAATGTTGTAAATGAATAGGGTTCTTGCCAGTATCGAAAGTAATATTTTAAAACTGATCTGACTTCTCTGCGACAATTTGTTCTTGAGATATCGTATACACAGATTAACATACTAACGGACTAATACACTAACAGACAAAACGTACAGACGGACACCATACAAATTTTGTCATTTTCGGATTCCTAACACCTGAAAACGTGTAAAAAAGTAAAAAAACGGAGGTCGAAAATTTTCACGATTACCTAAGTTCCCCATACCTATAGTATGATGGGGAACTAAAAAAAAAAAAAAAAATATTTGTCATAGGTGGACTTTGCTTAGTTCTCCTTCATATGTACGTTCTCATAAATTTCTAGTGCAGGGAATATTATATTAATGTTAAGAGAAATGAATTTGATCAAACGTTTGTCACAGTGATAGAATGAAATCCTCACCCAATAGGCTACCCACCATTCAGTTCAATATATTTATCTTATTCTAATCTATTAATTTATTTTATTGGGATTAATTTAGTAGTTTAGTTTTCATGCTACTATTTTCAATGCAACAATCCCCGAAATGCATATTTATATG
Source organism: Salticus scenicus (assembly GCA_963930645.1). Classification (NCBI taxonomy): domain Eukaryota; kingdom Metazoa; phylum Arthropoda; class Arachnida; order Araneae; family Salticidae; genus Salticus; species Salticus scenicus. The sequence goes on from OZ005648.1 coordinate 270,689,798, forward strand.
GAATATCGCCCAATTTTGCTGTGTTAGTAAAATTTTAAACCTCAAATAACTAACGAAATTTTCCTATTAGAATATTTGTAGTAAATGATGTTAAAACAAGTATCATAAATCTTATTTTAAAGTTATTCGATATATTTATGATCCTCAAAACAGACGTTTATGTTCAATTTTAGCCCAATTCTGCCATGTTAAGTAAATCGTGAATTCCAAATAAAATACGAAATTTTTAAATTAAAAAATTCTTAGTATGGGATGTTCATGTCAGTATCCTAAATAATATTTAAAAATATTCTGACATTTTTACGGTGAAAATATCCCTCAAAATGGACGTTTGTACGAAAATTTGGCCTATTCTGCCATATTAAGTAAATCGTAAATTTCGTATGGGTTACGAAATATTTAAGTTGAAAAATTCATAATCGAGGATCTTTATGCCAGTATCTTATATAATATTTTAAAAGTAGTCTGACATCTATACAATGAAAATACCCCTAAAAACCGACGTTTATGCGAAATTTTGAAGTATTCTGCCATGCTACGAAATTCGTAAATTTCGAATAATTTGCGAAGTTTTCAATGTAGCACGTTTATAGTTAATGATGTTCATCCCAGCATCAAAACTGATATTTAAATGCTTTTCTCACATCTTTACGATAAAAATATTTTTTTTTATGCACGTTTAAGTGAAAATTTGACCTATTCTTCCATGTTCAGAAAATCGTAAATTTCGAATAACTTCTGAAGTTTTTTAATTAGAATGTTGCAAATGAATAGGGTTCTTGCCAGTGTCATAAATAATATTTTAAAACTGGTCCGACCTCTCTGCGATCATTTGTTCATGAGATATCGTGTACACAAACTAACATACTAACGGACTAACAAACTAATAGACACCCTACAGACGGACACCATACAAATTTGATCATTTTCGGATTCCTCACAACTGAAAACGTGTAAAAAAGTCAAAAAACCGAGGTCGAAAATTTTCACGATTACCCATACCTATAGTATGATGGGGAAATAAAAAATACTAATTTTGGAATGAAAATAAAAATAGCAAAATAATTAAATGACAACGAAGTATTCATGAGAAGTTTTTTAGCAAGATATAAATTTTTTTGGCTATCTAAACTGGAAATTTGCCTTTAGGCGGCCACGTTACTCATCTAAGCGAGATGACTGCAAATTAAAAAGTAAATGTTTATAAAATCTGTTTGTATCATGTTCAAAACTTAGAAAAGATTAAAAAAAAATAAAGTGTGTAGCAAAATAATTTTTTCAAAATGCAGCAACAATTAAACAAAGTAGTTTAAAAACCAGAAGATCTGAAAAAAAAAAAAAAAAAAAAAGCCATTATTAAGGGAAAAAAAAAAAAAAAAAAAAAAAAACCAAGCCTTCAGTTGACCAAAAAATTAAAAATATTATCAGGTAATTACTGGGCTGAACTGGTTTTCTCTGATGAGTCAAGTTTAATTTATTTCGAGGTGACAGAAACGAGCTAATAAGACGACGAAAAGGCGACTAACTTAATGAAAATTGCGTTCTTAAAACAGTGCACATTATGGTGCGAGATATTTCAATTACATGGTATATATATATATTATTTGAAATTCTCTCGTCTCGTATGCCCGACTTTTTATTTACATGTTTCCGTTGAAAAACGTATTCATATATACAAATTGAGAACTTTTGTATTACTCAATGGCTATTTTACAAGCTAAAATGTTTTGTAACTGCTAAAATATTTAAAGTCATAATTTTATTTAAAACATTTTTTGATTTTTACTAGCATAGAATTGTTAATCGTGCATCACAAACTTGGTACTTTTATTTAAAAATCTCCTTCCATGGTTTTCTTCGAAATTTGTTTAAATACAGACTAAGACCCCTTAGAAAGACCTCCACGGAGGACAATCTACCCTGATCTAGAATCCTCGAGCAGTCAATCAGCTTTAACCAAACCATTACCGTCTCTACCCCTATACACTATCATAATTTAATTTTAAAACCAGTGAAACTCTTACTTTAGAAACTGATTATTCATCAGGTGGCAGCACTAGCGTTGTTCTGCTCTCTCAATGAAAGTTGAATTTGTTTCAAATGAGGAATCAAGGAAGCAAACAGACGATGGATTATCCTACTCTCGCACGGATCTCTATTGTCAGGTCTGTATCAGAGATTCATTTCACCGAAGAAATTCAAGATGTGCGGATAGATTAAAGTTTGAATTTTGTTACTTTATTGTTCATCAAAAAGTCATGTCGTATTTGGATGCTGATAGATTTCATAGGGCTGCTCGTGATGGACATTTGGATTTGTTGCAAGAGGCTAATCGAAAAGAATTAAATTCTAAAGATGAAGATGGGATGACTCCAGCCATGTGGGCTGCATACTATGGACATTTGGATGCACTCAGAATAATAGTTGGCAGAGGGTGAGTGAGTTTGAATTTTCAAAAATAAATTAACAAAATAAAGGACAATAACTGCATATATGTGTAATATTTGAGAAAAGTCTAACTTATATTTTTATAATTTGTTTATTTATTTTTTAAATTATCACTAGCAGGGCAGCGATAAAGGGCCCAAGGCAGCGTGGGGGAGACCCGGGACCTAATGTGCTTCCTACTACGGGAGACCGAAAAATTATCTTTTTTAAATATTTTACTGGAGATGCTTCCATTTAAAAGAATGTCATATCTTTTAGTCAAATTAAAAAAAAAAAAAAAAAAAATTGCAAACATAATTTTTTTTTTTTTCCCTTTTAAGTTTTAAGATGCACTTGTCTTTAATTCTAAGCATAAATAATTATCTGTATATATGCTTGATTTAGGATGGGGGGGAAATCTGAGTAATTTTGTTAGTTAATTATTTATTTACGGGATGAAAAGGGGCAAATTAAAATTTCACTATCGATAAATCGTATTATTTATTTGTTTTTTCTGTATGGAAAGTCTTATAAATTTAAATAAATATTGTATAAGAATAATGTTTTACATATTTTGATTTTTAATTGTATTATCATTCTAAAATTAATAAATAAACATGTAAGAATTTTGTTTTTTTCCATGAATTAAAAACGACATGGAAATCTCTCTGTAACTGAGATTCTCCCCCCCCCCCTCCCCCATAGTATTAAAAATGAATAAAAAGACGATTTTTAAAACTTTGAATGTATATGATTGACTTTAATCATATTACACCTAGTTATAATACACATGATTTGTTACGTTCCTCATTGCTATTACAATAAATTTCTTACTTATACATAATTTTTAAATTTAATGAAAGTTTATATTAGAAATTTATTTTATAATAAATATTTATATATGTCCAGAATGCTGAAAATATTCAAAAATATAAATTATTAAATTTCCAAAGCTCCAGATTCAACATTAATAAATTAAAACTTCAGAAAAACAAAATTTGGCTTTAACTTGACATTTTAATGTTTATCACATAATTTTGGCTGTGCACATATCTATGTGTACGTACAGCCAATTTGAAAATAGCATACCTTTAAGCTTTTTTTTAGGACATTTTAAATTATGCATAATTTGATAAACAAATAAAGATAAATATAGAATAATTTTTTATTAGTTTTGAAAAAGAAAAAAAAAAAAAAAGAATTCTGCGTTTGACCGAAAAATTATTACCTGACTTTCAATTGTTTGAATCCATTCTTCTTTTCAAAATTCATTTTCAACACTTTTATACAACTTCAAATCGTAATGCAATAATAGAAAAATGCTCAGATTAATATTTTCAAAAAATTCTTCGAAAGGATAAAAAAGCACACACATACGCGCACGCACACACACACACACACACACAAAACATATATATATGTATATATATATATATATATATATATATATATAAATCTGATGCGAAGGGATAGCTTAAATTTTAATGTGATCATACGCATACACACACGTTTAATACCCTTGGAACATATATTATTCAAGAAAGCTATAACAAATACTACATATATTAAAATAAAAATTACCATATTAAAATTTTACTCTCAAATGCTACCATAATTACTACATTTAAATTAGATAATAAATAAAAGCGACTGTGAATTTTTTTTTCTTTTACTGCATGTGAAAAAAAAAAAAAAAAAAAAAAAAAAAGGATAGTAATAGTTAATCAGATTTTTTTTCTTTCTTTTTAGAACAGTGGTTTTCCTCGTCGGGGGAGTATTCCCTGGGCGGTAAAATGTTTCAATACAGGTATCTTTCAAAAGAACACACCAATGCATTTAAAACGGATGATTGAACTATTAAACTGGGATAATTTAAAACAAAGTTATAGATTTTTTTTTTTTTTTTACCTTTAAAGCAGGGGGAAAAAAAAAAAACGCATTTTCTAGGATATTTTCTGATAGCATAAAATTGATTTCCTTTTGGACATTATGCTTCTTTGTGTTGAAAATCGTCTGCATTTATGATGGAAAATAACAATTTTAGTGAACAATATGTACTGAGAGAATTTTTATAGTAATATATAGAAGAAAGTCTTGTGGTGACCGGCGGCCGACAGTTGATTATAAAGTCACAGATTCAAAATAAGCTTAAGGCAATAGAATTCCATTTTTTTTTTTCTCTCTCTCTCTCTCTTTCTTTTTCTTTTTTCTTAAGGCTAATCTCGAAAATTATAGATAAAGGTTATAGAATAAAATTTTGTATGATAATTTCTGTATTTTTAGTAAACTAATCTATGGTATAAATTTTTAATGTTTAATTTCTTTTTTAATGTTCAAACCTATATATACACTCCTTCTCATATTTATAAGGACACTTTATATTTTGAAATAACAATGTAAAAATGATTGTGAACAAGATTATACTAAGTGCACTTAATATATCTAGTATTCTAAAAACCAAAACTGCTATAATTTTTTTTATATGAAACAAAATTAATAAAAAATAATGCAATTTTTTTTTCTCCACGTTTTTAGGTGTTCATAATTATAGGGACAATCAAGATTTTTTCATTTTATTTAACTTACAAGCGGATAAATTACAGTTGACATGCGAATTCGTTAACTACTGGGCTAGATTAATTCATATAGAAGCCTTCATTTTTTCATCGACGAACATTACTGATAATTCCTCGAAAAAAAGAACGTTCATGTAGTGAAGTATGATAAATTTGTTTTTTATGTGGAAGGATAATTTCAATCCACCAAATTTCTAATGAAATTCGAAGATCTAAAATTGCTGAAGGAAATGTGATCAAACGTTGAACTGCTGGTTCGATAGGAGAGAGATCTGATGCAAAACCATAGTTGTTTTACAGAGATCGAAGACTCATAATTCCTCTTAATGTTCTACTCATAATGACTGCTGCTGAATTTGCTCGTAATTTTTAACGAAAGGTTGGGGTCCACATTTGTGCATGTTTAAAATAATTATTAATATGTTAAAAGGAATAAAAAACCAGTAGTAATCAATAAGCATTTAATGGGGGAAAGAACGTCTTCGTTAAAGTTGGATAAAAACAATATTAAATGGTAAAATGTTGCATTTTCGGATGAAAAACATTTTATTGTAGATTAATCAAATGGTTTTAATAGTTACTGGCACGATCTGAAGATAGCGAAAGACAGAGCAGAGTTTTTAAAGGCAGATATGAATCGGGCATTTTAAAGGTGGATCTATGGTGCTCTGGGGAGCTGCTTCTACTGAAGGCAGAATGAATTTAGTAATTTTTTCTATTATTATGAACATTAAGAGAATATCCGCAAATTTTAAACGTGGAATTATCAGATTTTTGTTAGATTTTGAGGGGTAATAATATTTTTTTCAACAAGACTTACATTTTTGCTCTACTTTTAGAACAATAGGAAATAGTTTGAAGAAAGAAACTTCTGTATTATTGCCTTTCCCATGGCCTAAAAGTTGAAAAAACCGTAACTTATGATATTAGAAAAGTGCATGCAAGTGGAAAGCAATTTTAAATAGTTTAAATGTATTAAGAATATCATATATGCTGTATGAAATGGTATTGAAACTCAATGTTAAAAAAATGTATATATATATATATATATATATATATACCAGAGAGAATGTCTGACCTAAAAAGAGACCACATAAAATATTAATTTAAAGAATAACTGAAAAAAATTACTAAAATTCGAGCTGTCCTTATAATTGTGAACACCTGAAAAATCATCTTTTTACCATATTTAAAGTTTTTTAAGAGAGAAAAACGATAAAACTTTTTAAATACAGTCTATTAATGAAATTCAAATTAGTAAAAAATATATTTGTTTAAATAATAGTGTTCAGTGTTTAGTTAATACAGAAAAACGGGTGTCCTTATAATTATGAGAAGGACTGTATTTTTTAAAAATCTGTTATTATCTTTATTATTATTATTTTCAGAAGAGAAATAAAATAACATTTATTTATTTGTCTATTTTAATGGAATATTTGTATCTGATTGTGATTCATTATAATTCATGGAAAAGAATACAACCCGAAATTTAATTTTATCTTTCCTCCAGTTTTTGTTTATATAACTATATGAAAATGCTTGCTCATTTATTTCTTTTTTAACTTTTAAATAAGAAAAATGCTCTATTCTTGTAATTGTTATTATTATTATTATTATTATTATTATTATTATTATTTTATTTAACGTATTATAGGTATTGCCAACAAAACAAAATACTTGCCTCCCTTTTGTATTTAAATGAGAATAATTTTAATTATAACCATAACACATAATATTATTCCATTAAATGTTTCTCCTTCAAGCAAAATCACAATTTATCTTACTTAGTGAAATATAGGGAATCATTATAATCTAAGTAGTCAATCCTTATAACCAAAAAATGTATGCAGCGAAATAAAAATGTTTTTGGAAACTTTAAAATCTCAAGAAAATTTGAAACATTGTGAACTTAAAAAAAAAAAAAATCGGCCTGGGCTTATCACATAATTTTTTATGCACCCATTAAAATATACATATTATTAAGAAAACATTGACATTTTCGTATGTGGTAAAGGATTCGTAATTGAGCAGGCTAATTCCAGTTTATCAATATTCTCCGAAACTAACCAAGAAAATTATTACTGGAACCGGAAAAGTTACGATACTAGGATTATAAACATCGCAGAACACGAATATCGCTTGATCAGTAATAGTATTCCACAGCTCATTACAGAATCTCTCATTGGCGAATGCACAGCTTAGAATATATACTTGACGTTAAACAGAAATATAAATATTTATACAACGTTGAAAACGTCAATGTAAAAAATATTAAAAGCAACTTTTAATATTTTTTACTTTGTTTTTTATATTTTTTACATTATATTTTCAAAGTTGTGTAAATATATTTATAGTACGACTTAGAATTTAATAGAATTCACTCACGTGCAGACGGTTTATTTTTGATTTCCTTGGCGAAAATTAAAGACAATAAACGATACATTATACTCCTTACCTCCCCCTCAAAAAAAAAAAAAATAAATAAATAAAATAAATAAATAAAATAAATAAATAAATAAAATAATAATAATAATAATGAAATAAATGAAAATAAATGAAAATAAATAAATAAAAATATAAAAATAATTTTCTTACAATTGAAAAAGGACTTACTGATTCTGGCAACCCTGAGCTACTATTTTCCGTCAAATTTGGTCGTTAATTTCGCCAAAACTCAAAGTTCGCCTCTAATTCAGATTTTAGGTTTAGTGAAAAATGCTATTTTAGAGTTGTTAAAGTTTGGAAACTCTAACTTTAATAGAAGCTGGATTCTGGAATTTTCTGGTATGATCCATTAGTTTCTAGCACAAAACTACCTTGAAAATTATATAAACTACTAACAAGACTCTGAGTGAGTTTCTGTTCAAACTTCAAATTTTAGAGAAAACAATATAGGATAAAATTTCATATAAAAGTATACAATTAAGATTATTTTTCACTAATCATTGTGAACCTGAAATATTTTAATTATAGTTGTAATAATCAATCAGGATAAAATTTTTGTATATGTAGACACATCACCCTCGCCCATCATCCCGTGGAAATTTTCTATATGAGTATTTCTGAAAAAAACTCGTCGATACTTTTAAAATGAATTATTTTATAAGTAATAATAAAATTGTCGATTTTTTTTTTTTTTTTTTTTTTTTTTTTTTTTTTTCAGAGGAAAAAAAAAAATGTGTATAACTGAATCATTTGCTTATTATAATATTTTCTTCCGCCAATATAAAAATAATCTTGACATGAATTTCACGCAAAAAATACGTGAAATCCATTCACTTTCTGAGAAACCATTTCTCTTACTGATTTTATTATCTCTGTCGGTTATACAATAAAACTACAGTACAAACCAATTTACTCTGCAACGTTTTTTACTTTTCTTGCTCGGACCATATAAACTTGTGAAAAGAAAAAAGAAAATTATGAAATTTCTTCGTACACGACTTTTATGTTGGATTTTCGCTAGCTGAATAAAATATAGTAATACAAAGGAAGAACTCTTATATGGTTGTAAAATACGTGACCAAGTTTCATTCATTGCCGTTAATTTATTGGTGCATTTTTCTGAAAAATTCCGACAAATAATAGGTATTTCGAGCTATATTTCCAATAACTCGAATGCTTTAGAAATTACAGCTTCGCTGAACACGGTCACAGTTGTATGTTTATGAAAGGGTTCTAATATTTTTCTTCTGAAAGAGACAATTTTTTCCTTTATCATCATGTGAAAAATTCATGACAAAACAAAGTAAATAAATAAAATAAAACAAATAAATAAATGAAAATAATAAATAAATATCACATAAAATATTAATAATAATAAAATGTTTCGTTTTACCTAAGTCTGTAAAAAAGTCTATTCTTGATAGATCTTAATTTATTATCAAAGGTGTAAACTTAACAAATATAAAGCGTATTGTTTGCTAAGTTATTTTTCAAGGATATGATTTTTTAAATTGTCTCTTTTTCATCTTTAAATGCAGGGTGTCTCAAAAACATTGAAACGAGTTAAATTTTGTACAGTCGGCAGCAAAATTATTGAAGCATTCATCCCCATATATATATATATATATATAATCATTTTGGTAGTAGAAGCAAAGAATGAGAACGAAGAATAGTTAGTCAAACAATTCACCAAAGAGACATACACACGCCAAACAAAGCAACAAGATTTCCCAAATTGATTTACATAGGCAATGGTATGAGACGATGGCACACATATTAACAATCTACCCCACATTACACATTCAATAACTTATTTACATTAGTTTATTTTTAGTTCAATTATAAATACATTAATTTATTTTTTATTGGAGAGTGAGAAAATACCCAATTATTTTAAATTAAGAATAATACACATAGTATAAGCGCAAATTGCAGCTATATATATATATATATATTAGTTTGATCGCTGTTTTCATCAACTTACTTTCTTATAAACAGCGTAAAGACTATGATCGTGACTCGACAATTATTTATTTAACAAAACAGTATTTGGTGCACATTTTTTAAATACGAATTATTGCTAGCGCTTCAATAATTTTGCTGACGACTGTACCTGAGCAATGTAAATTTCAAAAGTGTTTAACCCTACAAGGTACCCGGTTCCGTATGTGAAATACCGACTTTAATCGTTCCTATAGCTATGAAACTATTAGTAGCGACATCTCTTGACATCTTGATAGAAGCTACTGGCATTTAGCAATGTAGTAATACGAATCTTTACCTAAAGATGTCGTTCGTGTTTTTGTTATAGTGCACTCAGTGTGAAATTTGAATGAAAGTGATACGTTAGTCGTTTCTCTGAATTCAAAAATAAAAAAAGAATAGTTATTGAACAGTTTTGACTCAAAAAAAAAAAAAAAATACTGTGTTGTTCTATGTATGTGTGTCCAATATACAATACTAATTCCAAAACAATTCAATTGTACTAGTTTAATACCAAAAAGTATAGTTAAGGCTCAGTGTACCGTATGTGAAACTGAAATGAAAAGTTGATTTTTCCGTAAAATATGGTTTTATTTTTATTTTTATAAGTTTTCCCTATCTTCTGATCACTAACAACCTATATATTTTTGTTGCGCACTAAAAAAAAAAAAAAAAAAAAGAGCCTTGTAGGGTTAAAATAAGGTACGAAAAAGACCACGTTAATAAAAATTTTATTTATTTTTTTCTTTTTCTAATCCATGAAAGCATGTTTCATATGGAACAGGGCTGGCCAACCCGCGGGCTGCCATGTAAGGTTCTGCGGCCCGCGACAGAATTCAGAAAGTTTCTAATTTGATATTTTCGGTTAAAACATTTAAAATGAAAAAAAAAATATATATATATATATATATATATATATCTGATTTTTTTAATGAAAATACCGACTACGGTAGCTAAAGAAACAAATATCGCGCTTATTGATGTTAATAAAAAATTATGCGATCAATAACTGATTCTTACTATTATACTCATGAATGTATAATCATAAGTTTTTGACTATTTCATAGTTATTTTATGAATAAAAATAATTTAATATCCATATTTTCTGTTTTAAAATCCTCACGAGCCCATCGGAAAAAGAATTAAGGGTTCATGCATTTATACAATGCGGGCCCGCCTGTGTAAAATAGATTTCTAATGCGGCCAAGATTTCTAGGTTGGGCAGGCCTGATATAGAATACAGTATGGAGATCATTTACTTTTTCAATTACAGGACCACACAAAATAATTCGGATATATTAAAGCTATACTTAGAAATTGCTGAAAGTTCATTTCAAGTTGTGTTTTTCATACGCTGCTAAATTTATATACACTATATCGTGTGTATATAATTTATAGACAATATACAGTGCTCCCCAAAATCAAGCGAAATTAATTCTTTTGTATTGAATGTAATTAATTGATGGAAGTGTTTTACTAAATTTTAACCAAATTCAGGAAATTTGTTAGGAATAATTATTATTATTTTTTTTTATATCTATATGGTAGACAAAATAATAATTACGCGTTTTGAAGTCCCCTGAAGGAAAAAAAGAAAAAAATTGCAGTTGAACTGTGTATATGTCTTTTTTCGGCATAACTTAAAAACAAATAATTGCAGGAAATATAATTCAAGTATTTTAAACATCAAAATGTGAGTGACATACTTGAAAATTTTGTTCAAGATTGGTAGGTTTCAAGGAATAGTATGTGTGAAGGTTGTCTGAATAATTTGGGACAAACTTTTAAATTTAAGCATTATTTTATTTTTATTTATTTATTTTTAAATACACGTCCCATATAATAAAGCTCTTAATCAGGTTACTAATCAAACTGATCTGCCGTTACAAAATAACGTCCACTTGAAAAGAACAAAGAAAGGTTGAGCCAGAAAGACTTTATTTTATGCTTGATATATTTTTGGAAATAGGTAAAATATCCTAAATTATTCTTTCTTTATTGTTTTACTTTAGTTGAATTCCATTAAAATAAAAAAGTTAAATATATATATATATATATATATATATATATACACACATATATATGTATATAATTCTGAAAAAATAAATAAATCAATAAATAAATGAAGGAAGAAAGAAAGAAAGAAAAGGATAATAACTAAATTTAAAATATTATTTTTTTAATACTCAAATGTCATTTCTAAATTACACCATCTTGTTGTTACACGATCACTTTTTTTGTCACATGTGTGTATTTTCTTCTTTTTTTAGCTACCATTTATTTATCGATGCACGGTTCGATGACATTCTAAACTTTTCCGTTCCCTGTCAGGAAAACTGAAAGGGTGGAGGCGAAGGGAAGGCAGATCTATCTATTTGTTTCATTATGTATTGTTTTGTAAAGCATGATCGTGCAAATAAATCTCGTTTTTCCGCACGCAATCGAGGGATGCCAATTTTCTTGATCGTTATGCTTGTTTCGATACATAAAATCTCTATTGAAGAAAGTATCTTTTGCACAGTTACTGTTATTTCTTTTTATGTGGATTAGGCTATCCGAGAATAAAGGAAAATATCTCAAGTTAAAATTCATTGGGGAATATAAATTATAAAAATTCTATATTGTATTAATATTTTTCACTTTTCTTATTCAGTAAATGTTTTTTTTTAAGATTAATGGAATTTTTTTTTTTTTTCTTTATTTGAAGAATGTTTATTATTAGTGCCATATGTCTGTTTCTTCCAATCTACAATTTTTTACCGTCTCTAATTCCATAGATATATGTAAGGATTTTTTTCTTTTGCTCGTTCGCCTTAAAGTTAAAACGAGCGACCTATGATCGATTTCAAAAAGAGAAACTTATACAATAGGCTATGCATGTGTTTTTATTTTAATATTTATATTCTACAGTAGAGAATTATGCATGAATAAATTATTATAAATATGACATAATAATATATTTGTTTTCTCTTTTGTTATTTAATATTAATCGTTTATTTCACTTAAAACTGCATAAGAAATATCGGTAAAGCATCAGTTTTTAATTGTTAACCCTCTCTTTTCTTTTCTTTTCTTTTTTTTTTTTTTTCAATGTTATGTTAAGCTTTAGAAATATATACTATATATTCTTGCTTAAACTTTCTCTGTGATTTTTTAAAAAGGACATAACTTTCACTGCCGAAGGCTGCGGGTACCCAAAACGTGATTAAAAAATATTTCAATGGATTTTTTTTTTAAGTAATATAAAATGTAGCTATTCATTAAGAATAAATAAATAAAACATTTAAATAAAGCGGGAAAAGCCTTCTAGTATAAAATAACAAGATGAAAAACAACTAGATTATTTTGTAATTTTTGTAAAATTTACATAAATAACTGTTCGATCAATATTTAGATAATACTTAAATTACACATTACAATGAAATAAAAATTTTCTTATCATGGTAACTGAAATAGCACAGGAATCCGGATTTTCAAACATTCCGTATGGAAACATGCGATTAAGTAGCTGTTCTTTTTTTCTTTCTTTTTTTCAGTTCACTATAAGAATGAAGTAAATAAACTGAAATAAAGTAAGATGTGTTCTCAACATCCAAAAGAATATTTTGCTCCCTTCTCGCTTCGGGGTAACAGAAATGAACTACTATTATAATCTGTAGTAAAACCATGGTCATCAGTTTTGCAGGCAATATCGCATCATTTCCGACGAGATATTCCATACATATATTGCTTTATTTCCGGTGTATCAATTGCCTCATTTCCGATGAGATATTCCATACAGATACTGCCTTATTTCCGGTGTATCAATTATCATTATTCATTCATATTGTTACTGAGAACTGAGCTTAAACTACTGTTTTAATTTTTAACGGTCACTGAATCATTAAACTAATTTCATAAATGGTTATCAAACACATAGCTGTCACAAATATGTAAAAAGAAAAAAAATATATATATATGGTTGTTGTTGTTTTCGAGAATTTTTTGCTTTGAAACATCTACTATATGTTAACCTGATTAAATTCTAATAATTAACTTATTAAATAAATAAATAATTTTGTACGTAAACATAAAAAAAAAAAAAAAAAAAAAACTACCATTACTTGCTTTAGATCAAAATAATAGCACGGTTCTCCATCAGGTGAAAAAACTGTGCACAATTGTATTATCAAAGCAGCAAGATGCATTCACGTCAACTAAGAAATTTCAAGTGACTTCTGCATTTGGCTTCCTCTGAAACATCATGTGTTAAATTTCGGAGTAGAGATGCTCTCTACCGAATAGAGAAGGATTTAAAGTTTAAAAATTGATTAAAAGAAGGGGGAAAAATGTTGAAAAATTGTTGCATAAAAAATGGCAAATGTTTGGTTTCAACGCGAAACCAGTGAACGTTAAAGGGCTAACTAGTGTGCATGTATGTGAGAAATAAAGAAGATATAAGAGCTGATGCATATGATTAACAAATTTATCATAACCGTAACAGAAGAATTTAATTAGTTTAACCTACATAACCCAGTTCAAAAAACATTGTGTGAATTGAGTTAATTTTTCAACTAATTTGAATTTTATAATTTTCTTTAAAAGAAAGTATGGACTTCTAAAAATCGTGCTCAAGTTTTTATCAAACTATGGCATGAAATGTAAATAATAATACTCTTTTATTATGCATGCGTCATTTTCTTCATGAAATATTTTGTAAATTGATTCAATCGCTAATGTTCTTTATTACTTTTTCTTTTTGGACGCTTTCAGTTAAAGGTGATAATATAATATATGTAATTCGCAAATGATGATTGCTGCCTTTTTTTTTTTTTTTTTAAGAAAATTTTTGCTTTGGCTGTAACCGCAGGCAGGTTGCATAAAATGCTTAATCGAATGCGCAATTATGAAAGTTTAATTAAAAAATTTATTTTAAACATTTGTTTACAATTTAAATTAGCAATTATACTTCTTTAACACGTTAGTAGTCGCTAGTTGGTCGATTTGCCGCCCATTCTTCAGTGTTGCCAGATTTTTTTTATTCAATAGCCACCAAAAATTTTTAGAAGTAGCATTTGACATACATAAAACGCGAATAAAATCGAAAGAACGTCGATCACATCACTTCACAAAATTATTGGTGAGAGTTAAATAAAAAGTGCGCAATCTGTAATAGGTGGCGCTGTCTATAGCGACTACTAACGGGTTAACGTTAATGTCACAATCCATTTTAAGATATGAAAAATTAAGCGAATTTTTTTAATTGTTCCATTTACAATGCTTTTATAAATATTTAATTTTTTTTATATTTACAATGCTTTAGATTTTTTTATTTACAGTGTTTTGAATCATTCAAATGGAAATGAAATAAATTTTGTTTTTAATTATAATAATTTCACCGATCAAAATCAGTGGGATTTCTTCATATAGATCTTGAGCTGTAGCTATCACAAAAATAATTAAAAATACGATTTTATAGTGCTGTGTATTGATGATGAACACCGTAGTTTAACCAACATAATTCTGTAAAGAACACCTTACATATTAATTTTGATACTATTCTATGTCATAGAAGCTGAGATATAGCTACCTCATAAATTGAAAAAGTGTGAAATGTAGAGTCATCTATTGGACAAAATACGTCAAATTTTATTTACACTAATTTATGTGTAAATTTTTCTAAATGTAAAGCTCTATAATTCCGAGCTTATGTTTTTAGATTGTTATGTTTTCGAACTTACGTGCTTACAAAATTTGCATTACTTATATGCACAGATACAAGCAATTTCTTACTCAAATGCCGCTTGCTATCACTGTATAATAAAAATTTGCAAATCCATCAAAAACCAAAAGTCGAAAGTTTTTACGAATATGAAAGTTTAATTTCATAAATATAAATCGATGTATCATTAAAAAAAAAAAAAAAAAAAAAAAAAAAAGAAAGAAAGAAAAATGGTGGGTATAAAATATTTGAAAGCTTTTTGATAATAATTCGCTATCATTATATTCGTCTCAGTTGGCATAAATGATCAAACGCATCATCATTATAATAGTTTAAAACAGTTTGGAATAAGATGAGCACATTTATAACAGTAATCATTGATTTTGTGTGGAATTTAGTTATTGATCATTAAAATTACTATCATTTTGATAATAGCATAATTCCGTTAAAGTATATTTTTCTACCTCAGAAATCAAGACAAATAATAATTTTGTTCCTAAAATTTAATTTTTAAATAAATAAAAATAAAAGCAATGTCTTAAAAAATTAAAACTTTAAATAAAACAAAATAAACTTTAAATATAGCAAAATAACTTTAAACAATTTCTTTAAATAAAATAAATCTTTTAGCTATGTAATGTTTATTAGTGTTATTTTTACTGTGATATGTCTTTATTTTCATTTTATTCTAGTTATGGTTTTTTTTCTTTCGCATAAATTTACAAGATAGTCCGATGTGCAATTTTCTTAAAATAATATTTATACTTCATTTTTTCTTTATTATGTTTTTTACGATGATTTTTCTGAAATCTATTAATTTTTCCCATTGGTTTTTAAACTGTGAAAAAAGTTTACTTATTAATAGTATCTATGAAAATTTCTCTAATGTATGGAAACTAGTTTATTTCTATATTATTCTTATATCTGTAAACGGAAGTCTCCACGATTATTATGATTATTATTATTATTTTCGTAGCTGTAAAAATTAGGTAAACTTCTTTCAAAAGGAAATTTAATATTACGTGGGGTATTTCCTTTATTAACAAACGATTACATTTATATCTCTAAATATTAAAACAACTCAAAAGTAATAGCTTTAATTTACAGATTTCTTAAAAATATTTCTTAAGCGACTGGTACATTACGAAATGTATTTTACTGACAAAATTTGTTACAGATTGGTAAAAAAATATCTAAAATATTTCCGAATTGATATGTCTTAGACAATCATTTTCAGTTAAATCTTATTGCTTGAAAACAATGGAAGATAAAAATCATGACAAATTAAATCTAACATTCACTTCTTTTTCAAACAAAAACGCACTTAGAACAATATTTAAAATTAAACCTATTTTTTATTACATTTGCAATTTAAAATCGTCCGAAATTTCAAGCCAAAAGATATATTTGACTCTCCTATCGCAAATTATATTTTAATAATAATAATAATAAAAATATTCCGATGACCTACTCTCTCTTTACTAAATGTTTTCTTCCTTTTAAAACTTGTGGGTGATTAGCGCCTTTCAGGTCTTGAACTTTTTACGTGTGTACCTCTTCCTATTACAAGATGCAGCTAATTTTTCGGGTCAGGACCGCAGAAATGCATGACCGACATATTCTTCTTTTCCTCTTGAGATTATAGTAACAAAAGAAAATACTCCTTTCTAATTGAGTCAGATACAGGTGGAATTTACTTATAGGTATATATTTTAGATTATAATAATGATTAAAAAAAAAAAAAAAAATCATACAATTTAACAGTATTCTTAGAAATGTAAGGTCGGAAAGGGCTTAAATCTAAAGCTTCATTCTGCACAAAGAACCTAAAATCAGCTAAACATGTTACAAGTGTATTTACATGATCTAAAATTCATTCGTCTTAAATGCGGTCATCTTGTGGCTGAATCGTAACTTCTTAGCCTTTAGTCGACAATTCTGTGTTCGAAAATTCCGTTTTTACTAATCAAAAAATTCCTAACCGTTTAAATTGATCTTGTTGTCGAAAAATTGATTTTTTTTTTTTTTTACTTTCCGAACACTATAGTGAGGAAAGTGTTGTAATCATGTCAAAAATCCGAATTTGAGATTTTGATGTTTCTATACGTTTCGACGTTCCCATGAGTTCGTTTTCACTATTTTTACGATGATGTATGTATGTGTGTGTGTATGTATGTGTGTCTGTGAGTGAACACGCTAGCGTCTAAACGCTTTGTTCAAATAAGCTGAAAGTTGGTACGTATATTGTAAGTCACCATAGTACGAACCCTATAGATTTTGGTGGAACTAGCACTTATAGTTTTTTTACAGGGACACCAGGAAAAATTCTTTATCATTATGGTCTATGGGGCCAAACTTTTAAAAGGGCGATACCGTCTAAACGCTTTATTAATCTGAGTAAAAAAAATTGTACACATGTTATAGGTCACAGTTGCACGAACTGTATACATTTTGGTGAATTTAGCACTTACAATTTTTTTTTTACTGGGGCACAAAGAAAAATTCTTTATCATTATGACCTATGGGGCCAAATTTTTAAAAGTGCGATAGCGTCTAAACGCTCTATTAATCTGAGCAAAAAAATTGTACACATGTTATAGGTCACAGTTGCACCAACTGTATAGATTTTGGTGAATTTAGCACTTACAGTTTTTTTTACAGGGACAGAAAGAAAAATTCTTTATCATTATGGCCTATGGGACCAAATTTTTAAAAGTGCGATGGTATCTAAACGCCTTATTCAATTGAGCTGAAAATTTATGTGAATATTCTAAATCACTGTTGCACTAACTATACGCATTTTAGTGAATCTAGCATTTATAGGTTTTTACAGGGACACAACGAAAAATTCTTTATCATTATGATCTATGGGCTGAAAGTTCAGTAGCGTTAAATAAAACATCGTGTAATAAATATATGGAGAAAAATACTCAAACACTCTATTATGGTTTTCTCTCTTCTGTTTAACAACTCCTCTTTCTTTACTTTATCTACAAAACTGTTAATTACTCAATGTTCGGAAAGTCGAATGGAGTCACTCCAGATTTTTCTTTTAATATTTCGTTTTAAGGGGACTTGGCACTTTTGAGTTGGTACCACTGAAAGTGTCATACAAAAGCTTATATTTCATTTTAATATTTATAAATCGAATTATATTTGGCTAGTTTAATAAAAAATAAAATATACATTTAGGCAACAATTCGTATGGTTCTTGATATATATATATTTTTTACAGAT
The DNA here is from genome assembly GCA_963930645.1 of Salticus scenicus. NCBI lineage: Eukaryota > Metazoa > Arthropoda > Arachnida > Araneae > Salticidae > Salticus > Salticus scenicus. Next base: position 270,708,167 of record OZ005648.1, read on the forward strand.
TTGAAATCTTTAAATTGTGTTTTCTCAGTTTGCGCATTTTTTCATGAATTTATTATCTTAAAAATGCTAAAACTGATATTTTAAAAAAGATTTAATATATATATATATGTATTGAATGTGTAATACAAAACCTACCTAAAAGAATTAAGGATGGATTTCGCAATATCTTTAAAAGAAAAAATATAAAAAATTAATATATTACAATTTTTTTTTTTTTTTTGCAGGTTTTTACATAGACATGCCACATTTTTATTTACTTTTCTCAAAAACTAATAAAAAAATTTCAAAATCCATCCCAAATTATTTTAAGTAGGTTCCATTAAACATCCCCAAAAACATACTGAGTCTTTTTTTAAATGTCTGTAGAAGTTTTAGCATTTTGAAAATAATAAATTCATAAAAAAAAAAAAAAAAAAAAACTGATAAAACGCAAATTAAAGATTTCAAACCGGTAAAAAAGTATATCAAGAACCATGAGAATTGTTGCCTAAATATACATTTTATTGTACTAGCCGGCCGAATATAATTCAGTTAGAAATATTAAATGGAAATATAAGCTTTTGTATGAAACCCTCAGTAATGCCAAGTTTTCTTAAAGCTGTAGAATGCGAAAGGGAACTAAGTACATTTTTCACGTAATATAACTTTAAAAAAGAAATATTAAAAATTTTATAATATCAACTTTTCGAAAACAAAATGAAATTAAACTGTTTCAAATTTCCTGAATATAAAAACAGAGTTAAAAAAAAAAGATACATTTGTTAATGAGTAATTTGGGTCAAATTTCTTCATAAAATAAAATGGAATTCGTCTACTAATCAGTGCAACGAAATAAACCCTTCTTAGGTGCTCCTATGAAAAACTTTTTTTATATTTTAAAATAGCAACTTTTATAGCTACTTGTCTCTGACGTAAATTCACGTCTTTTCAGATTCTATTCCTGGTTACCGCTGACGTGAATTCACGTCATTTCAAGAATTTCTATGGAAACAATGCTTCAGTATTATTCCGATAGTATTATTAGAGTATCGATTTTTTTATAGTATTATAGGTACGTTCAAATATTATATAACTAATCTTCATTCCAAGCTTCAGGTAATTACAAGAGTAACATTTCAAAACATTACATTCAACGTTTATCCACGTTTAAACATCAAAAGTTTGCGGCAAATAGCTTTAGTTTACTTCGATATTCCCCGGCAATTAGTTTTAGAAAAGGCAAAAGTATTTTTGATAGAGTGGAGTATAAGGCTGATTTTTACCAACTATGTGAAAAATACCAGAGCCGGGAATCGAACCCCGGACCTTCCGCTTAACGCGCGGATGCTCTAACCACTGAGCTACCCTGGCTGATAACCAGCCCGGCACTTCTCAATAAATTTCTGAAGGCAAAAGTATGCCGGTCGCGAAAGAGTTAACATAGAAATCCTGAAGGTAAAGATGATACAACTAATTTAAAAGTCTGTTAACATTTTGTCCGCAGCACCGTGTTGCATAGTCCATATAAATCATCATGTGTTTTACATATTTATCTCAAAACTACTTTTTTCAAGATGAATGCAGGTGAATGCAAAATTCGCTCAAAGCAACTTATAAGCATTTTTTCAGTCTCTATTTTGCATACAAAAAATAAAATATGTTATATATTTGTGTTAGAATGATTTTTATGCTGAAATGTTAAATGTAATGAGAATAAAATATTGATTCAAACGTATGAAAAAAAAAAAAAAAAAAGAAAGAAAAAACAACTGTGTTTATATTTTTTGTTTTTATGAAATTTTTATTTTTATTTTTATTTTTATTTTTTATTTTTCCCGACGGAAAAAGCGGCTTTATTTAAACTAGATTCAATAAGCGTCTTTCAATTTTTTTTTTATTCTGCATAGGTATGAAATATGGGGGAATTGTTTTACAATAAAAAATGCACAAAGTAGATATTAGCGTAAAGAACATGTTTTTTTTTTTTTTTTTTTTTGCTACTTGTTTTACTCTTTAAGATTCATAATTTCAGAGACTCTGAATATTTTTTCCTTAATTTTCTTCCTCAGCTTTTGATAAACTTTCGAAAAAAATTTTTTTTTTTTCTTTTAAACACATCCATTACTATCTATTAAATAGTCATTTAATAGCGAAATATTCCTTATACTACATCATTGAAATGTTAATGGAAGCATAATAATTGCAATCGACTACATTATTCATGTATTTCCGAGAAGTATGTATCTTTTTTATTTGTATACTTTCAAGCGTTTGCTGCAAAGACAATTGGGGAAAAAAAAATCACTTGCTTAAGGAAATATTAGTCTTTTTTTATTTTATTTTGTTTTTTTAAGTTGTGACTCAAATCTGTCAGATATTTTGATTGTTTATTAAATCTCGCTCATGCGTTTGTTGACACTATAACAATACTGCAAATTCGTTTGAGATAAACAAGCCCACCACCTTTTAAAAATCAATTAAATCCTACAGCATGACCTGTAACCACGCATCTCATGTAGGTTACGATAAACATTTTTTCCGATTGTTATCTAAAGAAGAGTCAGAGATTAAATGAGCAAATATTTTTATAGAAAGTCGTTAATGCGTGAAAAACGAAGATTGTGTTAATTGTTTTTGCTAGTATTTTTCTTTTTTCATTGTTGCTAGTCTGTTGTTGATAAAATTAATGGAATTAAAATTGATAAAATTAATGTTTTATATTAGAATGCAAATTAGCATTCATTAAGCGTATTTTGCGACGGATTTTCTAATTTTAATGGCAAGAATACACCGCCAAATTTGATGCCCAGATATCATTATTAATATTAAGGTTCTTTTTCAGATGATCTGAGTAAGTTTTTAATTGAGGTGATAATTTATCACTGCTGTGTCACATAATTTAGAAATTAATATTTATTCAAGATTATGTAAAATTTGTTATGTAGCTATCTGAATTCTATGGTAAGTTGAGATATTTTAGAGAAATAATAAAGGAAGAGAGACTCAATATTGTTACGTTTTTCTGTAAAATTCTTTTCACTGTATAATATATATGTCATGCAACCAACCACTCCTCAGTTTAATTTATGCAACCAATCAACCTTCGTGGCCGCTGTGAGCGGGAGAAGGTATTTTGGGAAGAGAGAGAGTTTGGCCGTCGGCCGGTAACGTAGGGTGCAATCGGCGCACCTGAGTAAGATTTATTCTTTTTATTATTATTATTATTATTATTATTACATGTGTACTCATATGTAAATATAATCTCAGTGTGCATATTTTCATCTTCATGTGTGGTATTATATTAAAAGAAAAAAGTAAAAGTCCAAAGAGAGAATTTCTTTCCTCAAGTATCTACACCAGTTATATCACAATATATAAAGAGAGAATATATAAAGATATATACATACATGTGCACACACACATTTCTTTATATCATTATATATATTCATATTAAACAATTCAATAAATTTATAAAAATTACACAAAATAAAAAATGCAAAAATTTTCGAGGAAAAACATAAAAATACTAAACTTCTTATTATGAATGAAATACTATGAATGAAAATTATAAGTAGTACTATAAATGAAATTTTCTCCAACTTTTGTGGAATTTTTCACTCTTTTGTCTGACAGAATTTGACTACTTAACTTTAATAATACTTCTGATTATTTTTATAAAATATTAAAAGATATAACTTTAATTTAGAAGAAATGTAAATAAGCCCATATACAATTATTTAAAATAAATACCATTTTCGTATTTTAAAAAACGATGAAGTTTGGGAAATTTTAAGTGCCTGAAATATTATTTGTTAAATTTTGGAGTAGTGCTGCTATCTAACGAACAGAGCAGGAACAAAAATTCAAAATTCGATTAAAAAAGAAGCATAAATATATTAAATGTTTGCTTTCAGCGTGAAAACAATGAACACTAAAATGTTAAACTCGTACCGGAACTAATTAATAGAAAATTTTCTAGAGGAACATTTTATAATATAACAACAAAAAAAAAAGAACCCTGTTGTAATCAGGGTTGGAAAAAAAAAAAAAAAAAAAAAAAAACAGCCGGGTTTTATCACGGTTTTTTGAGTTTTATCGGGTTTAATCAGGGTTTTTTGGGCTTTATCAGTGTTTTTTTTTTTTTTTTTTTCAGAGTATTTTCGGGTTTTGCAAGAATATTTTCCATATTCCTTTTTTTATTTTTTTTTAAACATAAACTATATCATTTATAATTAGATAATTTACAAAATTAATTATTCATTAAAATTAAAAATTTCTAAAGTCTTTTTATGATTAAGTTATAAAGAAATTTTTAAAAATTAAATAATTGTTCTTTAAATATTCTAAAATTCTGTTTATCTACCCTTTACAACAAAAAATTGGATTTTAATAATTATTTAATATGACTTTATGAAATTTTTCATAGTCAGTAGATTTTCATAAAATATATTTTAATTATTGTCCCTCTACATTACTTAACAATGTTGCAATGTTAAAGTTTTCAGATATTTTTTTTAATTTGATTTTTAATTATTTATATTTTAGATTCCTCGAGTCCCACAGTTTTCTTTACATTGACAAACAACTCTGTTTTTTCTTGCTTTTATATATATACTATATATTGTTTTGTTTTAATACGCGTAATTATAAATTTTTTCATGGGAATTTTTCAGGATTTTGTTTTATAGAGCAGTTTGAGCCCCTCCAATATTCCTGAAAATTCCTTGTTACTGCTCTAATAATGTATATAATATTTGTTTTATATTTATATGTTTATTGTAAGTTAGATAAAAATGCAATTTTATGTAAGGATTTTGAAAAACCCACTTGGGTTTTTTCAAGTGGGTTTCATTGAAATTTTCGGATCGGGCAAAATCAAACCAACCCTGGTTACAATTGAAATTACTAATTTCCAATCATTAAGTACTACTAAAAATAATATACGTAGCTGCCAACTTTTACGCTTTTTAAATGCTACTTTAATTTTGTAGAAATATTTTATTTAATCAGTGAAAAATGTTAAAACGATTTTTATAAAAAAATTCTAGTAGCCAAGGAGCGTAAAAGTTGGCAGCTGTATAATAATAATAATAATAAAACAATATAAAAGTAATTAAAATAAAAACTCTTAACTAAAATAAACAGCTAATTTAGAATTTCTTAAAATCTACATTTTTCTGCATATTAAAACTTTATCCTGTCAGTCAATTTTATTGTTACATATATTATAACGAAAGAGAGAGAGAGAAAGAAAAAAAATGTTTTCTGTGTAGTATAAGGGTTTAGATTTACAGGGTCACACTAAAAAATTCAAATACATTAATGACTACAATTAGAAATCGTTGAAATAGTCTTTTCGTTTGTGTTAAGCGTTTCTAAAGATTTCTAACAATGTTTAATAGGGATTATAATTTCAGTTAGTCTATCTGTTTGTCTTCTTGTCCGTTTGTGTGATCATGTAGGCAAAGTACATTAAAAGTTAAGCGTGCAAAGAGTGTGTACAGTTGAAATGGAAAGTGTTAATAAACTGCATGATTTTTCTTTCTTATTTCTTTTTAAATCTGTATTGTTAAAATTCGACCACTCTATTTTTGTGCACGAAAAATAAGTGATATACTTGGTCCGCTTGCCTCTGTTGCATATTAAAAATAAATCGTTAAGATTTCACCTATTATTTTTTATTGTATATTTCTGAGGCAGTCGTACACTGTCTCACATTTCCAACTGCAACCGTAACGCAAAAGAATTGGTTCGAAATGCTGGATTAGAATAGAACTGAAACTAGGGAAATCGTGCTGGTTTCCACCTTCATTGGCGAAAACAAAAGTTTAAAAAAAGCCTTTTGCCAAAACTAAAAAAACCTCAAACTGATTTCCGGAAACTCGTTCAAAAAGCAATAAGCAAATTTACATCCGTGTGAGATGGAAGAAATAGAGGATATATTTTAAAATTCCCGAGGTGATTCCAACTTAATTTAATATTATCGGATATGATGATCTCGTTTATCTGAGAAGGCGTTGAAAACGTGATTCGTAAGATATCGTGATGGAGTTTGGGGGGGGGGGGGGGTGAGTAACTGTTCGAAAAGACAATGCGAATCAAGTTTGATTTCATCTAATTTTTTGTTGAATGAAAAAGTTATTTACATGTTCTTTTTTTAAAAATAAAATGAAATTATATATACGACGTGGTGTGAAGAGTTTATAATATGTATGTGCGTGTGTGTGCTTATTTTTTAGTTTTAGTATGCATTAAAATTTTGTGTTTGAATTTAATTTTTGCATTTTAAATAAATGTTTTAATTATTTTAATTATCTGTTTTACTTTTACAAAGAATTTTTCAGTTTTTGTTATTTTGCGACAGACTTTATAAAAGTGACATGTAAATGTTGGATGATCAATCCTGTTAGAGTCGATCTAATAAGTTTGTGATGGACAAATTAGGTAACATCTAGTTCTTGTAGGTATGGTATAAATCAGTGATTTTTATCTACTGTACACGTACACGCATAATGATGCAACAGATCTGAAATCGATTCCTAAATACTTGGAAAGTGATTACAAAATATAAATGAATTTGTAGAAACTTCAACAAATACGTATTTAAATAAGATGATTTACTGAATTCCTGTAACAATCCAATAATTTAGTTGCTATAAAATATTTAAATTATCCTACTACCATAGGTAATGGAAGTATTGTATTCGGTCCAAAAGTTCGATATCGACATTTCACCTGATTTACACGTTTTAAGGTCCCCTGAGTCCAAAAATGTGGTTTTTAGCAATTGGTCAGTGTCTGTGCATGTATGTATGGAATCTTCTGGCTGTCATATCTCCGAAACTAATAAAGACAGAACTATAAAACTTCAGAATTAAGACAGACCTGATGTACAGATGAATTTTCCAAATTTTGGTGAAAATTGAAAAAACGGAAGTGGGACATCGGAAACCGGAAATGGGACCGTAAGTCCATATCTCAAAAATGGCTCTAACGATTTTCTTCAAATTTGTTATATAAATTTGCTATTAGATGTCCTTTCGAATTATATAGTTAGTTAGTTCAGAAAAATTGATAGGCGTCCTGTATAAATAGCTCAATTTCAGGTTGAGCTAGCGCGTTCTTTTAAAAACGGCTGTACGGATTTTTTTTCAAACTCGCCGTATTAACTCACTTTAAAATATTTTTTTTTTTATATAATTATTGTTTTCCGGTCAATATTTGAGTTTTGGTAAAAGTTGGTATCTCAAAAACTGCTCTAGACTCGAGATGAGTGGCAACAGCCGAAAAAGAACAAGGGAGATGAGAGTGAACGATTGACGACATGTTTCAGTTTAGTTCTAAAGGAATATTTTATTTTGTGTTTTAAATGTTTTGTGAAGTGTAGTATTGTTTTATTAAAGTGTTCGTCTATATTCACGACGTTTTTATTCAGTGCCATGACTGGATTTAATTATTTGTTGATGCAAGAATTCGTAGTCCAAGGATTCCAATAAATAGTTTAATTGAATTCATAATCACTGTTAAATGTTGTTGGAAAGTGTTAAATTAAAAACGCTTAATATAAACGAAAATACATTTTCCAGTTGTAGCCCTTAATGTGTCTGAATATTTTAGTGTAGCTCTGTACATCTTAACGCTATACATATTCTACAGAAAACATATTTTTAGCTTATGAATAATAAATATCAGTTTCATTGGAATTGTGCAGCACAAAATTATTTGAGTATGATTTTTGAAAATGCCTCTCACAGAATGCAATTCATTCGCATTTTTGGGGGGTATTTATAACATTTCTAACAGTATTTATAACATTTTAAATAGGGAATATTCCATAGTGAACTTGAATAACATACATAATTTTGAAGAAATTCTGCAAATATTTATGGATGCTAGGGGCGGACAGAAAGATAGACAGACGAACAGAAAGGCAGACAAACAAACTAATTCAAACCATAATGAATGTTAGATATTGTTAGAAAGTGTTAAAATCATTTACTAAAAACGAAAATCTATTGCAGCGATATTCATTATAGCCATTAATGTATCTGAATATTTTTGAGTGGCCATGTAAATCTTAATGTTAATAGTACTATGTTTTATGGAAAACATTTTTTTAAACATTTGAATAATAAGTGTCAATTTCCTTATGATTTGTGCAAAGTAAAAATATTGAAGTATAGTTTATAGAATTAACTCTTATAGAGCACTATGTATTGAAATTCTTTCGGGCGTCCCTGTACTCCTGTACACAATTCAGAGGAAGTATATGCTTCATTTTCAATAGGAACCTCCCATCGGGAACCTGAATAATGTATATCAGTTTCAAGAGATTCCATTAATATTCACGGTAGTTGAGCGCGGACAGACAGACAAATCGAAGTCAACTTTGTCAATCGACGAAGTACATCGACTTTTCAAATTAGTTGGAAAGTGTTGAAAAAACTTATGTTTATTGCCAGTATTAAAGTTTCATGCACTCATATATAGTTTTTCAAGTAAATTACAAAGTCGTAAAATATACTTAAAAGCTCTCTCTGTTACTTTGCAAATCAGTATATTATATGTTTAAATTTAATGTAAATTTTAAACATTTTCTTAAAAATTGAACGTCATTTTTATTCTTAATCCTATAGCCTGTAGAAATATTTATTCAAAGTACTTTTAAGCACACAACGGCAAAATTCGTACACACTTTCCTTTGATGTGGATATAGGTTTTAGTACTTTCAAAATTTAATGCCTTTGGGCTGACCGATGGTGGATATAATTTTAAAATGAATACATATATATATATTTATGATCTATATTGACAATAAAAGCATGAGGGTAAAACAAAAAGGAAAGAAATCTTAAAAAAAAAAAAAAAAAAAAAAAAAAAAAACAATCCCATTGATTAATGAAATTGTTATTACATCAATCGGTCAATAACCGTTCTAATAATCTCTCTAAATCTTTTCATGAAGTAAGCCGAAACAAATCCCATTTATAAAGATAGGCTTCAACATTGTTCTCTGTGATAATTTTCTAGAATTTTCTCTCGTGATTGCGATTCTATACAGAAAATTGGGCGTTTATCTTTCATAAACTTTATTTTTTCTTATCGTTGAAATTAAATTATGATAGGTAAAGGGCGTGTTGCAGACGATTTTGTACGTGATCATAACTTTTCGATGTTCCATATTTCTCACGAAGTATTCTGACTGTTCGATTGCTTGACTTGTTCTACATGTTCAGCCTTGAATGTTCGTCAAGTATTATGCACTTTTAAATGTATAGATATTAATCTTTTTTCTGTCTTATTCAACTAAATTTTTTAAATTGTTTAGCTATTGTGCCGTGTTAACTTTTTTCATTCATTTCCTGCATGATTCCACTTACTACCTATTATTAACTTAAATTTTCGCATTCTTTCACAACCTTGACAAAAATTTATCACCGAGTTTTACCTGATCTGTTTTATTCTATTTTATTTAATTATTTTATAAAAATGATTTATAGGATACAGATAAACAGATTTATATATTATAGTGGTAGATTATAGATTATTTTCCGCTAAAAAAAAAAAAAAAAAAAATCCTGTTAAAAGGTTTTTAAACAAGTATGTTGTTGCCATCACAAAACATTTTTTATATTTTCTTATCAAAATTCATTCAGTACAAATAATTCATTAAAGGTATTATTTATTAAAGATATTTTCCATAATTAATGCAGACGATTTTCATCTAAAAGTCCAAAGTATGTCAGTTTTATACTCCTCAAAAGATCTTTTGAAAACAAAAACGAAAAATCAGGCCGTACGCATTGATTATCAACACTTTCCAACTGTACGTACTTGTTGTATTGTATAATTTTCAATGTTCTTTGCCTACGTTATCACACAACGGACAAACAGAAGGACTGAAAGGCATACAGACAGACTATTTCAATTCATAATCACTCTTAAACACGTTGGAAAGTGTCAAAAATGCTTAACGCAGAAGAAAATGCAACCCTTAGATTCTAACTGCAAACTTTAATGCATCTAAATATTTTAATGCCGCCATGTAAATCTTAAGGTTAACCATACCATATTCTACACAAAACAGTATTTTAGCATATTAAAAATAAATTTCAATTTATTTATGATTTTTTCAGTAGAAAATTATTTAAATGTGATTTATAAAAATGTCTGTCCTAAAACGCAATGCATTGGCTTTTTTTTTTTTTTTTTTTTTTTTTTTTTTATGTCCTTGTACACAAACCAGTTGTATAGGACCTATTAATGCCATTTTAAATAGGGAATATTCCATAGTGAACTTGAATAACATATATTTTTTTTTTTTTTTTCAAAATTTTAAAATATTCACTGGAGGCGGACAGACAGGTACACAAATTCAAATCATATTTACACTTTAAAATTGTCAGAAAGAGTTAAAAACGCTTAATGTTAACGAAAATGCAATTCCACCACACTTCCAATAATAGCGCTTAATGTAAATGAATATTTTTTGTGAGGTCCTGTCAATTTTAATGCTAACCATGCTATATTCTATAGAAAGTTTTCTTTTCTGCATACGAATAACGTATTTTAATTTTATTAAGTAAAGTCATTAAAATTTGTTTTTTAAAAATACCTGTCATAGAACACAATGCTATGAAATACTTTCGCGTGTCCCTGTACACTAAACAGTGATAGTATTTACTCCATTTTCTATAGGAAACATCTGATAGTGAACTTGAATAACATATTTCAATTCTATTAAGATTTGTGTAAAATAAAGATTTTAAAATTTGGATTATAGAAATACCTCTCATAGAACACAATGCTTTGAAATATTTTCGGGTGTTCCTGTGCACAAACCAGAAAAAGTATTTATTCCATTTTCCAAAAGGAAACATCCGACAGCAAACTTGAATAACATATATCAATTTCAAGAAATTCCATGAATATTTACGGGAGTTAGAGCGCAGACAGATGGACGGACAGACAAACCGAAGCCATTAACACTTTTCAACTTTGCTAGAAAGTGTTAAAAATGCGTTTTTTTTTTTCTTTCTTTTCTCTTACCCATAGAGAAAGTATTGTTTTTGTGTCAGATTTTCAAAATTGAGTTTTTGTTATATTTACATGTTTTGAGGTCCTCTGAATCCGAAAAACGTTTTTTACTGTTGGTCTGTGTGTACATCTGTGCGTCTGTTATCAGCATATCTCAAGAACAAATAGTAGCAGGAATGCGTAAAAGCATGTTTTGTGTAGATTGTGGCATGGAAATCATTCATCATTCGTTTATAGGGCTACACAAAAGAATTTGGATATTTTGGGGTATACTTGGAAATTGTATAAAATGCATTTAAGGTTGTGCTATGTGTTTTTCATATAGGAATAAATTTAAGTACACAATGTGGTGTATATATAGTTTATAGGAAATATACAGGACTACCCAAAATTAAACGAAAGCATTCTTTTCTATTGAATGTAATTGATGGAAGTGCTTTACTATATATATTTTACCATGTCGACGAAAAACTACTCAGAAATTAAAATTAATTCTTCATACCCACACAGTAACAAAGTACAGTAACCACCGCTTAATAAATTCACTGGTAAATAAAATTGGCCGCTTAATATGATGAAATTACTAGGAATTCAGGGACCAGAATCAAATCAAGACAAATTATTTTAAAACCGTCGCTTAATAAAATCAGCATCACCGGTTAATATACTCAAGAATACCTCTTTAATAGCAAAAATGTCGTACATGCATGCTGAACAAATTCTTTATTTATACACTTTTTTTTTTTTTTTTTTATAAAAAAAGAAAAGAAAACACAGCAATCTCCGTTATTTCTCTCTGTCGAAAATTATACTCTTGCAGCATAGTTACAAATTAAACACGCCTCATCATTTGGCTCAGTAACTATTTCAAAGAACGTATTCTTCAAAGCGCAGTAATGAGTTACAAATTTGATTTGATTCACAAGTGATTTCTTTTTTTTTTAACACGCTTTTATTAGCTTCACCTGTATGTATGTTTCTTTGTATGTTTGTAACCGCTCTGGGAGCAAACAAAATGTCTATATCGTAAAAAAAGACTTTCCCTACGTGAACGCTGTGGCTGTGAGGTAAGGCTCCGCGCTACGAACCTAAAGGTCTAGCGTTCGAGCCCAGTCAGGGGAGATTTAAAAAAAAAAAATGGTTTTTGTTTAATTCTAAATTATTTTAATTAAAGATTTAAATGTATGTAAATATTATGGTGTGTCACTCGCACGATTTTCTCTTACCCTGCATTTTAATACTAAGATAGATATTTTGTGCTTTTTAGTTCACATTTCTATAAAAGCGTGTTCTTTAATTTTTTAAAACTATAATATTATTATTTTAATTGTCAAAAAACATTTTCTAATTCTTATTTTGAAATAACTAAGGAGCAAGAAATTTAAAAAGTTTAAATGTAAAGATATTAAATTTAAAAGGAAAACGTGAACTTTCTGCAAAGTAATCATAATTTTCCTCAAAGAAAAGCGCATCGGAACTTGGGATGTGTTTAATTTATTATATTGAATGAACAATTAATCAATTAGCTTTCAAAAATTTATTAATATTGTTTATTAATTCCATTATTTGCTACCTTTCGAAAAAAATTTCCAAATTTAGAAAGGTAATACATTTTGTGTGTGTGTGTGTGTGTGCAGGAAAGTTCTTCGGATATAAAAATCATCCACTTAATAAAATCACTTTGGCTTAGGACGAATGTGATTTTAATAAGTGGTGGGCACTGTATTATTTACTTAGTTTTCAGCTATGGATTTTGTATAATTTCGCGTTTTCAAGTCTTCTGAATACAAGAGCTAAATTTTTAGTGGTTTATCTATATGCATGTGTTATCAGCATAATTTCAAAACAACGCAGGAAATTCAAATTTAGTATTTTGAAGTTCATATGAGGTTGCCATTTGAAAAGTTTGATCAAGATTGCCAAGGCGTGTTGCGGGTGACAGTTGTCTGAATTTTTAAATTTAATAATAACTTTTATTATTATTATATTACATTGTATTTTGTTTGTTTTTAATTTATTTTTATTATTATTATTTTTTTTTTAAATATAAATGCAGGTTCTATAATTAAAACGTTAGCTTCTTCGCACAGGAATATGTGTCAAATAAAAATGTCCCCAAACTTGTTTTAAATTGCATTTAAGGTATGTTCGTATACAATATTATCTTAATGTGCAATACAATTATTGAAATGCAAGGTAAGAGAAAGTTGTGAGAGTGACACACCATATTAATTTGTCAATAATGAAACAAAGCCATAAATTTCTTTTGAGTTATAGATATATGATTCAGCCATTCGTTTTAAAGGTATTGACGAGTTCTTTTGAAACATATCTATATTGAAAATTTACTCCTCTCGGAAGGAGGGGGGGGGGGGGGGGAAGATGATTCTGCATACACATTTTTTTTCTTAGTTATTATTACTATTATAAATAATTATTTTTAATTTCGTAATTAGTAGTTAAAAATAATTCTCATTATGCATTTTTGTATAATTTTTTTTTTTTTTTCAAGCATTTTTTCTTTCTATTTTATAGAAGAAAATATTTATATGTTTAAAAAATTTTTCGACATTACGGTTTTCGATGAATTTGCACGTTGTGAGAGACGCAAAACAAGTTTTGATCATTTCTACGAAACGTTTGTGTGTGTTTCTGTGTGAGGGAGAATTTTGTAGTAGCTCTAGCTCAAGAACTAATTCACAAAGTTTTATATACGTTTATATGTAGTTGTTAATTGACATAAATTAAATTCGTAACTATCAACTTTCGGTGAAAATCGTCCAACTGACGCGTTTCTATCTTTTTTTTTTTTTTTTTTTTTAATGTTTTAATATGCTAATGTAGGAGAAAATTTCGTATAAATCTGCAAAATGAGAATTATTTTCTATGCATCATTCTTAAAATGAAAAAGAATTATTTACAACGGGGATAGACAGCAATAATAGATAATAATTAGAATAATTAATAATTAGTAATACTCAAATCGCTTTATATTTTACTTTCTTCCCCCTTTTAAATCAGAAAATATGGAATTCTGAAGAAGAAAACTGTAATATTTCTAGCGCTTAGAGAAACCTGACGTGTTGAAATTATCGTTATATCCCTTGATATTGGTAAACCGTGTGCTTTTAACAAACATGATTAAATTTAAAAATCGTTTTACATAATTTAGTTTAAATAATTAATTTAGAGGTTTATGTATATTAAAGAATATTTAAAAATTTAGAGCAAAGTTATTGTTTTATGAAAGTATATGACAGATCTGAAAGCAAAATTGTGGTGATAATTACATAATATATATATATATATATATATATATATATATATATATGAATGTAAATTGGCATAAATTAAAAGCACTACTCATGTATTTCTATATGAAAATGAATACGGATTAAGATATTTTTCTCTGCATCGTTTGTCCTGTTGCAGGAAAAGTCGTTTTACAGTCAAACTAGGAAAAAAGAAAGAGAGAGAGTGTGTATTCATTCACTTTCAGTGAGTCAGTCTTAGCGATAAACTTGACAATCAAATTTGGTTAAAAATAGTAATTTAGGGTTCGAGAAGTTTGAAAACTTTACTATGCGGGGAGCAAAGCTCTACTAAGGGGCCGAGATCTAGAACTTTCCATGGGCTTCTAGATAGAATTTCCGTCAAACCCCATAGTCAAAAGGTATAAATAGGAGTGGGTTAACTTCTGCTGAGAGAGTGCGTAGCCACTGCAATTCAGTGTTGTTCAGAAATATATTCTTAACGACTGCACTTTAAAGACTGTGCTCCAAACGGCTGAACTTAGTTTGTGAGCCAGCGAAAATTTCTACTGTGGAGTATTTAACGTTATTTTTTGGTTATTTGACTGTTCTCTTGGACAGTTCCAGAACATTCGTCGAATACTAATTTTTCCGGTATGAGTGACAGCTTCATTGGACTGCTACCAAAGTATTTGATAAATTAACAGTGTTATTGGACTGTTTCGAGAAATATTCGTTCGAGAATTATTCGTATTAATATTCGTTTCGAGAAATATTCGAAATCACAGTTTTGTTGGGCTGCTTCGAGAAATATTCGTTCGAGAATTATTCGTACACTGTAAAAAAATAACTATTTTCAGCTGCAAGAAACTCTCTGTGATTGGAGAAAATAATTATTTTCTCCAATCACAGAGAGTTTCTTGCAGCTGGGAATAGTTATTTTTTTACAGTGTATTAATATTCGTTTCGAGAAATATTCGAAATCTCAGTTTTGTTGTACTGATTCGAGAAGTTACGCTGAATAAAGAGCATTCATTGACTAGAACCTGCCTGCTTCTTTACGAACTTCTTTTTAACACAGGAAAGTCGATAAGTTTTTCGTAATAGTATTTAATGAAAGGAGCGTAGTAAAAAGTGGCAGCAGTATGAAAATGAAATGTTTGCCATATTTTATAATACCTTAAACAATAATATATTGCGTATTTTTGGGGTTAAAAAGTTCATTGTCCTTTCTTCTATGTGTAAACATATCATCCCTCTGCACAATGATCACGTGATCGTCCTTTAATAATTAAAATGGCTACGAAAGTCTTTCAATTATGTTAATAAGAGCAAAGAATAAATTACACTTATTTACTGGAGAAACAAAATAAATTATTTATATTTATTTATAAGTTTTCTGTTTTGTATTACACGGGCATAAAATTCTGCATTATTTATAAGTTTTTGAATAGTTTCGTTCATTATGAATTTAAAAGGAAACAAAAAGGAGAAAACAAGCAGAATATGATTACTTTCGTTTAAGATCCGGTTTTCTTCTTGCCCTATATTTCTAGAATTGCTGTTTTAAAATGCTTTCCTTCTTATATATTAAAATAATGTTTTTCTTCTAAGTAAATACAGTTTCACGAATAAATAGTACATATTTTTTCATAAAATATTGTCATTTTACCGTGTGTATGTTTTTAAATGATAAATTATTCAACTAATACAATTGTGTGATATCTTTCTTTTTTTAATCAGAAAATGTTTATACAAATAACGTTTCTAAAAAAAGACAATATTATTATCTGAATAATATAATTATAGCTTTAATGTTTTTTAAAAATAAATTTAAATGTTTAAACATCAGGAACGTATTTTTCCCCCTTAATTCTAATCTTATAAAGTAAAAAAAAAAAAAAAAAAAAAAAAAACGTAACAAGCCACAGACAGACAATGTATTCATGAGTTTGACCTGCTAGATTTGAGTTTGAACTAAAATTTGCTTCAATTTATAAAATACTAAATTATATATATTTGCTATAGCCACTCAAAATTTTTTATCGTATGGAAAATAATGAATTATACTATTTCAAAAATTTTCTATAAAATTACGTTTTCACCTTTTTTTACTTCCATTACACGACTACCGTAGGTACTGGAAGTATTGTATTCGGTCCAAAAATTCGATATCGAATTTTCACTTGATTTGCATATTTTAAGGTTTCCTGAGTCCAAAAAAGTAGTTTTCGGCGATTGGTCAGTATGTGTGTGTGTGTATTATGTGAGTATGTAAGTATGTATGTGAGGAATCTTCTGGCTATCATATCTCCGAAACTAATAAAGATAGAAGTACGAAATTTCAGAAATAATACATTTCCGGTGTACAAATGAAGTTTCCATATTTTGGTGAAAATTGCTAAACCAGAAGTGGGACATCGGAAACCGGAAATTGGACCGGAAATCCGTATCTCAAGAACGGCTCTAACGATTTTCTTCACAGTTGCTACATATTAGATTCACAGTTGCTTCACAGTTGCTACATATTAGATTCCATTTTGAATGATATATTTGGTTAGTCCAGGAAAATTGACAGGCGTCCTGTATAAATAGCTCAATTTAAGGTCTTACAAGCGCGTTCTTTTTGAAACGACTGTACGGATTTTTTTCATCTCGCCATATTAACTCCCTTCTAAATATCATTTTGTGTCTAACTATTGTTTTCTGGTCAATAATTGAGTATGCCAAGTTTTAGTGAAAGTTGGTATCTCAAAAACGGCTCTAACGATTTTCTTGAAAACTGTTACATAAATCCATTTTAGATATCTTTTATCATGTATTAGGTGGTGTTTATAGGGAAGTTACCAGTCATCCTGCTTAGGTAGGTTAGTTTTAAATCTCTTAAATCGTGTTTAAAAAATAATTTTACCATTTTTTTTTTCTTATTTTTTTCACTACCTATGTAAACTCTGTTTTATATGTCTTTATATGTGTATCAAGCTCCTCTTATGAAAAATTGATAGGTGTCTACTTTGTTAGGTCAATTTTATGTCTTCTGATCACATTGTCTACAAAAAATGCATATTAAAAGGTGTAATAGTGAGTAATGGAAGTCGCGTGATTGCTTCATCCCACCAGTGTTTTTTTTTTTTTGCTTTTTTCTTCCCGAGAAACAAAATACACTCCCTCCCCTCCTCCACTTTTAAAACGATTTCCCAACTGTTTCCAATTTCGTATTTCGACTCTTTTATTTAAACTATCATCGTTGAGAATAATGGCACAGGCAATATATTGCCAAAAAGTCATTATTCATTTTAATTTTTTCTGCGAATTTTATTGATGGACATCATATTTTAATGCATTATGAAAGGAATGTGATCTTAAAATATTGCAATTACATCCGCATTTTGGCGTATAACTTTAAGGGGATCAAGTCGAATTATAAATTTGGTTGAAACCTCGATATGGACTCTGTGCATACCGAGTTTCATGCAAATAATTTCATAAATATGTTTCTTTTCTCTTATGAGTTTGAAACTTTTAAATGTCTATCATTTTAAAGCAAGATGGCAGATCGAAGGGATTAATAAATTTGGTTGAGTTGAGACCTCGATGTGCACAATGTATATACTGAGTTTCAAGGAAATCGGTTAATAAATTCCTCCCTTTTTTGTATGAATTTGAAATTTTCAAATAGTTAACATTTAGAAACAAAATGGTGAATCAAGTCAAGCAACAAACTCATCCAAGATATTTCTAAGATATGCACGCTGTCCAATTTTGATTAGTATTCATTCAGCATTTCAGAAGTTATCGTG
Source organism: Salticus scenicus (assembly GCA_963930645.1). Lineage (NCBI taxonomy): Eukaryota > Metazoa > Arthropoda > Arachnida > Araneae > Salticidae > Salticus > Salticus scenicus. Next base: position 270,726,234 of record OZ005648.1, read on the forward strand.
ATGACAAATTTTACATTACACGTTACTACATATCTACTTAAACTAAATGGTCGCAATAGGTGGCTTTTTTTTTTTTTTTTCGAAATCAATCTAAAAAATTTGTACCAAAAAACAAAACATTGCTACATTAAAGTATAGACGCAAATCCCAAGTAAAAACTTTAGTGTGAAAACAGCATATTGATAATTCAATTTATCTAAATTCAATCTAAAAATAAATAAATAAAATTATGAAGAATGAAAAATAATTTCCCTGAGTAAAATAAAAAATTTTTATGTAATAAATTGATAATTACGTAATTAAATAATTTTAATTCTATGATATGCCTTAGAAATTCTCGGAATTTAAATTAACCCCTTAGAGTTCTTTGATACCTTTTCTTTGTTTTTAAAACTTCATCTATCCTTCCTTTTTTAATTTCATCCTCTGTTTTTTTTTTTTAGTACGGAGGACTATTAGTCTCAATTTACGGATAAAACGTTGTCGCCAGCTTTATGACGATTGGGCATTTATCGAAAATATAATTGAATAATTTGAAAGCGATGTTATAATTTGAAAAAAAAAAAAGTAATAGTCTTCCGTGCTAAACTAAATTCTGTTTTTGACAGAATTTCAACAAAATCTTTTTTTTCTTTTTGAAAGGGGGGGGGGGGAAGAAAGAAAGAAAAGAAAAGAAAATTAATAATAATCAGTATAGAAAAAGTTGAAGAAACCCTTTTTTAGACAAAAATATATAAATTTTTTTTAATTGTTATTAAAAAAGTTTACGAGTTGATTTTAAATTTTTTTGAAATGAAAAGAAATTCACGCGTAAATATTAAAATTGATATAAAACTTTGTAAAAAATTAAACTTGCAGGGTAAAATTGACGTCATTATAGCTCTAAAGTTTCTTTTTATTATTATTATTATTATTATTTATTATAATTTTTTTTAATGAACCTTTTAATTTATTATTTACCTGTATATTTAATTTTGTATTTTTGAGAAAAAAAAAAAATCCATTTTCTTCTTTAAAATATATGTTACTTGATGCACGTTTTTTAATATCCATGAAAGAAAATTTAATTGAAAATAATTATAAGATAAAAAAAAACTTTTTATAAACCATGTTTTAAAATTTTCTGTTGAATCATAGCTATAGAACTAACTACATTAGCACTTTATCAATGCGTAATGTTACGAAATTGTAAATAATTGTATTTATTTTTGTTAAAATTCTTTCAAAAAGGCTTAGTAAGTTGATAAAATGTCAATTTTCTGCATTTCCAGCTCTTTTTTCGCGTTTTTGGCGAGAAAATCCTTATTATCGATATTCCAAAAATGGACGTTCTAATGTGATTGGTTAAAGAGTTACGGGAAATTTGAATTTAAAAAAAAGTTGGTTTTAAAAATAAAATATTAATCCTTTCCGAACAACATATATTTGCATCATCAACTACATTAGCACTTTATCAATGTGTAGAAAATCTTTAAAATGATAATGACGTTAATTTTTGCCAGATGCATAATTTAACTTTTTACAATTTTTTAACGCTCACGTTTAATTAAATGTATTTATTTTTATGTCGAAAGAAAATGAATTCGTAAATTTATGGCGCGTTTAACAGTAATAATAGAAATAACTTTTCCTGTAACCTTCTCTGCTAGTGATATTACATTTTCAAATAAAAAAAAAATTTCTTTGATTTTGTTTCTTTTTTTTACCATGCCATTTTAAATTTATATTTCGTCACATATTGTCTATAAGAAAATTTAGTGATAGATGGTAAAAAGATAAAACTTTTGTTAGATAAAAAAAAAAAAAAAAACTTACTAAAAGAAATGCCTTTAAGATAAAACCTAAAATTATTAAAGTTTTTTTTTTTTTTTTTTTTTTTTACATTATTATTAATAATTCAAGCAAAGTGTTACTTTGGCGACGATATAAAAAATCATATTTTTAAGTTTTTATACACAAAAATTTACTGTTTATTTTTTTATTCTTCTTGAAATTCTAACACGTTGTTATATTACAACAGTGGTTACCAATAAGAAGTATAAAATTTCAAAATATTATCAATAGAAAAGATGTTTTCGATAAGCTTGTGTGATAAATCACCAACTGTATTAAACTAGCTATTTTCTCATTTGTTTTGCAAATTTTACAAGAGTTTATTGTTATTCAATATATCAATTATTATTTCTCCGCCCGTTTCTTAAATATAACATCAAAAAAGGCAAAACAAGTGTATGGGATACATCATGATTTAATATAAATCAATACGGTGAAATTTTGAAATTAATTAAAAGCTACACATTCGAATATATAAAAAGAGCTTCCCGTTCTCTATTTTCGATTATAATCTATCAATATATTAAAAATTTGCACTGAATGACCTTTTTCCATTTTTGTAAGAAAAAAGTTTTACTTATTTATTTATATTTATATATGATTGTCAGCTTTTCTGAGAAAAAAGTTGGATTTATAAATTTTTTACAAGGATTTTTATAGCATAAGTAATTTCTGCTCGTGTATTAATTGCCTCATGGAGGAATTATGCGGAAAATAACTTATATAATTTTTTCCCATCGTTACAAATAAAATAAATTGTTAACTGATTAATACAACAGATAAATAGTTTATAATTTTTCCTTGCCCTCATTTCCTTCCTTTGACATATAAAAAAAAAAAAAAAAAAAAAAAAAAAAACTGAGTTTTCTTTGAGAACAATTGAAGCTTCATATGATGAAACTGATCTGTGTAATTCAAATGTACAATTTTAATTATTGGCCGTTCCAGGTCGGGACACAGACATCTTGGCATGATTGCCAAGAACGAAAATTTAATCTTTTTCATTATAAGTTACGAGTTGATAATGATACCAGACGTAATAATATCTCCTTTAGTTGAGTTCAACGTCTATCATGATTTGCTGCTTTTCTGGTTTTAGATTTTTGTTTTCAGAAACATCTCATTCCTTCCCGATTGTTTAAAGTTTAAAGAAATTTTGTTTTTCATTCTTTCAAGTTTGCTATCGATATAAGTTGTTTCCTCCAAGCTAGTTAGATCAGGTCGGAATTCCTTTATAAAATAGAACTGATTATAGAATAAACAGGAAGTAAAATTGTCAAAATAGATATAGGATGTATCAATTATTCTGTTTTGTTTTCATCATTTAAATTTCTTCATAGAGAAATAATTTAAAATGACAATGAAATCGCATTATCAATTTTGAATCTGTCTTTTTTAGTATTAACAAAATACACCCCTTAGAAAATTTTGGATTAACTTCTTACTAATCGACTTTAAGACAAAATTTTTGGAGAAATACTACTACAATGCCTCCTTCCCTCCTAAATCTGCAGTAATTACTCTCAGGAAAAAAATTGTGAATTTAAATAGTTTTTCGTCGCAAATGAGAAGTTTTTTTTTCAGTCAACCGATGAGTAAGTAATATCAATTTCCTAAAGATAAAATAATAAATATGGTTAAATAGAATATAATTTCATTTAAAGATTTTTCCTTAAAATTTTCCCACTATTAAAATTTGAGACATTTACCTATGGATTTGAATTGTTTGTCGCTTCAATAACTTTGCTCAAAGTACTTGCTCCCTTTTACATTAAATGAGATGTTTTGTTAAAGTGCATGATTTAGATATTAGATGCAAACATCTTGTGCGGTAACAATATGTTCAATAAAATTACTTAAAAGTATCGCAATTCAGTTAATTTTAATAAAGATGCTTGTTTGCATCTTATTTATTTGTTTATATTCGTAATTTCTGATTTTAAGAGTATTTTATTATTATTATTATTATTATGAGAGAAATAAGCATTTGTTTTTTTTAAATACTTGGTAATTTAATTAAACCCGATACATCTAATTTGCATTTCAAAAAAGAAGAAAAGCGGAGGCGGAAATGTTTTAACAGCTGTATTATGATGCTATTATTATAAGCAATAATATGCATTACATATTGGTAATGGAACATATTCTCACTTTGGGTTCGAGGCTACAAGAATATCAGCTGGTTAGGCAAACAATCCTTAACTCTACCATAACAAAGCACTGTGGCTTGCAAATTTTTTATCTTGCAACATTATTTATAAGAGTTACAGATTATATGAAATTGAAGTAAGAGTGATATAGTGATAGCTTTGTTTTGTTTTTAATCCAGTTTTAGCAATATAATTTAATATTAATCAACATATGTAATATTAAAAGTTGCCATGTGAACTGTGGCGATGCTAACAAATTTAAATGGATGTTCCATTTAATAAATTCCTTTATTAAAGTGATTGAAATTCTAATTATTTAAGCTTTGATGTCTATATATGGTGTATGTGTGTGTGTATAAAATGCTCTTATTAATCTTTTATTCATTATATATATATGTGTGTATACATAAAATGTTCTGCAATTTTACGATATGGAATAGTCTTAACTTTATCATTCCATTCAGTTGTTTACATTTCTCTTTTGTTCTTGTTTGAACAGATATCTGATTATTAAGTTTCACTGGAGAAATATTTAGGAAAATGTTATGCGTAACAATAAAATGGAATCTTGAATCTAATTTGTTTACAAAATATCGGCCACGTGTTCGGCGATTTTACCTACTGTGACGTCACAGGAATATTGTCCATTAGACATTTATTACAATTTTGAATTATTAATATGACTGATTTCGTAAAAGAAAAATGGAAAATAGTAAGGTAATTTTTATATAATTATTTAAATATTTAAACAGGTCTCACTCTGGTACAGCTTTTGTATAATAATTATTTCTTTATTAAATCTCAAAAATGTATTACAAAAGATCGCTGTAGAAATATGTTGGTGTAAAAGTTGCGTCAGAGTATTACCCTGTATTTATATATTTACTTTTTAAAGAGTAATTGTTATTATTATTATTATTATATATATATATATATTTAAGATTAAAATTTTCATTAACTTTTGATATTTAAAAGGAAACTATTTAATATAGCACAGATGTTAAAAGTAGGCTGATTAATTTCTTATCTGAATTTCTTTGTTTACTGTACTGAGGATCACCATTTATTAATGATGCTGAAAAAAAAAAGGGGGGTAAAGTATTCAAATAATAAATAACCAAGCGAAATGAGAGAGACATATTCACAAAAAAATTTATTAAAAAAGGAACTAAAAGGTTTAAAAAAAAATCAGCAATATTTTAACAGAAAAACTGAATATATCCAGGATTACTTGAGCCTAATTGAAATCTAATTCAATAATTAAATCAATCAAACAAATTTCCACATAAAGTAAGGAGAAATAAACTAAGTGTATTCCGAAAACAAATTAAGAATGAATATCCATAAGAAAAAAACATTTAAGAAAAGTAATGACCGTAAAAGTATTATGTAGAACATCTCTAAATTCATTCACATGACATAATCTAAGCAAAGTACTAGAAATGCCTGTGCGTGTGACTGCAAATTACTAAATTATTCACATGCAAAGCCCGATTTCTAAGGAGGGGGAAGCTATTTAAAAAAAAAAAAAAAAAAAAAAAAAAAAAAGAAAGAAAGAAAGAAAGAAAATAGAAAAAATATGTAAAATAGAAGCTTTTGAGGATATGCAAAAATCTTGTAGCCAATCCGAAACTATCACCTTCCTTTTGCTAGACGAGTGGGCAATGCCAACGAACTACTTTCATTTATAATTTTTTTTTTTTTTTTTTTTACAAATTGTTACATCTAAGGTGTTTAGCAACGTATATTTTAATAATACTGTCGTCATTTTCAAACCATTGAAATCATTACATTGTGCATTTATGTTTTTGATACGTAATTTTTAAGTGGTTGAAAAATATAAAAACTTGACATTTGATTTCTATCTTACTTTCAAGAGATATATATATATATATAAAAAAAAAAGTGTCTTTTTCGGATACTGCAACGAGCCCAATTTTCTTAAGAAAGTTATACAAAATGTGAAAGGAGACTTCAAATTTCGAAGTCAACGAATTTTTCTCCCAAAGAAAAATAAAAAATTGGAAAAGTGTGGACGTAAAATGTTTTACTTGCAGTTCGGGTTGAATAGGTTTAGCGTTGTAGTAGAGGTACGCAACGGGCATTTGGTGATGGTCTGAGATCAACGCCTGCTTGCAATCGGTAAAAGATGCAGTTAAGTTGTGGTTGAAGTTGAAGGATTTTACGTCGCACTAGAGCTACACTACTGGCAATTGGCGACGGTCTGTCTCACCCCTACAGATAGTCTGGAGACATGCCATTACAATTTTGATCCTCCTTGGAGATGATGGCTTCTCCATTTAGGTGACCCCCAGAGGTATAATTTGGATGGGAACATGGAGGACATTGCAGCAGGACGGATTTTACGTGTACCAGTCACCATTAGTGTACACTATGGTCTTCGACCGGCTCGAGTACCAAACCTGCAAAGTGCAGATAGAAAAGCAAAGATTTCTAACAAGAAATATATTTTTTTTCCACGTTTGAGTTTGAGGGTTTTTTACATAGAACTAGAGCTACGCTGAGCAACTGGGGATACAATTTTCTTCACGAAATATGCATTAAATATTTCGGACTTTTCCCCTTGAAAATAGAATAACAGAAACACAAGACAAAATCTCTCTCGAAGCTTTACAAAATTTATTGTGTTTACTTCAGAAAAATTGCTGTCGTCCCTTTGAAAACCATCGAAGACAACGGAGCCAACTCCTCTATTTACCGCATTATAAGAGGCTGCATGACTACTATTAAAATTAAGACGAAAAGTTAAAGAAAACAGTAACACTAACAGTCAACCACCAATAACCTAAAACTACATCATAATGAAAAGAAAAATTATAAATGCTACACTTTTCAATATTAACAAACGTTACGGTTACGTAATGAAATCTTTTCTAAAAGTAGGATGTTTCATTCATTAGATAATTCTTTTTGTCTTCTTGCTCGGTAAAAGGAGAAAATTGCCTTCACTTTTTTTTTTAAATCGTCCTCTCTCTTTCAAAACTGTGTCAGAGTTAAAGCAACGCAATCGAAGGGAAAACTGTTGATGAGGTGATGATGATAAAAGTTTCTTTCTTTTTCTTTTTAAGTATTGATTAAATAGACTGAAACGTAAATTAAGGCTATGATATTTTTTTATAGCAGTAGTTGTTCTTTAATGTAAAACAAGGTACTTTTACTTTGAATAATATAGTAATCAGTATGTAATAGAATTAACTTTGAGGCACCTCCCCCCCCCCCCCCTCTTTTCATTATTACTTTAGTTTTTGTGATTTAGATGCAACTACAAGAATACTATTACAAGATAGTATTGTTAGAAAATGCATGTAAAAATGTTTTAAGACATCATTCATAAACAGTAGATTGTCAGGGAATAAGAGATACAGGCGGACATAAAATTATTAATCAATTAATTTATCAATTATTATTATTTATTAATCAAGTTAAATATTCTATGAGTAAATATTGAAAAAAATCTTGAAAATCTTTTACTCAACTTCGTATGTTTTTGCTATTTTTTCTTCTGTGGCTCTAGTATCCCCCTCCCCCCCCCCCCTGTTTAGGTGGAACAAAAAAAGGATTTTGGTTCATTGGTTAGCTTTTTTTAGTCTACCTTTTTGTTATTGAGACTTTCTAACAAGGTTGAAAAAATTTTATGACTTCGGTTTGTCTGTCTATCTAACTGTCTATCGCCTGTCTGATCGCGCCCAAACTTCCAAACCTATTTTAAGAATACATTGAAACTGATACATGCCATTCATATTTCCCATGGAAACAATTAGCAGTAATATATTTAGGAAACATTTTGGATTTATTATTTTAGTGTATCTGAACATATAATAAAATAAGATGTTTGTGTGTTTCTATGTCATTGTGTATGTATATCCAGAGCTTTTTAGGAAAACGGCTGATCACAGAGCTACACACATTTGCATGGAGGTTCGTAATGACCTCTCCTGATGCACATCGAAGCCCGATTTTCGAATTTTTGATTAGTTTTCTTTTAATTAATTAAAATGTGAAGATAATAACCTTCTAATAAAAAAATAAAATAAACAAATAAATACTGAGAATAGCCATGTTTAACGAAGGAGAACTTTTCAATCTAAAATTTAATTTATACATTATTATTATTATTATTTCACTTAATAAAGGATAAAAAAAAAAAAAAAAAAAAGGTTAGTTTTTATATTCATAAATGATGCGTCATATACTACGTTCCGAAAATATTTTTCTTTAAACAAGAACAAACATATGTTTACACATACAAGTAGACCTGAAAATTAAAATCTTAAGTTACTTTAAAAATGCACAATGATTGTTTCGTCAAAAAAAAAAAAAAAAAAGCACAACGAAAAAAGTTCGTGTGTTTTAAAAATGCTACACCTCTTAAAAACATTCTCATAGTATATACAGATATATTATACAGATCTTAACCCTTTGAGGTGGGATGTCCTGGCTGCAAAGACGTAGAAACTTAAGTCCTAACTGCAAAAATTCATCTCAGAACTTTTTTTTTTTGCAAAATTTTACTTTTATAAAGTAGCAGAAAAAGCCATTCATTTCTTCTGTTTTAGTTTTGTTCGTAAATTCTGGTGGCAGTTTAATTTAAATGGGCACAATTTCCTTGCGCCTCAAAGAGTTAAAATACGGACTACATATAAACATATTCAAACAGATTATTGTTTTTTTCTAGTTATTTCATTTACATTTGAAATTATTCTCTGCGTTTTTTGAACTGTGCACTATTTCAATATATTATGCGTATTATAGTACATAAGTGTCTAACATAACATGTAGTATGGAGTTTATATACAGAGTCGTACAAAAGAATTGAAATAAATTATCACATTGTGTATTGATAAGTTATAACATTAAAGAAATTATAAAGTAATGTTTTAACATTTTATTTTTTCTTTCGAATTTATTAAAATTGCAAAAATATCAAAAGTGAATTTATCGTACATTACAAATTTATTATTGCTATAAAAGTAATTTTAGAAACATTTGTAATTCGTAATTGTAATATATCGAATAAAATAAGTTGACCTCATTAAAGATTTCTTAAAATTTTTCTTGTGATTTAAAGAAGCGAATATATCTGTGAAATATGTTTTTTTTTTTTTTTTTTTTTTTTTTTTAAATACTTGTTTCTTATGATATAACACTATTTTTATGTATCTTATAACAGTTTATATAAATCTCACCAAAATATATAACCTTTTCTCGATTTCTTAAAATGCAATTAATCTTGAGATATATTGAGATGATAAATCACAATGTAAATGAATATTACGTCAGTTTTGTAATGTTATTAAATTTTACAGACACAGTTGAAGGTAAAGTAAGTAGGTTAGAGATAAGTTCAGAAATATTTCATTTCATGGTCCGTTGCTATTTCTGTGTAATTTCTAAATGTAATGGTTCGTAATAAAAAATAATTAAGTATCCTGTTATATAAAATCTTATGATCCAATTAAACTATATGCACGTATTAGCATTTCCGAAAAGTATAATATATCTATTATTTTTATTTATTTTTTTAGTCTTTTAGCTTTGCATGAAATGACATCATTTTATTGAAATGATATGAACTCAGAATTTGGAGAACAATCCGAAAAATCTTCATAAATTAGTCTAAGCGATTTTTTTTTTCTCGTTTTTCTCATCGAAACCACTGTTGCGACTCTTAATTTTTCGAACTATTTATTTGCTATTGTACATGCATAAGAAAAAACAGTGACCACTCACCGAGACAAGGTCGAGCTTAGCAAGGCGTTTCGTTAAGGTAGTATGTAACTTCGTGTTAATAGTAATAAGGAGCGTCCGACAGTTACACGGAAAAAGGAAGGTTTTCGTTTTAAAGATGCGGAACGTATGATCCACAGAGGTTATTCTTATTAGTCAGGCAAAACGAAACATAAACATGGACTCTGATATTTTATTTTCTCTTTTTGCTTAAAGTAATTACTGGACATGGGAACAAGCTAACATAAGAAATAATTACTCTGTATGGGTCAGATAAAAATAAAAAGTAAAAGTCAGCGTACAGTTGACATCCCAGTCTGCAATAGTAGTTAAACGGAACACAAAATTTTAGAAATGGTTACAGTATAGGAAATCTATTATCTGTAATGCTATTTATTGTAGTTACTTTGTACACCTTCAAAATTTCAGATTGGTATTTGTTTTTAACACGCTTTTATTAGCTTCACCTGTATGTATGTATGTATGTTTGTAACCGCTCTGGGAGCAAACAAAAAATCTATATTGTAAAAAAAGACTTTCCTTACGTGAACGCTGTGGCTGTGAGGTAAAGCTTCGGGCTACGAGCCTAAAGGTCTAATGTTCAAGCCCAGTCAGGGGAGATTTTTTTTTAAATGGTTTTTGTTTAATTCTAAATTATTTATTTCTCATTCCTTCATTATGTTATTTATTCAGTTAATATTACGCAATTTCTAGGCTTTTTAACACGTATTCATTTGACATGATGTAACTATTAATGTATGTAACGGAATCTTGGAAATCAATTTTCGGTTACTTCTGGTCGTCCGATTGACCTGAAATTTTGCACACGACTTCATTATCGATGGCAATAACAAGTGTTTCCAGGTGCCTATCCTTTCAGGGGTAGGTTCCAGGGGCAAAGTATTAAGTAAAACCCCCATTTTTTTTAACTTTAAAATTATTTTAGTTAACATTTCAATAAAAGCGTGTTCTTTAATTTTTTAAAAGTATAATTTCATTATTTAATAATCTAGAACCAAGCAACATTATTACAGAATGCAAGAAAGATGTGAGAGAGTTGCAAGAAAGTCACTTGATAAAAAACATTATATATACATACACATAATTATATATGTTATAGATATAGTAACCTTTTTAGGCTTTTGTGCATTGTTTTGGCACTTAATGATCTGTATATTTTGCATTAAATTTCTTTTTGTTCTTTATATATATTATATAGGGAACATTTCTGGTTTTCAGCATTTAAAATTCTATTTTTCATTTCATAAATTCTCTTTTCTTTTATCGGATCCTTTTGGTTAATTTATCACTTTCCATTTCTATTATCTGAAGAATGTTTCTAATGGTTTAATGGTTTTTGCAAATTATCTCATCGTTAGGCTTATGTGTTATGTTTGTGTCATTTCTCTTCTGCGTAAGTACTTTAACACGTTTTTACTAATCAGTGTAATCAAATTAAATTACCATCGTGACAATAATTTTATTCGAAATACATCTCATTTAAAATTTCATATGTTGGTATTTTCATCTATCTTTGTTGCAAAGGAATTAAATTATTCAAATTATATATATAAGAGTACCGTTGGTTTTTCTTATTACCCTTAAATATGACGGATGTGGCAACTATTCTAACTCTGAACTATAATTGTTTGAACCTTGTTTAAGTATGGGAGACAATTTCTAACACTGTTGGACTGTTACAACATTATTTGTGAGGTAAAACAGAAATGGAGGCGCACAATTTTTTTTAATTCTGTAATAATTTTATTTATGAAAAATAAAATTTAATTAAAAATTTTTTACATTACCATTCCTACATTACATTTACGTTATCATTATGATTTTTACATTACCATTTCATAGGGTTTTCCAGAGAAGTCCTGCAAACATCGATGAATTAAAACAGATCATAACTGAAGAAATCTCGCCAATAACACCAACAATACTGCGAAGTGTGTCAAAAACCCGGTTCTACGTGTTCATGTTTGCATTCAAAATGGTGGCGAACATTTTCAACATTTTCTGTGAGGAATGATAATGTAAAAAAATTGAATTAAATTATGCTTTTCAAAAATAAAATTATTACAGGATTAAAAAAATATGTGCGTCTCCATTTCTGTTTTACCTCACAAATAAAGTTGTAACGTAACAGTCCAACAGTGTTAGATATTGTCTCACAAACTTAAACAAGATTCAAACAATCATACTTTAATGTTAGAATAGTTTCCACATCCGTCAGATTTAAGGGTTAAAAGAAAAACCCACGGGTACTCTTTTAAACTGATCACTCTGCATATATATATATATATATACTTAATTTAATTTCTTTTAATATAATTTAGTATACTATTGCAAATAAAAATTCAATTTATATATTTTACAAAAAAAAAAAAAAAAAAAAAAAAAAATGTTCCTAACTTAAAATTTATATAATAGGTTTTGTTTATAAAGTGATCAGTATCATATTGTGGATAATAATTCCATGTAATTATAAGTTTATATTACTAAAAAACTTCCATAAAATTCCATAATTTATAACTCACTCTTATCCTTATATAAAACTATTTTGGTTATGTTATTAATAAAATAATTAATCACAATTAATTTAACTGCTATTATCAAATAAAGAAAAAGTTTATTACTATAATATGAATAAGATGTAGATTAATGTAATCTGGGACTGTATAAAATTCTAGTACATTATTTGTGTAAATGAAAATTGTTTAAAGTGTATGATCTATCTTATAAGAAGAGGTCAGTACATGGGAAAATTCAGATCAGGTAGAAATTGCGCAGAGGTGTAGCATAGTGTGAAGATAAGAATATATTAAAGCAGTAGCGAGCATTAGCAAAACATTCTTGAGAAAAAAGCCTGTAAGTAATTGCGCAAAGGGTCAGCGCTCTATGCGGCTACTATGCGGAGGTTCCCTGGTTCGATGCTGCCGAAGGGAAGCATTTACTAATTCATCTAAACACCTAATTTTTTTCAGAAAATTTTGGAGTGGAAGGCTGATTTTTTTATACCAACTATGTGAAAAATACCAGAGCCGGGAATCGAACCCGGGCCTTCCGCTTTAAGTGCGGATGCTCAAACCATTGAGCTACCCTGGCTGATTACCAGCTAGGCATTTCTCACATAACATTCGTTGGCAAAGTCACCGAGTCTGTAAACACAGCTATATCAAGCAATATATTTATCTAAACATTTTATTTTATTTTTACTTTGTTTTATTATTAAATTCAAAATTTGAGAATTTAATAAATAATAATTATTTGATTTTTGTGAATTAAAAAAAATGTAGCTTTTATATTAATATTAATATTTTCTATTTATATAATTTATTATTTTCTAAAACTTAAAAAAAAAAATTAATAATTAATTTTTTTTTTAAAATTTAATTTTAAATTACTAGTTAATATTCTACAAAATAGCTAAAGTCTTCATAAAGCTTAGTACCATATACGAAGACACATTTCAAATGCCTCTTCTTTCGCTTTTGTTATGATTCTGAATGTTTGAATTAGTTACCGAAGTGAAAGTCAGCTGATGTTATTTATTGTTTCACTGAGGATTGAACCACCCGATGTTCGACCTTATTATTACGTAATCATTAATGTGCAGGATTTGTTTTTGTTCATTCATTTTTCTTTTCTAACCAGAAAAGAAGTAGCCGCCTCTTCCAGTCCATAGAATAAGAGCGAAATTCGTAGCCCAAAGCCGTCATATGCCCTGAATTTACGGCGTTTATAACCGGAAAAATAAAAAAGCCATGAAAAATAAAAGTTTCTTTAATTTCTCAAACTTCGAAAGAAATGAAAATAGGGAAAATAGAAAATAAGTAGTAGAATCCCGTTTTTACGTTCTCAAGGTTATTTTAGATTATTTATTACTTTCTCGCAAAGCAGTAGCCATGGTTGGGAGGATGAATTTTGAGATTTAAAGCCCCTGGAAATTTTACAAACTTGCGGAAAATTTTTGATTTAACTTTTTTTTTCTTTCTCTTAGAAAAAAAAATTCTATAAAAAAAATATAATTTTATTTATTTTATTTATTTATTATTTTTTCCCCTCTACATATATATATATATATATAAAAAAGTTACTGTCGCTGACGTCAATTTTTTTTTGTCTGCGACAGCATCTTCACGCGGAGGGCAGCATCCTTCGCATCATGAGAGGTATCAATGTTTTCCGAAAATTCCAAGGAAGACATTTCAGTTACTTACAAATTTCTATCATCTTAATTAACGAAGTTATTAATTAAAAACATTGGGTTTATAAAGGTGCTCTATTTGTCACCTTGAAAAAAATTTCTCGTATGACGCTGTTTTTCTGTCAATGTATAATTTTTCACAGGAAAATTAAAATGTGATCAATGGTGTAAAAAATAAAAAATAAATAAATAAATAAAGTAAATGTCATTGTATAATTTTTCACAGGAAAATTAAAATGTGATCAATGGTGTAAAAAATAAAAAATAAATAAATAAATGAAGTAAATGTCATTGTTACTATTGTCGTCTGCAAATATCTTTTTTTTTCCTACTTTCAGAAAATTAATTTTCTTACTGGCAATTTCTTATGTTGTTATAATTGTTTTTTTTTTTTTTTTTTTTTTTTTTTTTATGTGTTTTTGTGAATAAGGAAATAATGTCGTATATGTATAATTAACTGCGTTTCTTTTTGTCTTTAAAGTCTAATTATCTTTTTTATTTAAAAACATATTTTAAAATACTTCGGATATATTTCGGCATATAAAAATATTTAGATTTAAATTCAAATTCATTTATAAAGGAAAGAACCTTCTTATTTAGCATTGATAATTTTTTAACATTACAGAATTAGACATTTCCATGATACATTTCATATTTCTATTCATGGCAAGAAAAAATTCATCACCTAAAATTCTTATAATCAACTGAGTCAATTTTATTCTTCGTTAATTTAAGAAGTAGATAGGAGAGAAGGTATTTTTCCATTTCGCCGGTGCAAATTTCGCCAAGAAAACTTTATTGGCGACAATAATAGATCAATAGATTAAAAGTTAATTTGTAACTTAGATTTTTCTTTTTCCAAATTACAGTTAATTTATATGTGTTATTACAGATTTGATAAAATAAATGTTATATTTATTATGGGAAAACACTTTCAAAAGCTTTAAGCAAAAGTTCAGAAAATGTACTTCTTAAAAAAAAAAAAAATAAGTAAACGATCGTGTTTCCTTATTTTTTTTTTTATTATTACACGAAGTTTTTTTTTAAACAATTACTCTTTTTTGGTGACTTTATCACCTCGCCAGCGAAATGGAAAAGTATCGGAGAAAATTAATAATTGAAGGTTTTCCCAAATTAAAGTAATAGTAATAATAAAACTTTCTCTTTTTAGATATTTTCGAATGTGTAAATTATTATCTAGCTGTACATTAAAAATATACAGAGAATATCATATATTGCCCGAGATTAACTACAAAAAATCAATGGTAAAAAGTACAGGCATTAGAAAAAAATAAGTGCTAGATTTCTTTCTTTTTTTTTTTTTTTTTTTTTTTTTTCTTTTTAAACAAGCAATTATACAAAAAAATTCGTCGCCAGATAATGACAAAAATGTAAAATTCGCCAAGGGGTTCTTATACTAAAACTGTAACACAAAATGGTCTAGATATTATGAATTTCTTTCTACTCTGAAAATAATAATAATAATAATAATAATAATAATAATGGTTTTTTGCATATTATTTTATTTTAAAAAGAAGGTATTAAATATTACGTACTTCAATTTGACATTGAATATGTGTATTTTTGTTTTTCTTTTGTCTCGTAACACTATTAATTTTCCTATTCAATGAAAGGCAAAGAAGCGAGCAGGCGGGCAGAGCGCCGCAGGGGTTAATAAGTGAAGCGAGTCGGGGTGAGGCGGAAGCATTCCTCGGGGGTTGGTGAGCGGAGCGAGCAGGGGGCACAGCCCCCTAGTTTCTCTAAAAAAAGATAGAAAGCTGAAGTGTTAGATATTATCAACATTAATAGTTTTCATGCGTCTGAAAAATAGCCACATTCTACCTACACTCTATGCCATTTTCTTAACAAAGATCCAGCAAACAGCGATTGAAAGCTTTATAATGGGAGTTTTTCTTTAGTGCAAACGAATAAAATATTTGTAATTGTAGTAACACAATATATTTTCTTAGAGCTAAAACCTACACTGCACTAAAATTTGAAATACCCTCTGAAATATATATTTTTTTTCTAGCTACAGAGTTGTTTTTTCGACTTCTTTATCAGCATAGAAGAAAAACTACGTCCCGTTAATAATAGACTTTTCGTGATAATCAGGTTAAAGACTGTCACTATGAAAATAACAAAATAATATAAAGCCGTTTGAAAAGGGGGGAAAAATTGCTGTCTCATCGCTTTATTCCTTAAAGTGAACAAATAAAACACTTTTTAATGTTTTGAATTAATTCGTCCATTAATCAATCCAGTATTCAATAATTAACTGATCCCTCTATCTATTAATCAATTCAATAAGTAATCTTGGCATAGGCAAGTTCTATCAATTAATATTAAGCACTAACTATTCCCATTGACACTATTTATACTTTCGAAACACATTATAAATGATTTTGAATTAGATTTCGGTTCTAAATCATTATTTGATGTCTATATTATTTGTGCATTCAATAAGAATTTTCAGGGTTTCACCACTCATTGATTAAAAACATCCGTAATTTTTGTTGTTAACATTAACTTTATCCACACTGAAGAGAAGAAGTTATAAATGATTTTTCAATATACCTTTTGTATACCAATTCCACTCGTTGTAATTTATTTTATTTAGTGAGGTATTTTCATGTTTATTATCATGTTTCTGAACTTACTGGCATTTATTGCTGTCTGTTGTTTTAGCTATTTCATCAGTTATGTTTCGTATATTCTGTTTTTATTCTTAGTGTATTAATTTAGCCTACCAGTTCTAAATTTTTATTGGGCATTTCTTTGAGATTTGCTCATATTAATTATAAAAAAAAATTAGTTAAAAGAAAGTTAAATATTTTTCAGAAAATACAGTCGAATATAAATATATACAGGATGTTTCAGCGCCATGTTTCAGAACTTCTAGAAGAGGTACAGTATATTCTGTCGATTCAGAATCATATAGCAATGCTTTCCTGACGCGGCGATATGACACAGATACGTCAGAAATAAAGATTCCACGTAAGTAATCATTAAAACGAATAATCACTCATGTGGTGTCTTTTTATTTTTGATGTTTCTGTGTTACCGCGTTAGAAAAGAATTTCCGACCCTGCATTGCTATATAATTCTCAATCGTCAGAACGTACTGTATCTCTCCGAGAAGTTCTGAGATGTGGCACTGAAACATCCTGTATATATTTATATTCTACTTTAAAAAAAACTTCTTCTTCTATACTAAAACTTCTATAAAAATTTTTAATAAAAGATAAAACAGTGAAGTATCACATTCGTGCATTTTTAATGGTCCCTATTTTTTAAAACAAAAATTTGAGATTTATTTTCAAGGTTTATGAACAGCACTCAAATGTTATATAGAAAATCAATTGGGTTATAATAAGATGAATAAACTAAACTAAAACTAAATTAAAAAGAAAAAAAAAAAAATCTCCATATCCTTTATATTCTAATAAATAATGTACAAATTTTAACAGTGTTCCTAAACACTTCTGCGTTAAAAAGTAAAAACTGAAAAGAGAGAGTGAGAGAGAAATAATATTAACAAATTGTAATTAGAAAATTCCCGCTAATATGCTCACAAAAAGGGAAAAATTAAGGAGAATATCTGCACATTACTTGATATTTATATAGTTTTATTCAAAAGGTTTTAAAACTAAGATTTTATTTAAAGATATCAAAAATAAAAATTAATATAATGCGTTTAATGTAAAAATAAATAAATAAATAAATAAATAAATAAAATGTTATTATTATTATATTGATAAAGCTAAAGAATTTTTTTTTTCTTTTTTTAGCGTCTTCATAAATTTAATGCATTTATTAAACTCGCTTCAATAGGAACGAGTCCGTTAACCCTTCTTCAAGTGCATTTCTTAGTTTTGCCATTTTCTGATGCAAAGGCTCTTTATTTTCTGTATTAAATGAATGGGTGGGACTTTGATTAAGCAGCCTAGTATCCATTCATAAAATGATTAAAGATATTATACAACAGAGGGAAAAGCCAAAACACAAAAACCTGCAACCGAACATACATAGGCCACATACAAACACACAAACTTCTTTAAAGTATAAAAGGCGGAAAAGGAAAAAAGAAAGAAAGAAAAAGCAGAGGTTCTCCGGCCGGGATCTCTCAATTTACCAATGTGATCCAGGGAAAGAGATGCGACGGAAATGTTCCGAAGAGGAGAAATTGTGCTCTACTTGTTCCTGATCAAACAGGTATGAATGGATGGCGTAAAAGAAAAATAAGGGTCCCATTACTGTTCTTGGGTGAGGCTGTGGTTGAGAGGGTGGATGCTCAGACTTGTTCATTTACTGCTGTTTGGGTCAAGGACCTTTCGTGGCATATGAGTTTGCTCTTGTCTTCTGATTAGTTAGGCCAACATTTACACAGAAAACAAAAATCATTAGCAAACAGAAAATAGCAGGTCAGAAAATTTGTTTATATTTCTCAGACATGACAGTAATTATATTCATATTCATATGAAATATTCAAAATGCTTTAGTAATATCTAATTGACCCACAATCACTATCTTTTATTTGTTTGCTTATTTATGTATTGATATGAAGCTTTAAAGTTGTGGCATTATGATTGAGTTAAATAAAGATCTTGAGATTTATAAGCATTTAAAAGCTAAATGAAAATGTAAAATATTTATCAGATTCTTAAAAAAAAATAATAATAATACAGGCGCCATGTTCTTTAAAATACAATTTAATTTATTAAATATTTTAAATATATATGAAAAAGCAGAGGTGACCAAATAGAAATTATTAAAATTAAGGATTATAAAGATATCGTGAAGTGGAGGGGGGGGGGGAGACATAATAATAATATTTCTTTTAGGATTACATTTTGGTCATGAAATGCAGTACGATGGCTAGAAACTTCTCTTTATCTTGTTTTGGTGTTATATTTCCCATATTCGCCAAATTCAAGGTATTAGAGACAACATGGTTGAGGTAGTACAATTGTGTATAAACATGTGTACTTTTTTTTTTTTTTTTTTTTGTTAAAGGCTTTCTGAAAAATCCACTGCAAACGGTTGATGAAAAATGGCAAACTTTCGCCAACTGATATTGTGAGAATTAGTACAATAAGCGGATTTTTGTATAGTTCTTTGAAGAGAAGTCTGTGACATGCAGGCGTAATGGAAATCAAAGTTAAATTTATTTAAGATAAAAGAAAGTCGATTTAAGACCATCTCTATTCACAAAATAATAAGAATGTAAAAAATCAAAATATATTGTCTAAGATTAACAGAAATTGACATTACATTAGATTAGAGAAATAAAGAAAAGCGATCAATGATTTCGCATCTTTCCATTAAAAATAAATACATTGTGAAGGCAAGGGAGGTTATGAAAACTTAGTAAAAAGCACATTGATTTTTAGGTTACATGAACACATGAATTTCGGCTATTATTCACAGAGCAAAATAGTCATTTCGTTACATTTAAAGCAGTTTATTCATTTATTTAGAATATTTACTTATTATTTTAAGAGAAAACAATTTGTTAGATGAAAAGTCACGTTATTTTATTTGGATTAGATTATAAAAAAGCTTTTTAAAAAATCGCAAAATTTTAACCAATTTTGACAAAAGTTAAAAATTGGCTATAAATAGTACTTGTAAGATCACGGTCCAAAAATCCCTAAATTCAGTTTAAAATTAGAGATTTTATAGAAAAATTATTTTTAATTAAATTCAAAGCCAGCTCCTTGTTGACATTTTATAATTTACAAACTGGTGTTTGTCCAACTAAAATTACTGATTTAAAATACTAATCTCTATATATAATACAACATGATGTGTGTGTGTCAGTGTGTATAATACGGAGCTTTTTAAGAAAACGACTGGTCGCAGAGCTGCACAAATTTGCACGATGATTCGTTATTACCTGTTCTGATGCAAATCGAAGCTCGATTTTCGAACTTTTAATTAGATTTTTTTAAAATTAATTAAAATATGAAAATAATAACCTAGTAAATATTAACTTCTATGTTTCATTTTTCCACAGTTTATTCTTTCATTTTAATCGTTTGTGTATCTTAGTAACGGCTATTACGCTATTTATTTTTTATTTATTTACTTCATTCATTTGAAAGCGAAATCTTTTTTCTTCTTTTTTTAATTTATTTATTCAAAATCAAATGGTAATGCAGTTGAAAGAATTAAGTATATTAAATTTTAAATTAAAAAAGTCATTTATAACAGTTATGTTTATGTATAATTTTTATAGTATAAAACATTTTTATTTTTCAGTTTTTTAACAAATTCCTTTGAATAGTTTTTTTTTTTTTTTTTTTAATTTATAGTATTTATTGGGGGGGGGGAGGGGGGAAATGGTAGTATATAGTAGAAAGGATTGAACTGATTAAAATTTAAGTTTAATAAATTTTTTTTTTTTTTTTTTTTTTTTTTTTTATGTATTTAATTCTTTTTAAA
Source organism: Salticus scenicus (assembly GCA_963930645.1). Classification (NCBI taxonomy): domain Eukaryota; kingdom Metazoa; phylum Arthropoda; class Arachnida; order Araneae; family Salticidae; genus Salticus; species Salticus scenicus. Next base: position 270,746,625 of record OZ005648.1, read on the forward strand.
AGAAAATCTACTTTTTTATTTATTATATTGGTCGGAATCAAGGCGCAATGTAGTGTAAAGAGCGGGAGTTATAAAATACATGGTTCAAAAACTGAAATATTTAATAGATGCGGAGATACAGTCATCTTTAAAATTGCATAATAATAGCAGATCCCCCTGTCGTAGATAAATACCCGAATTGAAATGCCCGGGAAAGGTCTTACTGCAGGCAGTGGGAACCTGGACCCTATGCAGCGGGGGCGGAAAAAAGCTGACGTAGACAACGGGTACCCGAAGCGAAGTTTAGAGCGATTTCAGTGTAGGTATTTTTTTTTTAGTTTTTATTTATAATGTGATACAAAAAATAAATAGTGATTCAATTCATTTAAATATAGTGACCAGCGAAGCGGGCGTAGACCGCTAGTAATAATAATAATAACAACAACAACAATATTTAATTAAATTCAATTTTTTTTTTTTTTTTTTTTTTTTTTTAATAAAGCTAGCATTTTACTGAGATTCAGTTACATTCACTGAGATTCAGTTTTCGTAATATCTTTACAAATATTATTTATTTATTTATTTATTTTAATTCATATCAGTATGTAAAAATATTGTTCTTAACCCAATAAACTAAACTAGACATAAATTGATTACAATGCTTTATCACATGATTGATAATGGTAAAATATAGTCTTCATTTTTATTGATTTTAAATTTATAACTTCAAAGATTTTCTCACCATACTGTATTAATTGCTCTATACTGCGTATAATCAACAATATAAATTTTGATGGAATATTTGAAATTTTGTGAAACCTAAATATTTATATCATTGTATAGCAAAGAAATCCTCTCTTGATATACATACATGTAAGTGTATGCTTGTATTTTTACTTCTATTACCCTACTAACCGCAGGTAATGGAAGTATTGTATTGGGTCCGAAAATTCGATATCGAGATTTCAACTGATTTACACTTTTTAAGGCCTCCTGAGTCAAAAAAGTAGTTTTTGGCAATTGGTCAGTGTGTGTGTATGTATGTATGTGTGTATGTGTGGAATTTTCTGGCTATCATATCTCCGAAACTAATAAAGATAGAACTACGAAACTTCAGAATTGATACTGGTCTGGTGTACAGGTGAATTTTTCAAATTTTGGTGAAAATTAGAAAACCGGAAGTGGTACCGTAAGTCCGTATCTCAAAAACGGCTCTAACGATTTTTTTTCAAAGTTGCTATATAAACACTCTATTGGATGTCCTTTCGAATGATATAGTTGGTTAGTTCAGGAAAATTTATAGGTGTCCTGTATAAATGGCCCAATTTCAGGTCTCGCAAGGGCGTTCCTTTAAAAACGGCTGTACGGATTTTTTTCAAACTCGACATATTAACTCCCTTTTAAATATCCTTTTGTATGTAATTGTTGTTTTCCGTAAAAGTTGGTATCTCAAAAACGGCCCTAACGATTTTCTTGAAAATTGTTACATAAATCCATTTTAGATACCCTTTTTCATGTATTATGTGGCTATTACAGAAAAATTAACTGTCATTCTGATTAAATAGTTTAGTTTTAGATCTCGGAAATTCGTGTTGAAAAAAATAACTCTGTCATCTTTTATTTTTTATTTTTATTTTTTTCCCTTATTTTTTTTAACTCGCTGTGTAAACCCTATTATGTGTCTCTTTACACGTGTATCAAGTTTTTCTTACTGAAAAATTCCAAAAAAATGTATATAATAGGTGTAATAGTGAGTAATGGAAGTCGTTTGGTTGTTTCACACCATATTTTTTATTTTTAGATAGTAATTAGTAAAAATAACTTTAATAAGTGTACGTAATCACTTTTTCTGTTGATTGTTATATAATAGTTGTAAGTGTAACAAAATTTACGAAACAAAGATAATAAAAACACTTCCATAGGAATATCAACAGAATTTAACCTTACAAGGCACCCAGTTCCATTTGTGGAACACCGACTTTAATCGTTCCAATAGTTATAAAACTATTAGTAGCGACATCTCTTGACATCTTGATAGAAGCTACTGACATTTAGCAATGTAGTAATACGAATCTTTACCTAAAGATGTTCGTGTTTTTGTTATAGTGCACTCAGTGTGAAATTTGAATGAAAGTGATACGTTGGTCGTTTGTCTGAATTCAAAAATAAAAAAAGAATAGTTATTGAACAGTTTTGACTCGAAAAAAATACTGTGTGTTATAACAAAGTGTATATTTTGCAGAGGTAAGTTGTTTTTTTTATATTACAATAGTAAACGTATTAGTAAATCATATTTTTATGTTTGTTCCACATACGGTACGTTGAGCTAACAGTTGATTTTTCAGTAAAATATGGTTTCATTTTTATTTTTATAAGTTTCCCCTATCTTCTGATCACTAATTACAGCCTATATAATTTTGCCACTCACTAAAAAAAAAAAAAAAAATTGAGCCTTGTAGGGTTCATTTAAGAATTTTCAAAATTTACATATGAATTTTAACGGTGAAAATACCAATTAAAAATGATATATATATTTCCATTTATTTATTTGCAGTTATAAATAATTTTAAGAAAATATATAAGGTGAAACTCAGTAAAAAACTGAATATATTTTTCCGTTCTGATTTTTTGGAAGTTTAATAAGTACTGTTAAATTTATGGTACAAAAATATCTTATTCAAGTTTGTATTACATTGAAATAGTTCTGGATGTTGTCTGTTTTTGATTTGTAGTGAAAACATTTTTGTACAATACTGACTGAATAACGGACACAGGAAATCCCAAACACAGCTAATAAATAAAAGCAACAATCGGAAAAACTTGCAGTGAACAGAGCATAAAGTACACCTCACGATCTCATTACACTGTGCTGTGAAATAAAACATTATCATACGTGAACCATAAGAATAGAACAGGAAAATAATTTAATGCATTCAGACCTATTTTCACTCCCGACTTTAACAAGTAGAGGTAATTTTGTTTGTGAAACAGAAACACGAAATTTTTTTATAGCACCATCGTCTTTTGATACATTTTTATGTAAATGCAATCTCGTTTGTATATTTATAAAATAGTACAGGAAACGCTGGTTAACAAAGTTTTATTCGAGGCAGATGTTAATAATTTTCATTTGTTTTCTTTATTTCATTGCTTATGGAAAAATACGCAATTTTTGACTTTGAAAAAAAAAAAAAAAAAATCTAAATATGAATTATTTAAAAAAAAAAAAAAAACATCATCCATATATATATTAAGGCTCTTAACGATCCTAAATTTTTACATGCGTTTTGTAGCATTAAATATCTCCAATATTTTTTTTTTTTTTTTTTTAATACGCTTCGACTCTTGATATATATATTTATATATATATATACACTGGGTCTAAGGGGAAAAATGTATATATATATATACCGAGTGATCCAAAAGTCAGGACAAACTTTAGAAATGAATAGTTCGAAAACGAATCAAGATACAAAGATACGGTTTTCACCAAACGGATGAAAAAGAAACCGGGTTTTGTGTGGCAACGAAACAAAATTAGTTCTGTTGGCAACCAACAGATGGCTTTATAGTGTTTTATTTCACCAAAAGATGATTTACAAATGAAAAAAGTGTTGATAACTTACAAGTCAGCTTAATTACAGTTAATTTGTACTACTACAATAACTGCTCAATGTGCTGTCCATCATTCAGAAGTACAGCTGTGAGACGATTCACCACACCGTTCACAGGATTTAGTAGCATATCTTGCGTTATGGCAGACACATTTTGGCGGATGTCATCTTTCGGTGCTGCTAGTGATTCCGGTTGGTCGCGGTACACTTTTGACTTCAAGAATCCCCACAGCCAAAAGTCACAGGGTGTCAGATCGGGAGATCTTGGGGGCCATGCGTGATTAAAGTAGCGACTGAGAAAGCGATATTTCAATGTATGTAAGCTTCGACAAAGTTGCTCCTTTTTATATCGTTTGTTGCTTTGCATAATCCTACATCAGAAATCCGACAGTGCCATCTGTTGGTCGCCAACAGAACTATTTTTTTTTCATTGCCACACAAAACCCGGCTTCTTTTGCATCCGTTTGGTGCAAACCGTATCTTTGTATCTTGATTCGTTTTCGAATTATTCATTTTTAAAGTTTGTCCTGACTTTTGGATCACCCGGTATATAACTATGAATTTAAATTATAATAAGTAAAGATATGAAAGTGGAATGTAAAAACAACACGAATAACTTCAACAATATTAATAAACAAGAAAATAAGTTAAATTTAACACTATTCAAGACTAAAAATTTCAATTTATGTATGTTTTTTTCGTGAGCAGGTTGGAACACAGCTATTAAAAGAACTATGTATAGTACTAGCAGGTTTCTGTGTGTGTGTGTATATATATATATATAATTAAATATATATATATATATATATATATATATATATATATATATATATATATATATATATATATATATATACATATATTTAATTTGAATTATTTAGTACCATTGTAACATTCAGCAGATAAAAGATAGATGAAGATACCAACATAAAATGAATTTTAATTGAGATTTATTTCGATTAAAATTAGTCACGGAATTAAATTAATTTGAGTACTAATGATTAGTAAAAATAAGTTAAAGTACTTACGCAGAAGAGAAATGACACTAACATAACACATAAGCCTAACAATGAGAGAATTTGCAAAAACTATGAATTATTAGTAACAGTCAACATTTGAGAGAAAAGAGAAAGGATAAAATCACCAAAGAGTTCCGTTAAAAGGGGAAAAAAAAATGGAATTCAGGAATTGAAAATTGGAATTTTAAATGCTGAAAAATAGAAATGTACTCATCAGGAAACTTGCATTTCTATCAGCATAGGCAAGATTTCGTAAAACTGTATAGCTAATTCCAGCAAATATACAGTTCAAGTCTCTATCTTGCGACAAAAAAAAAAAAAAAAAAAAAAAAAAAAAAAGAATTAAAATAAAGAAGGAAATTAAATTAATCAATAACACAAACCAAAATTTAAACAAGGAATAAGTAATTTAAGCAATCCACATGTTAAACGTTACTTACAGAGATAAGTAGAAATAAACAGGTTGCCAAACGAACATTAGTAAAATAAAAAGATTAAAAGTTTAGAAATTAATTTGGAATTAACACTAATCTAAATAAATAAATATATATATATATATATATATATATATATATATATATACACACACACACACACATACTTTCTCCCTTAGGCCCAGTGACAGAATTTTTTTAAGTAACTGCATTGAGATACTTCTTTGCTAAACATATTTTTCACCATACAAAATTGCACTAATCCAAAATCCCATGAGTTTTAAATTTCAATAACTAGATAAATGATTGACAATAATAATAATAATTAAAATAATGATAGAAAAAAATAAATAATATGCAAAATCATTTGTCTTTCATTCAAATCCCTTCAACGAATTAAAAAACATTGTTTGACAAATTGCATGGAATTTTCTTTAACATCTCATTTTCCTTCTATAATGTTGATTCCAGTTTTTCACAAAAAACTTGACATAATGAGAACAGCCTCAGAAAACTCACTTACACTTGATTTAAAAAAGAAAAAATATATATAATAACAGACATTCAAAGGTTGGCATATCTAGGATAAAATGCGTCAGTAGTTATTAATGATCCGTCAAGAGAGCGTGATAATTAAAACTTATGGTTGAGTCTAGTATTAAGACTTCTGTAGTTCTGTTACATTTGAATGTTGAGTAGTCTAATATGATCGAAATAATAATTATTTTTATTTACTACGGTTAAAACGTACTGAAATTGTAAATTAACTAAAAATATTACATATACTGGTATGAGAGCATAAAAGAATGATTTAAAATTTTTATGAAGAAAAATATTCTGGTGTTGTCACTCACACGACTTTCTCTTACCCTGAAATTTAATACTATAAATACAGGTTGGAGATTAGGAGGTAAGATAACGAGTACTGTTATGTAAACCTATGTTAAACAATTCAAATTAGGCTTCGGAAGAGTTTTATGTGATAATTAGTTCTGTGTGAGGGGGGCTTCCCGTTTCATTAATGCACCTACATTGAGAACTTAATTCGGTTATTAAAAAATAATTTATTAAAATTATTATTTAAACAAATTATCTTTTATGATAATGCAGACGATTTCCATGTTAGAGAAATAGTATGACACTAAATAATAATAATAATAATAATAATAATAATAATAATAATAATAATAAAAGTTGAATTTATTCTCATTATTATTATTTTTTTAATGAAAAAAATCGATAACTTTATTTTAAATTATCGCAGATCGATGGTTCAACTATTCGTTTTAAAGGTATTGGCGAGCTCTTTTGAAAGATGCCCGTCATGAAAATTTACTCCCCTCAAGGGGGAGGGGGGAGGCAAGGCTCCTACATACACAAAATTTTTTCCCAGTTGACTATAAATATAATTGCCAGTTGAATATAAATAACAGTTGACTATAAATACAGTTAACTATAAATACAGGTCTCTATTACAAAATATATATATTCGTTTCATTTGGTTTAGTGCAGTCTATAGATGTTAAACTCTACTTACCTGCAATTTCCCCCATAGACGTAATTTATTTGAATACTTTTAAGTGTCCCTGTACACGAACCATTTGCTTTATCTCAACGAAAAGCTTACTGTAGCATCCCTATATGATACACATTTAGAATACCGAGTTTGGAATTTCTGCTGCTATTTGTTCTTGAGATATGCTGATAACAGACAGACACACAGACCATTCGCTAAAAACATGATTTTCGTTTCAGGGGACCTCAGAACATGTAAATATAACAAAAACTCACGTTCGAAAATTTGACCCTAAAACAATACTTTCTGGACCCTATGGGTAAGAGAAAGTAAAAAGAAGCTTTATTAGAGATGTCAATTAAAAAAAAAAAAAATGTTTTATTGCAAAAATTAATCAATAAATTAAAAAAAAAATTGTTTAGAAACGAAAAATAATCAGTGTTTTACTAAGGATAGTAATAGATTTTAGTTGGTTATAGAAAAGATATTATGTTAGTCTGAACTGAAATTTCCTTTTTATAATAAATTTTTTCAGCAAATTTAATATTTAGGCCAGAGTTGAATCAGTTGGTTTCGTTTTTAGATTTAAGTCCATTTCAAATTGTTCATTTTCTACAAAATTTTCACCCAAAGCAAAAAAAAAAAAAAAAAAAAAAGTGTGAGTATTGTGTAACATCTCTTTATCATTGATGTGACACCTATATTCTTGATATTTCTTAAAACAAAATATCGTTTAAAATACATTATTTTATAAATAAATAACTAAGTGTAACTAAAAAACGATATTTCAAAATGCGAAATTCATGAAAGAATCAAGAAACTTTATGAACTTACAATTAGAAAGAAGGGAGTATATAGCAGTAATATGTATATATATATATACGTACATATTTTAATATTTTTTTGCCATATTTTTTGCGGGTTCATTTTTCTGCACTGTAAAGCAATATTGGCAAAACGCATTGGTTAATCATTTTTCTTTTCTTTCTTTCTTTCTTTTTCAAAATAGATATATTCAATTTGGGGATTTTTATTGTTCTATTCAAATCGCTTCATTTATTTTTCATTATTTTATTGATTTCTATCGTGATACATTTGTCGAACGTTATTTCTTGTTCAAAGTATGCTATAACTCTTCACCTGTTAGATCTCAATATTCTTGAAGATAATATTCTTTTAATACGAATGAAAAACCACCATTTTAGTATTTTAAAATTTATTATGTAAATCGCACTTCAATGTCATTTCCTAATAATTTTTGTGCCATCGATTCCAATTTATTACAGCTGCTCATAAAAATTAGAATGTCGTTAGAAAAAAAAAGACGAAATACATGTTTTACTGATATCATTTTTTTTCAATTTAATTTATTAGAAATATTTTGAAAGAAAATAGTTTAACATTTATCCAATATAGTGTTCACATGTTGAACTTTACATGTGTGTTTACATGTCACGTATAGATTAAGTATATTTCTACCAGGAGTTTTGACTAAAAGAAAGTACTAAATGCAACATAATAATATATTTAGACTCAACTGATATAACTATGATGTAAATGTAATCAGGATATAATTTATTTCGCTTGGGTATTTTAAAATACCAAAATCGAGATCTATTATCAACGCAACACCCATATTCCTGTCATGGTCATTATCATGATGGAAACGATGGTGATAGTGAAACAGTGCAACATATTGCATTCGAGTTATTTATCGTATTTTAATTTATAATAAATAAAATGTCAAAACTATGTGGATATCATTTTTGTAATTTGTTCTTGAGAAATTATTTCAATAATAATATGAGGTAAATTTGAATTTTTTAGTGCAATTGATCTTATCTATATAAGGAATCAAAATTATTACTAGTCTTATTAGAACCATTTTAGATAAATAGCTTATATATTTAAAAAGAAGTTAAATGAGAATTTATCCGTATCCACTCAGAATTGTTGAACATTAAAAACTAATTCACGAAGTTCACGAAAATCTTAAAAGAGTTTATGAAAAATTTCCATTTTTTTTTTTTTTTTTTTTTTTTTAAGCTGCTATATTTCTGACACAATAAACATGCAGTAACCAAAATCCCATTAAAGGTACAGTATGGGTGAATGTTCGTTCCTCCATTGTTATTAATCTTACAAAAAAGAAAGCGCTTCATAGTCATAAAAAATTGATAACCGAAAGGAAGCAGTGCCCTATAATTTACTCCTCGAGTCATTTGGGAAAGTATAACGCACTTTTAAAGCTTGCCACGGGTCATGCTGTAAGCATAGTTTATTTTCATGCGGGTAAAAAGAGAGAAATTATATTGTTATGTTTTATGTTTTTTTTTTTTTTTTAATCAAGAACATCGTTATTTTGATCAAATTTGGATAAATATCAAATACAGTGACCTCCACAATGCTATAACGTTTATTAAAACTAGTATGTTTTGGCCACCACAAGACTTTCTTCTATATTTTCCTATACAAATTCACGCAGTAACAAAAAAAAAAAAAAAAAAAAAAAAAAAAAAAAATCAGTTTTTTTCGTTAAAAGTAAAAAAAATCGATAACTTTGTTTTAAATTATCATATATTTATAGTTCAACCATTCGTTTTGAAGGTATTGACGAGACCTTTCGAAAGATACCCATCTTGAAAATTTACCCTCCCCGGGGGGTACTTCCCCCTAGGGGGGAAAAGCGATGCCCCAAATTTTTTCCTAATTAACTATTACTATTATCAATAATTCGTATTAATTTCACAATCACAGGTTAAGAATAACTCTCATTATGTACATTTATAGGAAATTTTGTCCTATACTGCCATGTTAAAAATTTAGAAAAAATACGATCACAGCGCCACCTGTTGAGCGATTGATCCCCAAATCAAATCAGCCCCAGTTTATGTCAGGGGCCAACTAAATACCAAGTCTAATTAAATTTCGTAAAAAATAAAAAATAAAATAAAAATAAAAATAAAAATAAATAAAAAATAAATAAATAAAATACGATTTTTTTTTTCTAAGTTTTTTTTTTGTTAAAAGTAAAAAAAATCGATAACTTTGTTTTAAATTATCACAGATTTATAGTTCAATCATTCGTTTTAAAGGTATTGATGAGACCTTTCGAAAGATACCCATCTTGAAAATTTACTCCCCTCGAGGGGGGACTTCCCCCCCAGGGGGGGTGGCGAGGCTCCTACACGTACAAAAATTTTTTCCCAGTTGACTATCTCTATTATAAATAATTATTGTAAATTTCATAATGATTACTAAAAAATAATTCTCTTTAAGCACATTTATACAAAATTTTGTCCTATATCACCATGTTAAAAATTTAGAAAAAGCGGGATGGCAACGCAACCTGTAAGACAATTTTTACCAAAAGTTGATAGGCACTAATTTATGTCAAGGTGCAACTACATACCAATTTGTATGAAATTCTGTGCAGTAGTTCCTGAGATACAGTTGCCACAAAATTTTGTCACACACACAGACAGACAGACAGACAAACATTTTCTAAAAATAGTCAAATCGTATTCTATAGCTCTCAAAACGTGTAAATCCATCAAAAACCCGAGGTCGAAAATTTTTACGAATCCAATACTTTCTCTATATTACATATAGAAGAAAGTAATAAATATGAAAATGTAATAGAAAAGATTTTAAATCATTGTTTTTAGTTGTGAAATTCTATTATTATAAGAATTCTATTAAATATTTTATTGATTATCCTGTGTACGTTCTTCAGTAAATGTACGGATTGCCGAAATTTTAAGACTAGTTTGGTGAATGAAACAAATTTCAAATTCACGTCCTGTACGAGGAATTTGAATTTCAACAAATTCTATTCTAAATAATTGAGAATTGATTATTAATAATAAAATGTGATTTTATATGCTTAAAGCTATAAATAAACATCTAGAATACACAAAAGAAATGTGCGGTTATTAGTTCGCATTAAAGAAAACATTTCAATGTCTAGTGTAATAATTATCACAGTCTGTTGCATTTTGTCATGCGGCGAGATCAACTATACTGTTGTGTCTCATAAGCTAAAAATTAGTATCTATTCATAAAATAGTTAAATTAAAAAAAGGTATAACATTGAGTTGTTTTTGCGCAATAAAATCCGATTGTCTTACATCACATTATGATGGCACCGCTTTTATTATATTATTACATTGTACCATAACCTACGGCTCATTTATTACATTTTTTTATGTGATGAATACTCAATACAAGCGTAAAATACTGCATTTATTCGTTAAAAAATTATGTACTGGATTTTAATATTGTCACTTTTATACTAGCATAAATCAGACTACTTCTATATTAGTTAAATTTTACAGATAAAGTAAACTAAAATAAGCTTTAAAAAAATAAATCATTCTTCAGATATAAAGGTAAGAAGCGCCTATACTCTAAAAGTCAAAAGGGAAATATGTTTTCATTAAAAAATATATTTAAAATTAAAACAAATATGAATTTGTTCGACATTCTTGAGACTCTGGGTCGTTATGAAAAAAGTATATTCAAAAGTAAAATGCGAAGTCAACAATATCAATATAGCAATTTTTTAAATATTTCCTCGATTTTCATTCAAGTGTTAATAATTGTGATGTCCAAAAATTCGAAAAAAGAACAAAAAATCTGTTAGAAACAATGCTAAGTTTCAGAAAATCAACTTATTATTTTTTTCGAAAAGCGAAAAATATAAGTATAGTAATTTAATAAAATACAACAATTAAAAGTAAATGTTATATTTTTAGAATTTCTAAAATTGAATTTTAAAATGCGATTTTGTAATTTAATCGAGAAGAACGTTCTGATAAGTTATAGTAAATGATCACCTTTTATTTATCTTTTAACTATGTTTTTAATAATTTAAATGTCAAAATCGGAATACAAAATGATTAAAATTGTTTGAAGCCATTATCTTGATGCCGTGGGAAAAACCTTTTCGCGGATACAAGTAAACCACCAAAGCAGGATTTTACACCTTTGTAGCTAATTCAGAATTTCTGTTCCACCCAAAAGCATTTCGTACCGTTGGGATTTAACGAACAAAGCTGCATTTCAACATATTTATGAAAACTGATTTACTGTTTTGTATAATTATTAAATATTTATTAAACAGAAAATAATAATAATAATAAACGTTAAACTCACGAGAACATCGTTTTTGTAAAAGTTAAATTAAGAATTCAAAAGAAATCAGGTTTTTACTAAACAAAACTTTTATTTATTTATAATAAATAGCTCTTAGAACTTATATCGGAACTCTAATAACATGTTTGGTTATTGTATGATAATATATATATATATATATATATATATATATATATATATATATATATATACAATTCTAAATTCTGAACATATTACAGAAATATTGATGTCTATGGACAGTAATAAGACTTATTTCATTGGAATAATCAAATATAAAAGTTACCCATTCTTACTAGATTTGTTATTTTATTTATTATTTTTTTTCTTCGCTGTGTAGACGTATAATTTGCGAAGGTCCTTTTCCATTTGGAAAGACACTATATCCAATTAAATGAACGTACTTGAACCTCACAGAAATTAGAGACCAGATAACAGACAGACAAATAAACAGAAAAGACAGAAACTTTCTAATTGTATGTAATAAAAACTTTTTCCGGAGCCGTGTTTTCTCAAATATAATTCTTTAAATACGAAATTTTACGTACGTAAAAATGCCCGTTAAACGCATAATTTAGCAGCAAAATATGCCCGAATGCAACTAAACGATGAATCATTATAGTATCTAAAGTCCTGCATCGCGTCGAGTCCCCGGGGTTGCTCGCAGTTTACGGGTAGGGCGCGGGTCGAGTTTGCAATATTTTTTTTTACCTTTGTGAGTTTATCCTCATAATTTTTTTTTCTTCAAAGAATTTTTAATGAATTTTTTATAAATATAATCTTTTGAATGAAGAAATTCGATGACATTTTCTCACTCCATAACACTTTAAATCAACATAACTCATAACACAAGTTAAATTACAATTGCTTAAATATTAATACCTGATGTTTAAAACTGTATTTGAGAAAATTATTTGCCTTCTAATGTATATTTTCTTCCTTATTTTGCTGTTTTTATATGCTGTCAAAATAGTTGGAAAAGTGGATTTTTTAATAAAATTAAAAACACTTTAAAAACACGTTAAAAATACATTTATTAAAAATATAAAAACTTCCAAAGCTTTTCGCCCAGATAAAACAAGGCATCATCAGGGAATTAGTTTTACACATACTACAGAGCAGTTATATATACTTTTGTACCATATGGTCAACAGTTAAGTCCTAACACAAAATATATTCAACTGGAAGTTATACATAGAGGCTGGAACTATTACAGGGTAATGAGGTGTAACACTTGGATGCTGGAGCTATTGCAGGATGAGGGGGTGCTAGACTTGGAGGTTGGAACTATTACAGGAAGAGAAAGTGCTACACTTGGAGGTTGGAACTATGGCAGGAAGAGAAGGTGCTAATACACTTGGAGGTTGGAACTATTGCAGGAAGAGAAGGTGCTACACTTGGAGGTTGGAACTATTGCAGGAAGAGAAGGTGCTACACTTGGAGGTTGGAACTATTGCAGGAAGAGAAGGTGCTACACTTGGAGGTTGGAAGAATTGCAGGATGCGGAAGTGTTACACTTGGAGGTTGGAGCTATTGCATGATGATGAGGTGTTACACTTGGAGGTTGGAGCTATTGCAGGATGAGGAGGTGCTACACTTGGAGGCTGGAACTATTTCAGGATGAGGAAGGTTCTTTAAATTTTCATATATATATATATAAGAAATTTTGTTGCATTATACACTGAAGTTTTGTTTATAATTAGACTAGTAATTTTTAATATAATTATATTTTAATATAAGTTTTAACATAATTATATACTGGTAATATTTTATGTAATATTTATATTCTTTGAAAGGTGTGTTCAATAGCATAACTGTATTTTGGGTACTAGAAATTTAATCCAGTTTCTTATATAACATAAGTTTAACATCACTGCGGGTTGTGAGTCTGAATTTGCAGGTTCGGGCTGATCAAGTTTACCCGACCCACGCAGACTCTGTACTAAACTAATGAGGTTCTTATAATAGGTTCATATTACCTTCAAAATGCACATTGCATTCATTTTTGCTCTCAAATAAAAGACACTGAACTACATAAATTATGAACTCGGTATTGTGGCGTCTGTTGTCACAATTCAACATTAACACTACAAAATAAAAATGAGTCTTAGGAAACTTTTAAAAGAAACATATTTTGACAGGAAAATAAACAAATTATATAAATAAAACAAACATACAACAATGGATTTTTTAATCCCAAATCTGAAAAAAATTTATGCAGAAGTAAAATATCACGATTTTGCAATTTTTCTTAATGCTCCAGGAAATGTTCTACGCTAATTTTTGTAGTTATGTCGAAGGTCGTAGGTCACTAGCGTAGGTCACAAGCATGAAATTCACTGCAGAAAACATAAAAAGCATTACGTTGGTGCAGATTAAAGATTTAAGATAAATGAACTCAGCTGTTCGAAAAACTGATATAAAAAATATAAAAAGACTAAAAATTTTATTATTTCCACCCTTATAACTCATAGTTTCACTTCACCAATATTCTGATACAGATTAAATGAACTTATGGAGTGAAAGGGCAGTAAAAATGTTCATGATTTCGCAAAATGAAACATTTACGACATGAATGAAAATGTAACGTTTGTTTGTGAAGTGTTTCGACATCTTTTCATCGAAGAAGTGCAGTTTGAAAAATTTGTGTTAGCATACTATGTTTTTTTTTTTTTTTTTTTCAAATACAGCAAAATTAAAATTTGATTAAGGAACCAAAAAAATAAATAAATAAAAATCTCTCTATGTAAAATTCATTTCGATTGATAAAGAGTAGAGTGATAATGAAGAAGCCCAAACTAAAGAGTTATAATTTGTATTTTACAAAATATTACACAACCTATATTATTAATAAAAATAGAAACATGCTTAATTTTTCACAACCACTTAGATGATACAAATAAATAAATAAATAATAAAACATAAGCATGTTATACACATTCGAGGGCTTAGTTTTCTGTATTTCTTCCTTTCAATGTTACTCATATATTATTTCGAAAATTTTGACGTGGAATCGAAATATAAAATTAGATTTTTTTTTTTTTTTTTTTTTTTTAATTATTAAGTTAAAAAAAAAAAAACTGGTATGATGTGGCCACCACATGAATTTCTTCTATATAATTTTAGACAAAATTTATTCAATACAAATTATTTATCAAATTATCAAATTATTTTCCATTATAAATGTAGACGATTTTTATCTGACAATATTATATTATCACTAAATGCCGAAATATGTCAATTTTTTGCAAATCAGAAGAATTGTTTTTTTTTTTTTTTTTAGTTAAAAGAAAAAAAAAAAAAAAAAATCGATAACTTTGTTTTAAATTATCACAGATCTATAGTTCAACCATTCATTTTAAAGGTATTGACGAAATCTTTCGAAAGAACCCACATTGAAAATTTACTTCCCCCAAGGGGTAGTTATAAAGTACCCCCGAGGGGGGGGGAAGCGATGCTCCCACATGCACAATTTTTTTCCCGAGTTAACTACTACTATTATCAATAATTCATATTAATTTTACAATCACTCGATTAAAATAACTCTCATTATGTACATTTATACGAAATTTTGTCCTATACTGCCATGTAAAAAAAAAAAAAAATTCAATCACAGCGTCTCCTGTTGAGCAGTTGCTCCACAAATCTAATCAGCACCAATTTATGTCAGGGTCCAACAAAATACCAAGTTTGGTTAAATTTCGTTCACTGGTTCGTGAGATACAGTGCCCACAAAATTTGTGATACATACACACAGACGCACACACACAGACTGACAGACAGACATTTTCTAAAAACAGTCAATCGTGTTCAGGACATCCCAAAACGTGTAAATACATCGAAAACTGGAGTTCGAAAATTTTCGCGAATCCAATACTTTCTCTATATATACATATAGAAGAAAGTAAAAAGAGAGAGAGAGAGAGAGAATAATAATTTTTATGAGTAATTTGCCGATAGCAATGCAAGAGCTCTTCTTCTTTAAATAATTTAGCGCCATAATATATTTGAAACGAACACAGTATAAATAAGAATAATTTATAAGAGTTTCCAAAATAGGTTATTATAATAAATCAAAAGCGGACATGAGATCAAGAACTCCTGCATTAATTATAAGTATTTGTACTACAGATTTATTATCACGTCAATTGTTTTCATCTGCCTTTCACAACTTGTTTGTTTATGTGATTCTTGGTCACAGTTATGTTTAAAAAAGAAAAATCAGTGTCAGTGTGAAATATAGTTTTCCCAAATGGTAACTGAATAGCAATGCAAAATGATAAACATTTTTTTTTTTTTTTTTTTTTTTTTTTAATTTGCATCTTTTTCTTAAAAGATTGAACATTAAAAGGTTGTATTATGATTATTATTATTATTATTATTATTATACGTTCAAGCATGAGTGCGTTTTCTTAGCAAATAAAAGTTTTAAGGGACCTTCACTTCTTAGCTAAAATAATTTAATTGTGATCTGTAGGGAGGAAAGACAATAAAATGGAAAACAACCTCTTTTCTCTAAAAAAAAAAAAAATATTTCATAATTTTAATATTGAGTTGATTCAATTACCATTTTTATTTTTCCAACGTATGAAGAAAAAAATGTAGGTGTATTATTATTATTCTTTTTAGTACGACATGCAGTCGTACTATTTCTTTCAGACAGCGATTTCGGCGTAGTTATCAATTTTTATATGTTACCTTTTTGTTCAAAATATATAAAGCTGAAGGTTTGTCACAGTGTCTGTCTGGATTACTAGATTTCATTAAAAATTGGTACACTTATTAATCGAGACAAAATCTAGTTAAAGCCGTATTTTTTAGTTCAATCGGATAATTAGTTCAAAATATGTCAATTAAAAAACCTATATCAAATAAAATTGTTAAAAAAAAAAAAGTGTTGTCGAAAATAAATTAATTACTTAATTAATATATTTCTTTTTATGTCGAATAAATAAATAAAACAGAACTTGCAAACTTTTTTTAACCGTGTCCAAAGAAATGGAACAGCTTTGGTTTCGGTACAGAACACCCTGGAGAAATTTTTTTAATTTCGTAGCGAAGAAGCTCGACGTTTCTTGCCAAGTTGTTTACTTACACAATTGCGATAGCCCATTTAATTCATCGTTAAAATGACAAAAAAAAAAAAAAAAAAGGCCTCCAAGGGGTTTTTATGTTAAAGCTATACCGACCAAATTTTAAGAAATGACTGTAATAACCGATGCTAGGGAATAAAACACTGCGTGCCTTTATATGGAAGTATAGATTAAAGTAACTCCTGTCGTACTAAATTAAATTCTGTTTTGTGAAGAATTTTATATCTATTAATTAAAAAACAGAAACAGGTCTTAGGATAAAACTATTATATTATTATTACTATTATTGTTATTATTATTTGTGGCATCCAAATTTATATGCTATTTTTCATAGCGAACAATCAGAAAATAAAGTCTCTTGAAAAGTCACTACTACTATTATTATTTATTATCTGAAGCATTATTCTTTTTCTCTATGGAATAAAACTTTCTAGGACATTTTTCACAAAAAACACTTAGAATATAGAAATTCTTCTGATCATCATCATCATCATCATCATCATCATTATTATTATTATTATTCTTATTATTGTCTGTGGCATTCAGATTTCTATCACTCTTTTCAGAAAAGCTAATTAGAATAAAAAATCTTCTGAAAAGTCGTTATTGTTATTATTAAATGAAGCATTATTTTTATTCTCTCTGACATCGAAACGTCTATGACATTTTTCACAAAAACCAATTGGAATAGGAAAGTCTTCTGAAAAATCATCAAATTACAAACTGATAATTTGCTGATTTTTAGACTAGTAGTAAACCGTGATTTGCAAATGATCACTGTGTTTTTCAAATGAAAATTGGTAAAATGGTGTATAATGTTTTAGAACAGATATCATGCAATTTAATCAGAAGCTATGTAATTTATTTTGAATGCATGTAGAAATAACAACTCCCTTTTTTCAAGGTAATTTGCGCAGAAAGTAAAATGTGTGGTAAATCGGTTTAACGAGAAAGAGAGAGAGAAGAATAATAAGAATTTTTTATCTTTTATACGCACTTTGAATGCAAGCTTTTAAGGTGATCCTAAACTAGTATTATGAAATAATTTAAATTCATAGAAATAATAATAATAAAACGTTAGTATGTTTTTTAATAAACGTATATGTTAAACAGCAGCAAAAATGATGTTTTAAAGTAATTGCAAAGCGATTCTTTGTAAAATTTACGAAGATGTAATATACAATTTATATTTAAAAAAAAAAAAAGTTTAAACTTAAAAAAAAAAAAAAAAAAAAAAAAAAAAAAAAAAGAATCTGGTGTGTCACTCACACGACTTCCTCTTACCCTGCGTTTTAATACTATAAATACAGATTGGAGACAAAGGGGTACGATAACGAGTACTGTTATGTAAACCTATGTTAAAACAATTCAAATTAGGCTTCGAAACAGCTTTATTTGGCAAATAATTCTATGTGAGGGGGGCCGTCCCCCTCAATAATTATAGTAAATTCCCCCCCAAAATATTATAGTAAAGCACTTCCACTAACAATAAAAAAGAATGTTATGGCTTAAATATTGACATTCTTGTATATGTTCTGAAGGTCATGTACACACCACTTGGTGCACATAAAATCCTATTTTAAGTATGCCAATATTAAGTATGCACATAAATATAATCCTATATTAAGAAGTATTTCTTTATAAAGAAGTGCATAGGAAATTATAGGGTTAGGGTAATAAATTTTTTTAGACTATTATTAAAATCCATTAGTTTAACACAAATTTCTCCCTTACGCATTCATTTCCCTTTTTAGCCTATTCAGCTTGTATCGGCTTTGCTGACCAAATATGTTCGCCTTTCGAATTCTTCGAATTTACCAAATTTGAATATAATATTTAGTATAAGATTTTCACGAATGATAAGAAATTTGACAACTTGTACAGTGAAAATAATAATAATAATAATAATTAAAATTTTCACGAATGTTTAAAAACTTTGGCAACTTGTATAATAATAATAATAATAATAATAAAGATTTTCACGAATGGTCAAAAACTTTGACAACTTGTATAATGAAAATAAATAAATAAATAAATAAAATAATAATAAGATTTAATGAATGGTCACAAAAACTTTGTCAACTTGTATAACGAAATAACAACAACAACAATAATAATAATAATAAAGATTTTCACGAATAATCAAAAACTTTTGACAACTTGTATAGTAATAGTAAAATAATAATAATAATAATAAGATTTTCACGACTGATCAAAACCTTTGACAACTTGTATAATAACAATAATAATAATAACAATAATAATAATTAAGATTTTCACGATTGCTGAAAAACTTTAGCAATTTATATAATGATAATAATAATAATAATAAATATTTTCACGAATACTTTAAAACTTTGGCAACTTGTAAAATAATAATAATAATAATTTTTCATGAATGATTAAAAATTTCACAATTTGTGTACGAATGATCAAAAACTTTCACAACTTGTATAATAATAATAAAATAATAATATTTAAGATTTTCACGAATGATCAAAAACTTTGACAACTTGTATAGTAATAAAATAATAATAATAATAATAATGATTAAGATTAAGATTTTCACGATTTCTGAAAAACTTTAGCAACTTGCATAGATGAAAATAAATAAATAAATAATAATTATGAAAACCGATGAAACTTATCTCACCGTTAAACCTCTATAACACTTAAAATCGGAAATCTGACTACAAAAAATTAAACTTTCTGATTACCATAAAAAACTAATAAATAAATAAATCATCCGTGCTTTGCTCTAGTGGCAACGAAAAAACATTTAAACAATAGTTGACATCATCTTTCGAATGTCAAAGCAGAAAAAAAAAATAATAATAATTGTTTTGTTTGTGTTATGAAATCTTTTCTTTTCTATGTTAACTTTATTCACAAAGAAGTGCATGCGAAACTTTGTGGCCTACAAAGTGAAAATGAATCTCTCGAGTTGTGGGAAAAAACGAGAAAGTGACATAAAGCACATTTGCAGTTGCAGATAAGAATACTTTTTCTTTTTCTTTTCTTCTTTTTTACGACATGGTTGCTTGGCCAAGTCAAATTTTTCAGACAAATCATAAGATTTTTCAAGTACTTAAACTTATCTATTGGAAATTCCGGTCATAATAGAAGATACTATCGGGTTCCATAGACTAAAACATTATGTCTAAAATAAAACATTTTTTTCCCCACAGGCATTAGAAATATTTTACTAGTAGATAAGTCATCGCATTCAATGTATATTTATGGTGATGAAAATCATAATATCTGGATTGCAGATTACACTTATAGTCATATATTGATGCCTCATATATTTGATATTTTATCTGCATTACCATTGAGTGGTCCAAAAATAATTACATCCAAAGCGTTTTATTATTCTTTTTTTTTTCACTTGATCAAATATATATATATATATTACCAAAAACTTATGTATCAGTAATAGGTATTATATTAGTAGTGGGCACTGTGTTAGTAGTGGATGTTTTTAAATTTAAACTCTTTTAAAACAAGTTTTTTTTTTCCTTGCAGTTTTTAATCATGGAATAAAATTTTGTTCGCTTTGCTTCTGTTCATTTTTAACTAATTTCTTGTATATATGCATCTTTTCACATATGACTAAATTAAGAAGGCAGAATTCATTTATTGTGATATATATATATATATATATATATATATATATATATATATATATATATAATTTTTCCATAACATGTATTTTTTTTTTTTTTTTTTTTTTATGGATGTCCACTACAGTTACCCCAAAATTTTAACATGACCAGTAGTGGACAGCCCTGTCCTCTAATACAGGGGTGGCAGGCGTACTATATTTTTGGGCGTTTTTTTTTTTTTTTTTTTTTTTTGTCATACTTCAACAATTATTTTTCAAATAAAATTGACTGTAAATGTTTTGATGCTGTTAAATTATGTATGTTTTAGTATGTTAAGAAATACAGTTTGAAACAAATATATAAACTAATTGAGATAACAAACTAATAAAAAGCCTATAAATAAAGTAGGAACTCTGCAACCTTGCTAATGATTCATTTTAATTGCAAGGCGAGATAAAATGTGGATCTCAAGCGTCGGTCTCAGTGTATAGTCACCAGTGAGGAAAAGAAACAAAAATGCAACGTGTTCATCTAGAACGAATAAAAAGTCATTTTCTAAATCCTTAAACTAAAAATATAGATTTCCGAATTACGCGTGTAAGGTAAAAAAAATTAATTGCATATACGAAATGACCGAGATTTTCTAGTCTATACTTTTCTAGATAATGAAACGATACATTATATTTTGAATCCTTTCTATTGCTAGAAATTCTCGCTTTGATTTCTAGAATTGATTCATAAACTAGAATTATAGCTAGTAAAACTCGGCTCTTGTTGTATTCGCATCATTTATTTGTTGAGATTTTTAAGTAAGTTTTACCACGATAATGTAGGAAAACGCTCTAAAATTTTAATAGGGGTATCTAGAACTCGCTAGCAAAAAGAATTTATGAATATGACATGGAACTACTATTTTTTACTAGAGCCACAATTCATTTTCTATACAAAATTTATGGAATTATTTTCAGTGCAGATCTGTGTATTCTCCCAAATTCAGAATGCGGAACGGAATATTAATTCATTTCACTAAAATTTATAAATCTGAATGCTTTCTTTATATTCATGAGAAGTTATTTTGCCAAATTTTTAGAAGAAATTTGCGTGTTTTGGAAATGACACGCAATTTTACAATCATCTAACAGAAATACTTGGTATTTATAGAATTATCATAAAAGGGAATGTTTAAAATATTACTTACAAATCAAGACTTATTTTCAGTATGATGTTAAATGTCAAAT
The DNA here is from genome assembly GCA_963930645.1 of Salticus scenicus. Lineage (NCBI taxonomy): Eukaryota > Metazoa > Arthropoda > Arachnida > Araneae > Salticidae > Salticus > Salticus scenicus. The sequence continues at coordinate 270,768,277 of OZ005648.1, forward strand.
AATGTGTTATTAATGCCATTAAATTTTTCAACGGTAATTCGTTTTCAATTTATGATACAAGTTTACACTCACATATTAGCTTCGCTTTTTTTGTTCTTTTAACACATTAATGGAATAGAAAGAATGAAAAATATCTTTCGTTAATTAAATATGTATTTCAACTAGCTGACCCGCCCGGCTTCGCACGGCTGAACAAATTTTAGTTAAAGATGGATTGCCATGTAAAAAATCAAAGATATCAGTTTATTTGTTATAGTCAGGCAATATTATTAACTGAAAAGTCAAAATATAATTTTACAGTTATTATTATTTTTAATTAGTTGTTAAATGTTGGCAATTTTTACTTAATGTTATTTATTTATTTATTTATTTATAAAAAGAAACATTTCCTTACTCATGAATAAAAAATATTGAAAAATAAACCTATGACATGAAAATGTTTTTGATAAAATTGACGTCATAATAGCTTTAATTATTATTTATTTTTTCGTTTCTCAAATATATTTAATTTTTTCCATAATTCATATGGTTATTTTAATAATGTATATTAAGGGAGAAATCAGTAATATGAAACAATATTCGTACAATATATACTATTACAGAATCTGGTGTGAAACAACCACACGACTTCCATTACCCACTATTACACGTATTATATACAATTTTTTGGAGATGTTATATGCATTTTTTGAGATTTTCCAGTGAGAGAAACTTGATACACGTATAAAAGACACATACAACAGAGTTTATATTGCGAGTTAAAAAATAAGGGGGAGAAAAAAATAATAGATAGTTATTTTTTTAAACACGGATTTCCGAGATCTAAATCTGAACTACCTAATCAGGATGACTGTTAATATTCCTGTAATAAGCACGTAATACTTGAGAAAGGTTATCTAAGTTGGATTAATGAAACAATTTTCAAGAAAACATTAGAACCATTTTTGAGATACCAACTTTTACTAAAACATAGAATACTCAATTATTGACCTAAAAACAATAATTACTTACAAAAGGATATTTAATAGGAAGTTAACATGGCGAGTTTGAAAAAAATGCGCTCAGGCGTTTTTAAAGGAGCGCACTTGCGACATCTGACATTGAGCTGTTCAAAGAGGACGCCTATCAATTTTCCTGAACTAACCAACTATATCATTCAAAAGGGCATCTAATAGGTCGTTTATAGAGCAACTTTGAAGAAAATCGTCAGATCTGTTTTTGTGATACGGGTTTACGGTCCCATTTCCGGTTTTCGACGACCCAATTCCGGTTTTTCAATTTTTACGAAAATTTGGGAAAATTTTCTGTACTCCAGACCTGAATCAATTGTGAAGTTTCGTAGTTCTATCCTTATTAGTTTCGGAGATATGACAGCCAGAAGATTCCACACATACATACACACTGACCCATTGCCAAAAACTACTTTTTTGGACTCAGGAGGCCTTAAAACGTGTAAATCAGGTGAAACTCTATATCGAATTTTTGGACTGAATATAATACTTCCACTACCTACGGCAGTGGGATAATTGAAGTAAAAACATAGATCTCGTATTTAATATACAGATTTTCGTATTGCGCTTTCGATCGCCAAATACAAAAATCGCCAAGGACGACAGATATAAAATCTATGCTTTGTTTTCAATTAAAATATTGAAAATTTGAAACAAAAATTTATTTTACCAAAATTTGTTATAGCCTCTAGAGACAGTGTTACTTTTGATTAGTTGAAAGAAAAAAAATCGGCTTTTTAGTTCTAGCGATCGTTCTCTACATATACATATAAACCTTTCTTCTTTACATATTAGTATAGAGCATAGATAGATTAAATAGGTTTCTAATCAACATAATGTAACTCAAATAATTAAACGCTATTTGCATTTCAGTAATGGCTGTATGCGCTATGTATATTGAGCTACTTGTCATAACTATTAGTTGCTAAAAATAGTCGCCAAATAAATTTAAACTTCTCAATTATTCTTTTAAAAAATGCATAATGAAATACAGATGATATTTTTTTTTATTTACTTTTTATATTATTATTCGCGTGAAAATATGTTTTATTAAAAGTCGAAAAATAAATTAACTCGTAAATTATTTTGGCAACAATTATAAATTAAAATAATTAATTTAATAAAAGTTTAGAAGCTATAATTTCTATTTTTTTTTTTTTTTTTTAATTCTAATTTCGTTTACACACATCAGTAAAAACATTAATGCTTAGATTATTATATTATATTATATCATATCAAATTATATTATTAGAAAAATAAATACTTTTAAATCTATTTCTTTTCTTTTCATGTCAAGATATTTTAAAAACAAAATGAACATGTAAATGTTTCTTTTATGTTGGCTGCAGCTAATTTTTTTAATGTTTCATTATTTCCATTTCTATTATGGCTTTTATGGGGATTTTTATTAAAATGCTTAGATTTTAAACTAAAATTTATTTTATCAAAATTAAATATAGCCTATAACAATCATGGATAGTGTAGCTTTTGGTCAGTGTTTTACGTTATTCCTTTTTTAATAAAGAATATCTATTATGCTATCAGCATATCAAAGGACTGTAAATGCAAACTCAGAAAAAAAGGTTTATTCAAAAGGGAAAAACATCACAGAATTCAAACTTTTTGCATCGGACAATTTTTTACATTCGAACACAAAACCTAAAAACAAAAAAAAAAAAAAAACCTCTGTTGCCACTCAAAAGTAAAACAAATGAATTATAAAAAGCACCATGGCCTTGACATCCTCCCACCTTAAGTTGGCGGAAGGCAACTTAACTAACCAAAACAAATAATAAAATGAAAATTTCAAAATACAATAAAACAACACATTTCTACTTGATATTTCAAGGACTTTCACAACAATTTTAAAGTTCAGAAGATAAATAAAGTTTTATAAGTCCAATTTTAGAGGAGGTTTAACCACTCTCCCACTTCTAGTTTTTAAAGTAACAGATGCTGTCTCATTGTTTTGAGTTCCACAAAAACCTTCATTGTTCACAATTTTATGTTTTGTTTCCCTGCAGCGATCTTTGAACCAATATGAGGAAACTTCAAGTGGGAAAATTCTTTGTATTGGCCGTAATAATTCACCTTTAGATGTGCGCACACGCACTAGTCGAGTAACAGAATCTTTCCCAGGTAACAATTCAATAATTAAACCTAAAAGCCAGTCAGTGCATTTTGAATTATCACTGCCAATGAGAACAACTTCTCCAAGTTGAATTTCTCGCCCTTGTTTCTTGTGATCATTTCTTTGAATCAAAAGACCCAGATATTCAGATCTAAATCTTTTCCGTATGTCTGTGATCAGTTGTTGACGATATTTTATTCTCTTGTTAAGAACAAGTTCATCCACTTGATCAAAGTCAGGAACGCCACTTTGCCGAAAATCCTGTAAAAATGTGTTAGGCGACAAAGGTATAAGTTCAGAATCCTTTTCTGACATATAGGAAAGTGGTCTGGCATTTATAACCGACTCTGCATCACATAAGACAGTGACCATTTCTTCATAAGATAAAAGAGCTTTGCCCAGAACTCGTCTTAGAATCTGTTTCATGACACCTACTAATCTTTCCCAGAACCCTCCCCACCAAGAAGCGGTAGGAGGATTAAAAAACCATTGTATCTTTTGTATACTGCTAAACCGTGCAATATCATTCCAATTAACTAATTTCAAATAATTTGATGCGCCAACAAAATTACTCCCATTGTCACAATAAACAATTGATGGTCTTCCTCTTCTTGCGATAAATCTTCGAAAACTTTGAAGAAAGACTTCCGTCGTCAATGATGAAAGAAGTTCAAAATGTACCGCTCTAAATACAGCACAAGTGTATATGCAAATCCATGCTTTACTTTCACCCTTTAAATATAATGGCCCTGCCAAATCAAAACCAATAATCTCAAAGACTGCAGCGTCTCTGATTCTATTTTCTGGCAGTGATGCAATAGGGGTGATCACACTTCTTTTTGCATGTCTCAAACAAATAACACATTTGGACAATATTGACCGAACAGTTTTCCTTGCATTTAAAATCCAATAGTGTTCACGCAAAATATTTAACAATATTTGTGATCCTGCATGCGAATTCTTTTTATGTTCAGTAATTATGAGCCTTTCGACGACTTGGTGACGTGGTGGTAAGATGATAGGGTTTTTAAAATCTTCTGAATCTTTTCGATACGCTATTCTCGTTTTCACTCTAAAAATCCCTTCTCCATCTTGGTACGATATTAAAGAATTCAGTTTTTTCCTATTGACGTCAGAAGCAAAATATTCGTCTTGTGTCATCTTGATTATCTTTAGTTCTGCACATTTTATTTCTCTATATGATAACTCACCAATGATTCGTGAAGTTGAATTTCTACAGTTGAAAACGAATCTTTGCATCCAGGCAACCATTCTTAGCATTTTATCATAACTCGAAAAATAAAAATAGTACCAACCTGAACTATTTCTATTCAAATGCTCTTCTTCTTCAGGTTTTTTATTGCTGCATTTATTATTTTCAGTTTGATTCAAAAAACAAATGATAGGCAAGCTATTGGATGTTGGGCTCGTTTTCCTTCTTTCTTTTAGAATAGCTTGTTCATCGAAAATGGGTTTGGTGACAGGCCATTTATCTTTAGTTTCTCGAAGCCAAGTAGATCCCTCCCACCATTTACTGTCTGAGAGTTGTTGGGCAGAGCACCCCCTTGAAGGCAAGTCGGCTGGATTTTGAGCTCCAGGAAGATGTTTCCAAAGGGTAGAATCAGTTAATTTTCTGATCTCTCGTATTCTATTATTGACAAAAACAGCCCAATTTTCTTCACGCTGAATCCAGCTCAATACAGTAGTTGAATCTGTCCAGAAATGTTGTTCAATACCTTCCCACTGGAGTGCACTGAGTACGGATTTACATAATCGAACTCCCACCGTTGCAGCTAGTAATTCGAGACGAGGAATAGTGATGGGTTTAACTGGGGCAACCCTTGATTTCGCTGCCAAAAGAGTTACATAGACATCAGCATATTCGATGCGAATGAAAACAGCTGCTGCGTAAGCAAATTGACTAGCATCGCAAAACGTATGAATGCTAATGCTATATTGACTTGTTACATCAGGAAAAAAACAACGAACAATAGTCAAATTCTTCAAGATATTCAAACCTTCAAACCATCTTACAAATTCTTGTCTCATACTATCTTCAACTTCCTTATCCCACGGGATATTGTCTTTCCACATTTTTTGTAATATTAGCTTGGGAACTAAGAGGACAGGGCATAAAAACCCAATTGGGTCAAAAACTCTTTGCGTAACAGAAAGAATTACTCTCTTCGATACAGTTTCAAGTCTGTATGTATTCAACCAATCCAAATTGATCTTCAGTTCGTCTTTTCTGCGATTCCAAAGCAATCCTAAAACAGAAGTAACCTGTTCTGAATCTTCATCTCCTGTATACTTCCATCCTCTTAAATTGAATTTTCCTTCAGTCAAAATATGACGAGACTGTTCAACAAATGGTAATATTTCTGATTTGCTATTTAAACTTGTAACTAGATCATCTACATAAAAACTTCGAAGAATAATCTCAACATATTTTTGATTATATTTTGAATTATTCAGATATTTTTTCAAATGATGCTCTAACACAGCTCCTAAAAGAAAAGGGCTACTTTTCACACCAAACACCACACGAGAATGCCGCATTATCTTAGGATCGTTATTTTCTTTTTCATTCCACCAAAAAAACTTAAGGTAATTTCTATCTTCTGGTCGTACACTTATCTGTAGAAATGCTTTTTCGATGTCAGCAACGATTCCATATTTATGTTCTCTAAATCTAAGAAGGAGATCAGGGATTAATTCTAATAAGTTAGGTCCAGATTCTAAACATTGATTCAATGACGGTGATTCGACATGTCTTGCAGATGCATCAAAAACTGGACGCACTTTCGTAGTTCCATGTTGTTTCACAACAGGTCTATGAGGTAAGAAGTGTTCAAAAGGGTGAGATGAGGATTGGATTGGGTCATCTTCAATTATACCTAATGAAGCCCATTCCTTAAACACATTATCATAAGCTATGTACAAATTTTCTTGATGTAATTTTCTAGTTGATGTTATTAATCTTTTCATGGCTAGTTCTTTATTGGTGGGTAGGGGAAGATGATCCTCTTTCCATGGAAGAGCAATTTCATATCTTCCATCTTCATTAATTCTTAATGTTTCTTCCAAATATAGCTTGGTCAAATGCTCGTTTTCTTTTTTGCTCTTCATTTCGACAGGATCCCTGATTCCTAAAACTTCCAAACTAAAAAGATCGGAAATAGTTGCTTCTCTAACAAACAAGGAAATTACCATCATGGTAGTATCTTCTTTTACAGAAGGTGAATTGGTTTTCCCCATAAGTGTCCATCCTAGATAGGATTCCACAGCTACTAGCCCACTAGATAGAACTTTTCTCTTTCCAGTAAAAAGTCTACCAGCAACATCTGCTCCAATGAGAACATCAATTGGACCCGAATTATCTTCTGTATCAAAAATGTGTATATTCATAGATCTTAATTCATCAATCCATGGGCCACACGAAACAGATGGAACATCATTGCAAATAGTTTCTTGATCAACTACATCAAAATTGCAGTAAAAATTTCCATTTAAGCTTCCAAGTTCAATTTTATATACATTATGAAGTTTGTTGTTGCTCTTTTCACCTCCAAAAAGTGAATGAGACAAACGTTGCTGACGCAGAGGTTTCAAATTTAATTTAGATGCTATTTCTCTTCTAACGTACGATTTTTGAGATCCGGAATCATACAGTGCTCTCACGACTAAAGTACTGTTCTTATATTTTAAATTAACTTTCAAAGTTTGTAGCAAAACTTGGGGAGATTTGGATATGGTTGCCAAATTCACAGATTTATTCTGCTCTTTAATTTCCTTTTCCGGATTATTTGATGTAGACTTATTTACACTTTTGTTTGATTCTGTACACATAATAGCAAAATGTGTTCGGTTACAAATAGTACATTTCACAAAACATCGGCATTTTTCTGCCTTATGGCCAACTTTTAAACATCTAAAACAATAACCTTTATCCTTTAAAATTTTTATCTTTCATTATATGACATTTTTCGTGCTTTAAAGCAATTCGTCGATTCATGTTTTCCGTTGCAGAAAGTGCACAACTTCTCTGCACGTGCATTAGTAGTTAACAAACTAGCAGCAGTACAAATTTTCCCTCTGATCTCTTTATTCCCTTTACAAGAAGAATCATTCAAATCAAAACCAGCCATAGCTAAGTTAATTCTTTCCTCAGATTCTACTTCCGTTTTTAAAAAGGCTAACAAACTGTCAAGCCTTTTTTTTGGATCATCACCATGATCAAAATGTGAGCTTCTCTGCCAAGCTCTAAGGAAATCTTCAGGCATACATGATTCAACCAACGGATAAAGTAATGCTGCACATTTATCAGTTGTAACACCAAGTGTTTCCAGTGCACGAATTTGCTGTTCGAGATTATCATACAGTACACATAAATTGTTTGAACAAAATTTTGAATTGGCATTCTTCAAAACTAATTTTAACAATTCTCTAATATAAATTTCAATTTGTAATTCATCACGACCGAAACGGGTTTTCAAACAGTCAATTGCTTTTATATAATTATCGCCAGTTGGCGGAAAACTTTCAATAACCTCTCTAGCTCGTGATCCTTCAACAGTAGCTTGTAATAGATACTGAAATTTATCAGAATTAACTATAGTAGAATCGTTATGAATTTTTTCAAATTGGCTCCAAAAATAAAGCCATTCTTTAACATTACCATCAAACCGTCGTAATTCTATTCTAGGTAATTTAAACCTTCTTTTCTCATTAATATTTTCTACAGAATTAACAATAACAGATTCACTCTGAATTGGACTAAAAGCAGTACTTACAGTTTGATGAGTATCAATTATTCTTCTTACTTTTGTTTCAATTCTTATTGCTTTATCTCGATAATCCTCAATTATTTCAAATTCTGTGTCAAATTCTTTTTCAGAGAGAACTTCAAGAATACTTGCATGCGTTACTTCCAGGCGATCAACTTTCGATTTAAAAACACTTAATTCGGATTCCAGTTCCGCAAGGTCAACATCTTGTGAGGCTATCAATTCTTCAACTTTATTATATGCTTTCGAGAAAGCGGCTCTTTCAGCCTTTTTAGCCTTTTTCAAATTTTCTAAATTAGCCATATTCACAATTAACTGTGCATTTACAGTCCCGCCGAGGGTACCAAAAATTTTACGTTATTCCTTTTTTAATAAAGAATATCTATTATGCTATCAGCATATCAAAGGACTGTAAATGCAAACTCAGAAAAAAAAGGTTTATTCAAAAGGGAAAAACATCACAGAATTCAAACTTTTTGCATCGGACAATTTTTTACATTCGAACACAAAACCTAAAAACAAAAAAAAAACCTCTGTTGCCACTCAAAAGTAAAACAAATGAATTATAAAAAGCACCATGGCCTTGACACAGTGAAAGAAGTTTTTAAATCGGTTCAGTAGTTTCAGAGATTACCCTCCACAAACATACAATTTTTTGCTCTTTATATAATAGTATAGATTAATTTGTATTTTATTTCACTGTTTTTGAAGAATTTCTATGCCGTCCATTACTGGCGTATTTTAAACTTTCTGGAAAATTAAGTTTTCGAGAATAAAAATGATTCAATTAGAGTTTTCCGAAATACAGTCATGCACAAAAAATTAACTGAGGTATCGAACACTGGTATAGTTACAATATCTAATATTAAGCAACACAAAAAATACTGTACAAAAATTAGGCAATTTTCTGAATTTCTACTACATGTAATATAAATTAATTAAATCTAAAATAAGTGAGGTCGAAACCAAAGTCAAACTTTATATAAACCGCGGTGGCGTGTGCATTTTCTTGCAACAGTTTTTTTTTTCCCTATCATTTTTGTACGTATGTGTTATGTGTGACCTAATCTATCAATGTCTCAGAAAAAAATAAAAAATAATAATAATAAACTCATACTAACTTTTTCAATATATTTTGCTTTGTATGGATGGGCCTTCACTTCCAAATGTGATTATTTATTGATGGTTTAAGTCTTTCTTCTTGCTGTTTGATCGTTGTAAATATGAACTGTTATTAAAATAATTCTCCTTTTTTTTTTCGGAATTACTTTATATTAATCTTCATTTGTTATATTATTTCTGATTTATTTGTTTGGATTTTGCCCTTGTTTCACATAGTTTTCAGTTCTCATATATGTATACATGTATCAACATCATCATCATCATCATTATCTATTTCAGCCTTTATCAATCCACTGCAGGATGAAGGCCTCTCCTAGGTGTTTCTAGTCTGCCTTGTTTTCTGCAATTCTCCATTCGGCTCTTCCAAACTTCACAATTTCATCTCTCCAACGATACCGTGGTCTCTTCCTCGGTTTTTTCTTATCTCTCGGTATCCAAAATATGACTTTACTGGTCAAATACGACCTCCCAATTTGTTTGAATGTTTTTCAGTGCATTTTGCTTTTTTTAACGTATGCTTCAGAAACTTGGACATTAACCTAAAAAACTATACAAAAATTTCAAAAAACCGGCAGAGAAGCATGGAGAGATGCACCTTTATTCTTACTTCAGTTCTTCTTAGTCCTTTATTCTTACTTCAATTTCTTTAATCTTTTATTTAAATGAACGAACTTTCAAGAATAAAACAGGCATCTTTTCAAATAAGGCATTTAAAAAAAAAAAAAAAAAAAAAAAAAAGGAGGAGGGGCATTGGGTGTGTGACATGCAAAACCAGAGCTGCCAACCTAATCCGACAAATTGTTAGTAACGCCCCTTTTTCTACACCACTAAATTTTTAGAGTATTTGTTTTCTTCATTCATCGCAAATATATTTGAACAGAATTACTCTAAAAAATAAGTGGTGTAGGAAAAGGGGCGGTACTAACAATTTGCCGGATTTGGTTGGCAGCTCTGTAAAACCTTGTAAAAGAAAACACCTATTAACCAAAGTAAACTTAGTATATCATAAATTTAACTTTTATATTTCTATTTTTGATTATGTTACTTTTTTTTCTCTATATCAATTTCTTTAAAGTTAATTTCGTTGCATATTTTACAAATTTATTCAATTACTTTTAAAACTGGAGAGCTTTTTTTCCCCCCCCTTATTACAAACAAAAACTAAGAGTGGAATATACTGGATAAAAGTTTAATGTTTTAGGTAAACTCCAAAAGCAAAATTATTAAACTTATTTACTTAGATTGCTTGCTCCTCGTGTTGCGTATTTTACAATTTTTCTATTTTAATTAAAAAATAAATAAATAAAAATAAAATAAAACATATTAGCAAGCACTTTTCACTTTACATAAAGAGATACATTTGCAATGTATATTTTCCATCATTGTGATTGATAATCTCGTTTTAGATTAACTAACTACCTTGCTCAAGGTTTCTTTTTTACAGATTAGAAATTAAAATGTGTTATAGCATTACTTAGAGAGATTTTTCCTTGAGATATCTTTATCGTTGTAGGTAATTATTTTTTCGATGCACTAAACCTGTAAAGTCAGTGCAGTAATGTAATATTAGCAAGATCTTTAACAGCGATTCTTTTTATATTTTTAACAAATACATACGTGCATTTCATTTTTTTTACTATATGTCTTAATACTAGGTTCTCCTGTGGAAAAATAGACTTGCATAAATTTTGAACTCTGGAACAATTTTAAAGCTCTCCACACTTGAAATTTTTATGTTTAAATTTTATCTGAAAGAAAAAAAGAAGTTACATATATTTATTCCGTATTTCATTAACTTCATTAAAGTTTCAGAAAATTGAAATAATAGCAATGATAAAATAAAATTAATAACTAAAATTTTATCTTGTTTAGCAACTTATTAAATAAAATAAAAAAGCCATCTGTCATTTTTATCATCAGTCATTTTTATATTTACTGAAATTTCCGAATGAACTTTTCTTTCACAATCCCCCCCCCCCACACACACACAAAAAAAAAATTAAATTAAATTAAATTAAAAAATAAAATAAAATAAAATAAAAATAAATAAATAAGTAATAAATAAATAAATAAATAATAAAATAATAATAATAATAAGTATTAGGATATTTCTTATAATCGTCTACTAATTATACAAAGTCACATCTCAAACTTCATTTTCTCACTTTCTTGTTACTTTCTCTTATTAGCGTTGCTAATTATCTTTACAAAAAAAGGTAATTAAATATATACGTAAATTTACAACAAATAAATTAAAATACAAGTAATTTTAAGAAATAGTTAATCCAAATAAGGTATAAATAAAATACCACATAATTTTTGTAAATAATTTTTTGACAAAGAAATTTATATTTTTAAATATCTCCTCAAGTTTTTAATTCGAATTCTTTTTTTTTTTTTTTTTTTTTTTTTTTTGTCTGCAGCTGAATATGTCATCGAAAACTAATATTGATTCCAACTTTAGTAATTAAATCTGTATGTTATTGAAAAAATACTGCGCCATGAAAAAATTCGTACCATGAAAAAAGGCAGAATTATATAATCACAAAACACTTCTTAATCTATAAATCTGTAATTCGCGTGTTCAATTTCAGTCATGGAATTTACTCAGGTTGGGAGAGCTTATTAACTTTATTGCAGAATTAAACTCACAAATAAAATTACTATTTGCAGTATTTTTAAGAAGAATTCACAATTATAAATTAATTCAGTAATTATTCAGGTAATAATATTGTTTCTCCATAAAGGAGCCAAGATCAAGATATGTAAATCATAACTTTTCATGTTCAAGAGAAAAAAATATACTTCCTGTTTAAGACAGGCCGAGAAAACTAAACTAAAAAAGTAACATTCTCAAAGAGAGAAAAAATCACCTCTCATTTGGCAAAGAGCCAACTACAAGTCGGGGGGGCTGAAAGCGTGAAGCGAAAGTACGATCCACGCCGTATTACTTAAATAAATACATTGTGTTTATGATCAGCTCTAATAAATTCAAACTATCGAGCTTAATAAAAAATAGCGTAAACTTTTTACTGAGTTTTAACTCAAATAAAAAATTTATTATTTCAATTTAATCTATTTACTTTCAATGAAGGGAATTTTTTCAGGAAGTCTTTACATTAGGTATAATTAAATTATTATTAATCAGAAAATAATATTGAAATTCAAAGGAAACTAATAGAAAAATAGTGCTGCTCTCCAATATAAATTATAAATTTTCAAAACATGATCTTTCCCCTTCCTTTCTTTTTGTGTGAGTGAATATGTATAAATACCAGCTTTCGGTTCTGGTTCTAATAAGCACTTCTCATTTCGCATTCATTAAATATGAATATGAATATGAATATATTTTTAAAGATGTATTATTAAATAATTGAAACGAGCAAACACGTGCGAATTTTTCGCAGTTTCTTTTTACATTCTCTTACCCATAGGGTCGAGAAAGTATTGTTTTAGGGTCAAATTTTCGAACGTGAGTTTTTGTTATATTTACATGTTCTGAGGTCTCCTGAATACAAAAATCATGTTTATAGCGAATGGTCTGTGTATGTGTTATCAGCATATCTCAAGAACAAATAGTAGCAGAAATTCCAAACTCGGTATGCTAAATGTATATCATATAGGGATGCTACACTAAGCTTTTCGTTGAGAGGAAGCAAATGGTTCGTGTACAGGGACACTCAAAAGTATTCAAATGCATTACGTCTATGGGGGAAATTGCAGGTAAGTAGGGTTTAACATCTATAGATTGCACTAAACAAAATGAAACGAAAAAATTTTTTGTAATAAAGATAGTCAACTGGGAAATTTTTTTTGTGTATGTAGGAGCCTCACCTCCCCCCCACCTGGGGGGAAGTCCCCCCCCCTCGAGGGGAGTAAATTTTCATGATGGGTATCTTTCAAAAGAGCTCACCAATACCTTTAAAAGGAATGGTTGAACCATCGATCTGCGATAATTTAAAATAAAGTTATCGATTTTTTTCATTTTTGACAAATATATACAGTAACCGCCGCTTAATGAAATCACTGGTTAATAAAATCAGCCGCTTAATCTGATCAAATTGCCAGGACCGGAATCAAATCAATACAAACTATTGTTGAAGCCGCCGCTTAATAAAATCAGCATCGCCGATTAATAAACTCAAAAAAAATCTCCTCGGCAGCCAAAATTATCATTTATGCACACTAAAAAATGTTTTATTTACATTGTTATTATTATTATTAAAGTACTCGTTATCGTTCATTGTCGAAAGTTTTACACTTGCAGCATAGTTACAAATTAAACATGCCCCATAATTTATCTCCGTAACAATTTCAAGGAACGTATTCTTCAAAGCGCAGTAATATGTTACAAATTTGATTTGATTTCATTTGCAAATGACATATATATATATATATTAATTTTTAATTATTAAAAGACAATTTCTAGTTCTTATTTTGAAATAGCTGTAAATTAAGAGATTCAAATGGAAAATTTTTTAATTTATAAGAAAAGCGTGAACTTTTGGTAAAGTAATGATGATTTTCTTCGAAGGAAGCGCATAGAAATTTGGAATGCGTTTAATTTACTTATATCGGAGGAATAATTAATTATTTATCAAAACTTAATTAATATTGTTTATTAATTCCATTATTCGTTACCTTTTGAAATGTCTTTCCAAATTCAGGGAAGTAATACCTTTTACTTGAGTGCTGAACGTTCGCCGGATATAAAAATCAGCCGCTTAATAAAATCACTTTGCCTCAGGATGAATGTGATTTTAATAAGCGGCGGGAACTGTATATATATATATATATATATTTATATATATAATGAAAATCTTCTGTATTATAATGGAAGATAATTTTTTTAAATAATAATTTTAATAAATTATTTTTATTGAGTGAATTTGTATAGGAAAATATAGAGGAAAGTCGTGTGGTGGCCACAACACACTAGTTATTTGTTGTTAGTGGATGTGCTTTACTAATAATATTTTACCATTTCCAGGAAAGCTGTTCGGGAATTAAAATAAATTCCTTATAGAGATATAGTAAATAATGTATGTTTTAAGCTAAATATTCATCGCTTGTTTTTTGTATATTTACACGTTTTGAGGCTTCCTGATTACCGTAGTCAAGTTTTTTAATGTTTGATCTTTGTCTGTGTCTCTTAGAGTAACTTAAAAACGAATAATTTTAGGAGATCCAAATGTTATATTTTGAAGTTAATATAAGTTTGTTGCTGGAAAGTTTGATCAAGATTGATAAGTTTCTATGAATGTTGCATGTGAAAATTGTCTGTATAATTTTAAGTAAACTTTTAATTTTAATAACAGAATTAAATTCTATATAAATGTAGGTGCATTAATGAAACGGGGAGGGGGGTTTGAGGGGGGCGGCGGCCCCTCCCCTCACACAGTACTAATTATCATATAAAACTCTTCCGAAGCCTAATTTGAATTGTTTAACATAGGTTTACATAACAGTACTCGTTATCTTACCTCTTAACCTCCAACCTATATTTAGTATTAAATTTCAGGGTAAGAAAAAGTCGTGTGAGTGACAGACCAGATTATTTTTTTTATCTACCTGTTAAATTTGAAACTTATAAGTCTTTTACCATATCACCACCCAATTTAAATTTTAATTCATGAAAAGGTAAATTATAATTAAGTTTTTATGGAATGAAATGCTAAATGATAGTTAAAACCAAATTATTCAAAGATAAGGTTCAAAATAAAATTCATGTTTGACGACCCAGTTTTCATACTTATCTCCAGGCAGGATAGCTTTAGTATAGGACCCCTATGGCGACTTTTAGATTATTGCCGCCATGTTGGCGATGCCTGTTGATATCTTTAAGGTATTGCTAGATTTAAAATGACACTTTCAAAGATTGTAAAGGTGCAACTTTTAAAAATAGATTTTTCTACAAAATGATCGCATCAGACAAATGTCGTCATTACTTTTATTACATCACTGAACTGAGCATGCTTAAATATTGCTTATATATTACTTTCTACCCTCGCGTATTTTATTAAGCGACTAATCGTATCGTTTCTACAAAATTTCAACGTAAAAAAATAATGTAATCTATAATATTAGTAATAATACTAGCAACAGTAATTATATGGTGATGCTCCTGATGATGATGAGGCATTCCGCATTTAAATTCCGTCGTTTCTTGAAATCGATCTTCTGTCCGCAGTTTATGTGGAATAATTTCTTTCTCAATTAAACTAAATTGAGAATAAAATGATAAGTGATTAAATTAATTGCTATTATTCGTAAATGAGGATTCGTTGCAGCGAAAGTAACGATACCGAAAGCAATAATAATAATACTAATAATTAATTAATGCATAATCGCTATAATCAAATTTATTGCAGTGTTATCATCATTTAAAGAGTTAATGACTTTTAATAATGTCCCCCTTTTCTACTCGTTTTAGGGTCAAATTTTCGAACGTGAGTTTTTGTTATATTTACACGTTTTGAGGTCCCCTGAATACGAACATCATGTTTTTAGCGAATGGTCTTTGTGTCTGTCTGTCTCTGTGTGTGTTATCAGCATAGCTCAAGAACAAATAGTAGCAGAAAGTCCAAACTTGGTATTCTAAATGTGTATGATATAGGGATGCTACACTAAGCTTTTCGTTGAGATGAAGCAAATGGTTCGTGGACAGGGACGCCCAAGAGAATTCAAATGCATTACGTCTATGGGGGAAAGTGCTGATAAGTAGAGTTTAACACCTATACACTGCACTAAACCAAATGAAACGAATGTATACTTTTTATATGCGTAAAAACATGTCTCATGTAGAATATGGTAGGGAAATCATTCACTATTCATTTACAGGGCTACACAAAAGAACTTGCGTCTGAAAGTTGTCTAACGGGGGGTTGAGGGAGGCGGCAGCTCCCTTCACACAGAACTAATTGCCATATAAAACTCTTCCGAAGCCTAATTTGAATTGTTTTAACATAGGTTTACATAACAGTACTTGTTATGTTACCTCTTAATCTCCAACATGTGTTTATAGTATTAAATTTCTGGGTAAGAGAAAGTCGTGTGAGTGACACACCAGATTATTTTATTTCAGAAATGTCTCACTTAACAAAATCAAATTTGGTAGAAATGGACTAGACTACTAGCATTGTTAACCCTGACATAGTATATTTTTATTATTTATTATCGATTGTAATAATTAACGTGCGTAAAATCTGCAAAATTTCCCACCTGATGAAATATGCATATCATTATTTTTTTTTCTCGCAATTCTTGAAGAGATGAATGGCAACAGATAATAATGCTGAAGAGTAATTTCGGTAACCTGTTCTTTACCCAAAAAAGAATTGCATCACTCTATTGTGATTAATGGGAAATTTCTTTTATAAACTCGCTCACAAATTCGTTACCAGCCCTCGAAACTGGCTTATCTAACATCACAAGGTTAACTGAATCCATATCTTGTTATAGTTGATGATATTGCTTTGTTATATTCGTGAATATAGTGTCTGACAAATTCGTGCATATAATGATGAACTGTGTAAAAAAGAAATATAAATAAATACTTAAGCTTAGAAAAGAATATTCAGCCACTGAATTTGAAGTATGTGAGTAACGAAAATTTCTTTTCAATGATTCGCTTTTATAGGAATTAACAATATGAGTTGACATTATTTTAATGCTGTTAAATATCAAAATAAAAAGCTTATCTAACAATATTATAAAAAAACTCAGCGAATCATAGCTACATTTTCTGAGTTGTTTCTTTTCTTTATTTGCTGACCATACACTGTGTTCATTAACCCTGATCTCTGATTTTATTTCTTAAATATTTATCATAGATACATATTATAAACTTGTAAACATATTATAAACATGTATTATTATATTGCAAAGTTGTGTAAAAAAAAAAAAAAAAAAAAAAAAAAAAAAGTACAGATTTTTATAAAATAAATTAAAAGCAAGGGATTCAATTTCTTAAATTAGAAATTTAATTTTTTTTTTTTAGCCCCCATATAAAAAAATTTCTAGTTAGTGTTTCCAGGATCAGTTGTAACAGTAGGTTGATTTCTTTGATATTTTCAGTTGTCCACCATTTTGAAACAAGGTGGCATATGAAGTTGATTAATAAACTTGGATAGGGCCTTTGATATGGAATGTGTATATACAGAGTTTTAAACCATTCAAGTCGTAATTACTTTTTTTTTTCTATCTGAGTTTAAAATATTCAAGTGGCTACAATTTTGATACAAGTTATCGGATCATGTTGATTAACTAGTGGATCTGCAGATCAGAAGCCTCAACGTTTTATTTGCACATTCATTACTCAGCAGATCCTTTTTATTTATTCCATATTATTTAAAATGGTTATGTATATGTATATATACATATATGTGCACACACATATGTCTATATAATTAACTCACTTCACAAGTAGATACGTTTCTGAGGAGGGCTGCTGCCCTTTACAACACACCGTTGCATTTATCTGTCTCTATATATATTTGTACAGATGTGTATATATTTATATATTTCTTTGTAACTAATAGCCTTATTTTAACTCTTTGTAGCTCATAAACACTTGTACCAAACTTCATGCTAAATGATTGCATAACATACCGGAATTATTTTGCATAGCCCTGTAAACTAATTACGTATTCTATGCCTACCATTTTACGCAGAAAACATGTTTTTAAACATTCCAATAACCTATGTTTATTTCATTATTTTTAATCGTGTGTAACCATTTTAAAATGTATTTGTAGGAAATACCGGCTATAGACCGTAATGGTACGAAATTCTTTTATGTGTCTCGATACACGAGCCACAGTTGTTATATATACCAGCAAAAACTGTACAACTAATTCTTTGTAACTCATTAATATTTCAACAAATTTGACATTGTTTGGATGTTTACAGAATGGCATCGGAATTCTTTTGTGAGGTCCTGTAAATAAATTATTTAGTCTATACACACCTTTTTTCTAAAGAAAACATGCTTTTAATTATCATAATAATGCATGTTAATTCTATTATGTTGAATGCAGCATAAACACGTTAAAATGTGCTTTAATAAAAATCTGTCCATAGGCTTTAATGTCACGAAATTCTTTTCTGTGTCCCTGTAAATGAGCCATAAACACTATATACACTGGTAAAAACTGTATACATTGGTAAAAACTATACAATTTCTTCTTTTTTTTTTTTTTTAATTTTGTATGAACTTGGAAAAATATGAAATTAGACAATGAACTTAGAAATTCATGCTAAAGAACCTCTATTTAAAAATCTAATGGGAAACAACTACATGACTTCCATTACCCACTAGTATATGTATTATATGCGCTTTTTGGAGATAATGTGGTCAGAAGGTATAAAATTGATCTAAAATATTAGACACCTAACAATTTTCCTCTAAGAGAAAACTGATACATGTGTAAAGTCATACAAAACAGAGATTATATTGTTGAGACCTCAAGTTGACCTACTTATACAGGACACTTATCGCAATTTTCGTGAGCTAACCAGCTATTACATACAAAAAGACATCTAATAGGGTTATAAACACCCTATAGCAACTTTTAAGAAAATCGTTAGAGTCGTTTTTCAGATACGAACTTACGATCCTACTTCTGGTTTCATATGTCCCTCTTCTGGTTTTCTAATATTCCCCACATACATGCACATACACATACACATACATGCATACATATACACATACTGAACAATTGCCAAAAAACACCTTTTCAGACACAGGAAACCTCAAAACATGTGAATCAGGTGAAAACTCAATATCGAATTTTTGGATTGAATACAATACACACATTATCGACAGTAGTAAGGGTAGTGGAAGTAAAAAAGAAAAAGAATCAGTTTTGCACTTGCGTTTATAAGTAATATGAATAATAACATTGGAAAATTTTAATTGGTCTTTTAATTTCTTTTTTAATTTAATTTCATTTGTAAATGATATGCCTGTCTGTTGCTTGTCTATCATATGTATATTTCAATCACCTTTAAAATATTCTGATTACATGAAGTTCATATACGTTAAAAGGCAGAATTGCAGTTTTATTTTAAAAGTTTGGGTGAAAGTGCTACGTGTTATCGGCCGGCGCCACTGTGTTTATTTAGAAATATTAATTGTATTTTTAGATTAAATAGAATTGAGATTATTCTAAAAAATTACCAGTGGTAGAGTTCAGTCAAAAAAGGAACAGTCGGTTTCACCTCATGTTTGAAAGATAACCGTACAATAGAACAAATTTTATTTTCTCTAACATTATATATAAAACTGGAATATTTTCTATGATACAGATATCATATGACAGACATATTGTCTAGAAATATACTTTTTGGTTAAAATTCAGTCTTTAATTTCATAAAAGCATCATCGTATTACTCCTTTCACTTTTTACTTTCTCTTACCCATAATAAGGTAGAGAAAGTATTGTTTTTGGGTCAAATTTTCGAAAGTGAGATTTTGTTATATTTACACGTTTTGAGGTCTCCTGAATACGAAAATCATGTTTTTAGCGGTTGGTCTGTGTGTGTGTCTATGTGTGTGTCTGTCTGTTATCAGCATATCTCAAGAACAAATAGTAGCAGACATTCCAAACTTGGTATTCTAAATGTGTATCATATGGGGATGCTACAGTAAGCTTTTCGTTAAGATCAAGCAAATGGTTCGCGTACAGGGACAATCAAGAGAATTCTAATACATTACGTCTATGGGGGAAATTGCAGGTAAATAGAGTTTAACGTCTATAGACTGCACTAAACCAAATGAAACGAATATATATATATTTTTGTAATAGAGATAGTCAACTGGGAAAAAAAAATGTGTATGTAGGAGCCTCGCCTCCCCCTGGGGGGGGGGGGGGGAAGTCCCCCTCCAGGGGAGTAAAATTTCATGATGGGTATCTTTCAAAAGAGCTCGCCAGTACCTTTAAAACGAATGGTTGAACCATCGATCTGCGATAATTTAAAACAAAGTTATCGATTTTTTTTTTTTTTTTACTGTTAACGATTTTTTTTTTTTTTTTTTTTTTTTTAATATTGAGAATAAAATGGACTTTTTTTTTTGGGGGGGGGGGATATTTAGTGTTATACTAGTTCTCTAATATGGAAATCGCCTGCATTATCATACAAAATAATTTTTTTAAATAATAATTTTAATAAATTATTTTTTTAATAACCGAATTAAATTCTATATAAATGTAGGTGCATTAATGAAACGGAGGGTTGAGGGGGGGCTACCGCCCCCTCACACAGAACTAATTATCATATAAAACTTTTCCGAAGACTAATTTGAATTGTTTAACATAGGTTTACATGACATCGTTATCTTACCTCTTAATCTCCAACCTATATTTATAGTATTAAATTTCAGGGTAAGAGAAAGTCGTGTGAGTGACACATCAGATTATTTATTCATAAAATAGTGCCAAAAATCATTT
Source organism: Salticus scenicus (assembly GCA_963930645.1). Classification (NCBI taxonomy): domain Eukaryota; kingdom Metazoa; phylum Arthropoda; class Arachnida; order Araneae; family Salticidae; genus Salticus; species Salticus scenicus. The sequence continues at coordinate 270,788,777 of OZ005648.1, forward strand.
TCGTTCGATTACTTTTTGTAGTGATCTTATTCTGTCATAATGCAGTGTGGGTAAACTTTATAAAACTTTTTAGAGAGATTCCATCATAAAATATAGACATTTAAAATGGGTTATGTTAACATAGATTCAAAAATAAATAAATAATATACATGTTATTATTTTATGGCAGTGAAAATCCCCAATCATGTTTGCAAATTAAAACCACGATTCAGTTTAGCCTTGATTTGATACCATTGTTTCCATCTCATTTTATATGAATTAATGAACATTTTGGTATGATTTATTTACATTAATTTAAGTTTAATTCACCTTCAGATGTGAAGAGATATCCATCAGATTTCGTGTAAGGTTTATTTAATGTATTTGTTTTGCGAAGGACTTTCAGACGCAAGATGATATCTTTCTCTGTATCTAGTAGAATACAATTTTCGTAAAGCTATCCGATTCATTATCAACTTCATATTTGTAAGTGATATTTTTTGCTCCATTCATCTTTCCATCATAGCCTTGACCCTAAGCAATAAAAATCAAATCTGTGCGTGTCTTAGAAATGCGATACCTGCAGAAATCCCATTCACTTATTATTCTTCAAAAATGTTCATTCTTGCTCAAAAAAAAAACATGGTGTCCCAGAAGCTATTAGGAGTTAAGTTGTTGACTTGAAAAATTAAGCAAATATTGAGATTATTTCTATCTAATAAAAATGATAGATTAAACATGGTACACATGTTAATATACCTCTTTTGAATAATAATAATAACGATAATAATAATTAGAAGTTTAGTTTAAAAAATTTGGAGTGACTCCACTCTACTTTCTGAACATTTAGTAACGAACGATTGTTTAAATATATTTGAAAAAGGTAAGTCATTAAATAAACAAAAGGAGAAATAATAATAGGTTGTTTCGGTGCTTCTTTCCAAGTTTATGTCGTTTAATCGATCGTATTGTATCTAAATTCTTTTATGCATCCTGGTGAAATAACTAAGGTAATTCAGGGGAAGTTGCCATATACTAAGGAGTTTTGCTTTGCAGAGCCAAAATTGAAATAATAAGATGATGTAAAAAATACACCATGCCTTCAATATTTAATTGGTTATGTGTATGCGTATTAATTTCTTTCCCAGTATGTGTGTGTTGTACGTGTACACGATTGACAAATTAAATGTTAAATAAACTCGTTTAATTGTGGCATGTTCCCCCATACATATACGGGGAAGATGACACCAGTTACGGGGTAAGATGCAGCACCACAGTGAGTAAGAAAAATAAGACAAACATTGGAAAATTTTTTGGAGGAACATTATCTCAAAACGTATGATACACCAATATCTCATAGTCGAATTTTTTCTTGATTACAATACTTTCCTTACATAATGTATGTTAGGAAAGTAAAAATTTATCTTGAATATTTTATTAAAGCGTTTTTTTAAATATAAAATCAGCATAGAAATATCTATTGTAATTGTGCTTTTAGCGTTAAAATATACTATATTTGAAGTCAGTTTATGTTTTTATATATTTTTTACTTTCTCTTACCCATATATATGGTACAGAAAGTATTGATTTTGGGTCAAATTTTCGAAATTGAGTTTTTATTACATTTACACGTTTTGCGTTTTGAGGTCCCCTGAAACCGAAAAACAGGTTTTTAGCAGTTGGTCTGTGTGTCTGTCTGTTATCAGCATATCTCAAGAACAAATTATTGCAGAAAGTTCAAATTCGGTATTCTAAATATGTATCATATAAAGATGCTACACTAAACTTTTCGTTGAGATCAAGCAAATGGCTCGTATACAGGGACACCCAAGATAATTCAAATACATTACGTCTATGGGGAAAATTGCAGATAAGTAGAGTTTAACATCTATAGACTACACTGAAACAAATGAAATGAATATATATTTTTTATATGCGTAAAAGCATGTTTCGTGTAGAATATGGTATGAAAATCATTCAGTGTTCGTATGAAGGTTTACACACACACACACACACACACGCACAAAAAAAAAAAAAAAAAAAAAAAAACTAGATTATAGTGCGACAATACTTGAAAATTGATGGTAGTGTATTTCAGGCTGTGCCGTGTGTTATTAATGTAGGATTATGTTTATGTGGCGTGTACATAACCTTCAGAAGATATACAGGGCTGCCAATATTTTAGCTATAACATTCTTTTTTATTGTTAGTGGAAGTGCTTTACTATAATACTTTACTGTGTCCAGAAAGCTGTTCAGAAATTGAAATTAATTCCTCCGAGTCACAAAGCAAATACATATATTTTTTTTAATTAAATGTTCATCGCTTTATATATATATATATATATATATATATATATATATATTTACACGTTTTATGGCTTTCTGAATACCGAAATCAAGCTTTTGATCTTTGTATTAGAGTAAATTAAAAAAAAAATAATTTCAGGCGATCCAAATGTTGTATTTTGAAGTTAATACGTTTGTTACTAGAAAAGTAAGTTTGGTCAAGGTTGATAAGTTTCGAGGAATATTGCGTGTGAAAGTTGTCTGAATAATTTTAAATGAACTTCTGAATTTAATAACAGATTTGAATTCTGTATAAATGTAGGTGCAGTAATGAAACGGGGGGTTCAGGGGGACGGTAGCCCGCCCCCCCCCCCCCTCACACAGAATAATTTGTCAAATAAAGCTGTTCCGAAGCCCAATTGTTTTAACAGAGGTTTACATTCGTTATCTGACCCCTTAATCTCCAATCTGTATGTATAGTATTAAATTTCCGAGTAAGAGAAAATCGTGTGAGTGACACACCAGATTATTTTTTATATTTTGGCTAAAGATAGAAACATTAAGCCTATTTTAACATATTTTTAAAACATTAATCAGAATTTTTGTCGCTGTTGTTGTTGTTGCTGTTCTTTTATCAATTGAGGATACTATTTTTAGGTATATAAACTTCAGTTGAAATCTGAAACTTTTTAGTAATAAATAGAATGACATTTTTTCTTCTTTTTATTTATATAATGGATATTGAAGATTTTGTCAGCGTGACATGAAAGTTTAAAATATGTTATTTTGAAGGAAAATGCATTTGAATTTTATTTTGTTTATACATCTTTATATATAAAAATAATTACTAAGATTTGATTTTAACTTTGCCAACATATACTATGAAAGGAAAGTATTGTAATTATGAAAAAAGTCGACTTTGAAATTTTGGTATATTTATACGTTTTGAGGTCTCTTCAGTTCATTTTACTTACTTTTACGGGAAAGTATGAATCTATGTATGTGTGTATATATATGTGAGTCAACACGATAACGTCTAAACGTTTTGATCGTTTGAACTAAAATTGGTATGTATGTTATAGGTCACCGTAGCACAAACCCTATTAATTTTGGTAAATCTAGCACTTATAGTTTTTTTTTTTTTTACATTGACACACAAAAAAAAAAAAAAAAAATTGTTTATCATTATGGTCTAGGAGCTCAAATTATTTAAAGTGCGATAGCATCTGAATGCCTTATTCGAATGAACTAAAAATGTATATACATATTATAGATCCCCACAACACAAACTGTATGGATTTTAGAGAAACAAGTACTTATGGTTCTTTCAGAGGAACACAAGGAAAAATTATTTATCGTTATGGCCTAGGAGCTCAAATTATTTAAAGTGCGATAGCGTCTAAATGCGATTGTGCTGAAAATTTATATACATGTTATACGTCACTGTCGCACGAGCTGTATAGATTAAAGTATTTTTCAGAAAGTTGAGTGGAGTCACCTCAGATTTTTTTTTATTTTGCTAATGCCTTTGCAAAAAATAGCTTAAAATATCTCACGGGTAGTGAACAGAAGTATGCATCATTTTCAAGCAGACAAAAAATCTTTCAATTTCTCTGCATGTTGCATAATTATTTCGCAGATTTGAAACTACATTTAAGCAGCAGGAATTCAATTCACCAAGAAATGTTACGATGGAATCTTCCTTGTATAGATTAAAAGAAAAAAAAAATTATTTTATTCAGCTCTTTGAAACAGTGAAAATCGAACTACAAAACTGTTTTGATATTTTGCTGCTATACTTTAAAGAAGAGAGCTCTAAAATTGTGTTTAAGTTGAAACACATTGTATACCCTACTGAGAAATCCTGTTGCGTATGTGTCAATAATTTCTATGAGTACTGAAAATGTTCCGTGGAGCAGTTTACCTCTCGATAAACCAATCCTTTACTGTTAGCTATAAATATATATACACTCTTGCTCAAAAGTTTAGCAAGATTTGCAAACGATCAGTTTTTTCAAATTGAAAACTTATCTCTCAATGAAATGTTTTCAAACATTGGGTATTTGAAGAACTGGGCCTTTCTCATGTTTTTCAGTGCAGATTAGTTTAAGACAACAATTAGGGAGCCTGTAACAAATTAAGCAAAATTAATAATGTTTGTGATCACCCTATATCGTTAAGTGAACAAAATGAACTGTAACTTTAGGATATGTTAATATAGTTCAGTTTGTGGATGAATTTGTGTGATAGCATTTTAAATAACGGAGATATAAGCATTTATTTTAAAACTCAAAAAAAAAAAAAAAAAAAAAACATGTTTTTTATTTATAATATACAGAGTTTTTAACGAAAATTATTCCGACTTTCAGATAAGTTGGAAAAACACTTTTAAAACAATATACTGCAATCGGAATACAAATATATTACATATCTAATGAAATATGAACATTTTTATGGAAAACGTTTTCACTGCACATGTGCGAAAGATAAAACATTTTTTATTGCATAGGTTGAAAGCTAGATAGAGTGGGCAACTTTTGTCAAAAGTGCATTTGAATAGAATAAAAATTAAGCGAATTGTCCGAAAAAGAACGAGCTAGATTTTAGATATTTTCCAAGAGTTGAAATTTCTTAATTTGGTTTTCACATGCCGCGTAATTAATTTGAAGATCCAGTTATTGCAACTACACTCCAAATGTACTTTTTTGTGAAAAACCCTTTATAAGCTTGCAACTCTAAGATATTTTTGTTTATTTACTATTATTTGCGAGATCATAAGAATTTTTTCTCAAAAAACATCCTTTGGACAGTGGTTGAAGTAATTGGATCTTCAAATTAATTACGCGGCATGTGAAAAACCCCTTAAAAATTTTCAACTTTTGGAAAATGTCTAAAATCTAGTTCGTTCTTTTTCGTACGATTCGCTTAATTTTTATTTTATTCTATTGAACTTTTGACAAAAGTTGCCCAATGCATCTAGCTTTCAACCTATGCAATAAAAAATGTTTTATCTTCCGCACATACGCAATAAAAACCTTTTTTCATAAAAATGTACATATTTCATGAGATGTTTAAGATATTTGTATACCGATTGCAGTATATTGTTTTAAAAGTGTTTTTCCACTCTTATATGAAATGGGAATAATTTTCGTTAAAAACCCTATATTATAAATAAAAAACATGTTGATTTTTTTTTTTTTTTTTAGTTTTAAAATAAATGCTTATATCTCCATTATTTAACACGCTATCGTCACAAAATTCATCCTCAAATTGAAATCGGTCTATATTAACATATCCTAAAGTTAAAGTTCATTTCGTTCATTAACGATACAGGGTGATCATAAACATTATTAATTTTGCTCAATTTGTTACCGGCTCCCTAATCGTTGTCTTAAACCGATCTTCACTGAAAAACATGAGGAAGACCCAGTTCTTTAAATACCCAATGTTTGAAAACATTTCATTGAGAGATAAGTTTTTAATTTGAAAAAAAACTAATCGTTTGCAAATCTTGCTAAACTTTTGAGCAGGATTGTATTGCCTTCATTATAGGAATTCTCATTCTCATTATTATTATTATTATTATTATTATCATTATTTAAGAAATGTTTTCTTCTTTCCTGCTCTTTATGTGATATATCATCTCTTCCTGTGCAATGTTTGAAAAGATTTTTATAATATATATATATATATATATATATATATACATAAAATGAAAATAATGATATATATAATTTCATCATCACATTGCAAAAAAATCAGGAAACAGATCATGATTAAAATGTATTTACAGTATACTCTCGAATATCCGCGGAATTGAGTGGTACGAGTTTCGCGGAAAACGAAAATCGCAGATGAACCGCTAAAAGGCTGGAAATGAAAGGTAAATTATATAAAAAAAATATTCTAGTTCAAAAACGCGAATGTATTGTATATATAAAACGTAATACAAATAATGAAAATATTCATAATTAGTAAAAACATTTATATTTTATGTACTAAATGATGTGTGACAAGCAAAAAAAAAAAAAAAAAAAAAAAGATATTTAAGCTGAAGTTAAGGTCCAATCTGTAAACTAATTTATGCATTAAATTGAACGGTACAGCAAACATGCCAAAGTTTTAATTTATTCCTGAACACTGTAAATACCCTCTCTTTTTAGGCACCACTTTATTCGCAGTGAAATTTTCTCCAATATGTAATTAAGGTTAACTAAGAAGAAAAATTCAATTCAAGAAAAGTGTTGTGTAAGAAAAAAGGCGGGTACCAACAATGCTCGAAATGAATTAAGATGTTGGCCTGTCTGGTAGCGTACTGTACAAAAAGTAAAACAAAAACAACCAAGTTCTTAATATTTACATTTTTTTTTTTCCTTTAAAAAAAAGCAATCCTTTGTTTTTGTTTGTTGTTGAGAAAACCCTTTCTCTTGATTCCGCCCTTTTCCTGCGCCCACGGATAATCCGCAACGCGCATAATCCGCTAGCAGATAATCGGGAATTTATTGTAATTCAGACAGTATTTCTATTCAACATATTTTCAAGAAATGTTATTTTCGCTTTCCGAACGAACATTATGTAAGGAAAGTATTGCAATCATAAAAATATTCTACAATATGATTTTGTGCGTATCTATGCATTTTGAGGTCTTTTGAGTTCATTTTTGTTATTTTTACGGCGATGTATGTATGTGTCTGAATGAACACAATAACGTCTAAACACTTTGATCGATTAAGCTGAAAGCTGGTAGGTACGTTATAGGTCACCATCGCACGAACTTTATTGATTTTGATGAGTCTATCATTAATGGTTTTTTCTTTACAGGGAAACAAAAAAATAAATAAATAAATTAAATAAAAAAAATATTTATCATTATTACTTATGTATATCCATAATTATTTAAAGTGCGATAGCTTTAAACGTCTTATTTAAATGAGCTAAAAGTTGTTCGATATGTTAGAGACTACTATCGCAAGATTTATATAAAATATAACGAGTCTCACTTATAGTTCTTTTACAAGGACAAAAAGAAAAATTCTTCATCATTATAATCAATGGACAATGGACTCAAATTATTGAATGCGTGTAGCGTCTAAATGCCTTACCTGAATGGGTTAAAAGTTGGTAAGTGTGGTTGTATTATTGATCACCATCGCACAATTTGTATTAGATTTTTATGAACTGACTATAGACTCGAATTATTTGAAGTGCGTTAGCGAGTAGTATATGATCTCTCTATTCGATTCATATATAAATTGGTAGGCATGTTATAGGTTGTTATCTCAAGAACCGTGCAGATTTACATATGACTTATTTTATTTATTTATTTTATCGGGATACAATTTTTTTTTATACATCGAAGTCAATGGGCTCAAACTATTTAAAGTTCATTTTAATAAAGTTAATTTGTTTAAAACATATATTAAATATACATCTTGATATTGCAGGCTTACCCTTTATAGTTCTTTTACAGGGACACACAAACGTATTTCGATATATCACTATCCATTAAACGGAATACAACTTGGGAAAAATACTTCAACACCTATTATGGACGCCAATTGCCCATTGCGCAGCACTAGTGAGGCGTAAAACCCATCCAACCAACCAACCAACCTATTATGACTTTCCCTTTTGTATAAACGACTTTTCTAATTTAAATTTATTTAACCGCCCATTAATTATTAAATGTTCGGAGCGTGAAATCACTGTAGATTTTTATTTTGTGTGATTTACAGATTTGATTACTGTTGATATAGTAACTATTACAGCTGAATCAATAGAAGATCCGGTTCTTGTTTAAGAAGACCCTTGTTCCTTTGTAGAAGCAGTGAAAGTCACAGCTTTAAATGAAGTATTTTTTCTATGTAGATAATAACTAGTTGAACTTTTTTGCTTGGGGCAATTTTGATCATTTTGCCCACACCCCATCTCTCTTGAATCTTAAATTTCAGTCGAAATTCTTTGTTTTCAGTTTATATAAATTATGTTATTCCGAGAGTGTTGCTTACTGCGAATGAAGCAGTTTAGAACAACTGAAGCCTCCCCGGAGATGTCCCTAATACTTAGGGGTTCCTCGGAAAAGCCCGCCCCGTCGGACCTTTATTGAAAGAAATTAAAAGAAAGAAAGAAAGAAAGAAATAATAAAGAAATAATGTTACAAAGGTCGCCAAAGATTAGCTCTCATGCGACAGAAGGCGACATAGTGACATATAAAAAAGAAAATGACGACCGCCGGAGCTTGGCTCCCACGTGACAAAAGGGTCGTTGATATTTACAGTATCCTTTTTTTCTGTACATATCTTTGATTTCTATATAATTGAAAACAGAGTAAACAGCCGCCAAATTTTAAAGTCGACCTTCGACTTTTTAGTTATTTTTGGGTTTTAAAAAGTCGATTTATATACCGAAAAATGCGGTACATTTCTAATGCAGCAAAAGTGAATTTGAGTTACTTTTAAATAAAAAAAATTTTTTTCTTAGAAAAAATTAGATTAATCTATAACCTAAATATTTTTCGTCGTCATTGTAAGCTTGTTTTTGCCTAATTTTCTACACATTGTTTGTAAACTTTAGCAGTCTTTAAGCAAAACTTTGACCCACCCATTTAGTTTTGTGCTGTATCCATTTACTCTTTTCCAGAATTTTCATTCAAACTCTCTTCCTTAGAGGCAGAAGGCGGACTGCACAATCTCTTTAATTGAAATCAAACCTACTTGCGTCCATAAAACCGCAATTGTTCCATCCGTCCACAAAAGTGAAAAACGTGATGCGCATAACTTGTGGAGAATACCTATCCCAAGTTCAACAACCATGCCAAATTCAATCCGGAGAGTGTTACTCACAATGAGAGATCGACGGGATTCATTTTTGTTCGGTATCACAAAAGGCTTCTGCTTATCCTGTTGTTTTAGTGGACTTTAATGATGTTATCCGAGAAAATTAAAGTAGCAACTGTAGCGTGACCATTCATCTTTTTGTCTTTCGCCTCATCCGTAGAACAAACACGTGATCAACATCGCATTTGTAATTATGCACTGATTATCCGTTTAGAAAGAAGGACCTTCGTGGCACGCGACTACATTTTTCGGTATTTTTAGTTACACAATAGACTCACTCGAATGTCACGTACGAATATTTCGGAGAATTTTCTTTTTATGTCATTGACAACTATGAATTTTCGCACTTGGTTAATCTAGATTCTGTGTGTGCTAGTTTTACGATCAACATTTTATTTTGTGCAAAGGATCTTTATTTTTAATTTTCAATCGGATGAATACGCATCTTTCAGTTAATGATGTGTCTTAATTAACTAATAACTATAAACTGATGTCTGTAAATGCTGTCTAAAAAATCGTTAAATGCATACGAAAATTTTGGTTAATGATATATATACTTAATTTGCCAGTGACTATAAATAGATGTCAACAAATGTTAGTTACAAAAATTGTCTAATGCACAGCATCGTCAATTCTGGTGGATTTTGTCTATATTTGATAATATTTTTTTTTTCTTATTTACATTCAAATGACATTTAATTATCTTATTACTTAATTAGCATACGAACCATATGAAACTATCTGTCCTATCAAGAATCAAGAATCTGTGTCTTTTCCATCAGATTGAGATGCCTCTTTAGGCTATAACGTAATTATTTCGTAGATTTCACATTAGATTGCAGAACAATGTTCGTTAAGTATTGATAGATTTTTTAAAATGTAAGCGTTTATTAATTTTCTAACATTTACATACAGATTTTAAACTACTCACGTAATCTAAGAAATTTAACATTTAAGATAAGTATTGGACACTTTAAGGAAAATTTCCGGGGCTCTGATTTTAATTTTAAGAATAGCGACAAAAAAAAAAAAAAAAGCGTTCAGTATCTCAATCAACTCTTTCTTTACGTAACTATACTGCGAAAGTTACAAACTGAAACATTTTTATACTAAAAAAAAAAAAAAAAATTCAGAGAAGTTAAAATGCACCATTAATGGCCATATAAATACAATAGCCAGTCAGTAATGGTTACTTTTTTGTTCAAATAAGTGGACATTTTTAAAATTTTGCAAACATTTTTAAGTGAACATAGAAATTATTTCAAATATTTTACACTCAATAGATGATAATTAATTGTTTATGTGAGTTTTAAAACTGTCAATCTACATTTTAAACAAAATAAAACACATATGAATGATTGCATTTTACTATACAAAATATTCTCTATCAAAAATACTGCATGTATTATTTAGCAATAATATCTCCTTTATCCTTTCAATTTTGCAGAATTTTACAGCAATTTTATTTTATTTTATTTTTTATTTTCACAATTTCACTTAAATGTTTTTTGTTGAACAAGTTCTCTCTGAGGATAGATTTTCTTTAAACATGTGTGAACTATGGGTAAGGATGAAAATTTATTATTATTATTATTTTTTTTTTAACTTCATCAAATACGACTTTCATTATTACAGCAATACAGCAGTAATCACATAATTAACGAATAATTTAAAAAATCAATATCGTCTAAAATAATGATCAACACTCCAATTAAAGATTTCTAATTTCTCAGCATCATAGTGTCATAAAAAGTGAGCGGATTAATTGGAGCATTTCCATAATCTATAAAAAACATACTTATGTTTCAACGTAATCGATGGTTGCTAAGTTTTATGAAATGAGGATTTTGTAAGTAATCGATAAAAATCTTGTAATAATAAAACCCAATAAATTTTGTGTAAACTCTCAATGTCAAATCCAGTGAACTGTCATTTAATTTGTTCAAGCAATCTTTTAATATATATATATTTTTTAAAAATTATTATTATACAGGGTGATTATAAAAAAAAAAAAAATACCCCGATGTATGAAACCATAGCTACCATACCGTTCCGAAAAACTGAATAAAAGTTTGGTGGAGGTGGATGCGCTCAAGAATCATATAAAAAATAGTAGGTAAACTCTAACAGTTACGGTTACAGTGACAAAATTTCGAAAATTTCAAATGGCAACACCTACTTTTTGTTATTGGAATGGGATCTCCATATCAAAAAAACATAAATAGCGTTGAAACGGTAGCTGTAGCACCTGTGGTACCTGTGGAGCCAAGAAAAAGATTTCCTATATGTTATCACCCATTGGATTTTTTGTAAAAAATTATTAAAAATCGAGGAAAATTATTTCCCGAGTTTAAGCCCCATATTAGTTATTTTGCTATCAAATTGACAAAATTTTTATTTTAAATTTCAAAACTCTGTCATCCTTGGCGTTTTTTTTTTTTTTTTTTTTAAATTATTATTTGGCAATCAAAAACGTAACACAAAAATATTAGGAGTGGGAATCGACTAACAGTTTTAACTGGGTTACTCGTAGTTCATTAATCGATTAATCAGTCGATTAATCAAATTTTTAATCTTTTATTATTATTATTATTATTATTATTATTATTATTATTATTTGGACGATGAATAAAACTTTTCTACATGTTTTTCTTTTTTCCTTCTTTCCATAAAAATAATATTGATGTTAATTTAACTAGTTCCTTAAACAATAAATAATAATAATAAACATGCAAATAAATCATGAAAAAAGAAAACCTCTTATTTTTTTTTTCTAATAAATGAAAAACTATTTTAAATACGAAGATAATATAATATTTCGAAAATTATACTGCAAATATTCATACGTGACTGAGCATTTATAAATATTATTTTTATTTTATGAAATACATTTCCTATTAAACTTAGATTTAATTGTGAAGATATTTAATTAGAATTATTTAGTGCGGTTACCTATTAATTATTGATATATAATAATAATAATAATAAAATTAAAAAGTACCTTATAATTACTAAAAAATTAAATTATACTCACTCATATATAATGAAAGGTAAGAATGAAACTGACAGACATGTTTATGTCTAAATATTATATAGCAGATTATAAAAAAGATACTATTTTAACCAATTCCTTAAACACACAATCACATTCACATTTTCAGGATCTAATCTTGATCTTATGTGAAATATATACTTACGCATATACACGAATATGTGAAAAAATATTTTGCAGGGGTGCATGTGTTTGGGATTAAGGCCGACTGATTTCACTAGGATCCTAGGCCTGTAGGTTGAATGCCATCCGTGGGAATCTTTCTGAGGTGTCCTACCCCGTATTTACGTGAGTTTCGTAGAAAACCACAGAAAAATTCGAACAGCTATGTCGACGAGCGTGACCAGGGATCGAACCCGGCACTTCCCGTCTACCAGCTTTGTGCACAGAACCACTCAACCTTTGATGGGATAGTATTTGGTAGACAAAACAGTATTTTAAATTTTTACATTAATTCTTAGTTTGAAATTTTTAATCGGATTTCGAAAATTTTTAGTCGAATTAATCGGACCGATTAACTCAATTAAAAAATAATGATCGGGACTAAGCATTGATCGATTAATCGAACCAATTAATCGGCACAGGCCTAGAAAATATACATGCCAGATGTATATTTTCGTAATATGTATTGTACGAAATATTGTTTCATATTATTCATTACTCTCTTAATATAAGTTGTTAAAATAACCATGATTTTTGAAAGGAATTAAATATGTTCGCCAGATAATTTGGCGATATATTTTTTTCCGCCAGGGATGACAGATATGAAATCTATTCCGCTGCAACATATTAGTATCTTATATCAGATACTTTATTTAGACATTTGAAAACAAATTTGACTTCAAATTATGATAGAATATTTATCATTTTCCTTTTAATTAGTATATTAGTTGAATATTTATTGTGTAAATATCATCGTTTGAACTGAAATGTTTATCTTTTCAATCGAATATGGAAGTTTGCCATTTTTTTTTTTCTAGAGTTTTGAAATTTAAAATTCAAATTTTATCAATTTTACAGCAAAAACAACTTAATCTAATGCCTCGCAGTAAGAAACAACACGGATGGGCTTGTACCAAGACGCACTGGCCAGCGTGGTGCGACTTGGCCAACTCTTTCTTCATATTTCAAAATGCCTGTTTCATTTGTACAATGGCCCTCAGACTCCGGCGGCCGGAATGTCCTGCTCTAGGCAGCAAGCAGGAAATATTCTTTATATATATATATATATATATATATATATATATATATATATATATACACACACACTCACAAGTTGTATGCAAATGAATTGGTAAATATTTGAAAACAAATTTGATGATTATCTTGTGCTTAAAAAACAAACAAATAAAATTAATTAATCTTTCTCCCATTTACATTTTCCTGTAATTTGCAGCGATAAACTTTAATATAACAAATTGTGCTGACTTTTATCGGCTTTATATTTACATCCCTTATATTGAATGTAAAAATAACAATGCGCGAATGGACTACAGTTATAGCGAGAAAATACTGTATTGGAAGTTTTAACTTTTATTTATAAATTCATTTATTTATTTCATTTACTTCTTTTCCACCTGAGAAGAAGTGATGGGGGTGAAATGCCTGGTATGCGAAATATCTCTCTGAGTTGAAATGCTGGGGCCAAATTATTCGGACTCCATAATATATAGCCTATTTAAAATGTTGGTATTAGCATTCCATTATTATTTTTTTTTTTTTCCTAATCTAAGTAATTATAGATATAAATTCTAAAAGCAAAAGAAACTTGTTTAAATAAATAATTTAATAAATAAAATTCAAATAATTTTAATTAATGTCGCTTTTAAATACATAGAGTACGAAATAGAGAGAAAACTTGAGAATTTCTTGCCTTTGTAAGATATTGAATGGAACATTTTTTCGCATATGTTCCCTTGATTTTATTCTATGCACACTTTAAACTGTTATTTATTTATTTATTTTTTATCAGTGAAATCTGTTAAAAAATATACTTTGCAGAAATATATTGTTCAAGTTTTAATTACAGCATACAACCCATGTTTAAAAAAACTAAATATGAGTTTTAGCCTAAATAAATAAATAAATAAAATAAAATAAAAAATAAATAAATATTGAAAACTTACAAATTAGACGTTTGAAAATCGAATTGTTTTATTGATTTCAACTTATCAAATATATAAATTATAACTAAGGGTTGGCAAAAGAATATCCGCCAGTAACTTTAAGGATGAAAAGACAACTCATCAAATGATTTAAAGTTATTTATCGTTTTTATAAGTACGTATTCTAATGAAAGCAAAAGCTAAATCTTGAACAAAGAAAACAAATTGTTTTCTTTTTCCTTCTTCTACTTCTAAGTAATAACATTTGTTTCGTTTTACATAACATTCCCAGAATAAATAAATAAACTGTACTAAACATAAATATGAAAAGCGCAAATGCCATGTAAATAAATTATTTTTATAATTTTCTACAAAATTTAATTTGGCAATTGTATAAAAGTATTAAAACTTGAACTTTCTTATTTAAAATATTTTGCAAGTTATAAGAATATGCCTGCAAGCAATGTTTAAGAATGTGTGTTAAATTAACTTTTCTAAATTGGGAGATAAATTACAGAAAAAAATCAAATATTTCGGAAAGAAATTTCCCGTGTTAATTAAAATACAGGATTTACACAAATTTGATGAAAATTTCGTAGTAATGAAAAAGGAAAAAAATCAAATATTCAGTATTCATTCACCGTTATAACTAACCGAAATATTACTTACAAACATTCTCTAAACATCGTTCACCCCAAAACACAGTTTCACCATGTAACAATAAATTAAATGAAGAGGGAATTGCAGATTTCTTTAATTAGAAATAAAATGAAATCTCGTGCTTTATTCTAACCTACTTTTCCCGTGAGCTGCTTTCTACAGGCAATCTATCTATAGATAATGCTGTAATTTTTGGCCACGCAGGGCGTTTTTATTAAAATAAATAGCTTATTGTACGTAAATCGTGTGGATGCGATTGTCTTTTATTATGGTTTGTTATTTCGATTCAGTTCGATTCTTGAATTGTCTATCTATCAGAAAATTACTCTATCTTTTGGATTTTTATCCTTCCTGTCTCTCAAAATAGAGTTCCCTTTTTTGAACTATATAAAGTATTGCTACTGCATTTGCATGTGATTTGCACATAGATGCAAAGTCCACGTTATTTTCATCGAAAAGTTCATACTCGAAAGTTTTTATAAATGTTTTCAGTTTATTTAATTCATTTATTCGTCGAAAATATATGTGGCAAATTTCCTTTTAAAAAATACTGGTGATAAATCTGATTTAAAAATTAGGAATATTGGCAGCTATGTTTATAATATATATGTATATATACAGTAGTGGACATAATTATAAGACACCTATCTAATTTGACAAATAGTGAAAGAAAAGATTCAGAGCTTAAAAATGTTTTATCAAATACATCAAAAACATAAATTTATTCTTTTATCACACGTAATTGTTTTACAGAAATGATATTTTTATAGAGTTTAATAAAAAAAAATTTAAGAATACCATGGACAAAATTATAAGACACCCTAACATTTTAATTAAAACACCGGTTTTTTTTCGAAAAAAATGTGCAATATGCAAATTTTCTGCACGCTGTTACGACGTCAGCAGTTAACTAAAGCAGACGATAACCGACTTCACGCATTTACAAGCATGCCATGAAATACAGAATTAAAAGAATGTGAAATTCGCAAAATTTGGAGATTAAATGGAACTGGTGCTTCAATTAATAATATTTCAAAAGATATAAAACGCTCTAGATGTGCAATTAGAAATGTTTTCAAAAGAGGAATTAATGGATCGGTGATTAAAAGATCTGGACGTACTCTTTGCTTGTCCTCGATAGACAGACGCCATGTGCTTTCGCTCGCTACACAGAATAAGATGACCACTACAGGCATTAAAAATGCTTTGAAACTGAATTGTTCAAGGAAAACCATTTGCAGGGTGTTGTATAATGCTTCCTATGTGAAATACAAAAAATTGAAGAAAAAAACCACCGCGTCTAAGCCGGCACAAAATGGAGCGTCTAAACTTCGCTAAACAAACTATGGCCTGGACCTCCAAATGACCTGGACCCTCCTCTGATGAAAAAAAGTTTAACCTGGATGGTCCTGACGGGTTTCAATATTATTGGCATGATTTATGGAAGTCTCCTCATGTACTAATGAGCCGCAAAATGGGTGGAAGCTCAGTAATGGTTTGGGCTGGTGTTTCGGCTCAAGGGAAAACGGATATCGTTTTTGCGCATTCAAGAATGAATTCCGAAAAGTATAAGAATCTTCTTAAAGTTCAACTAGCCATATACGCCGAACTTCTTTGTGGCGAAAACTACACTTTCCAGCACGATAACGCGCCGATTCATGCACCACACGAAACACAAAAGTGGCTTTGAGAGCAAAGTATCAATGTTCTACCGTGACCTTCTCGCTCCCCAGACTTAAATCCCATCGAAAACTTGTGGGGGATCTTAGCTCGTGCGGTTTACCGAAATGGGAGGCAGTTTATATGTGTCGAAGGCCTAAAGAATGCTATAAAATGTGCTTGAGAAGAACTGTCTTGCGATATTTTGTTAGAATTGATAGACTCGATGCCGAATCGCATCTTTCATGTTATAAAAAACAACGGCGGTTCCATCAAATATTGAATAACCATGTTAGAGGATTTTCTTTTAGACCATTAGTGCCTGCTTATTATGTTGACCACTGTATTTGCAAAAAACTGTTGGTGTCTTATAATTTTGTCCATTATGTTTTTAAGTTTTTTCATTAAATTGTATGAAAATATAATTATTATAAAATAATTATATATGATAACAGAATAAATTTATGTTTTTGACGTATCTGATAAAACATTTTTAAGCTCTGAATCTTTTCTTTCACTATTTGTCAAATTAGATAGGTGTCTTATAATTATGTCCACTACTGTATATATACATATAATTCACCATTATAATGACCAAACACCAGGAAGGAAGAATTGAATTAATGAATAAATAATTACATATGAAAATGAAGGTTTATGCAAACCAAAATATATCGAAAAAGTTAATAAATGTATGAAAAATCTTTCAAAATTTCCAAAATACTGCTACATCCATATATTAATTTGAAACATGTTTTTGTCTGTCTCCACTATATTGAGAGAACTACTTGGTGTAAAAATTTGGTTGAGGTGTCTAAAAAAAGGTCTCGGTCTGTAGATGTGCTATGAAAAGAGAAAAATAAAAAAAAGTCGAACGGTTTCCCCGATAAAATTGGCGGTTGTAGAAGGCGAAAAGGAAAATATATATAAGTGCGGCTTTTTTTTTTTTTTTTTTTTTTTTTTTTCTTAGTGTAATTGTTCTCTTAAATAATTCACATATTATTACTTTAGATTTCACTTCAAAATAGATCTGAAAGAATCAAAATTAATTAGTAGAGAAATGGGTTCAGAAAAATAGCTTAGATGCGTTGTAATTGCCGAAAAATGTGCCTTGTAGATCACGGAGTGGATAACTCTTAGATCAGAGGGCAGTGTGTGATATCCACGTTCATATATTTCACTTGTAATTGATGATTACAGAGTTTCTAAATCGTGATATTTTCATTGGTTCTTTTTCCCTTTTAAGATTTGCTAATAGATAACGGAAGAAAAAACTATAATAATAAAATATATTGTAATTGGCTGTGCATTCACAGAACTATTGCGGGTCAGAATAACATCATAGTAGCAAAACTTTCTCCAGAATTGACTTTAGTAATTAAATGTTCATTTGTAGGTTTCATTTTCTCTTCTCTCTCTCTCTTTTTAGCTTTTTTATGAATGATTATTTCTATTGGAAATTTCGTGCTTTAACCTCCTTCCTCTCTTTTTTCGATCACGAAGTTTAGCGTTTAACGATGATGGTTTTCAAACTTTTTCAAGACAGGGCGGATTTCAAATTCTACAAGTAAGTATTGGCACACTACATACAAATTTTTGAGAAATAATAATTTGTTAAATATTTGAAAGACAAACTGTCATTTTCCCCTTCGATAAGTCAATGCGTAGATAAATTCACCACTCTTTACTTTATAAGTTTATTGTGGTGAGAGTTTGACAATCCCTATTTACACAAATAAGAAGGCATTGAAAATAACGTTCGCTATATATTAGAGTAGACTGCAGTTTTGTGATTTTATTGGCAATTAAAATTTTGTTCACTTTTATAAAAGTTTAATATAATATGTTACTTTTCAAGGCATCTATACAAATTATTTGTGTATGTCTACTTAAAAGTAAGTAACAATACATTACATTGCACCCGCTTCCAAAGCTTGCAAAATAAGTAATTTATAGAATAATAACAGAAATAACACAACTAGTATGTTGCAGCCACCACAAGACTTTCTTCTATATTTACCTATACAAATTCACGCAGTACAAATTATTTAATAAAATCATTTTTCATAATGAATGCAGACGATTTTCACCTAAGAGATACATAACACTAAATGTCCAAAGAAAGTCAATTTTGTGCCGACATCTGAGGAATTTTTTTTTCTTCTTTTCGTTTTCAATGAAAAAAAAAATGGATTTGTTTTCAATTACCACAGATATGTGATCTAACCATTCGTTTTAAAGCTATTGACGAGTTTTTTTTTTTTTTTTTTAAGATACCCATACTGAAAATTTACACCCCAGGAAAAGGGGAGAGGGAAAGAAGGAAGCAATGCACCTACATTTATCACCCCCCCCCTCCAAAAAAAAATATTTATATTATATATATATATATATATATATATATATATATATATATATATATATATATATATTCTGGTTGACCCCTGTGGCAGAACTTTTTCTTGCTTTCTGCGACAAACCTCACTAGAGCTAATTTCTTTCTGCAAGACGATATTATACAGTAATAAATTTTTGCATACTAACTACCAATAAGACTAGCTTTTTTTGTTTCTAAAAATTTTTATATTAATATCAAATCTATGATTTTTTTTTAAATAACTTTATAACCTTATATTAATTTTTGGTAAAAGTAATTCTATACAAAGATGTCTAAAAGACATCATGTCCATTTTGTGAAAAGAGTTACCATCATGTCTTTGGTGTGCTGCAATGACAGATATTTGTCATAAAAGAAGAAAATTAACTTTTTTTTTCACTGTCTATTTTTTCTTAATAGTAACTCTATATTAGTGCTTAATCCCTCTATATAAATCTAAAAGTGCACATAAAGGACATGGTGCTCTTTTCTCAGAACTAACATATGGGTACATTTTTTTTTTTTTTAATTAAGAACAATAAAAATAAGGGGGGGGGGGTATAATATTTACGAAACAACTGTAAGAAAATTAAAATTAACCGAAAAAATAAAATGATTCATAGGAAGACAGAAATTAAACCATGGTGATGTTTAACACATGAAAATGTTACTTACCTGCAGCTAGAATTTCTGAAGAAACAGTGAAGAGCTATTTGCTCTATTTAATTTTGTTACAATTTGTAATGTTTTAACTAGATAAAACAATAATATGAAAAAGTAAATCATATTTTAATGTACTAGCTTACAAAGTTAATGAAACACCATGAGCTTATTTTGATTATTGTTGTAGGAAAAACAGAAAAAAATATAAGAATAAGAGTATTAAGGTATGAAATGTTTTAATTTACAAGAATATTTTTTAAAATTTAATGCAAAATTTTCGTATTCATAAAAATATTTTTACACAATAACTTATCAATGAATTCACAAAATAACAGCCAAATGAGATTTTTAGAATATATTGTTAAACTATAATAATATAAAATCGAAAGGAAAAATTAAAAATTACTTAAAAGGAAAACATTTAAGAAAAAATAAATTTTGAATTTTATTTTATTAATTCGGGGACTAAAATAAACTTTAGACGAAAAATAATGGGGAAGAAAAATAGGAACTAAAAGTAAAAAAAGAAAAAAAAAAAAGGAAAAATATAAGAGAAAAAAAAAAAGATTTTTTTTTTTTTTTAATGTATGAAAAAATAAATAAATAAACCCAAACAAAATATAGATCCTGAGAGCTACAATTTCCCTACTAACTGACAAAATTTACAGTAAATTGCAATTAACTGCTGTAAAAGGCTATTATTTAGCTGCCAATCTATACAAGCCTTGTATTTTTTTCTTTTTTAAGTTGTTGTTAGTTAATGAAATATACGTTAAGTTTACAGCTAATTACTGAAATATGTATAGCTTTTACTCTTAATTATCACTAACTACGTAAATATGTTATTTTTGCAGCTGGCTAATCAATAAACTGATTATGGAAATTCGCAAAAATTTTACGGACAGTTACAGAAATACGTAATTATTTTGCTACAAATTTACAAAATCTACATTTAATCGGCGAATAATTGATAATATACACCATAATTTCGCACGTAATTCACATTAATTAACTTTTTTTTTTTTTTTTTTTTCAAAAGTTTATTCCTGAAATTCGCGATATTTTTGCAGTCAGTTACGAAGATATGCAATTATTTGGCTACTAATCAATGAAATCTGTGCCTTTTTCAAAGCTGAATTCCTAAATACTGAAAATCGATGAAATTCGCACTTTTTTCAAAGCTGAATAGTCCGAAATTATGCAATATTTTTGCAACTGAAATAAAAAATACTGGACCATTTCACCGCTAATCGTTAAAAATTTATGTAAAATTGCAACTAATCTATTTTCCAGCTAATCGATAATAATTAATCACGCTTTTTTCTTAAGTGATTCTCGAAATTCGCATTTTTACTATGCGGCGATTACAGAAACACGCTAACACTACTAATCAATGAAATTCGCATTCTTTTGAAAGCTGAATCCCGAATACTCAATTACTTTGCCGCTAAGCAACAAAATTTGCACTTTTATTTTCAAAACTGAATCTCGAAGTATAGAATAATTTTACAGTAGATTTCGGAAATACGGGATCGTTTCACCACTAATAAGAAAACATTTACGTTTAATATGATATTATTTAGCTGCTTGTCGATAAAGATTGCAATTTTTTAAAAGCTGATTTTCGTAAATTGCGATATTTTTGTAGCCGATAGCAAAAATGGAGATATGCAACAAATTCTCCGTTAATTAACAAAATTTATATTTAATATGAATCAATTGTTGAAATAGGCTTTTTTCCGATGCTAAGCAGGTGAAATTCTGGTTTCTTTTCAAAGATGATTTGCAGCATACGGAACAATTTTGTGGCCATTTACTGAAATAATGAATTATTTTATTGTTAATTATAAAAAATTACGTAATTGAAATTAATTTCTAAAATAGGTATTATTTTGCTAAAAACATGAAATTATTTAGACCTCAAAATTCAGCAATACTTTTTTTTTTTTTTTTTTGTATTTGATTACTGAAATATGTCGTATTTCTGCGGCTGGCTTCAAAATACAAAATTTCATCGTGCAATTCTCGCGAAGAATTATTTTAAAGCCGCCGATTTTTGAGAAAAACTAGTTTTCAGATCTAAAATTTTCTTAGAATAACCCCATTATAAAAACTGAGTTATCACGCTTTCAAATATCTCAGCAAATGTTACAGAAAATATTCTTTTTCTTTCTCCAATGTTAAATATTTCGTCGTAAAAGATCGGAGTTTTCCGTGATTTTCTCCGAAACTCATATGAATGCGGACTGAAACATCTTAGTAAATTTCCCACGGAGAACACTTCATTCGTTTAAATTGGATTTTTCCGTGATTTTCTCCGAAACTCGTGTAAATACGGACTAAGACACCTTAGAAAGTCTCCCACAAAGGGCACTGCTCCCAGTCTTAGAAACTCTAACACAATGATTGGCCTTAACATGTACACCTTACCATCACCGTTAAAATTCAATACCTTTGAATATATTATTTATTTCTAATAATTAAAAAGACAGTTTTTTTAAGTTTTATTTTTTAAAGATTCTTCAGCTATATAACTGAACCTTTAAAAAAATTTTTAATGAAAATCAAAACATTCCATGCGGTTTTCAGTTAGATTATAAAAGTAATTAATTCATTTGTTATTTTTCCTATTTTCAAGAGACGTTGAGGCAATTTTATAGATAAGGGGAAAAAATCCAGGAATATGTTTCTTGCAGCATCTGTAAGAAAGATAAAATCGAAAGTTCATAATGCTCGGACCGCGATATCCTTTTAATTGTGTGAAACAACAAAAACAAAGAGGGGCGGGGGAGGTGAATTCCTGGAATGAATATTAAAAATGTATTTAAAAATAAAAGGCAGCTTCCTTCAGAGACCCCGCGGATAGTTTGAAACAGAAACAGAAGAGAAATCGCATCAGACAACAAACGAAAGCGAGCAAGACAGAGCGCAGTCACAGATCATGTGCGCTTAGAGGGAATATTGCTGCTGTCCCGTAGTCCCATACGCGCAAAGCACACTGCATTTGATGTTTTTCTGCCGTTGTTGCATCGCTGTAGTAATGGAACCATTTGATTTGTTACCTTTCCGCAGAAACGAAAGTTATACTGCAAAACAGTTTTAGCCAATTTATTGCATTAAAATGTTTTATCCTTCAAAATTTTTTGTTCCTGAAAGAAAAACCTTTCTGCAAGGACTCAGTGCCGTTCTGCGACAATGTCGCCGTGTCACCGTGTTTCTGCCACGTGGTGGTTGACTATTACTGTCATATACATATATATATATATATATATATATATATATATATTAATTTCACATTAAAAAGTTAAATAAGACTCAGTATATATATTTGTACGAAATTTTGTCCTATACAGCCATATTAAAAATTATGAAAAAAGGAGATGGCAGCTTTCATCTCCAAATATAATCAGCATCAGTCAAAGTTCAACTAAATACCAAGTTTAATTAAATTTCGTACATTGATTCGTGAGATACAGCGTCACAATATTTGTGATGCACACACATAGACAGATATTTTCTAAAAATGGTGAAGTCGTGTTCAGAAAATCCCAAAATGTGTAAATCCATCGAAAACTAGAGGTCGAATTATTTTTTACAAGAATAACTATTATTAACATAGTAATGATGTGTGAACAAAAAAAATTATATATCCGTAATGAAATGGTAGAATATAGTAACTACATTTATTTTTATGTCGTCCAAATGGTGTGGTGGTTAGCGTCCCTGACTTCTACACGGTTGGGCCTGGGTTCGAATCCCGGATAAGGCATGGATGTGTGTTGTCCCTGTTAGGGGTAGCGATGACCGCCCATTGGGTGCTCCTTCACAAATGGTCATCATTTCGGCGACCTCTCCATCAATGTTTGTGCATACCTGCCAACTCTAACGTTTTTCACGGGAGACTCCCGTTTTTTAGTCCTGTCTTCCGTTTTTACGTTTTAATGTGTATTTCTCCCGTTTTTCTAATATTTTCGAAAACTCGGTCCCAAAACGCTTATTCTTTACAACTTTGAGGTGCCATCTTTTCGTATTTAAGAAAGCCTTCCAATTCACAATCTTTCTCCATCCACAACATAAATGTCAATATTCATTTAAAACTTACTTTATGAGATTTTAGAATCTCTAAAGAAACAGAATCCTTCAATATTTCTCGCTCATGTAGTTATTTTTACAATCCCCTCCCCCCCTTTCCCGTATTTTCTTATCTCCAACTAGCGATCGGTGATCAAATGCTCTATGGAACTCTTTTGTTTCCCATTCTTTCTCCATCTACAAGCCACAACAAAAATGTTAATATTCATTTTAAACTTGCTTTATTAGATTCTAGAGCCTATAAAGAAGTAGAAATGTTTAACAGTTCACACTCATGTATAGTTCAACTTTCACGAGTTGGCCCTTCGTCCCTCCTTCTTTTCGAAGAGTTTACTTTAAGGAAGGGGTGCACAAAGTGAAAAGAATGAATGGGTGGGGAAAAAAGAAGGTTGCCATGAAAATAACACATCAAGCCAATAATTTTTACTTTTCGCTAGCTGAAATTCGTTTTGCCTTTTAAAAGGAACATGTGTTAATATTTAAAAATTAATGACACATAAACTAAAAGGGGGAAAAAAAAAAAAAACACTTTTCAATAATTTCTGAAATTTTAATAAGCACTAATACCGAATTTGCATAAAGAAGTTTCGAGCAATAAATTTAAACAAGAAAAAAAAAATCGTGCTGTTTGCATGGATTATAAATTATTGTCTACGCATTTTATTTTGTATTTCAGGAAAAAAAATAATTTTCTTTGAAAACATTTAAAAAATAAAAACGAAAAAAGTTTTTACGCTGTACTTTTTTTTTTAAGAAAAAAAAAAATATTTTTTAAAATACTGAATAAATAAATGGGGAATTTTATAAAAATAAATTGAGCTGTACGCATAATTTACAGTATTATGTACAATAGCTCTCAGAATATTTGCATACACATCAGATACGAATATGAAAGATAATTTCTTACATTACTGTTAGAATGGCTTTTAATTTCTATGTATTTTGTCTTTAAAAAAAAAAGAAAAAAAATAATTACAGGAGTGCAGTTCTTTATTTAAATTTTAAATATTTTTCTTTCTTTTTTTTTTCTTTTCACTTTTTTTTTTTTTTAAGAGAAAGAAAGCAAGAAGAAAGAAAGGTTGGTAGATTGGTAGTTTTATTTATGGTGCTAGGTCCAAATTAGGACATAAAGAAAGAAAGAAAAAATGAAAAAGAGAAAAAAAAGACTGCAAACCGAAATTTTGAAATATCGTGTAGACAATCATAACAATCATCATCGTATTAATAATTAGTTATAATGTAACAAATATTTTTTAATGATATAACATATTAGAAAGCCCAAAAGTTCTCCAAATTTGGAAATAAGTAAATAGATAATAAACAGTATTTTCGCCAAAATGTCACAAAACTCGTAAAGATAGCAAACCACCTCCCTTTTCACCCTCAACCGATTTCAAGGTAATAGAATCGTCGCTGCCTACGTCACGTTTGATTGACAGGGGCCAACTCCTGACAGTCGCACTATAATTATCGTTTGACACCCCCCCCCCCCAATTTTCCCTCGCTCCAATCAATGATCAAACGTCCTTTGGTACTGAAGCTTTCTCATTTTACAACAAAAGAATCAAACATTTCCCCCCAGGTTTTAAAAAATTTAGAGTACTGCTAGTAATTAAAAAAAAAAAAATGAATTTTTTAAATTCTCTAAACACTTAATTTAAAAATTTAGTTATAAATGCAAATACAAAAAAAAAAAAAAGGTCTTATGTTTTAACTTTTTTTACTTGTTGTTAATATCTGATTGTCACACACAATAGTTTTATTTATATTTACAGCATTTATCTTCAGTTTGTCGGTTATTTTCTACAAAGGCAGTAATGGGGGAAAAAAAAAAAAAAATAGATTGGGACAAGAATGGTGCTTTTTTTTTTTTCTTCTTCTTCATCTTTCTTTTTTAAACAAAGAGCAAGCAAAGTGCAGCACCCTCCTGAAATTATCTGGAGAAAACTCTGGATCAATGTTCATAAAAACTTGTATTATATTTTAGAACCAATAGAAGTGATAAGAGTGCTTAATATTCTTTAGATGTATGTAGTTATTTTTAGAATTTGTTAATGAACTTGTTTACTATTTGTTTTTCCCCAATAAGTTTAAAATATAAATCACCAAACAAAAGTTATATTAGGTCTTTTTAGTTAAAAAAGTATCATGTATTGAACAAAATAGACTTTTTTGTTTTTCTGCACCAAACCGTAAATCTCCCTTTTTCTCCCTTAAAATTACACGAAATCTCCTGTTTTTTTTTTTTTTTTTTTTTTTCCCCGCCAAGGGTGGCAGGTCTGCTTGAGGCATATGCGCTGCGCCATTAGAAAAAGAGGGGGAAAAAAACATTTATTTTTATATCTGGAAATATTTCTCTGAAATGGGATATCATATATGATATTCTCTTATGATCAATTTTGTAATGAGATTGAATTGCTGGTAGTTGACATAGGCGTTGAAAACTGGTATTTGAAAAGAATATGCGCAAATATCTCTTTTTTATTTTGCACATGCACTTTTTTTTTCTTTCTTTTTTTTTAAGCAAAGTTATAATAATGTTATTAAAAGTTATCTTGAGAATAGAAAATCGCTGGCTTAAATACATGCCACCCCAGTAAAAAGTAATAATAATGACAATAATAATAGTAATAATGATGATTACTCAGATACTATGCATATAAAAAATTCAGAAGAAGGGTCCTTGCTTTATGAAGTTCAATAAAAATAAACTATGGATTGATTGAAATTTTTTAAACAAATTAAATTATTGTTTTTTACTAACACCAGAAATACTTTAGAACGTACTAGTGCACTTTTGCACACCCTTTGAGAATCATTGGTCATAATTTCAATTATTCTGATTTTTCCTGGGTCTCAGAACTTAGGTTGCACTCTTCGGCCTAACTTTCTGCTGTTGGTGTTGGTGTAGGGTTAAGGTTAGTTAGTTGTCTGTCTATTCTCGGCCTGGATCTGCGCTTGGGTGGGATATCCTCCGTGGGACTCTTTCAAAAAAGTTCTAGCCCTTATTCTTGTGAGTTCCATTGAAAGTCCAATAAAACTTTAAGCAACTAGGCCGATAAATGCGAAAAAACAGTTTATTACGTCTAAAATTATTATCCGAAAAAGTCCTTAATTTCCATAACAACGACAATAATAATAATAATGATAATGATAACAATAAAATTTTTAAAATGGCAGCTTTGGATTGCTGTTACTCATAGATCTATCTATACACCTATTTTTTCGCCAGTTTAATGTTAATAAAAATAAAAATACTTTAATGGTTATTTAAAATGTGATCATCAAAAGAAATCACTAAATACGAAATGATACTTTATAAAACTAATAAATATGTATTAGGTAAGAATTGGATTGTTCAGGTTCACCCTTTAATACCATTTCTTTAATGATCTTTGAATCTATCACTTCCGGCATCACGCAAACCAGGCACCAGGCTCAAACAGGTGATCCACCCACTCCGTTTTAAGGATAACGAATGATTTGATATATTAGATAATGCGCATCCGGTCCCCACGATGGTGACTTCGAAAAACAATAAGAGTGTAGCTTAGACACGCCCCCTTACTTGACAAATAAGTCAATGATTTAATCAAGTGGTTAACCTCTACACCATACATAAAGAATTTCTCTACGGTCATTTGCCTGTTGGTTCGTCTTCTGTCACTTTCTATTCATCACGACTTATCTGCAATCTGCGAGAGTGTTCTATATATAGTTGAGAAAGATTTAAATTTAGTTTATGTATTCTGGAAAATACCACTTTTAAAATACAATATTCGAAGTTTAATCAAACAGTGTAATAAAAAAAAGTATTAGAAATAAAAAATATTTTATAATTAACCTAATGTAAATTTTGCTGTATAAAAACCCTGGATTTGAATTTAATTAAATGTTATTTTTCTATAAAAACTGTAATTTTCAACCGATTTTAGAGATTTTTGGACTGTGAACTCATACGACTAATTATAGCCAATTTTTCTTGTCTTTTTTAAATTTTTGCTTAAATCGGTTGAAAATCAAGGTGGGAAAATGAGTTTTCATACTCCCCTTGAGCAACCACGTGATTATCCTCTAAGATCATATTAAAGATGGAAGATTAGTTCGCAAATTTTAAAATACCAATACAAAGTGGCGTGGGGAAAAAAAGTCCCATTTTTAATAAAAAAAAAAAAATCTGGTGTGAAACAACCACACGACTTCCATTACCCGCTATTACATGTATTATATGCATTTTTGAGAGATAATGTGATCAGAAAACATAAAAGTGACCAAAAAAGAAAATCGTTAGAGCCGTTTTTGAGATACCAACTTTTACAAAAAATCAATTATTGACCGAAAAACAATAATTACATACAAAAGCATATTTAAAAGTGAGTTAAAATGGCGAGTTTGAAAAAAATCCGTACAACCGTTTTTAAAGGAACGCCTTTGCGACGCCTGAAATTGAGCTATTTATACAGGACGCCTATCAATTTTCATGAACTAACCAACTATATCATTCGAAAGGATATCTGATAGAGTGTTTATATAGCAAATTTGAAGAAAATCGTTAGAGCCGTTTTTGAGATACGGACTTACGGTCCCACTTCCGGTTTCCGATGTCCCATTTCCGGTTAAACTCAATTATTGACAGGAAAACAATAATTACATACAAAAGCATAATTAAAATTGATTTAACGTCAACGACAACGTAGTTGATTCGGAGTACCTGCAATCGGTCGCAACCGTTGCTTACCTCCATCGAAAGTGCCAAAAAACATAAAGATAATTTTACAGAAAAGAAAATATTAAAAAGCCGAAGGCTTCTTAATTAAAAAAAAAAAAAAAATTAGAATTTAGTCTCAGAAACTCTCCCACGTTAGCAGGGGAATTAACCTGAGTAAAGCAGCAGGAGATTAAAAAAAAAAAATAAATATTTAAAAAAAAAAAATAAATAAATAAATAAATAATAAAAAATATAAAAAAAAATATTGAGTTAAAATGGCGAGTTTGAAAAAAATCCGTACAACCGTTTTTAAAGGAACGCCCTTGGGAGGCCTGAAATTGAGCTATTTATACAGGACGCCTATCAATTTTCTTGAACTAACCAACTATATCATTCGAAAGGACATCTAATAGAGTGTTTATATAGCAAGTTTGAAGAAAATCGTTAGAGCCGTTTTTGAGATACGGACTTACGGTCCAACTTCCGGTTTCCGATGTCCCACTTCCGGTTTTTCAATTTTCACCAAAATTTGGAAATTTCATCTGTACGCCAGATGTATTTGAATTCTAAAGTTTCGTAGCTCTATCTTTATTAGTTTCTGAGCTATAATAGCCAGAAGATTCTCCACATACATACACACACACATACACACATACATACACACTGACCAATTGCCAAAAACCACTTTTTTGGACTCAGGGGACCTTAAAACGTGTAAATCAGGTGAAAACCCGATATCGAATTTTCAGACCGAATACAATACTTCCATTACCTACGGTAGTAGGGTAATGGAAGTAAAAATAATAAGCAGATTTTCATCAAGCATATATAAGAATAATGTCGATTAAATTAGCATTTTAATAAAACAAACCACAGTAAAATCGGTTTTTCCGTTTAAAAGCTGCTATGCTTCAGACAAACACGTACATAGCCATGCACAGATTGACAAAGACTTGAATCTCTGACAGCAAAATTGCATTTTTTTAACAGTGTACTTCAAATAAAAGAGTTCATGAAAATGATAGCTGCTATATTATATCTATTTTTAAGAACTTAATTTTTCTATCCGAAAGTTTTAAACTATTATCAATGAACTATTACAAAGCAACAGCTATCTTAATCAAATAGCTATTAGTAAGTAAGCTTATAAAAATATTCCTTTAGAATAAATTCCTCAACACTGTACAGTTTTAAGTGAATAATATGGAACTCTATAAATAAATTTGTAATTTTTTTCTATAAAGTTTTAAAGTCATTAGCTTAAACAACTGTAAAGTCAGTTTTATGTATAAATATATATAACATCGAATTTAATTAAATTTTACTTTCCTAACCTGAAATTTTCATTTGGAAGAACATTAATTCACAAACTATGAAACGTGAACGCAGGACTGGCCTTGAATGTAATTAAATATTATTTCTCGTTAAAATCTCTAATTTCAACCGAATTTAGAAATTTTTGGACTCTGAACTTGTAATTATTATTTATTTCCAAATTTTAACTTTTGTCAAAATAGGTTTAAAATTTGTAATTTAAACATATATATATATATTGTTATGGTAAGTTATTTTTTTTTCCCCTATTTTTTTAAAGTTATTACTTGTTAATGAATTTTATATCTGTATGAAAGACTTCACAGGTTATTTAATTTAATTATAAATTAATTCTGTTTAGTTATTGAGGATTTCAGTGTAATTTAATCTTCTGTTATTCGTAATTTTACTATGTCACAATATTTTAATATATATATATAAAACATCGAATTTAATTAAATTTTACTTTCCTAACCTGAAATTTTCATTTGGAAGAACATTAATTCACAAACTATGAAACGTGAACGCAGGACTGGCCTTGAATGTAATTAAATATTATTTCTCGTTAAAATCTCTAATTTCAACCGAATTTAGAAATTTTTGGACTCTGAACTTGTAATTATTATTTATTTCCAAATTGTAACTTTTGTCAAAATAGGTTTAAAATTTGTAATTTAAACATATATATATATTGTTATGGTAAGTTTTTTTTTTTTTTTTTCTCTATTTTTTTTTTAAAGTTATTACTTGTTAATAGTTTTTGTATCTGCGTGAAAGACTTCACAGGTTATTTAATTTAATTATAAATTAATTCTGTTTAGTTATTGAGGATTTCAGTGTAATTTAATCTTCTGTTATTCGTAATTTTACTATGTTACAATATTTTAATATATATATATATATAGGAGTACAATACAACATACAATATTTTAATATATATACATATCAATCACAAAAAAGAAAAAGAAAACCTGTGTGCCTTATTTGAAAACTGAAAGAAAGAGTAGAAGTTGGTCAACTATAACATTATAAAATGTCAAAGCAAATTACGCCTAAAAAAATAATATTTGAATTATTGTAAAAAAGCCTATCAAGCACACAACATTTTTATATATAAGTGAATCATTCCGATTAAATCAGGTTAATAAATAAATAAACAAATTAATTAAAATCAATTCATTCGTTTGGGAGCTGCACTAACACATACAGACATGCAGATAGATAGAAAGAAAATGATACAGCACACAATGAATGCACAGATAGATAGAAAATGGCTTCAGACTTATAATACCCCTTATTATTGGTCAGGTATTTACTTATAATACCTGTAAAAACACATCTTAACACACCTAGGTTATATATATATATATATATATGCCTGTTAAAGTTGACACTTTTTCAAAATCTTTACGTGTGCTAGTTTATGTCATCCTAGTGACTTAATATAAATATTTCCAATAAAATTTCATGAAGAAGCATTTAAATCTGATAACATATATTTAATGATAGAAGTACACAATTTGGAATGCATTTTAAGTAATAACAAATGAAAATATGCATCACTATAAAGCAGAAATAGAAAAAATGATCGGAATACTATAATATCACATTATTTCCTGTATTCTGTAAATAAAAAAAGAAATTCAGGAAATATCTCTATGAAATGTGAGTGATGTCCTAAATATAAACCCTTTAATAACTTCCTCTTTTCTCACTTTTTTATAAGGAAAAAAATCCCTAAATGAAGTGTTAATGGATTCATTTTTACTTAATTTCTTTTTAATACAGTATATGAGAGTTAAATGTATTGAAAATGGACAAATATTAGAATACGGATAAGAAAAATATGATGGTTATTTCTTCATTTTTATAAAAAATTTAAATAGCTTTCTTCTATTTACAACGTTGTTTACGGAAAGAAAGAAATTATTATAGGATTCCATTAATATTCGATTCCCGAAAATGATTGCAAATTGCATATAAATAATATGAATAGCCTTAATTTCTTGGGGATCAAGCTTGAATATAACGTCATTGATATATAAATATATTGAAATAAAGAAAGTAAAATTTTATCAAAAATCTTGAATCAAAAAACAACACAATTTTGTGTTAATAGTTAACAGAATATTTTTAACTGTAGATTTATTTACTAATTGGTTGCATTAAATCATGAATGTTATCTTCTCTAAGTGACACTGCTGAGGAGTAACACTCGTGAGATTTATTAATGAATTCTTCACTGTAATAAATTCTGTTTTCTTCAAAATTTACGAATGCCTCTCAGTTAGTGAACAAAAGATACACTATGACATAATTTCATTATTTTTAGTAATAATGTAAAAAATAATGTAAAATAAATGAATGACTCTCCTGATAGGTAATAAAAATACTATATTAAAGAAATGCACATAAAAATGTACAGCAATTAAAAAACAAAATTATCCGATACTGGACTTGCTGATTGTAAGAAGGAAAAACATGGCTTCGTTATAACTATTACATAATGCATTATACAAATATTTTGCAAGCAAAAAATGACTTTCTTGTAGTAACACTCATGAGCTGCATCTGCATGTGAAGGAAAAACAGTTTATCGGACTTTTTCATTGTGCCTCCATGTCCATATGTACTGGGCTTGTCCGTAAAATAAGGTTCCCAAGGAGCTGCGGACGCTAGGAACGCTGTTACGCGGGTTTTGGCGAAACTGGCGTGTAGCTTGGCTCCTTTTCTCCCAGTTCCCGCCCCGGCGAGCTGTCTGCGACGCTCATTCTTGTCTTGGTGGCCGTGGGAGATGGAGCTCCCACTCGCTTCTCACGCCAGCTGCGAATTGCGCCCTGCGA
Source organism: Salticus scenicus (assembly GCA_963930645.1). NCBI lineage: Eukaryota > Metazoa > Arthropoda > Arachnida > Araneae > Salticidae > Salticus > Salticus scenicus. Next base: position 270,821,353 of record OZ005648.1, read on the forward strand.
TTCGTTTTTTGTGAGCAAAAAACGCCGCGCCGGTGGACATTTATTCCCAACTGTGTGAAGAAGAGGAGAGGCATGCTCACAGCGTCTTCATCAGGACAACGCTCGTCCGCATACCGCCTGTGTCACAACCAATTTTATCAACGGATTTGGATGGAATACTGTCACACACACCCTACAGCCCAGACTTGGCCCCAGTGATTACCATCTCTTCCCTGTATTGAAGAAACACTTGGGTGGGACGCATTTCACAACCGACGAGGAGCTGAAAGGAGTTTTTTCGCCGCGCGGCGATTCAGGCATAAAGAAAATGGTACACCGCATGCAAAAATTCATTGATCTCAACAGCAATTATGTCGAAAAATAGGGTAAAGTCTAAACTTTCCAAATATGTATTATTCAATGCTAATAAACATGTTTTTCATTGTGAAAACTCGTTGGGAACCTTATTTTACGGACAACCCTCGTATATATATATATATATATATATATATATATATATATACGCATATAAATGTTTAACAAAACCTATATTAATTAATGGCGTTGAATAATGATGAATAAAAACTGTGTGAGCAAACAAAATAATTCAGTACAACGACAAAACGCACAAACTACATCTTTTCAGATAAATTACTGTTAGGTATTGGATCGACACACATTAACCATTTTTAATCGTACTTATTAGTTTTTCGTTAGTTTAACTCTTTTACACTGTATGATTTGTTTTATAATTTACATGAAAACACAAATTCTTAATTAAAATATATTTATAAAAGTAATTTTTTAAGACTAAAGTATCCTTAAAATAATCCCCTACGCCAAATAAAAGCAATGTATGAACTAAATGATTAACCCTTTAACTATAGCGGTAGTTAAGTAAGCGATTTAACAAGTCTACCTCGCATTCCAATGGTTGTCTATAGACAATTCGTTTTTTTAATTGACAATTTTTACATCCACCTATTTTTCTATTTTAAACCGTAAGCCCCGCCTATTTAGTTGATTTCCCATTCTAGTGTTTGTTTAAAGGATTAAAAAATTATTACCAGTGATCAATGAAGTCTGTGTGTGTGTGTGACAAAATTTTGTGGCGACTGTATCTCAAGTACTATTGCACAGAATTTCATACAAATTGGTATGTACAGGTGTCCTAAAAGTTCCAGTACTCCAACTTAAAGAACTCATTGTGTCCATGATTTTTTTTAATATTAAATTTTATCGACTGCTTATTATTGCATCAGTTCTTTATTTTTTATAGTTTGTTTTTTTTCTCGCTGAAGTTGTGTGAGAATAAGGTTTTATGTTATTTTGTTCTTCATAGTGAAATGTTTTTATCACGCATTCAGAGAATTTCACTGTTTGAAGCTTATTTTGAATGTAAATCGTATGAAAGATGCAAAGATGTTTGGCGATATAAATATCCAGATGATGCAATACCGAGTAAAAATATGTTATATCAGTTCATTCGACAATTTCATAATACAGGTTTTGTGCAGGTGGGTACAAGTTTCTCTACAAGAAGTCACCCCCAGCATGTTAAAACGCGTTTCTAAACACTTGCGCACAGGGACCGATTAAGCTTTGAAGCTAGGGGAAGCTCAGTATCATTTCTGGGCCCCCCTTTCATTTCGGATTTTTTTTTTTTTTCATTCATATACCTGGGTAGTTTCTACACACAATATTAAAATCGTATAACTTATTAATTAAGAACATTCAGATTTTTTAGGCTAAATAACAGATTTTTCCCAAAATAGTGAGTATTTTACCTTGCTTTAGGCGACCTTTCTCAGAAAAAATTTAATCTGAGGGTGAAAATATGAAACAGAAATTCCAAGAACCTATTTTTAGTCATTTTAGGGCCCCCTCTTAAATTTTAGAGGGGAAGCTTGTGCTTCCTGAGCCTTTTGGGTAATCAGGCCCTGCATGCGCAAACGAGTTCAGCGTTGCCTCCTAGAAAAAGGTGGACATTTTGAACATTTATTATAAATGCAAGTTCTGTATTTTTTCCTCCGTTATTTTAAATGTGCCTTTTATCATTAGCATAAAAATAATCGTTTTAAGGTTCGTTGTTTTGTAAATAAAAAATACATCAGCGTCAGTACTGGAACTTTTAGGACACTCTGTAGTTACACGTTGGCATAAATTAGCGCCTATCAACTTTTGGTAAAAATTGTCTGACAGCTTGCGTTGCCATTCCGCTTTTTCTAAATCTTTAACATGGTGGTATAGGACAAAATTTTGTACAAATGTGCATAAAGAGAATTATTTTTTAATAATCGTTATGAAATTTAAAAGAATTATTTGCAATAGAGATAGTCAATTGGGGGAAAAAAAATGTGTATGTAGGAGCCTCGCCACCCTCCTGGGGGTGGGTGGGTGGTTGGGGGGGGGGGTCCACCCTTAAGGGGAGTAAATTCTCATTATGGGTATCTTTCAAAAGAGCTCGCCGACCTATATGAACCCAAACTGAATCAGCATTATTTTTCATATACTTGAACAGAAACTGAGATATAGCTTTATCGTTCACAGAGACAATTGCAGCATAGAAGCGTCACATATTGAGCAATATGCATCCAAACTGAACCAACATAATCTTTCATAATGGCCCTCTCATGTATCAATTTTTCTTCGATTGTACACAAAAGAACTTGAGATATAGATTTCTTTTAAATGGAAGCAATCACAATATGGCAGAGGCATCTGTTGGACAATTTTTACCAAAAGTTGATAGGCACTAATTTAAGTCAAGGTGCAACTACATATAAATTTACATGAAATTCTGTGCATTATTTCCTAAGATACAATTTCCACAAATTTTTTTTTTCACACACACAGAGACATACAGACAAATATTTTCTAAAAATGGTCCTAATTTTTTCAAATTGTGTAAGTTCATCGAACACCAGAAATCTAAAATCGAATCCAATACATTTTTCTAATGAATACAGAAGAAAAAAAAATAGACAACAGCTTTGATTTGATATACTTTTGCGATATAGGGAAAAAACTAGTATGTTGTGGCCCCCACAAGACTTTCTTCTATATTTTCCTATACAAATTCACTCAGTAACAAAAAAAAAAAAAAAAAAAAAAAAACGATTTTTTTTTTTTTAAATCTTTTTTTTTTTCTTTGTCTGACCTAGAGTAAAAGAGAGAAATCATCGTCAGTTAAACATCATCAGTCATGTGGCAAAAAGAGACTTTCTGTTGAAAGTTAATTAAGATTAAAAGAATTTGCTGCATTTGCTCTCATTATTTCTAAATAATCGGAGCAAGTGAATTTAAAAATCAAAATACAACTTCAACTTAAAATAGGTAGGAAAAAAAAAAAAAAAAAACTAGTATGTTATGGTCACCACAAGACTTTCTTCTTTATTTTCCTATGCAAATTCCCTCAGTACAAATAATTTATTTAAACTATTAGTATTTATTAAATAAAATTATCTGCCATGATGAATACAGACGATTTTCATCTTAAAGAATGCTAACACTAAATATGTAAAGAAAGACAGTTATTCTCTATCAATAACATAAAAAATGCGTTTTCGTAATGGTTATCTCACAGATCAAATTTCGTACAGTTCTATGCCATAGAAGTTGAGATATAGCCATCCCATTCTCGGGGAAAATTGCAGTACAGCAGCGCCACCTATTGGGCAATAAGCATACAGTTTGAATCAGTATGTCTCAGAATGGCCTTCTCTCATATCAAGTTTTGTTTGATTCTATGCGATAGAACCTGAGATATGGCCTTCCCTTAAATTGCGGAAATCACTGTATAGAAGCGCCACCTGTTAATCGATTGGTACCAAAACTTAATAGCCACTAATTTATGTCAAGATCCATCAATATATAAAATTATATACAATTCTGTGCCATAGTTCCTGAGATATAGCCTTCCCTTAAATTGCGGAAATCACTGTATAGTAGCGCCACCTGTTTAGAGAGTGGCACCAAAAATTAACAGGCACTAATTTATGTCAAGATGCATCAACGTATAAAATTATATGCAATTCTGTGCAGTAGTTCCTGAAATATAGACTTCCCTTAAACTGCAGAAATCGCTGTATAACAGCGCCACCTATTGACCGATATGCATCCAAATTGAATCGGGATAATTTTTCATAATGGCCTTCTCACATATCAAATTTTGTTTGATCATACGCAACAGAATCTGAGATATAGCATTCCCATCAATTGAGGAAATCGTTGTATAGCAGCGCCACCTGTTGAGCATTGACACCAAAAGTTAACATGCACTAATTTAGGTCAAGGAGCATCTTCATATATATTTATATGCAATTCTCTATCGTAGTTACTGAGATGCAGTCACCACAAAATTTTCGTCACACACACAGACAGACATTTTCTAAAAATAGTCAAATCGTGTTCTGGACATCTCAAATCGTGTAAATACATCGAAAACCGAAAGTCAAAAATTTTTAGAAATCTAATACTGTCTTCTATGAATATAGAAGAAAGTAAAAAAAAATCCGATTAAGATTTCTCAAGGTATACTATTTTATGATAAAAAAGAAAAAAAAAAAAAAGAAAGAAAATCTGTTTCGATTTACATGTATAACACTTTTAGTGATACTCTATTACTAACGCAACATTACTTGGAAAAAAAAAAAAAAAAAAAAATCCTTCTTCAGGGATGCCATTTATTATTATTGCTATTATTATACTTTCATCAATATTCAACAGAAGAAAGTATTGAATTCGTAAAAAAAATTGACTTCCGGTTTTCGTTGGATTTACACGTTCTGAGAGGTTCAGAACACGATTTAACCACTTTTAGAAAATGTCTGTCTATCTGTGTGTGTGACAAAATTTTTGTGGCTGAATTATCTCAAGAACTACTGCACAGAATTGCACATAAATTTATATGCAGATGCTCTTTGACATAAATTAGTGCCTACCAACTTTTGGTGTCATTCGTTCAACAGGTAGCGCTGCTATACAGCGATTCCTGTAATTTCTGGATAGGCTATATCTCAGGAACTGCAGCACAGAATTGCATGTATATTTATATGTAGATGCACTTTGACATAAATTAGTGTCTATAAAGTTTTGGTGCTGATAGCTCTATAGGTAGCACTGCTATACAGCGATTTCTAGTGACCCTCGATAGAGAGAGACTGGACATTGCCGCGCCGGCTTTTTGACTCCATTTTAGTGCCAGTTGCTCCATTGCTTACCATTACGCTGAGAAGAAATTTCGATTATTTTACGTCATAACTGGAGGAGAATTTATTTATTACATTTTTACTTTGTTGGGAAATAAATTACTTTAATTTTTAAACATTTTCAAAAGATAAAAATGAATTATTATTTATTTTATATCATGTTTTAAATACAGTGAATTCTCTTATTGCATGCTGTTTTACTAATTTATTTCGTAACGTATGAGATAATTACATTATTTTATTTGCTATTAGTTTTTAAGTTCTGTTTTACGATATATTTAATATGGTAGATTTGAATGTATTTTTCTAATGTATTTTAAAATACATATTGAAAATAACTATATTGAAAAAAAAATTTTTTAATTATTTACTAGTACTCAAAATGTATCCGTTTTCTTAAAATAAATTGATAAAAATAGAAAAAATAAGGTGTATATTATTTACTAGGATATAAAATATAAATTTCTATAAATTTCTTTTAAATAATATTTGCCATAATAAATTTTATAAATAATATTTAAGTAAGTTATTATTTTTACTTACACAATATTTTTAAAAACTAAAAAAAGAAAGAAAATCAATGAAATAAGCAAATGTAAAAAATAAAATAAAATAAATAAAAATATATTTTTTTATTTCTAAAAATATTAGTTAATATTTTTACAAATTATTATTAATCAAATTTTTATTTTTAATTCTTGGTTAATATTTTTCAAAAATAAATAATTACGTCATTATTAATAATAGCGTGAAATTGAAATAAATAACCTATGTATTTTTAGCTTGTAAATATATTACATAAATATTTTTATAAAATAATAAAAAATAATTTCCTTTCTTATGCAGTAGTTTTACATGTATTCATGAATTACTTGACCAAAAACTAAGATTATCATATTTTTGTTAAAAATTTTCCAACTTTTTAAATATAAAATGTATGTCCTCAGTTAAAATAAGGTAGAATTACTTTCACAATCAACGTATTTTGCTTAATATAGAAATATACAACAATAAATTCCTCTGTTTTTCGATCGGAGTGGAATAAGTAACCATATCTTACCGAAGGTTAAAATAAAATTCGTTTTTTTTTTTTTTTTTTTTTTTTTTTTTAAATCTTTTTTTCTAAGACGGAAAAAAAAAATCTCATATTTATATTCTTCATTGCTTTCTGAACAAATTTAATACAATTTTCTTCCATTTATGTCGTAAAGTATAGTGTCAATCGCAAAGAAAAAAGCATTACGTTCTACGGGGATCGCTCCAATTTGGCACTAAAATGGCCGACTTTCCGTGAATGTCCAGTCTCTTTCTAATATAGGGTCTCTAGCGATTTCCGCAATTTCAGGGAAGAGTATATCTCAGGAATTAATGCACAGATTTGCATATAAATTTATATGTAGACACACTTTGACATAAATTAATGCCTATCTACGTTTGGTGCCAATCACTCAAGAAAGGTGCTGTTATAAAGTAATTTCCTTAATTTAAAAGAAAGCTATATCTCAGGTTCTACTATGTATAATTTAACAAAACTTGATATGTGGAAAGGACATTATGAGACAATATGCTGATTCAATTTGGATGCATATCGGCCGATAGGTAGTGCTTCTCTACTGCAATTTTCCCAAAGAACTGGAAGGATGTTATCTGTACTGTAAAAGTTCCCTTCCCTTGGACATTTAGTGTAATACCTCTCTGAGAGGAAAATCGTCTGCATTCTTAATGAAAAAAAAAATAGATAATTTATACTGCGGGAATCTGTATAGGGAAATTTAGCAGAAAGTTTTGTGATGGCCACAATGTACTAGTTTTTATTTATTTAATTAATTAATTAATTTATTTATTTATTTATTCAGAATTTAATACATTTTATTTAAATTGAGTGCTTTGTATTTTAAAATGTATATAATTGGCGAATTTTAAATTAGTAATTGACAACTATAAATATTGATAAATGCTAAAGCTAAAAAAATAATTTTGTGTGTGTATGTACTCCCCCCTCCCCCTAATTTTATTATGTAAGAAATCGAAGTATATATATATGGTAAAGGGGCTATAAAGAGTAAATGCACTTTGCCAAATCACCTCAGTGTATATAAATAAAGTAAATGATCTGTCATTCTCTGATGTGTATAGATTTCCGTTATTTGGTTGCAAAGCGCAAAATAATTGCGCTGAAACTGCAAAGTACTCACTTACACAAACTATATGAGAGTTGAATGCCTTCTGCAACACACATTAAGCTGCGTTACCTTTTGCTGAATCATTGAAGTTCTGAACTCTTACCATCACGGACGTTTCATTCAACTGATTTACACTTAATCTAGACGAATAAAAAAATTAATTTCTTTCTCTATTGTTTTCTCGCCTTTGTCCTTATATTTCCTATCACATATGTCTAGTTGATGGTCTTGATGGTATGTGATAACGAGAAAGGCAGTTGGAGAATTATTTATTTATTCAAAGATGATGTCCCCCGTAGAACAGAACTATCAAGGCGGAAAAATAAAATCTATTTTCAGCATCTTATTTAATACAATATCGTTAAAGAACGGAAATGCGACGAGTACTAAACATGATATTTAGAGTTGACGATGTTCTTAGAATTACGAATGTTTCCATAGTATGCTGTGTGAGGCCGATACAGTAAATTAAATTGGTTTGGTGATATAAGATTTAATATCTGTAAACAAGAATTCGAAAACATTTTATTCTTCATTTGGACACTATTATTTTTTGTGCACGATTTATATTAATGTCTTGACAACGCCTATCTAATATAATAATTTAAAACGGCTTTTGATCCTACACAATTTCGAGGCTTTTTTTTTTTTTTTTATGATTTTGTTGATGATTTTATTGATTTTTAAATTATTTTATAAATGATATAAAATACTGCAAGGATTTGTATTTAAATAATTTAATCTTATTAAAGATGCTTGTTTCATAAATAAATGAAAGAATAGATTAAAGAAAAAAAAAAAGAATATAACTGATATAGATAGGTTATCTTAAATTAATTTCAACCATATACAAAATTGGTATGCTGTAGTTTCTACAATACTTTCTTCTAGATATTGCTAGTATATTAATTGGTCAGAAAACTAAGTAAAACCTGAAGTTGCTGAAAAGTTCTGCACAACAGCGCAACTTATCGGCCAAAATTCACCTTCAGTTCAAGTCAGCGTAGTTTTTTTTTTTTTTTTTTAAAACCTTAAATAAAAGTCATCACTCATGAAATTCGGTGCACTTAAGCACAATAGAGGCTGAAGTACAGCCTTCTCGTAAATAGAGAAAATTACAGCCTACCAGGGTCTGTTTCGACTGATATGCACCCAAATCGAGTCAGCACCATTTTTCATATTAAGCATTTCATACAACAGTTTGGTGCTCTTATACAGTGCGGAAGCTGAGATATTGCCATTCAGTAAATGAAAGAAATTGCAGCATAACAGCGCCATTTATCAGATGGTATGAACCCAAATTAAGTTAGCATGGTTTTACATAATAATCATCTTACATATCAGGTTGGTGCATTTATGCTCTATAGAAGCTGAGATATATTCTTCCCATACATGGGAAATATTTCAGCATAGCAGCGTCACCTATTGGCTGACATGCAACAAAATTTGATAGACATCAGTTCAAGTCATGCCGCAGCTAAATTTAAATTTTCACGAAACTATGTGCATTAATTCTTGATTTAGAGTTGCTACAGAATTTTTGGTCACAAAGCTGATATTTAGAAAAAAAAAAAAAGCTAAATCATGATCAGGATATGCTAAAATATGTAAATCCATTGAAGAAAAGATTCCGAAAATTTATATGAATACTGTACTTTTTTCTTATAAAAACAAAAACAGAAAAAAAGAATAAATGCAATGCAACAAATTATTCCCAAGGTTATAAATATTATTTAATAAGGCAATTTTTTGGAATGTCACATTATAAACTGCTAAAAGAAATTGCTAAGTATTTGATGTTCGTTCTTTTGATAAATATGTCTGTGTAAATTATAGCTTTCTATATTAATCTTTTATTTTATACACCACTAGAAAAGCCCCGGTTCGTGAACAAACCGAATTCCGAATGCTTGAAAAATTTCAAAATCAAACTCGAAATGTTCAAAACTCGGCCTGATGCTGTTCGCGTGCCAATAGATCAAAGTTTGTTAACGAAACCATTTTTAAATTCATGAAATCAATGATGGTAGTGTAGATCTTATCACTAAAAAGATCTAACAGAAATAAATGAAGATTTCAGACCAATTTTTTACAGTACAAAGAACTAATAAAGACTTTATTTAACCAAATTTATCCAAACAAAAGTTTAGCCGAAAATTTCCTTATACAGAACGTTTTTGGTGAAAACATTGTAAACAAAATGTAAAACAAAATGTAACCAACATAGATACTTCTCTTTAAATGTTCTCTTATAAACATTTTCTTTATTCTATTTCTTTAATCTACAGTTAATTTCTTTAATCTAATATTATAATCTTTAATCATTTTATACAGATGCCACATGCATCACATAAACTCTTAATTTTTACACCTTTTTAAAGATAGCACGTGATCATATTTTTACATAAAAATCAAAACATTAAATTCATTTAACTATTTTTTTTCTTTTACTTTTTGTTCAGCATGTGATCTTATACTCTACTCGGTGCGCCCCCACACAGAGTCCAAGGAAATCTCTTAGTCATTTATATATAGATAGATAGCTAAATTTTATTTTATAAATTATTATCTAAAACCAAATAATTATCATTATTTTATAGCTACCACTTTAACAATCAATCTTGTATCTACTGTTATCTGTAATTTAATTTGGATTGTTAGATTAATTAGATTAACATTTTAACAGCTAAATTTAATATTTAATAATTTTATAAGACAACTCAATTAATATGATTTTATTTTATTTTATTTATTTATTCTTTTACTTAACTAACAGTTAATTGCAATTTTCTTTCCACCACAGACTAGTTTGATTTTATTACAAAGCAAAATAAAAAATTACATAATTTCTATTAACTCTCAAGAATCGTCTATTGCATTCCTTAAATACATTTCGTAGCTCAGAAATGAAATAAATTAAATTCATAGTAGAAAACTGATGAATTAAAATATCAAACAATAACGCACAGTCATTTCATCTTTTTATGGTGCGTCTAGGGTGCCTAAAGTAGGGTGCCATTCTAGGCACCCTAGGTGTGTCTATTATTATCTGTCACTCTGTCCGACGCGACGATACATGCGCTAAATGCGCGATAACTACGAAACCAAGATATTCTATTGCGGTGGATTAAAATAAGTAAAAGCTAATAAGTATATTTTAAGTCTGCGAATCAATCGCTGACATGTCTGATGTAGATAAAAACCTCATATGTATGTCCATATATTGTTAACATTTGTTAGACCTATGTTGAATATTATTATAAATGATATATTATATATATATATATTTATAATAATAATAAAATTCATCATTACAATGATCAAACACCAGAAAGAAAGACTTGAATTTGTCAATAAACAATTACAGATTGGAGTAAAGCTTTACACAAACCGAAAAATATGGAAAAAGTCAATAAATGTAGAAAAATAAGTTTGAAATTTCTTGCCCAACCCCCCCCCCCCCCCACCCTTAAAAAAAAATAATAAATAAAAAAAAAATAAAATAAAATGGGTAAATAATGGGTAAAAAAAATAATTCTCATTACGTGCATTTATACGAAATTTTGTCTTATAATGACATACTAAAGTTTTTTTTTTTCTTTTTTTGGGGGGGGGGGGGGGACATTTCGATACTGTTTGTTTCGATATTGATTATTATTTTAATTTTCTTCTCTTCTCTTTTTTTTTTCTTTGTAAGAAAAGAAAGAAGAAAAAAAAGATTTTGATGAAATTCTAGCAAAAGCAGAATTTAGTTTAGTACACAGGGCTATAATAAACTTTTGATTTCGATAAATGTCCAATTATCGTAAAACTTGTATCGTAAAAATTCGTAGATTGAGACTAATAGTACTTCGTCCTTAAAAAAAAAAAAAAAAAAAAAAAAGAGAGAAAAGAAAAGAAACTGCTATACTTTTTTACGGGCATTTATAGCAGTAGGGTAATAATGTAAGTGTTATTTTTCAGACAATGATAAATGAGATCGTGTAAAATGGTTATCATTGCCCATCACTCAAAGATTTCAACACTGAATAAAAACACATTTAAGATGTAAATATATGTGTACATAAACACTGAAAATGTTTGAATTATTATTATGACTAACAAATAAGAATTGCTATTTCATTTTAATATTTAATAAAAACTAAATAAAATTTTAATAATATATGTATACAGTAGTTAGGACTATTGTAGTAATCTCGTTCAAATTTGCCAACATTGCTAATTTATTCCGAAGCATTGTCTATACTCGCCTTTTCACACCACAGTAGTGTAAAAAGGGTGATTCTGCAACACGGTGGTGGCGTAGTGGCGTATCGGAGCCACGGAGCTACGATGAGGGTCAGGGTGGAGGCGCGCCACCACCCTAGACCCACCGTCCCTCCACCGTATATCTCCGCACCTCCGATACGCCTCTACGCCTCCACCGTGTCGCAGAATCACACCTTTTTGCACTACTTTGCCACAATCTTAATCGATGGTTCTGTGGGCTTTTAATGAGAATTTTGACCATCGTGGCGGTGAATACACACTTTTTTACACTACTTTGCCACAATCTTAATAGATGGTTCTGTTGCCTTTTAATGAGAATTTTGAGAAGTTAGATTTATTTTCATAAATTTCAGACTTAGTATTTTTTCAAAATTTCAGGTACTTTTCGCTATGGAAAATATATTTCAGGGAATTTAATTGAATGAAACAAAGGGATGATGAGTGTTATATAATTAAAAACATTTAATGAATGGTATAGACTTTAAAATTTAGGTGTTGTCATTGGGAGACTAGAAACTTTTACACCGCTGACATTGAAGATTATAAGTAATTTCCGGTGGGACTTTACATTTTTGAATGACTGAAGTTAATTAACATCAGTAACAATTTATGAGTATTTTAGAAACTTAGCATTTTTAGAGATTAAAAATATATTGTGTTAAGATAATAAATAAGGAATTTAAATAGGAGTTCATACTTTTAGTGACATCATTACAAATTTATATTACGAAATTTTTACAGAATTAAATAGAAATTTTCGTATTTTGAGGATAAGTGTCATCAGTGGATTAACACACAGATTTAAAAACAAAACAATAATAAATAATTTAAAACACATATTTTTCAATAATGAATGTCATACAATTATATGTATAATTAATTATTTTAAAACAAAAACGATACGCATAAATTTAAAAACAATAATAAATAATTTAAAACACATATTTTTTAATAATGAATATCATGTAATTATACGTATAATTAGTTATTTTAAAACAAAAACGACATTATAAGCAATAAAGTTGTTTAAACTAAACTTTATACACATCATGACTTTATGTTAACACTAAATAAGTTTCACTTTTAAAATTTCTTTAAACTCTAACTTATAAATACTATTAATACAATCGTTAAAATTGAACGCTGAAACAAAGGTAGATGAATTTAACGAATGGTATAGACTTTGATCTTAATATCTGCGCATTACCATTCGGAGATTATAAATTTATTACAGAATAAATAGAAATTTGCCTATGTATTTCATGGAAGTTGACAAAATAAAACAAAGGGTTCGTGAGTATTATATAATTAAAAACATTGAATGTGAATGGTATAGACTTTGATATTAAAATTTGGGTGTTACCATTGGAAGAGTATAAATAATTTATATGTTATAAATTAAACTGAATACAATAAAAAATATTTAAATTAAACTAAATATAATAAAAATTATATAAATTAAACTTTATATTCTCACTAAATAAGTTTCACACTTATTTAAACTCTAACTTACAATCGTTAAAAATTGAACACATGCACTTTAAAAAATGACTATCATATAAATTAAAAAAAAATTACTATCATATAATAATATTAATTAAAAAAATGCATACAAAGATATATAGTAAAGTTATAAATTTTTAAAAAATACTGTCATATGATAATATTAATAAAAAAAAAAAAAAAAAATTACTATTATATAATAATATAAATTAAAAAAAATGACTTTCACATAATAATATTAATTAAAAAGATGCATACAAAGATATACAGTAAAGTTATAAAATAAATAAATAAAAAATAAAATAAATAAAAATAAAAATGACTATCCTATAATAATATTAATTTAAAAATACATACAATGTTTAAAATCAACAATTAAATTTTATATACATTATAATTAACTAAACTTTATGCTGTTACTATTAAATAAATTTATCCTAACACGAAAACTTTACATAAGTTTTATAAGCAAAAAAGCTATAAGTACATGAATATGTTATTTAAATTAAACTTTATATTCTCACTAAATAAGTTTAACATTTATTCGAGTTTAACGCTGTAATATAATTTAAACTATCTTAGTTGATTTAAATGAAACAGGTAAGTACTTTTAAACTTGAACTAATAAAAATAAGTTCTTTTTATAAAATAATTGATATAAACTATAATAATAAAAAGGATTAGTTATATTTAAAAACTATCAGTTACTAAAAGTTATTTTATATTAAACATTTCTAAATAAATTACATAAAAATTCAATGCATCATTTTAAATGAAAATAAGCAGTTTCCTTAAAAAAACAGATAATGCGGAATATTCTATGAGTCAGTTATCACCTGCAACGGAAAACCCCTATAGCTGATGAATCATATGTTATATACACTGGCGAGCCATGCCTATTAGTAATCCACACTATCTCATATAAAGATTAAGTTAAAATCATTAAAACAACACAGCGAATAATTTGGAAAATGCAATAATTTTTTCACAAAGCATATCATACAATGAGTTTAAACGATTATCACCTATCTATCACTTAAACGGTATTGAAATAAATAAATACATATAAAAGTAAGTTATAGCTAAAAAATAAAAATTTCGTTTGTGAAAGGAGTTTTATATATTGCAAAAATTAGTTTTACTCAAATAATTTCTAAACATACACAAGTTAAATGGAAACTTTTCTAGGTTTCATTTAAGCAATAATTTTCCATGTGTGAAAGTAGTTTTATTTATGCAAAATTTAGTTTTATATAAACAAAAAAATTTATAGTGTAACAATAAAAATAGTTTATAGTATAACAATAAAAAATTCCTTATAAGTAAATACCAATAAAAAATATTTTTTAAATTAATTTCTCTCTCTTCAATAAAACAATAAAAATTTCTTATATAACTTTCGTAAAGTTTTAATAAAATTTCTATTATAAACAAATTTTTTATGATATAAACAAATAATTTTATTAGAATATACATATTAAATTATCAAATAGTAATAATAAATTATGAAACTTACTTAAAATTTATGAAATTTCCCTTGGCGAAATGCAACCTTCATTCACACACAAATGCGAGAAACTGTTTATCGCCACACGTTGACTCATACAGATAAGAATGTTGATTCATGCTTATCTTAGTAGAATGTTGTTAGAGTTCTGTGTTTTCAGAGTAATATAAAATAGTTTATAGAGATCATTTATTTAATATCAGTTGTAAACTACATTTAAATAATGCAATAAGAGTTGAACTCTGCAATTAACCTATTAAAATATTGAAATTTTTTAAATTTTTTATTTAATTTTACTTTTTTAATTATGCTAAGAAAATAATGAGATCAAAACAGAATTATTTTACGATAAGACATCCTTTTTCATTCAATAAAATGTAACTATAATTTTTAATGAAAGGTTTTAAAATCACTTAATAGGATAAAATTAAAAACAGAAATCTTATTATTTTTTCTAGTTATAAAACTAAGTAATAAACTATCTATAAATAATCATATAGCAAGCGAGATTTTTGTATAATAACTATATATTATTTTAATATATACATTACATCGCAGGGTAAAATTTTCAACTTATTTATACGGATTGAAGTAATAAAACTTAATCATTTGCATAACCGCTAAATTTTATAAGTTGGATATATGATTTAAAATACTAAACAATAATCCTTGTGAGAGAATTGGGATAACACTTTCACAGAAAGAAATTGTCCTTTACAATAAGATTTGCTTAGAATGTCTAAGTGAAAATAACTTACCGTGAGGTCAGTGAGTCATGCAGTTGTATTCGAATTTATTGTTTTTAGTTAATGAAACTTCTAATGAGAGAATTATTTGTTACTAGCATATAAATGTACATTTTTATATTATTCCTGTATATATAAAATTTTAAATAATTCATTAAATGTTAAACTTTGCATTTAATCGATTAAATAAAGATTTCCTAAAATATAAGTGTAATTTTTTAATGAATCGTTTTGAAATCACTTTAACTTTATAAGAAAAAACTAAAAAGAGGTTTTTAAATTACTTAATAGGATAAAATTAAAAATCTTATTGTTTTTAGCAATTATTTTATCTAGTTATAAACTATATATTATTTTAATATACGCCTTATAGTTAAGTCAGTTTTAGAGAAAACCAAGAAAAAATCCCAACGCGCAGGTTGATGAGTTGGAATATTCTATTATACTTAAAGAATCCAGGTACGGAAAAACCGAAATACAATACGCGGAAAAACAGGCGGGATTTTCGGTTAAAACTTCAAAGCAGTGGACGGTAAACATAACACACCGTGAAACAACCTACTCCCACGACAGCCAAACTAAGAATGAAGGGAAACGTTGAGTTGTAACACCTTATCTACTAGAGATAAGGGGGAATTCCCCATGACTCACCCCTCGTTCGTTCATGTACAACATCTTACGAGAAACTTCGTGAAGGATCGGTGACGAGTTTGAATAATTTGCGTAACCGGTAAATTGTATAAATGAGAATCTTTTAATGTGAGTATTATAGTAATGATAAATTTATTTTATAATCGATAACTCATCAGCTTCACACCTTATATAAAACAATGGTATATTCAAAAGTTTTTACTATACAATAAACATTCACATATGGATATTCCTAAGGTTTAAGACTATGCGAGGATCCTATAAGCGAAATGCCTGTGAGTCTTTCTAAGGAATCCTAATCTGTATTTAAGCAGGTTTTAGAGAAAACCAAGAAATACTCCAGTCGACTAGGTTGATGAAATGGATTCGAATCCAACACTTCCCCTTTTACCATAGAATCGTTCACTAATCACAAGGTTAGTGAGTTATGCAGTTGTATTAAAACTTATTGATTACATGTCTAAACTTATACCATTAAATATTTAACTGTTGGTTCTATAAGTGGATTGCTCTGTGTGTGAGTCTTTCTATATTTAAGTGAGTTTTAGTGAAAACCAAGAAAAACTACAAACGGGTAGATTGTTAAGTGGAATTCGAACCTAACATTAAACATAGAATCGTTTGATCTTCTAAAATCCTTGTAACAACATGTTTATGGACTTTATAAGAAAATGCTTAATATGGTTTGCATGTGTTAGCTATATTAAACACTTAATTTTTAACATACATTAAGGTTAGTGGATGAGTGACAGGTAATTCATTTAAAACAAAAATACAATAACGGTCGATTGAAACAAAGGGTTTGCAGTTTTAGAGAAAACCAAGAAAAAATCCCAACGGTAGGTTGATGAGTTGGAATATTCTATTATACTTAAAGAATCCAGGTACGGAAAAACTGAAATACAATACGCGGAAAAACAGGCGAGATTTTCGGCTAAAACTTCAAAGCAGTGCACGGTAAACATAACACACCGTAAAACAACCTACTCACACGACGGCCAAACTAAGAATGAAGGGAAACGTTGAGTTGTAACACCTTATCTACTAGAGATAAGGGGGAATTCCCGGAAAAGCTGAGTCACCCTCCGTGGATCTTACGAGAAAGTTCGTGAAGGATGACTCGTCGGTGACGAGTTTGAATAATTTGCATAACCGCTAAATGGTATAAGCGAGAATCTTTTAATGTGAGTATTATAGTAATGATAAATTTATTTCATAATCGATAACTCATCAGGTTCACACCTTATATAAAACAATACTATATTTAAAAGTTTTACTGTACAATAAATATTCACATATGGATATTCATAAGGTTTAAGATCGATTAAATAAACGAGAATCCTATAATCGAAATACACGAGAGTCTTTCTAAGAAATCCTATTGCATATTTAAGCAGGTTTTAGAGAAAACCAAGAAATACTCCAATCGACTAGGTTGATGAAATGGATTCGAACCCAACACTTCCCCTTTTACCATAGAATCGTTCACTAATCACAAGTTTAATGACTCATGCAGTTGTATTGAAACTTATTGATTACAAGTCTAAACTTATACCATTAAATATTTAACTGTTGGTTCTATAAGTGGATTGCTCTGTGTGCGAGTCTTTGTAACTTATAGTTAAGCGAGTTTTAGTGAAAACCAAGGAAAAGTACAAACGGGTTGATTGTTAAGTTGAATTCAAACCTAGCATTAAACATAGAATCGTTTGATCTTCTAAAATACTTGTAACAACATGTTTATGAACTTTATAAGAAAATGCTTAATAGGGTTTTCATGCGTTAGCTATATTAAACACTTAATTTTTAACATACATTAAGGTTAGTGGATGAGTGTCAGGTAATTAATTTAAAACAAAACTATAATAAGGGTTGATTGAAACAAAGGGTTTGTAGGTTATAATTATAGGATAAAACGTTATGTGTTTCGAAAACCCTTCATCAAGATTGCAACAACCGTTTCGAATGATACTCTCCCTTCATCAGATAGACTTAAACTTTTATTTTATCAGAATGAAAGAAAACGATAGACGATTTACACTTATTGAAATCCCAACTTATAAATAATTCGACTTTCACTAAAAATGCAAGTCGCATATACACTTTGAAACAATCAATAAATTTTATATTATCACAATGCATTAAATAAGTTTCCCATTTAACATTCAAGAGGAATTTATTTTTACATTAATTAAGAATTGAACACATATTATTTTTAAAATGACTATTTTTTAAAAAGTTTTGAAACAGCTAATAAATTTTATAAGCTTTTACAATTAAATAAATTTAGCATATTATGAAAGTTTTTCATCACTCGGTAAAATTTTATATAAGCAATAAAAGTGATACACATTATAATTATAAACTCATAAAATAAATTTCACACTTAACATTTAAACTCTAACCAATCAATCTTAAAGTAATTTTTTATCTTTTGTACATAATCATAAACCTTTCGTTTCTATTGTAAAGTGAAGTATGACTCATGCTTTAATTAAAATCTCTAATCAAAATTATAAGAAATTAAAGTTTAGGAAATACCTATGTATTATAGGTAAATTAATACAGTATAAATATTCATGTTTTTCAGTTAAGTAAAAAAGTTATATAATTAATTTTACAGACTACTTAAGTAATGTATAATTAAGTTTCAGAATTATTATTATTATTATTATTTTTTCTTCTATAGTATGTATATATAAATTTTTAGTTAGAAAGTTTTTATTAAAATACAATAATCAAAGTTTTGTACGATATTAATTTACATTGCATCTAAAACTTTAAATATATAGAAACAATTGTACATTTGGTTTTGTCTGAAGCATATATATAAATAATAAAATCTTATTCAGTTTAGTTTTTAAAACACTATAAAGATTTCAGACACACATATTTTTATCTTGTTTAAATAAAATTTTTAAAATGAAACAATATTAATGTTATAAAATAATACACTCAGCATGACTCACGGAGTGTTGTGCTATTCCATCAAATTATTCCGCATACGTGTAATAACATGTCTGACTTAACTATATACTGAATTACCATTATTTCAGAAAAAGTTGGGACTTACCTTAAAACACATCCTACACCCTTGGCAGACTTGAAGAAAATGAATGATACGAGACATTCTTATCAGAGACGCCAGGTCACGAGGTTAGTGACGTCACGAATGATGTGATTGGCTACGCTCAGTCACGTGATCATGACGTCATCCTCTCATCAATGACGTCACCGATTGCTTATCTGCTACCACAACGCGCGGAAATGTCCAGTACGCAGTGAAAAATATTCAAAGTCTACGGGACATTACTCGAAACGATTCCATTGTCTTATACGGTAAATTGAAATATAACACGCGGAAAAAAGATCGACATATACCGGAGAAACTATGCATACTGCCCGATGAAACTAAGCCGCACAGCTAAGTAGATGCTACCAGGATGAGAGTCAAAATCCAACTGAATTCAAACAATATGACAAGGTCTATAAATCTCCCGTGTTGATTAGATGGTTTTGATGAATGGGTTTTCCCCCACACTTAAGCAGAATGGAGAAGTCATAGGTTTTTCCTCACCTATCTCTTAATTAAGTTTCTTAATTAAAATTATGCAAATTATATGTAAGTCTTTCAAATATCTCTTAATTACGTTTTCTAATTAAAATCATGTAAATTTTATGTAAATCTTTCATGTTTATCATATGCCCTCCTAGTTAAAGATTTAATAAACCTATCTTTTATACAACATAAATAAATTTAATAAGTATAATCTGTTTAATGACTCGTCAAACGATGACTCATCAAACGATGACTCATCATAAACATGTCTGAACATGAATCTAGTTGAACACTAACATTTTATTGTATATGATTTTGTATTATTGCTTTTTATATTATTCAAACCAAAAGTTATTTTTATTATTATTGTTTACTTATGAGAAACTTAATTTTTCATCAAGTAGTGTTGTTTACTTAATTTCCAACAACGTATATTTTGTGATCCATATAGTAATTATCGCTTATTCAGTAAAATATTAGTGTTCAACTAGATTCATGTTCAGACATGTTTATGATGAGTCATCGTTTGATGAGTCATCGTTTGACGAGTCATTAAACAGATTATACTTATTAAATTTATTTATGTTGTATAAAAGATAGGTTTATTAAATCTTTAACTAGGAGGGCATATGATAAACATGAAAGATTTACATAAAATTTACATGATTTTAATTAGAAAACGTAATTAAGAGATATTTGAAAGACTTACATATAATTTGCATAATTTTAATTAAGAAACTTAATTAAGAGATAGGTGAGGAAAAACCTATGACTTCTCCATTCTGCTTAAGTGTGGGGGAAAACCCATTCATCAAAACCATCTAATCAACACGGGAGATTTATAGACCTTGTCATATTGTTTGAATTCAGTTGGATTTTGACTCTCATCCTGGTAGCATCTACTTAGCTGTGCGGCTTAGTTTCATCGGGCAGTATGCATAGTTTCTCCGGTATATGTCGATCTTTTTTCCGCGTGTTATATTTCAATTTACCGTATAAGACAATGGAATCGTTTCGAGTAATGTCCCGTAGACTTTGAATATTTTTCACTGCGTACTGGACATTTCCGCGCGTTGTGGTAGCAGATAAGCAATCGGTGACGTCATTGATGAGAGGATGACGTCATGATCACGTGACTGAGCGTAGCCAATCACATCATTCGTGACGTCACTAACCTCGTGACCTGGCGTCTCTGATAAGAATGTCTCGTATCATTCATTTTCTTCAAGTCTGCCAAGGGTGTAGGATGTGTTTTAAGGTAAGTCCCAACTTTTTCTGAAATAATGGTAATTCAGTATATAGTTAAGTCAGACATGTTATTACACGTATGCGGAATAATTTGATGGAATAGCACAACACTCCGTGAGTCATGCTGAGTGTATTATTTTATAACATTAATATTGTTTCATTTTAAAAATTTTATTTAAACAAGATAAAAATATGTGTGTCTGAAATCTTTATAGTGTTTTAAAAACTAAACTGAATAAGATTTTATTATTTATATATATGCTTCAGACAAAACCAAATGTACAATTGTTTCTATATATTTAAAGTTTTAGATGCAATGTAAATTAATATCGTACAAAACTTTGATTATTGTATTTTAATAAAAACTTTCTAACTAAAAATTTATATATACATACTATAGAAGAAAAAATAATAATAATAATAATAATTCTGAAACTTAATTATACATTACTTAAGTAGTCTGTAAAATTAATTATATAACTTTTTTACTTAACTGAAAAACATGAATATTTATATTGTATTAATTTACCTATAAT
Organism: Salticus scenicus; assembly: GCA_963930645.1. Classification (NCBI taxonomy): domain Eukaryota; kingdom Metazoa; phylum Arthropoda; class Arachnida; order Araneae; family Salticidae; genus Salticus; species Salticus scenicus. The sequence goes on from OZ005648.1 coordinate 270,842,744, forward strand.
ACATAGGTATTTCCTAAACTTTAATTTCTTATAATTTTGATTAGAGATTTTAATTAAAGCATGAGTCATACTTCACTTTACAATAGAAACGAAAGGTTTATGATTATGTACAAAAGATAAAAAATTACTTTAAGATTGATTGGTTAGAGTTTAAATGTTAAGTGTGAAATTTATTTTATGAGTTTATAATTATAATGTGTATCACTTTTATTGCTTATATAAAATTTTACCGAGTGATGAAAAACTTTCATAATATGCTAAATTTATTTAATTGTAAAAGCTTATAAAATTTATTAGCTGTTTCAAAACTTTTTAAAAAATAGTCATTTTAAAAATAATATGTGTTCAATTCTTAATTAATGTAAAAATAAATTCCTCTTGAATGTTAAATGGGAAACTTATTTAATGCATTGTGATAATATAAAATTTATTGATTGTTTCAAAGTGTATATGCGACTTGCATTTTTAGTGAAAGTCGAATTATTTATAAGTTGGGATTTCAATAAGTGTAAATCGTCTATCGTTTTCTTTCATTCTGATAAAATAAAAGTTTAAGTCTATCTGATGAAGGGAGAGTATCATTCGAAACGGTTGTTGCAATCTTGATGAAGGGTTTTCGAAACACATAACGTTTTATCCTATAATTATAACCTACAAACCCTTTGTTTCAATCAACCCTTATTATAGTTTTGTTTTAAATTAATTACCTGACACTCATCCACTAACCTTAATGTATGTTAAAAATTAAGTGTTTAATATAGCTAACGCATGAAAACCCTATTAAGCATTTTCTTATAAAGTTCATAAACATGTTGTTACAAGTATTTTAGAAGATCAAACGATTCTATGTTTAATGCTAGGTTTGAATTCAACTTAACAATCAACCCGTTTGTACTTTTCCTTGGTTTTCACTAAAACTCGCTTAACTATAAGTTACAAAGACTCGCACACAGAGCAATCCACTTATAGAACCAACAGTTAAATATTTAATGGTATAAGTTTAGACTTGTAATCAATAAGTTTCAATACAACTGCATGAGTCATTAAACTTGTGATTAGTGAACGATTCTATGGTAAAAGGGGAAGTGTTGGGTTCGAATCCATTTCATCAACCTAGTCGATTGGAGTATTTCTTGGTTTTCTCTAAAACCTGCTTAAATATGCAATAGGATTTCTTAGAAAGACTCTCGTGTATTTCGATTATAGGATTCTCGTTTATTTAATCGATCTTAAACCTTATGAATATCCATATGTGAATATTTATTGTACAGTAAAACTTTTAAATATAGTATTGTTTTATATAAGGTGTGAACCTGATGAGTTATCGATTATGAAATAAATTTATCATTACTATAATACTCACATTAAAAGATTCTCGCTTATACCATTTAGCGGTTATGCAAATTATTCAAACTCGTCACCGACGAGTCATCCTTCACGAACTTTCTCGTAAGATCCACGGAGGGTGACTCAGCTTTTCCGGGAATTCCCCCTTATCTCTAGTAGATAAGGTGTTACAACTCAACGTTTCCCTTCATTCTTAGTTTGGCCGTCGTGTGAGTAGGTTGTTTTACGGTGTGTTATGTTTACCGTGCACTGCTTTGAAGTTTTAGCCGAAAATCTCGCCTGTTTTTCCGCGTATTGTATTTCAGTTTTTCCGTACCTGGATTCTTTAAGTATAATAGAATATTCCAACTCATCAACCTACCGTTGGGATTTTTTCTTGGTTTTCTCTAAAACTGCAAACCCTTTGTTTCAATCGACCGTTATTGTATTTTTGTTTTAAATGAATTACCTGTCACTCATCCACTAACCTTAATGTATGTTAAAAATTAAGTGTTTAATATAGCTAACACATGCAAACCATATTAAGCATTTTCTTATAAAGTCCATAAACATGTTGTTACAAGGATTTTAGAAGATCAAACGATTCTATGTTTAATGTTAGGTTCGAATTCCACTTAACAATCTACCCGTTTGTAGTTTTTCTTGGTTTTCACTAAAACTCACTTAAATATAGAAAGACTCACACAGAGCAATCCACTTATAGAACCAACAGTTAAATATTTAATGGTATAAGTTTAGACATGTAATCAATAAGTTTTAATACAACTGCATAACTCATTAACCTTGTGATTAGTGAACGATTCTATGGTAAAAGGGGAAGTGTTGGATTCGAATCCATTTCATCAACCTAGTCGACTGGAGTATTTCTTGGTTTTCTCTAAAACCTGCTTAAATACAGATTAGGATTCCTTAGAAAGACTCACAGGCATTTCGCTTATAGGATCCTCGCATAGTCTTAAACCTTAGGAATATCCATATGTGAATGTTTATTGTATAGTAAAAACTTTTGAATATACCATTGTTTTATATAAGGTGTGAAGCTGATGAGTTATCGATTATAAAATAAATTTATCATTACTATAATACTCACATTAAAAGATTCTCATTTATACAATTTACCGGTTACGCAAATTATTCAAACTCGTCACCGATCCTTCACGAAGTTTCTCGTAAGATGTTGTACATGAACGAACGAGGGGTGAGTCATGGGGAATTCCCCCTTATCTCTAGTAGATAAGGTGTTACAACTCAACGTTTCCCTTCATTCTTAGTTTGGCTGTCGTGGGAGTAGGTTGTTTCACGGTGTGTTATGTTTACCGTCCACTGCTTTGAAGTTTTAACCGAAAATCCCGCCTGTTTTTCCGCGTATTGTATTTCGGTTTTTCCGTACCTGGATTCTTTAAGTATAATAGAATATTCCAACTCATCAACCTGCGCGTTGGGATTTTTTCTTGGTTTTCTCTAAAACTGACTTAACTATAAGGCGTATATTAAAATAATATATAGTTTATAACTAGATAAAATAATTGCTAAAAACAATAAGATTTTTAATTTTATCCTATTAAGTAATTTAAAAACCTCTTTTTAGTTTTTTCTTATAAAGTTAAAGTGATTTCAAAACGATTCATTAAAAAATTACACTTATATTTTAGGAAATCTTTATTTAATCGATTAAATGCAAAGTTTAACATTTAATGAATTATTTAAAATTTTATATATACAGGAATAATATAAAAATGTACATTTATATGCTAGTAACAAATAATTCTCTCATTAGAAGTTTCATTAACTAAAAACAATAAATTCGAATACAACTGCATGACTCACTGACCTCACGGTAAGTTATTTTCACTTAGACATTCTAAGCAAATCTTATTGTAAAGGACAATTTCTTTCTGTGAAAGTGTTATCCCAATTCTCTCACAAGGATTATTGTTTAGTATTTTAAATCATATATCCAACTTATAAAATTTAGCGGTTATGCAAATGATTAAGTTTTATTACTTCAATCCGTATAAATAAGTTGAAAATTTTACCCTGCGATGTAATGTATATATTAAAATAATATATAGTTATTATACAAAAATCTCGCTTGCTATATGATTATTTATAGATAGTTTATTACTTAGTTTTATAACTAGAAAAAATAATAAGATTTCTGTTTTTAATTTTATCCTATTAAGTGATTTTAAAACCTTTCATTAAAAATTATAGTTACATTTTATTGAATGAAAAAGGATGTCTTATCGTAAAATAATTCTGTTTTGATCTCATTATTTTCTTAGCATAATTAAAAAAGTAAAATTAAATAAAAAATTTAAAAAATTTCAATATTTTAATAGGTTAATTGCAGAGTTCAACTCTTATTGCATTATTTAAATGTAGTTTACAACTGATATTAAATAAATGATCTCTATAAACTATTTTATATTACTCTGAAAACACAGAACTCTAACAACATTCTACTAAGATAAGCATGAATCAACATTCTTATCTGTATGAGTCAACGTGTGGCGATAAACAGTTTCTCGCATTTGTGTGTGAATGAAGGTTGCATTTCGCCAAGGGAAATTTCATAAATTTTAAGTAAGTTTCATAATTTATTATTACTATTTGATAATTTAATATGTATATTCTAATAAAATTATTTGTTTATATCATAAAAAATTTGTTTATAATAGAAATTTTATTAAAACTTTACGAAAGTTATATAAGAAATTTTTATTGTTTTATTGAAGAGAGAGAAATTAATTTAAAAAATATTTTTTATTGGTATTTACTTATAAGGAATTTTTTATTGTTATACTATAAACTATTTTTATTGTTACACTATAAATTTTTTTGTTTATATAAAACTAAATTTTGCATAAATAAAACTACTTTCACACATGGAAAATTATTGCTTAAATGAAACCTAGAAAAGTTTCCATTTAACTTGTGTATGTTTAGAAATTATTTGAGTAAAACTAATTTTTGCAATATATAAAACTCCTTTCACAAACGAAATTTTTATTTTTTAGCTATAACTTACTTTTATATGTATTTATTTATTTCAATACCGTTTAAGTGATAGATAGGTGATAATCGTTTAAACTCATTGTATGATATGCTTTGTGAAAAAATTATTGCATTTTCCAAATTATTCGCTGTGTTGTTTTAATGATTTTAACTTAATCTTTATATGAGATAGTGTGGATTACTAATAGGCATGGCTCGCCAGTGTATATAACATATGATTCATCAGCTATAGGGGTTTTCCGTTGCAGGTGATAACTGACTCATAGAATATTCCGCATTATCTGTTTTTTTAAGGAAACTGCTTATTTTCATTTAAAATGATGCATTGAATTTTTATGTAATTTATTTAGAAATGTTTAATATAAAATAACTTTTAGTAACTGATAGTTTTTAAATATAACTAATCCTTTTTATTATTATAGTTTATATCAATTATTTTATAAAAAGAACTTATTTTTATTAGTTCAAGTTTAAAAGTACTTACCTGTTTCATTTAAATCAACTAAGATAGTTTAAATTATATTACAGCGTTAAACTCGAATAAATGTTAAACTTATTTAGTGAGAATATAAAGTTTAATTTAAATAACATATTCATGTACTTATAGCTTTTTTGCTTATAAAACTTATGTAAAGTTTTCGTGTTAGGATAAATTTATTTAATAGTAACAGCATAAAGTTTAGTTAATTATAATGTATATAAAATTTAATTGTTGATTTTAAACATTGTATGTATTTTTAAATTAATATTATTATAGGATAGTCATTTTTATTTTTATTTATTTTATTTTTTATTTATTTATTTTATAACTTTACTGTATATCTTTGTATGCATCTTTTTAATTAATATTATTATGTGAAAGTCATTTTTTTTAATTTATATTATTATATAATAGTAATTTTTTTTTTTTTTTTTTTTATTAATATTATCATATGACAGTATTTTTTAAAAATTTATAACTTTACTATATATCTTTGTATGCATTTTTTTAATTAATATTATTATATGATAGTAATTTTTTTTTAATTTATATGATAGTCATTTTTTAAAGTGCATGTGTTCAATTTTTAACGATTGTAAGTTAGAGTTTAAATAAGTGTGAAACTTATTTAGTGAGAATATAAAGTTTAATTTATATAATTTTTATTATATTTAGTTTAATTTAAATATTTTTTATTGTATTCAGTTTAATTTATAACATATAAATTATTTATACTCTTCCAATGGTAACACCCAAATTTTAATATCAAAGTCTATACCATTCACATTCAATGTTTTTAATTATATAATACTCACGAACCCTTTGTTTTATTTTGTCAACTTCCATGAAATACATAGGCAAATTTCTATTTATTCTGTAATAAATTTATAATCTCCGAATGGTAATGCGCAGATATTAAGATCAAAGTCTATACCATTCGTTAAATTCATCTACCTTTGTTTCAGCGTTCAATTTTAACGATTGTATTAATAGTATTTATAAGTTAGAGTTTAAAGAAATTTTAAAAGTGAAACTTATTTAGTGTTAACATAAAGTCATGATGTGTATAAAGTTTAGTTTAAACAACTTTATTGCTTATAATGTCGTTTTTGTTTTAAAATAACTAATTATACGTATAATTACATGATATTCATTATTAAAAAATATGTGTTTTAAATTATTTATTATTGTTTTTAAATTTATGCGTATCGTTTTTGTTTTAAAATAATTAATTATACATATAATTGTATGACATTCATTATTGAAAAATATGTGTTTTAAATTATTTATTATTGTTTTGTTTTTAAATCTGTGTGTTAATCCACTGATGACACTTATCCTCAAAATACGAAAATTTCTATTTAATTCTGTAAAAATTTCGTAATATAAATTTGTAATGATGTCACTAAAAGTATGAACTCCTATTTAAATTCCTTATTTATTATCTTAACACAATATATTTTTAATCTCTAAAAATGCTAAGTTTCTAAAATACTCATAAATTGTTACTGATGTTAATTAACTTCAGTCATTCAAAAATGTAAAGTCCCACCGGAAATTACTTATAATCTTCAATGTCAGCGGTGTAAAAGTTTCTAGTCTCCCAATGACAACACCTAAATTTTAAAGTCTATACCATTCATTAAATGTTTTTAATTATATAACACTCATCATCCCTTTGTTTCATTCAATTAAATTCCCTGAAATATATTTTCCATAGCGAAAAGTACCTGAAATTTTGAAAAAATACTAAGTCTGAAATTTATGAAAATAAATCTAACTTCTCAAAATTCTCATTAAAAGGCAACAGAACCATCTATTAAGATTGTGGCAAAGTAGTGTAAAAAAGTGTGTATTCACCGCCACGATGGTCAAAATTCTCATTAAAAGCCCACAGAACCATCGATTAAGATTGTGGCAAAGTAGTGCAAAAAGGTGTGATTCTGCGACACGGTGGAGGCGTAGAGGCGTATCGGAGGTGCGGAGATATACGGTGGAGGGACGGTGGGTCTAGGGTGGTGGCGCGCCTCCACCCTGACCCTCATCGTAGCTCCGTGGCTCCGATACGCCACTACGCCACCACCGTGTTGCAGAATCACCCTTTTTACACTACTCACCACTTTTATTGAAGTGTAATTTTCTTCTTATTTAACCGTTATTATACATTTGTGTAAATTACTCTAATAAAAAATGGTGTGTGAAAAAAGAGCATGTACTAAACAATGCTCAGGAATAAATTATTAATGTACTAACGTTAGCATATCTGGTCTACTACTAATAACATTTATTACTGATCAAAATTTGATAGTGAAGACAACTGATAAACCCCTTTAATGTTTAGAGTAATAAAAACACTAAAACCAATAATAATAACAATGTTTATGTAATAAATGTAATAATTGAAGTAATAAATTCAAAAATTCAAATAATAAATGTAATAATAGAATGTAGTAAAAGTTACTTAAAATTCTAAGAGTATAGAACTTAATAAAAATTACACAGTTCTATGGCGTACATTCAGCCGTTGTAAAATATATTTAATTTTGTTCGTGTCAGATAAACTGGGCTATCTTTACTGTATCATGTAAAAATTCTATAACAGGTATTGTTATTAGAAAATCATGCAAATTTAGTAAAATTAAACTTATATATATAAATATATATATATATAAGTTTTGAAATAGTTTCATTTTTTTTTTTTTTTTTTTTTTTTTTTTTTAATGTTACTTCAAAGCGATGAATAAATAAATACCAGAAAAAACTTAATATTTATTTTATTTTTATTTTGTTACCGTTTCATACAGTCTTATTCATTTCGATTTTTACGTTTCTAAAAACGTTATTATTCTGAACTTAAAAAGAAGAAGAAAAAAAGATCGTGTAGTGTGTGGGGGTGTTGGCGGGACCGGTCTAGCTAGATCCCTGACCCAGCAAAAGGATTGAAATGTGGAACGCACAAAAAGTGAGGACAAGTGGCATCTTGATCTTTCTCTACTAGGAAGGAAGAGGCTGATTTCTCTTTCTTTGCAAGCCTCGGGCAATGTTTTTACTTTCACTACGGCACTTTCGATTCATCTGAAATTTTTCCCATTTCCTATATAAGTAAACTTTTTAAAAATGGACATAGATGAAAGGTATTAATCAGTTTCGTTTAATAACGACACTTCACATATCCATTCATTTAAGTAAAATAAGATATCTTTACTCTCTCTCTTTTTTAAATATATATTGCTAAGCACATTAAAATTTATTTTTCCCGTATATTAGTTAAAATTCGAACTACCTTAATTTTTAATTCTTTTACATGTTTTATTATTTATTTATTTATTTATTTTTGTTATGAAACTGTAAAAATAGTTTTATCAATAATAATAGCATTCTAAAATACTGTTATATATGTTAACTACTTTCCGATAAGTCATTTTCATATGTAAATGCACAACTTAAGAATATTTTTATTCAAGTAATAAGAAATAGAATATAGTATTTCCCAATTTTATATTATTATTTAGGCATATATATATATATATATATTAAAAACCTTTTCAAACATTGCAGAAGATGAAACCGAGTATCACATAAGAACTAGAAAGAACATGAATAAAGATTATATATATATATATATATATATATATATATATATATATGTATGTATGTATATATATATATATATATATATATATATAAATTGAAGAATTTAATACCGTTATAAAATTTAGCAATCATTAGATAAATATAAATAAATAAATAAAAAGTAAATGATTCAAACTTGTCAATTCGATGGGATTTTTGGGTACAGCACTTAAGATTATTTACACTTTTACGTGTATTACGCTCATTGACAATAAAGATTATAAACTCGTTGATTTTATTTAAATCCCTTTAGTTGTAATTTTGACATATTTCATACACATGTGCGTAAAAGTTAACGCATGAAATGTATTATAAAGTTTGACACTTTTAAGTGGATTAAGGAGGAAAAAAAATTCTCAAGTTTGTTGAGTAATAATAAATATTTGCGACGAAAATTTTTAACCTTTTTTGATAACTGAACTTAAATCAGTTACTCAGTAACTAATTATTCCACTCCATGTAAATCAAGTATATTTTTTTTACATTTCCTTTATTTATTTCAAACAAATTGGTGTAACCTATGAAAAATAAGTATAATATTTCAAATAAAAAATAGAATGGTGGTAAAAATTACTTGTTTGCAGTCGTGGCAAATAGTATAACGTGAACATCTCGGATGAGCAAAACTGGCAGGGGTGTGTCTGCGTAGTTTATTACACAAATGCTTAGTTATCTAGAATTAAACCCTGTCCAAAAAGACTAAAAACACAAATAAACAACAAGACGAGTAAGACTAAAGAAAATATTAAGAATATATCTTAATAAATTCTTAACTTGTAGTTTTCTTATAAGCAGTCTCTTAAAGCTGACTCAAAATGTATGAAATTTGCATATGTAGTATGAATATTATTATTATTTTATTTATTTCTTCGAAATAAACATTGAACGTGTAAATTAATTGTGCGCTTATATTTTCTTCTGTGTTTTTATTATTTTTTTGTTTATTCAACAGTTTTATCGCCTGTTTAAAATAATATAACATGTGATATAAATGAAACACAAACATAATACAACAAAAGAAAGGATAATAATAACTAATCCTTCTGGCTCGTTCCGAAGGGTAAAGTGATTTTTCTTATCAAATAGCCGCCATTGTGTTTCAAAATGGCGGCTACAACTTATCAGTGGACTTAGGGGAAATATTGATGTGGACTGTGTACAAATGGAGTTTTAAGCAATTCGGTTCGTAAATACATTTTTTATGTGCATTTGAAATTTCCAAGTGGATGGCATTTGGAAACAAGATGGCGGATCAAGTTGGTAAACAAACATATCAAATGCATTTGTGAGATAAGTGTACTCTACAACTTTAGTTCGAATTGATTCAGTATTACAAAAGTTATCGTGTTGACAAATTAAGTGGCCACCACTTGGATCAAAATGGCGGAACAACTTGCTCAGTGAACTAATCCAAGATATTGTAAGATAAGTCCACTGTCCAACTTTGGTTCGACTAAATTCAGTATTTGAAAAGTTATATTGATAACAAATCAGGGATCTGTCCAGAGGCAAACCTGGGTCCGTTAAAGGACCCTTCACAAAATTCTATGCCTTAAAACAGGACCCTTCACAAAATTATTTATCCTAAAACAGGACCCTTCACAAAATTTTTATCTTAAAACAGGACCCTTCACAAAATTTTTATCTTAAAACAGGACCCTTCACAAAATTTTTCTCCTTGAAAACAGACCTTTAATAAATCTCTTTCATTTTCAAAATTAATCTACAATGGAACGAAGACTGCCTGAATAATCATGTATGTTTTATTGTATTTCTCCCAAAAAGTTGATATTCAATTTCTAATTTATAAAGGGCTTCTATGCATATATGTGAGTTTAGTTCTGTAAAACTGAACTGTCATTCTCTAAAATGAAACCTTAATTGTAATTTTAGTTTGCAAAATTACATTTTTCATAATTTCACAAAAAGAGGACCCTAGGCAAAAAGTTCAGATTTTCACACTGAATTTAGATTCACAAAATTACGTGTAGAATTTTTCACAATTTCACACAAAAAAAAGACCCTGTGTGAAAAGTCTGGACAGACCCCTGCAAATTATCAGGTGTCTGCATTCAAGTGGCCACAACTTGGAAACAAAATTGCGGAGCAACTTGCCCACAGAAATCATTTAAGTCCATTGTCCAGTTTTGGTTCGAATTGGTTAAGTATTTCAAAAGTTATCGTGATAAAAAATTTTCAAGTGGTCGCCACTTGGAAACAATATGGCGGAACAAGTTGACCAGCGAACTCACCCAAAATATTTTAAACATAAGTTCACTGCCCAGATTTGGTTCGAATTAGTTCAGTATTTCAAATGTTATTGCTATGACAAATTTTCAAGTGGCAGTCTAATTTTAAGTGACCGCTGTATGGAAATAAAATGGCGAAGCAATTTGCCTAGCGAAATCATCCAAGATATTTGACCAATAAGTTTACTGTCCAATTTTGGTTCCAATTAATTCAGAATTTCAAAAGTTATTGTGGTAAGAAATTTTCAAGTGACCGCCTGATTTTAAGTGGTTGCAACTTGGAAACAGAATGGCGAAGCAACTACTTGCCCAACGAAATCGTCCAAGATATTTCTATGAAAAATTCACTGTCCAACTTTGGTTTGAGCTAATTCAATTCAGTATTTCAAAAGTTATCGTGATAAGAAATTTTCAAGTGGCACCGTGATTTCAAGTGGCCACCACTTGGAAATAAAAGGGCTGAGTGAGATGCCGAGCGAACTTATCTAAGTTATTTTAATGATAAATCCACTGCGCAAATTTGGTTCCAATTGATTCAGTATTACAAAAAGTTATCATAATGACAAATTTTCAAGTGGCTGCTATTGCATACATGAAATTTCAAACAAATCCGGTCTTAAATACATTTTTTACAATGTGGATTTGAAATTTTCAAGTGGTTTCCACTTGGAAACAAAATGTCGGAGCAACTTGGTTGATGAACTCATCCAAGATATTTACAAGAAAAGTTCACTGTCCAAATTTGGTTTCATTCAGAGCATTATTTCGGAAGTTATCGTGATGGCAAAATTCCTATTATATTTATAGAGATAGCTAGATAGATAAGGCCCTAGAAAAAAGTATAAGGTCGCAAAATATATTAACAGAAAAAGTATAAAACATAGTTCAACACGAAAAATTTAATATCACTCTTTCTTAGAAATGAAATTAAAAACATAAACATAAGTTATGAAGGTATGTAATATATAATTAAAGCATTAAATGACAATTTAGAAATCTGATGGCACTTTATCTTGGAAATAATTATAAGGTCGAGGAGTTGTGAATGAAAATATAAAGTCAATATCCCACAAATTGACCTTCTTTTTCAGTGACTTTTATCAGTCGATCGGTCATCGTTGAATCAAGTTTCTTTTTTGATATTTTCCCATATATACCTTATCGCATTGATGAGTTCGCCTTTCCCTCGATACTGTCATATGTCCTTATAAAAAAATTGCGTAAATATGCTCCAGATATTTTCGAATGGGTTTAACTGCGGAAGGCAGGATTGCAAATCAAGCAGACAGACCTCATTTGCTTCAAAGCAAGCTTTTGTTGAATAAGCAGCATGTATGCTGGCATTATCTTGGCTGAAATATCCAATCTACGGATATAACTAGAGGGGCATTTGGGAATAAATTATCACCCAGCATAGCTTGATACTTTTTGAATTCATTTTAGTATAAATTACCACAATTCCTAACGTGCCATTAGCAGCAAACGCTTCCCATACCATTACTACCCCCCCCCCTTCCATATTGCCGCTTGAAAAAGTAAGGTTTTATTTCTTTAATATCATGCCATTATTTTTTAAAGCCGTCTAGCTCATCAAAATAAAATTTTTCTCATCCAAAAAAAGTATATCTTTCCATTTATTTCCAAGTGAAACATGTTTTTAGCAAATTCTAAACGAGTTAATTTATGGTTCTTTGTCAAGTGTTGTCGAGGTTGTAATTTTACGAGTTGTGCTCTCGGGTTGAAACTTAAAACACTCCCAGACAGTTCGGCTAGTACATGGTAGGTTTAAACCACGAACTATTTTAAAAGAAGACTTTCTTTTATCGCACGTCCATCGAAAATCGGTCGATTTTTGGCGCCTTTAAAGCGCACTTGATCTTTTCATGCGCTTTCATTTACTAGATTTTGAAATATTTTTAAGAAAATTATTGACTGTCGTTTTAGACTAACCGATAGACTTGGAAATAGGTGCACCACTCATTCCAAGGATTTTACCGCGTTCTGCATCGGACAATTATTTCTGCATCGGCATCGTTGCCAATGGCACAGAGATAATGACTAAAGTGACCCGCCTATTTGCGTTCTTAGGTTACTTTTTCTATTTCTTGCATCCTCAGACGGCAGAAAATTTGCATGTCCCTTTAAAAAATTCGACGACCTTATACTTTTTTCCATCAGCAAATAAGATTAATATCACATATGGTAATTAGTTCGTTTAATTTAAATTTAATTTTAATTAAAGTGTAATAAAAATTACAAATCATTTGCATACTTTGTATTTTTATTGCTTTCCCATCCAAAAATTTGCATAAATCCTAGTTTAACTGGCTATTTAATCGATCTTATAATTTTTTACAGGGCCTTAGATAAACGAAGTGATTGCAATAGGTCGATTTCTAAAGAAATCGACCTAAAAGAAAAAGTGAAAAAATATAACAAGGTTGAGAGAATACAGTCGGTAACAAAAGTATCCGAACACTAGCAAAAATTCCTATATAAAAAAAAGTAGAGTTAATACTGTTTCATTAAATAAATCCTTGTCGAATCATGTTCTTAGACTGGCTAAGAACATGATTCGACAAGGAATTATTTAACAAAACAGTATTAACTCTGCATTTTTTACATAGGAATTTTTGCTAGTGTTCGGATACTTTTGTTACCGACTGTACGCTTGTATATATAAATGCACATATTATGTGTATGCTTATAATATTTTGGCAAAAAGCAAAAACAAAGTATGATTTAACTTAATGTTAACTTATTTCAGCCGATTGTGTGAGATATATGCATATGCCATGTAGTTTTTCAAAATAGTTTATTTATTATTAAGTAGTGCTAACAAACTTATCATTCAGTCGATTGAGTGACACGAGAAATTTAATAAATTGCTAGATTTATAACAGAGTATTGATAAGTAAACTGAAAAGAAAATGAAACATATGGAAAATACGGCTTTTCGGATACACACGTTGATGGTGGTACATATGAAGTCTATATATGATGAAATGGTAGATAAATTGACCATTTCTTTTTCAAATACATTTCATCAAGCTTTTTAATCGGCATGCTTACTTAGTATTTTGGCGTTAAAAATTAGTTGTTGGAGATTCTTTGTAGTTCTTATTAGAGAGAAATAATTATACATATTTCAGTAACATTTCGTACTAGACCATGAATTTGCACAATAACAATAAAAAATTGTTTCTGATGATATAATATTTGCTAATCCAGGAAAATGCATATGAATGAACTTATATATATATATTATTCTCACATACATGCATTCATTGATTATGTGTATATTTTTTTCTTTTGCATATTATGCATTTTACTCAACCCTTTAACGTTCACTACTTAATTTATTTTAAAAATTACTAAACTAATTTTAAAAATGGCTTTTAGACACAGAGCTGATCATAAATATTTAAAAAATAAAAAAAAATAGCCTTGTTCATTTCGAGAAATTTTTGGTTTGAAACATCTATAAGTTAACCTTATTAAATTCAAATAATATTTAATTTAATAAATAAAACACTTTCTAAGTAAACATTATTGACTACAAAAACTCGTAAAAGTTGTTTCAGGTGAAAATAATAGTCCAGCTCTTCATTAAATAAAAAAACTAGTTGGCATAGGTGGACTCTGCTCAGTTCCCCACCATATTTATGTTCTCATAAATTTCTAGTGCGAGACATATTATAATCATGTAAAAAAAAAAAAAAAATGAATATGACCAAAGCTTGATACAGTGACAGAACGAAATCCCCGCCTAATAGGCTATCCACCGTTCACTTCGATATATTTATCTTATTCTAATCTATTAATTTATTTTATCAGGGTCAATTCCGTTGTTTAGTTTTCATGCTACTATTTCCAATGCTACTATTTCCAATCCTCAAAATTCCTATTTATATGAAAAATTTACAATTCCGCTATGTTGATAAAATCGTAAATTACGAACAATTTACGAAATTTTCCTATTAGAATATTTGTATTCAATCATGTTCAAACAAATATCATAAGTGTAATTTTGAAGTTGTCTAATGTATTTATGATCTTCAAAATGGAAGTTTATGCTCAATTTTGCCTTATTCTGACATGTTAAGTAAATCGTAAATTCCAAATAACTTACGAATATTTTAAATTGCAAAAATCATAGTCTATGATATTCATGCCAGTATCCTAAATAATATTTCGAAAGTGGTTTGACATCTTTACGATTTTGCCCTATACTGCCATGTTAAGAAATTCGTAAATTTCCAATAACTTGTGAAATTTTCAAAGTAGCATATTTGAAAAAATATTATTATATATACTGCGCCATGAAAAAATTCGTACCATGAAAATATGCAGAAATATATAATCATAAACAACTTCTTAATCTATAGTTCTGTAATTCACGTGTTCAATTTCAGTCATAAAATTTGCACCAGTTGGGAGAGCTTATTAACTTTATTTAGCGATTAAACACACAATAAAAAACTATTTGCAGTATACTTTGAAGAATTCACAATTATAACTTAATTCAGTATATTTCAGGATAACATTGTTTCTCCATAAAGGAGCCAAGATCATAATATTTAAATCATAACTTTCATGTTCAAGAGAAAAAATTATACTTCCTGTTTAAGGCTCCGCTTGACAGGCCTGGAAAGTAAAATCGCACTTCAGAAAAACTCGTGTTGCCAACAAAGGGCGTGTCTTTTTCAGGGTGATTGACATTCCACAAAATCCAATAGTGTCACACTTCAGCTTGTGGACGATACAAATGTGCCTCTGATGTCCAAATTTAACCAGGGGGCAAACCACAAGATGAAAGGGTGACTAAGGAGATAAAGGGAATAAGTGGGGGATCTGACCGGACAAGAATTATTTCCGGTAGATAAGAAAGCTTTACTATAGTCAAAGATTCATTAGTACCTTTTTCTGTCAGAAAACGTTTCAATTCATTTTCATTGCCTGATCGATGCAAAGTCGATATAGGGATTCGTATAATTTGTAATCTTTTTACAGACAGCAATAATTGTGGGCATTGCGTATTGTAAGTGGAACAACGTCTTTACTGTTAGGATTTTATTTATTCATTTCTTAGAATATGAAATGAGAATATGTTTACAAAATACAAAAACATCTATGAGCGTGCGAGCATGTGTGTGTGTATATATATATATATATATATACATACTCACGCGCATGAGTACATATATCTGTATATGTATAATAACAAAAATTTGATACATTTATTACAATACTTTCAGTCTCATAAGTGAAAATTTTAATTTTTGATTTTTCTGTCAAACACTGCCAAATAAGTCTTCAGATGATACAAGGTTTTAAATTAGAATATAGTCACACTGTATGAAAGATATTTTACATAATAACTAGCTGTAATAATACAATTCAAAACGACATCATTTAAATGTTATCTTCATTTAACATATATTTTTAATATTTTTATTTATTTTACACAATATAAATATGTATAGGAATAGGTTACCATTCAGTATCTTTTTCACCAAACTTGTTTATGTGTTGGAGTTATCTACCCTCGCACCACCGGCTTTCTCACACCTGAAATTTTCTGATTGCGTCATTAGATATATATGCGAAGTATTTACCTCTTCCTGTGTTAATACTTGAAATTCACTTCGTTCCCTCATCTCCTGAACTAGAGGTGTTAGAAATGATTTTCGGTAACGAAATTGTTTCAAGAGAAACAAAGAAAAAATAAAAATAAAAATTAAGCAAGAAGAAGATTTCCCCCCCTGTATTTTTTTAAATAACAAACCTGTTTCCGAACGAATGATTGTGCGTAATTTACTTTTAATTTATTTTTCCCCTAACTATATATATATATATATATATATATATATTAGCATAATTGGAGGGCTCGGCCCCCTTATAGTTCCTCTCACCAACTCCAGAAGGAGACTTCGCCTCTCCCGACCCGCTTTTCTTACTAATCCCTGCGGGGCTCTGGCCGCTTGTTCGCTGCGTTGCCTTTCACTAAATAGGAATAATAAAATATTATAGAAAGCCCATATTTAGTGTCAAATTAAAATACATAATATTTAATACCACTTTATATATATATATATTACGCTTAAAATCAACAATTTTTTATTTTATTTATTTATTTTTTTAATTAGAAAGAAATTCGCAATATCTTGACCATGTTGCGTTACAGCTAATTTATATGACCTCTCTGGGTGACTTTTAAATTTCTGTTACTATTTGGGAGATGAATTTTTTGGTATGTAACTGCTTGTTAAAAAAAAAAAAAAAAAAAAAAAAAAATAGATTAAATTTATTATTGACTTTTTTTTAGTTAATTTGGGGCTTAGTCACAATTGTAATAAGGCATCCAGAAAAAAATAAATTTTACTCATGATTTGAAACAAGTAAAGAATAAATGCAGTTCTATGTAAAGACCAGTTTGGCTGTTTTCTTTAAAACGTGTAATTGTTTGCCGAATCAATGAATGGGGGGGTATCAAAAAAATCTTTATTTAAAAAATGTCTATTGCAGATTGTAGGAAATGCACAATAAGAAGACACACTGAACGCATAAAAAGAACTTTTATGGATTTACACGTTTTCAGATGTCAGTAACATGATTTAATCATTTTTAGAAAATGTCTGTCGGTGTGTCTGTGTGTGTGAAAGAGAGACAAAAATTTTGTGGCAACTGTATCACAAAAACTACTGCACAGAATGTCATACAAATTGGTAGATAGTTTCACATTGTCATAAAGTAGTGCCTATTGATTTTTAAGGAAAATCGTCTAACAGGTGGCTTTGCCATTTTAAAATTTATACATGGTGGTATAGGACGAAATTTCGTATAAAAGTGCACAAGGAGAATTATTTTAACGATTTATTGTGAAGTTAAAAAGAATTATTTAATATAGTATGCAATAGGAAAAAACATTTAGACATATAGCAGTAATTGGTCGAAATCATATACGGTAATATTGTGTAAAGAGTTGTTTAGTAAATTGTTCAAAAACTAAAAAAGAATAATAATAATAATAATAATAATAATAGGTGCTGAAATACAGTCATCTTTAAAATCGTAGTTGTCAAATAATAGCTGCTTCACATCCACCTATCGTGGATAAATACCCAAAAGTGCGTGGAAAAGATTTTTTTACAAGCAACGAGAACCTGGATTCGATGGAGCGCGAGTGGAAAAAACGCTGTTAGTGGATACCCGAAACGAGGTTTACAGCAATTTCAATGTATTTTTTTTTTCTTTTTATTTATAATGATTCTTAAAAAAAAAAAAAAAAAAAAAAAAAAATCATTTTAATATAGCGACCAGCAAAGCGAGTGAAACATGCTAATAATAAGTTATAAAAAATTAACATACTAATAATACTGAAAAGTATATAACTAATGAAATATTCTAATAGAAAAAAAAATAATTAACATTTATCGGGATCAGAAACGGGTAAAGTAAAATAAAATAAAATAATAGTAAATTTCAGATATTTACGTAATATTTTTTCGACAAATTATTTAGCGACGATTTTGATGAATTTGTGTTGAATTTAATTTTCAAAGCTGATTTGATATCTTCCGCCTTTAGCGTGGGAGAGAAAGGAAAAAAAAAAAAAAAAAAAAAAAAACAATCTGTGTAAGACAGAATTTAATTTAGTACGAAAGGCTATTAATTTCAACCAGAAATTTTTTTATTTTTATATTTTCTTAATATAATCTCTTCTTTTATATAATCTTAATATTTAATAATAATAAGACGAATCAAGCATGAGAGTAGGATATGAAAAAGAAAAAAAAGTCTGATAATATTTCAAAAATATTTTTATTTCGACAATATTCTCAATGAACTCAAGGATTTTAAAAATATAAGAGGAAACAAAGCATAAATAAAATATCATGCTTTCCAGAAACTGGAAAAACGTATAAGGATAGAGTGTTCAGGTATATTACAAGTTAAGAAAATGAAGCAACAATGATTTGAAACATATATATGTGTATATTAAATGCGTAACATTTCTAACAGTTTACATAAATGCAAAAATAATTTTATTATAATAAAAAAAATTTGAAATTGTATCAAAGATTTTAAGAAAAATCTGAAGTTCTTACAAATATCTCAAAACTGTCATCCTCAATGAATGCATAGCAGTTTCTGATAATATTTTCATAATATATAAACGCCCACCAGCGGCCGAGCGGTTTTACGCTCAAAGTTGGTAGATGGAAGATGCCGGGTTCGATCGCAGGTCGCGCTCAGCGACCTAGCCATTCGGAGTTTTCCGTGGTTTTCTCCGAAACTCGCGTGAATACAGACTGGGTTTCTTTAGAAAGACCCCCACGGAGGGCATTCCCCCTATAGGCCTAGGACGCTTGCGGAGTCAATCGGCCTCAAATCTTCCAACCAATCATAATATATAAATAATTATTTCAGATACCTAGTAAAGCACAAATTTTTAATATCCCCCACTTAAAAATAAATAAATAAAGATACAACATAATATTAAAACGAACTTTAAAATAACAGGCAAACTGTCGTTAAAAATAAACATTTTTCTGTTTAAATAAAACGACATATCTTTTCAGAAACACATAAAATCAGCATAATCTGGTGTATCACACACATAATTTTCTCCTACCCTGCAATTCAGTAATCTAAAAATACATTGCATATTAAATTTTAAGATCAATCAGTCAAGATAATAAAATTTAATTTAAAATAATCTAAAGAAATTATAAACACTTTTATTTGGTATATAATTCTGTGTGAGGGGGGGGGGGGGGCTGCTACCACACCTCAAACCTCCGTTCAATAATAGTATCTAGAGACATTTAAGAAATAAATAAATAAAGCTGTTATTAATTTGCTTTTAAACCTGCCAATCTTGATCAATTTTTTAAGTGGCAACCTCATATGAACTTCAAAATACCAGATTTGAAATTCCTACACTTCCTTGTTTTTAAATTATGCTGATAACAGATACACATAACAGATCAACTGCAAAAAATTAGACTTGCGTAATCAGGGCACCTCAAAACGTGATTTTATACGAAAAACAGAGTTGAAAATAGAACTTTAAAAATGCTTTTTTCACAGTATTGGTATAAAAATTTTCTGTGCAATGTTTGTAGATGTAGTAAAATAGCTACTTCATTTCATCAATTATATTCAATGGAATACAAAATTTAGCGTAATGTATTCAACGTAATGTATTTGAATTCTTTTGGATGGTCGTGTACACGAATATTTTGCTCGATTTCAACGAATTGTATCACAGCTGCCAACATTTTAAACTTTTAAATCATAATTGACACCCAGTATTTTTAAATGGAATGTGTTATATAGTTTTTCGACGATTAATATTACCGAAAATAGTTATAATTTTTTTTTTCGGATTGAAGTCTACCGCCAAAAAAGAGGAGACTTGGCACCTATGCTGTATGATACACATTTAGTATACCGAGTTTGGACCTTATGTTACTATTTGTTTTTGAGATGTGCTGATAGCAGTCAGAAACACACACAGAGAGAGAGAGGGGGAGACACAGACCAACCGCTAAAAACATGTTTTGTGGATTCAGGGGACCTCAAAACTTGTAAGTGTAGCAAAAACTTAATTTCCAAAATTTGACCAAAAAACAATACTTCTTCTATCGTATAAATGGGTATGAGAGAGTAAAAAATGCATAAATAAAGGTACCAAATATTACTGTATATATAACTAGTAGATTGAGAAAAAAATAAATATTTTTAAATAATATATTTGAAAACCACTATTATTGTGGACCTGACAACTGAAGTTAGTAATTAATTGAAGGTAGCAAATAGATTGTTTTAGCTTGTTCGTTATTTGTAAACTGCTTACAGAAATATTTTTAGTGGGATTTTAGTCCGGTGGGGCTTTTGTTCGGGACCGGAGTTTCTCAGAAATGCATACGTTATTGATTCTGAAATAATATTTAAAATTTTTAGGGAATAGAAAAATGTTATTAAAAAGAAAAATATATAAACATTTATATTAAAGTTTTATATAACATTGTTTCACATTTATAATGTTAAACAATTAAATTATAAAAGAAACATGTTGCAAGATTTTGTCCTTTATTTTTTTTTTTATTTTTTTTTTTTTTCCGGTGTGCTGATAATACCAGATGATTGCTTTTTCGATTATTTTTCCAATGGCGGAAGCCCATTTTAAATAATCAAGATTTAATTTATAACTTTAAAATTTTTGTGAAAATATTAAAAACATAATTGTAAAAAATCATTAAAAAGCAGATTCGTTCCTCTTGTTCCTGTGACTTTCAAGCTCAAGAAAGTAATACCACACCACTGAAGTTTTTTTCTTCATCTGACCGGTTCCGAAAAGGGGGAGAATACCCATAAAAGTGTCACCAGCAGAACAATTAATCAACCTCACCCCTTCTCTCTTCCCCTATATTTTTCTCTCTGATTCTATCCAACTTCGGAGGCGGAGATTTTAGTAAAATTGCAGTTTTTTCATGATTTTTCATCGTACAAAACAAGGAATAACAGTTATTGAAATTTATTTTAAAAAATTGAAAATTGTGCATCATTGAAACGTGGACTGTCGTGGATAGCAACGCTTTTTTCGAATTCCAGAGCAGTTTGTCGTTTTCTTTCTATAAAGTTTTTTATATATAAGTACCTTCATTTTTTGTCGTTTTGAAATTTAAATTCCTTTTTGCACTAAATGACAAAAAATATCTAAAATGTACAAAATACAGGCCACCAACAAAGGTCGTAACTATCTTATGAAAAAAACAAAATTAAAAAATCTTTAAATGGAAATGAGATATCAGTGGATTAGTTTTACATTGATTTAACCTTAGCTTCAAGATCTCAGAGGCTCTGTGCAGCGGCCCCTTAAGACAGGCCGAGAAACTAAACTAGAAAAAAAGTAACATTCTCAAAGAGAGAAAAAACACCTCTCTTGGCAAAGAGCCAACTACTAGTCGGGGGGGCTGGCGAAACGAAACCAAAAGCTACGTTCAAACATGCTCCGCCCCCATGAACGAAGTTTCATAAAAATATTCTACAAGTACAATAACAACATTAGTGTTGTTACAGGTTTTCATTTTCTTGGTCTTCAACTGCAAATAGATAAGAAAAAAAAGAGATTAATATACATATGAAACATTGTAACTAGATGATTAACATAAATGGATTAAAAACAGGAACATAAAAAAAAAAAAAAAATAAAATAAAATAAAATAAAATAAAAATAAAATAAAAATTTCAAAGTTCAAAATGGTAGAGGTGATAGTTTGGCGATCGGACGCTTCAACTCTCCATAAATAGTTTTCAGTAGAACAACACGAATCTTGCCATCTGCTCCAGGAAATAATTTGATTATGCGTCCTAGTTTCCACTTCAAAGGGGGCTGATTATCATCTTTTATTAAAACCAAATCGTCTTTCTTGAAATTTGGTTTATTTATTAACCATTTTGATCGCCTTTGCAAGTCTGATAGGTAATCTGAAGACCATCTGTTCCAGAAACTTTGAAAAAATTTTTGTAGAAGTTTCCATCTTTCTAGCGGGGTTAGGTTAACTGAAGAATAGTCAGGTTCTGGTATTGAAGTCAAGGCAGTGCCTATGATAAAATGTCCTGGAGTTAGAGCATTTAAGTCACTTGGATCATTCGAGAGCGCAACAAGAGGTCTCGAGTTCAAACACGATTCAATTTGAGTAATTAAAGTAAGGAACTGTTCATAAGTTAATATTTGTTCGCCAATAGTTCTTTTTAAATGACCCTTCATCTGTTTTATTCCAGCCTCCCAAAGTCCTCCAAAATGGGGGGCCGATGGGGGATTGAAATTCCATTTGATTGTTTCTTCGGACAAATATCTGTGGATCTTTTCGTCAGAAGAGATCAAGGACATCATTTTTTTCATTTCGTTGTCGGCACCTACAAAGTTCGTTCCTCTGTCTGAAAACAATTCTTCAGGTTTTCCTCGTCGAGCAACAAACCTCTTCAAGGATGCGAGGAATGTTTCAGAGGTGAGATCACTGAGTATTTCCAAATGAATTGCTTTTGTGGAAAAACAGATATATAAACAAATATAACTTTTATAAGATCTAACACCTCGGCCCTTACGAGGTTTGATGAGAAAGGGGCCTGCAAGATCAACCCCGACTTTCGAAAACACTCGCGATGGCACTACACGAGCAGCTGGAAGATCACCCATCAGTTGAGAGGCTAAGTTCGATGTGGTTCTAAAACACTTCATACAGTTCCGCAGATTCCTTTTCACGGCGTCTCTTGCATTAATTATCCAATATTGTTGTCGCAGGACTGAAATTGTTAACTGAGTTCCACTGTGAAGATGTTTTTCATGAAAGTACTTTATAATTAAGTCTGTAATGTGGTGCGTTTTAGGAAGTATCATTTGGTGTTTTTGACTCTCAGGTAGGTTTGCGTGTCTTAATCTTCCACCAACACGAAGAATTTCATTTTTGTCTAGAAAAGGATTTAAAGAAAGGAGTTTGTTACTAGCATTCAGGTTTTTTCCAGATTTTAAAGTCTTTATTTCCCCTCCAAATTCATGTCTTTGAACCAACTTCACAATAATTTTAGTTGCCTCATCAAGTTCTTGTATAGTTAAAAAGCCAGTATTTCGCGCAGATCGACATTTAGTATTTTTTATAAATCTAAGACACCAGGCTGTAACACGTCTTAATTTAGACCAAGATGAAAACTTATATAATAATTCAAATTCATTATTGCCATGAGTTAAAGAGCAAACAGTAGTTTTCCGTTGTTCTCTCAAAATCTCTTCTTCAGGTATTTTGACTTCATTTTCCGGTAGTGGTGTCGGTAAGTGCTCTTCTTTCAACCATATTGGTCCCTTTAACCATTCTTCATTCTTCAACAATTCAGTTGCTGTGCAACCACGAGATAGCACATCAGCGGGATTTTTAACCCCTGGACAAAATCTCCACTGAGATGGGGCTACTAATCGTTGAATTTCACGCACTCTGTTCTCTACAAAGGGCTTCCAGTTACTAGCACTTCCTTTGACCCAATAAAGGGTAATTTGGGAATCACAGAAGCATAGTATGTTTTTGACGGGAACTGAAAATAGCTGCCCAAGATAATGAGCTAATCGAGCAGCTGTTAAGGCTCCCATCAATTCAAGTCGAGGCAAAGTAAGTTTTTTGAGAGGAGCTACTCTTGTCTTTGACATAATAAATGAAGTTTCACGGGAACAAGGATCACGAAAATAAGCTACTGTACCATATCCCTTCAAACTGGCATCGCAGAAAACACAAATTTGAATAGTTTCAGGAGTTAATTTTTCAAAATTCGTAAAATATTTTCTAGGCACTTCAAAATTTTCTAAATCCTGTATTTCACGATGCCATTTCTTAAATTTTTGTGTTAACCCTTTGCGGCGCAAGACAATTCGGATCATTTAAATTATACTGCCACCGGAATTCATGAACTAAATTAAACTAAAAGAAATTTTTAATTTTAAGGTTAAAAAAACCGGCCTTTTCTGATATGTTATAAACGTAAATGTTTACTAAAAAATTTCCGGGATGAATTTTTTCAGCTGGATCTTAAATTTTGCGTCCTCGCAGCGAGGACACCGCGCGTTAAGGGGTTAAAGCATCAGGTAAAGCAGAATCCCAATCAACACCCTGCTCCCATAGTTCTTGCATTAGAAATTTAACTCTTATTATAAAAGGGGAAATAAACCCTACAGGGTCATACACCTTTGCTACAGTTTGTAAAACAATTCTCTTAGTGATAATTTCATTATCAAACCCTTCTAACAGAGACTGAAAGTCTATTCTTAACGTGTCATTATTAGTTGACCACATTATTCCCAATACTTTAGAGATATTTCCCTCATTTATTTCTTCATCAACGTTTATTCCATATTTTTCCCACAATTTGCTTAATTCGTAAGAGTTACTTTTAAATTTCCTTAATGTCATATTGGCATCTTTAAGTATTTTCACAGCACCAGACGATAAAATAAATGCTTCATTTACAGAATTAGCGCCATGAAAGAGATCATCAACATATAAGGAAGTATCGAGCATATCAACTACTTTCTCAAACAAGTTCTTATAGCCCTTTATGTGATGTTTAATGGTAGCTGAGAGCAAAAAGGGTGATGTTGTAACACCAAAAGTTACACGAGTCATGCGGAAAACCTTTAATAGAGGATTTTTACTATTTATATCCTCAAACCATAGAAATCTCAAAAAGTTTCTATCATTTTCTGCAACCTGTATTTGCAGAAAAGCTTTTTCAATGTCACAAACAAAGGCAATTTTATGAAGGCGGAATTTTAAAATAATATCCAAAATATTAGGATTTAAATTGGGGCCTGCAAATAAACATTCATTTAAAGATTTTGCTTCCTTTTCTTTGGAAGAAGCATCAAACACTATTGTGACCTTTGTAGTGGACTTATCTGTTCTTATCACCGGTCTGTGGGGCATATAATATACACCAGTTTCATTTTTGTTTATTTTACACTCCTCTATTATACCCATTTTCTTTTGTTCCTCAAGAATTTTTTCATATTCA
This sequence comes from Salticus scenicus, assembly GCA_963930645.1. NCBI lineage: Eukaryota > Metazoa > Arthropoda > Arachnida > Araneae > Salticidae > Salticus > Salticus scenicus. The sequence goes on from OZ005648.1 coordinate 270,868,040, forward strand.
TTTTTAAGCCATTCATTTTTAGACAGTTTTGTTCTCAAACCCCAAAGTCTATTTTTGGCTATTTCTATATTCGATTTTAATTCATTTTTATTTTCCTTCCACAAAAATTGAATTTCATATCTTCCCTTAACAAAATTTAAATTTTCATTAAAAGAATTAATAATTTCTATATCTCTCTGTGACATAGAATCATTCTTACTGTCACATATTCCAAGTGATTCTAAATCCCAAAAACGCTGCAAATCAAAACTGTCAAATTTATTTACAGATACAAAATGCGAATTAATTACTTCTGTACTATTATTATTCAATTTCCCCACTACAGTATATCCGAAAATAGTATTAGCAACATATAAATTATCACCGATTTCTTCAATGATACCTCTCTGTATTTTCCAAAAATAATCAGCTCCTAGCAAAATATTAATTTTGGAATCACTTAATGAATTGTCTGCCAATTTCCAGTTTTTATTTTTAATATAACTTTCAATTTCTGGTTCGCCCCTTGGGCTTTTCAAGGGAGTCGCGGTTATTAAGTCTGTAGCTAATACTTCAACATGGATGAGCCGACGAGGATTTATTTTGCTACGCAGTTCAATATTAAAAACCTCGAATTCCTCTTCTTTACCTTTATTTATACCAAAGGCAAAAACAGTTAGCTTTTCTGTTCTTACACGGGTTAATTTTAATTCGTGGGCCAATTCTTTAGTAATAAAACTTTTTTCACTTCCGGAATCCAATAAGAGTCTGACAGTTTTTGATCTAGAATTAGATTGGGCTATGACGCAACATGTTTGCAATAACGCTGCCTGATTACTGTTTTTTAAATGTGAATTCGATACTATAGTGTTCTCTACTACTTCTGGTTTCAAGTTTTTTGAAAAACAAAATAATTTGTTATGATCTGTTGCTTTACATTTTTCGCAAGGCTGCGATTTCACCCTGCACTGTGATGACAGATGAGATTTTAGAAAACATTTATAACACCTGCCATCCTTCTTTAATTTTAACCTTTTCTCAACATCAGTTAAATTAGTACATTCAAGAGAATGATGATCATAATTCTTGCAAAATATGCATATATTTTTTACACCTACATTTAATGAATTCATTTTATTTGGAAATTTTCTGTCATTAATTTCGGCTTTATTTTTATTTACAATTACCGAAGCATTTTTATAATTAATCATACTAAGTGATTTTTCACGCGATTCAAGTTCTACTTTAAGAAAATTAATTAAGTCTGTCACATCAGACTCATCCTTCCTTTTATCACTTTGCCTGTAATATTCAACTACTAGATCGTTTGGCAATAATTTTAATAAAATTGGATTCAGTAAATGACCATAATGGCCTTTTGTCACCCCTAAATTAGATAAACTGCGAATATTTACTTCACAAGCGTCATAAAACTTTCGCAAAGCAGTTATATTTGATGAACTTTTTACGCCTTCTAAGTTTATCAATTTATTCATGTGAGCATTAATGATAATATCCTTTTGCCCAAAACGTGTTTTCAATATTTCTATGCAATTATCATAATTTTGTTCCGTAAGTGAAAACCCTTCAATAACATTGTACGCTTTGTCAGTTAAAAGCGTTTTCAAGTAAGTGAATTTTTCAATCTTTGTAAGATTTTCATTTAAATGGATTGAATTTTCGAAACAATCGAAAAATTCGTTCCATTTTTCTATTTGTCCACCAAATTTTGGTAAGGACATTTTCGGCAATCTCACTGCCGAACCAGTTTTTGTTTGGGTTTCACTGACAGAACAGTTTGAACTACTTTCATATTTATTATTACATAATCTTTTTAATCTTATTTTATTTTGCATTTGGCAGAAATTATTTGCTCGCCGTATTTATCGCTGGTCGCGATATCTTTTTCATACTCTTTAATATCTACTATTAAATTTTCAATTTCATTATTTAAATTTTTTAATGCAATTTCTCTTTCACCTATCATTTCCTGGATTTCGATGATTTCGTCTGATTTTGTATTTTCTAGATCGTCCAATAATAAATTCTCTAATTTATTTATTAATTTAGTTACATTTGAGCGTTCCGTAGAACGCTTAGCTTTTAACTTTTCAATATTCATAGCGAGCAAATAATCAAACAAAATAATTAAAATAATTAAAATTTCTAATTTCATTTAATCAATGTTATAAATAGTAGTTAAATTTTGCTTACCTGGTTCCATATCCAGGCAGCTATCCAATAACGAATCCGGAATTCCAGTCATTATTATTTTTCAGTTTCGTTTTCACAATAAATTATCCAAGCTTTCAAATCCAAATCCAGATAAATTAATATCTAAGGGTAATTTCACTTTTAAGGGATTTCACTTATCCCGAGTTTCGTTCACCATGACAAAATATTATTATATATACTGCGCCATGAAAAAATTCGTACCATGAAAATATGCAGAAATATATAATCATAAACAACTTCTTAATCTATAGTTCTGTAATTCACGTGTTCAATTTCAGTCATAAAATTTGCACCAGTTGGGAGAGCTTATTAACTTTATTTAGCGATTAAACACACAATAAAAAACTATTTGCAGTATACTTTGAAGAATTCACAATTATAACTTAATTCAGTATATTTCAGGATAACATTGTTTCTCCATAAAGGAGCCAAGATCATAATATTTAAATCATAACTTTCATGTTCAAGAGAAAAAATTATACTTCCTGTTTAAGACAGGCCGAGAAACTAAACTAGAAAAAAAGTAACATTCTCAAAGAGAGAAAAAACACCTCTCTTGGCAAAGAGCCAACTACTAGTCGGGGGGGCTGGCGAAACGAAACCAAAAGCTACGTTCAAACAATATTTATAGTTACTGATGTTCATTCCGGCATCAAAACTGATATTTTAAAACTGGTCTGACATTTTTACAGTAAAAAGTTTCCATTTAATGCACGTTCAAGTGAATTTTTGTCCTATTCTCCCATGTTAAGAAAATCGTAAATTTCTAATAACTTACGAAGTTTTTAAATTCGAATGTTGCAAATGAATAAGGTTCTTGCCAGTGTCGAAAGTAATATTTTAAAACTGATCTGACCTCTCTGCGACAATTTGTTCTTGAGATATCGTGTACACAGACTAACAAACTAACGGACTAACACACTAACAGACACCCTACAGATAGGCACCGTACAAATTTTGTCATTTTCGGATTCCTCACACCTGAAAACGTGTAAAAAAGTCAAAAAACCTAGATCGAAAATTTTCACGATTACCTAAGTTCCCCATACCTATAGTATGATGGGGAACTAAAACTACACATGAGTGCATCATCAAACCAGCAATTCGTACTTACGTACACTAAGAAACTTCAAGTGACTTATGCATTTAGCTTCCTTTGAAGCATTATTTGTTAAATTTTGGAATAGGGCTGCTATCTACCGAACAGAAAAGGAACAAGAGTTTAAAACCTGATTAAAACAAGGGGGAAATGTTAAAAAACTGCTGCATAAAAATTATTAAATTACGTCAAATATTTGGTTTCGATGCGAAACCAATAAACGTTAAAGGTTTAAAGAAAGGAAGGAGATCAAATAAATAATAACAGTTTTTTTTTTTTTTTTCCCTTAGTTATAAGTTTTCAGCCACTTTCCTTGCATTCATAGAATATTTTTATGTTGATATTTATAAATTTATATTCAAAGCTTTACAAAGGTAATTAATTTTAACTTATCAAAAGAAATTTAGCTGATTTTAAACATACCATTCATATGTAAAATAAAAATAATAATTAAAAAAATAAAAATTAAATTAAGAACTTGAAGAATTAAAAAAATCTATAGAAATTTTACAGAAATTTATTATGTTGGTATCATTAAGTTTATTAAGGTTGGTATTTTTTAAGAAAATAAAGATAGTTGCCGAAACGTCCGTGGAGGCCCTCTGTTGAGACTCAAAACGGTTTTGGGCTCTGTCTGTCTGTCGCGCGATAGCGGCCGCAAAAATAGCGCTATTGACTTGAAATTTGGTACACATGTTCATGAGCCCCACGGAATCAGCTGTATAGTTTTTGGTATGTATTCCATTTGTAGTTCGTATACAGGGACACGCCAAAGTTTTTCTTATCATTACGGCCTAAGGGAGGAATTTGTGTGTACCGCGATAGCGGACGCAAAAATAGCGCTATTGGCTTGAAATTTGGTGCACATGTTCATGAGCCCCACGAAATCAGCTGTATAGTTTTTGGTATGTATTCCATTTGTAGTTCGTACACAGGGACACGCCAAAGTTTTTCTTATCTTTACGGCGTATGGGAGGAATTTGTATGTATCGCGGTAGCGGCCACAGAAATCACGTTATTGACTTGCAATTTGGTACACATATTCATGAGTCCAACGGAATTAGCTGTATAGTTTTAGGTGTGTATTCCATTTGTAGTTCGTGCACAGGGACACGCCAAAGTTTTTCTATCATTACGGCCTATGGTAAGAATCTGTATGTACCGCGATAGCCACTGCAAAAATCAAGGTATTAACTTCCAATTTTTGCCGAAACGTCAGTGGAAGCCCTCTGTTGAGACTTAAAAGGATTTTGTGTTCCGTCTGTCCGTCTGTCTGTCGTGTTATAGCGGCCGCAAATAGCACGCTATTGACTTGAAATTTGGTACACATGTTCATGATCCCCACGAAATTAGCTGTATAGTTTTGGGTGTGCATTCCATTTGCAGTTCGTGTACAGGGACACGCCAAAGTTATTTTTATCATTACGGCCTATGGGAAGAATTTGTATGTACCGCAATAGCGGCCGCAAAAGTCCTTCGATTGACTTGGAAATTGGCGCATACGTTCCAGTTTTGCATGTAAGTAGCTGTATAATTTTTATTGCTATATTGTTTATAAACTGTGTATAGGGGCACGCCAAAATTCTTAACATTACAGCGTATGGGGTGAATTTCTTTTAAACGCATTTTAATATCATTTATTTGCAATGAAGAAAATGAAACCAGGGTACGTGAGTAAGATGCTTAAACTCATGTTGTTTGAAGAAAATATGTGCTCTTAAGCTTTCTAATTAATTTACAGGACCTTACAAAAGTGTTCTGACAATGTCACGTAGTCATCCAAACGATTTTAAATTTGGAACAATTATTAATTTTAAACGCAAAATAATCTGAATAGTTTTTACTGGTGTATACAATGTTTATGGTTTGTTTACAGAGACACAAGAAAGAATTTCGTAACATTAGAGCCTATGGACAAACTTTTATTTAAGCGCGCACTTTAGTGCGTTTATGCTGAATTGAACTTAATAAAATTAACATACATTATAAAGATGCTTAAAATTATGTTTGCTCTTAAAAAAGGTTATGTATAGACTAAATAATTTATGGGACCACACAAAATAATTCCGAGTATGTACTGTAGTCATCCAAATGATGTCAAATTAGTTTGAAAAATTAATGAGTAATAATTAATTAGGTTTATTCTTATTATTGGCGTTTATAATGACTGTGGCTACTTTTCCGGGATACATAAAATAATTTCGTACTATTACGGTCTATAGTCTATATTTCTTAAAAGTTTATTTTGACATGGTTACACCCCATCAAATATAATGAAATTTTATTAGAATTTTAAAAACATGTTTTCCTGTTGATAATTGTGGGCATAGAATTGGAAATTAGTTTAAAGGTTACGCAAAATATTTCCGATATGCTATGTAATTTTTTTTGTATGAAATTTGGTAGTTATTAAATTTGGTATTTATGAATTTCAGGGAAATAATACAAGACCGTCGTTTATTAAGAATTCATAATGTTACGTACTTGGGAGCCCGTAAGTTGTCCGCGAAACTTGCAAAATTTCAGTGATGTATTCACAGAAAGTTCCAGAAAAATACAGGTCTATAAACCAAGTATCAGCTTCAATTTAACCAGTAAACACAGCTTAAACAACAGCCGTTAACAGCAAAACAACAGTACAAACTGTTTAGCAATAACACATAAAGAAAGTCTCATCTAAAGAGGCTCAAAGCAAAGCAAGCATTTGACGAAACTGACACAGATCTGAGACTGACCGCCTTGGCGAAAAAATGCTCCTTTTATTCTTTTCTATCGAACACAGACTGTTCTGGAAAATTCTCGTATCTTATAATGAGATTAGAGCTTCCATATTTGGTATATCCCTAATAAGGATTTTCTCGCCAAGGTCGTCAAAAAAATCGCCAAGGAGGAAAACAGTCGCCAAATCCATTTCTTCCCTTATTTGAGCTTTTTAAAGTGTTTTTAAGGGAAAATTAGACTATTTTAACGCTAAAACGACTAGAAATACACAAAGTTAGCATTTTATTAACTTTACTAAACCTCTTTGAAAGAATTTATACAAAAATAAATGCAATTATTTACAATTCCGTAACACTTTATAAGATATACAAATAGAGATACAGCGGGGGGTTGATATTGGGGTTTTTATATGATGTACAAATAGGTATACAAAGAGAGATACAGCAGGGGATTGAGTGGGGGCGGCAGCCCCCCTCAGGAATATATCTGATTATGGTAACAAGTCCATCGAATCAATATATCTGTATATATATATAAATTACGTGTCACGATGTTTGTCCGGGGTAAACTGATAAACTAAGGAACCGATTTTAATGAAATTTTGCACACTGTGTGCAGTTTAGTCCAACTTGAGAGATAGGATAGTTTTTATCTCAATTTATTGTCACAATATTGTTTTATTGCAATTATTTGTTAATTATAGACCTTTATTAAAGTTGCTCCAAAATATCTGTGAGTTCCATTAATTTAATTGTTGCCAAAAAAAAAAAAAAAAAAAAAAAAAATACGAGTTCATTTTTTTTCGACATAAAAATAAATACATTTAATCAAACGTGAACGTTAAAAAATTATAAAAAGTTAAATTATGCATCTCACGAAAATTGACGTCATAATCAATTTAAAGATTTTATACACATTGATAAAGTGCTAATGTAGTTCTATCATAGATATCTGTATAATTATTAAAATTACGTGTCACGATGTTTGTCCGCGATAAACTCCTAAACTAATGAACCGATTTTAATGAAATTTTGCACACTGTGTGCAGTTTGGTCCAACTTGAGAGATAGGATAGTTTTTATCTCAGTTTATTGTCAAAATATTGTTTTATTGCAATTATTTGTTAATTATAGACCTTTGTTAAAGTTGCTCCAAAATATCTGTGAGTTCCATAAGTTTAATTGTTGCCAAAAAGAAAAAATACGAGTTCATTTTCTTTCGACATAAAAGTAAATACATTTAATCAAACGTGAACGTTAAAAAATTATAAAAAGTTAAATTATTCATCTCACAAAAATTGACGTCATAATCAATTTAAAGATTTTATTCGCATTGATAAAGTATGTAGTTATACACAAGCGAAGTGTGACGTCACTGACCGCCTGTGAAATCAAGAAAAAGATTTCTTATGTTAATCACCCATTGTATTTTTTATAAAAAAAATTATTAAAAAACGAGGAAAATTATTTCCGGATTTTAATCCCCATATTTTTGTATAGATATGTATTATTTATCATGTGCATACGTTAGATTGAGTTATTTTGCTGTCAAATTGACAAAATTTTAATTTTAAATTTCAAAGCTCTGTGGTCCTTGGAGTTTTTCGTATTTGGCGATCAAAAACGTAACACGAAAATATACAAGCTAGATGTATATTTTCGTAATATGTATTGTGCGAAATATTGTTTCATATTATTCATTACTCTCTTAATATAAGTTGTTAAAATAACCATGATTTTTGAAAGGAATTAAATGTGTGCGCCAGATAATTTGGCGATATTATTTTTTTTCCGCCAAGGATGATAGATATGAAATTTATTCCGCTGCAACATGTTAATATCTGATGTCAGTTACATTATGTATATGCTACAATTTATTTCACGTGACACGTGTGTTAAAAATTAATTTACGACATAACCTTGCTTTTTCAATTTTTGTTGCATTATTCTAATCTGTATCACTTCGTTTTCTTTAAGAAATTTGTGATCTATACATAACGTTCTAAATAAAAAGTAATTATTTCAATATTTTAAAACTTATTTAAAAGTCTGTTTTATTTAACATTAAATTTTAAAAGTTAATTTAAAACTTATTTAAAAGTCTGGAAGAGTTTAAGTCTGTTTATTTGTTTTGTAACGCTAATCTATATGATCGATGTTCGAAACTTTAGTTAATTATTTCTCTTATTTTTCTTTACTTTTTCTTTAATAACTTACCAATTTAACGTTCCTGATTAAATTTGTGATTTATATATGTATTTTGCATTAAATTTTGACTCATATTTATTGCTGAAAATGCGATCGTAAAATCTTACAATTTTCTTATCTTAATCCTCAATGCTTTCCTTCTAGATTAACTTGAATTTACTACTAAAATTTTAACATACTCAGAATCTTCTCACCACTTCGTTAAGATATATTAATCTTTTCAGTAATGTATTAATCAGTTTATCCCCACAACGATATTTGGCGATTTTTTGTTGGCGATTATGGCTAAATCATAAATCTATAAATCATAAATGATAATCTAAATCATAAATCAAAAACATAAAATAATAAATCCAAAATAAACAACATACAGGCTGCCATATATCACAAACAGTCCAGAGCGACATTGTTATCGTTCAAAACGGCGCCAAAGAAAAATCGCCAAATTCAGCTGTGGGGATATACTGAAGTTATAATTATCCGAATATAATTACTGAAGTTATATTATAATTTATAGTTGTGGGTAACAACTATAGTATTTCCCCACAACTGGATTTGGCGATTATGGCTAAATCATAAATCTAAAATAAAAGCATGCAGGTTAACATATTTCATTGCAAATAATCCAGAACGACTTCGTTATCGTTCAAAAAGGCGCCAAAAAAAAAAAAAAGAAAAAAAGAAAAAAAAATCGCCAAATCCAGTTGTGGCGAAATACTATATACCTTATCAAATTATCAACATATTACTTAGCCGCAGTAACGCGTGGCCGGGTCTGCTAGTACGATTATATAATAAGGAATAAATAAAAATGACCTATTGAATAATGTCTGATGTAAATAGGACGTTGAGGCTCCTGATCTGCAAATCCACTAGTTTTTATAAGTATATACATTCGGAAACTTTTAAAGAATCAATGATTAAAAATAAGAATAATATTATTAATATTATGAGATTATAATTTTATTATTTATAAGATTATAAATGTTATGAGATTATAATTTTAATTACATATAAATTAAATGCTAAGATCACCCAGGTAAAAAATAAAACATTTATAAAAGAATACTCGGCGTATTTTATATATATACAGGGTGTCCTATAAGTCTGTGGACATTTTAAAAATTCATAACTATTGAATGAATTGATAGAATGGACCATATTCTTGTGACGTCATGGTCACGTGACGTGGGGAAACAATGATTTTACCCACAATATAAAGCGTGCTAAAATGCAAGATCCCTTTTTTTTTCTAATTTATTTTATGTAATGCCCACAGCAAGCCCACTTAGCAAAAAGATTAAGTAACACTTGAATAGGATATAATACCTTGTGGCGTTTCGGACTTTCGGGCGAGGGTTCTGGTAGCGAATAAGAAAATCCCGTCACAGCAGAAGTTGATAAGAAAATTAATTTAATTAAAATTTAAACAAGATTCTATGTACAACCGTTAGTTACAATATTGATGTTGGAGGGTTATATACAATGGCTAGTAGCTACATGGATCGATAGTTGAGTTGATGATCTTAACAAACAGTTTCAGTGGATCTCCGTGATCCTAAATTCGATTTACTGAAACAATACTTGCACCGTTCCAGGTACAGACAAGATATAATCCAGTCCTAGGATAATTTAACGTAAAAAGTCTCTTACGAGCTGACCTGCACACCTTCGCCGGTGACAGAAAATAAGCTGACCTGTGTTCTCTGCTCCTAGAGGAACACAAAAAAATCACTAAGTGTCTCGCTACCTCTCCTGGTAAACGGGACAAGAAAAAACCTTCCGACCTTCACTGGCCGAAGACAAGATACGAATCCCCGACTCTCTGCTTCCAGCGCTGCTCCTGGGGAAACTGTTTCTCTCGATGGCAACCCGCGCTCCTCCCTCATTCACTGAGCGGGCGGGCGCCTTCCCGTCTGGCCGAAGAAATCCCTCGGAAACTCCGCTGTTCTCACGACCATCAGGGCGTGCTAGCAGGGCAGCTTCTTTGTACTTTAGTGTCACAGTTCGAGACAGTCTGGAGCCAAACTATTGTAAGTATCAGCACACCTGCTCTGTCTAGAGATTAAGGTCTGGCCAACTTTAATTAATTGGAAGGGGGCTGTATGCCACAACTTCCCCCCCCCTTAAGATGGTTTTCTGGGGTTGAAAAACTCCAGAAAATCTCTGCAATCAAATTAGGTTAGGGTGCATCAAAGCAATTCTAGAGAGGCTAATCTTCCTGACTAAACAATACTTAAATTTACACTAAAGTTACAAGTTTCAAATTACAAATTAATTAACATAATAAAAACAATACTAATAATAATAAACTATATACAAAATTTCTTACAGATAACTTTTAATCCACCCGACTCAAACAGTCCACATGAGGAATGTCTTTTCCTGGTCTGTGTCGGATTTCATAGTTAAAGGGCTGCAAGGTTAACGCCCACCGCATTAATCTGGGATTGTTTCCCGCATTTCTCTTTAACCATATTAATGGGTTGTGATCAGTTTCTATGGTAAATTTTTGACCATCCAGGTAATGTTTTAACTTTTTCACTGCGAAAATGATCCCAGCACATTCCTTTTCGGTTGTGCTATAGTTTTTCTCTGCCTTAGTAAATTTTCGACTTAAGTACAGAATTAGATGTTCTTCATCTCCTTGCCTTTGAGCCATGATAATACCTATCCCCTTATCTGAGGCGTCACTTTGAATAATAAACTCCTTAGTATAATCAGGAGCGTACAGTACTGGGTCACGGGTGAGTTTATCTTTTAACTCCCTAAAAGCCTTCTCCATTTCGGGACTCCAGTCTACTTTTTCCTTTTTCGTTTTCCCTCTTAAAGCTCGGGTCAGCGGTTCTACTATTATTGCATAGTTGTTTATGTATCGGGAGTAATACCCGCACATCCCTAAAAACCTTCTAATTTCCGTTTTTGATTTTGGAGCTGGGAAATCAGTAATGGCCTTAATTTTAATCTCGGACGGTTTCCTACGTCCTTTCCCTACAACATGCCCTAAATATTTGACCGTCTCCTGGGCAAATTTACACTTGGCTAATTTAATGGTTAATTTTGCCTTGGTTACCCGCTTTAGAACTATATCTAAATGTTCTAAATGCTCTTCCCATGAATTAGAAAAGATAGCCATATCGTCAAGGTAAGGCAAACAGAAACTTTCTAGTCCCTTTAATAGAATACTCATGAATTTTGAAAACCTATACGGGGCGGAGACAAGTCCAAATGGCATTACCAAAGGTTAATATGAACCGAAACTAGTTACAAATGTCGCTAAACGTTGTGCGTTAGGGGTTAAAGGTATTTGCCAATAGCCTTTAGTTAAGTCAATCACGGTAATAAATTTTGATGCTGCCACTTGCTCTACCCTCTCTTCTATGTTAGGCAAAGGGAAAAATTCGGCACGAGTTATCTCATTTAACTGGCGATAATCAACGCACGGGCGGGGTTCTCTGCCAAGGGCCTCTACTAATATCATAGGCGAGGTATAATCTGACTCCCCTTCCTTAATTATGCCCAATTCTAACATACGCTGGATTTCGGATTTCAGGATGTCGGTTTGTCGAGGTGACGTCCTATATGGCTTCATTCTAACGGGTTTATCACTAGTCAATTCAATATCATGCTCAATTAAATTCGTTCGGCCTGGAATATTGGAAAACACTTTCTTGTGTTTAATTAGTAATGCTCCTAATTGCTCCTGTTGGGCTTTTGTGCAACGACTTCCTAAATTACTGTCCCTAATTACCATATTGAGGTCAAATTCTTCCGGGTCAGTTATAGGATAAGGTATTTCTAAGTCTGCCTCCGTCGTTTTATTATCCCAATTTTCCTCTATTAATACATTTACGATTTCTGCTCTCTGCACGTAAGGTTTTAGTAAATTGACATGATAAATTTGCGACTTTTCCCGCCTGTCCGGTACATTTACAATATAATTAGTCTCTGACATTTGACTCTCAATAGTGCCTGGCCCTATCCATGATACGGATAATTTATTGGGTTTACTTGTGGCTAAAACCAGCACTTTGTCCCCGGGATTAAATTTCCGATTTACCGCATTTCTGTCATACCAGATTTTGCGTTTGTCCCTTTTTTCCTCCATCTGCTCCCCCGCGAGCTCTTGACACCTTTGTAGTCTGTTTATCAATTCGAAAACATACTCCGTCACTGGGTTTTGCTCCTCTTCCTGCTCTGTCCATTTCTCAAATAGCAGGGTTTCCGGGGTTCGCAGATTTCTCCCATGAACCAACTCGGCTGGGCTGAATCCCGTTGATTCATGTGTTACCGTCCGCAAAGCTAACAAAGCATAGGGTAAACTCCGCTCCCAACTTTCTCCACTTTCTAAACAGATTACCTTCAATAACCGTTTAACTGAACGATGCCAACGCTCAATGCAATTTGTCTGTGGGTGGTGCACACTACTGTGAGTTATTTTAATTCCAAATTTTTCTAAGAAAGTTGAGGTTAAGTTACTCATAAAACAAGCCCCTAAGTCTGTTTGGATTACTTTCGGAAATCCCATTCTACTAAATACTATCATTAACGCGTCGATCACTGTTTCCGACCTTGAATCGGGTATCGGGATAGCCTCTGGATACCTCGATGCTAAGCACATAGCCGTGAGCATATATTTATTTTGATTTTCCGAAGGTGGGAGTGGTCCCACAATATCACAGTTTATATGCGTAAAAATTGCAGTAATAATGGGAACAAGTTTAAGAGGGGCCTTTTTTTGCTCTCCTGCCTTCCCAATTTTCTGACAAGGATCACACGATTTTACATAGGCTTCAGCCTCTTTAATGATATTTGGCCAGAAAAAATATCGCAACAATTTATCCTTAGTTTTAGTCATGGCCACATGACCGGATATTAAACTGTGACAAAGATTCAAAATTTCATTCCTATATTTCCGCGGAATAATTAGCTGACGTCTTTTTCTCCTCTGTGATCTGTAGCAATTCTGTACAGCAAACCTTGATCTATTGTTAAATTCGATTTCTCCTCTTTCGCGCGCGCCCACAACTCCGTCAGGCTTTCATCTTTTTCCTGCTCTTGGCGAAACTCGTTTTTCCCAACGTGCGCCAGAGCGGTGATCCTATCCTCCTCTAACTCGGGGAGGAAAATTGATTCTTCCGTACCCTGATTTTCCGTAGGCTCGCTCTCTGGCGACATTTCTGCCTCTCCCTGATCATTCCCAGCGCTTTCACTCGCCAGACTGGTTTTTGGCGCAGTTTCGTTTTTACACCTTTTCGCTCGCGTTTCGACTGCATGGATTAATTCGGGTTTTTGTTTTTTTCTCTCGATTAATTTCTGCGTCTCATTTCCCAGTAAATAATAATCCATGAGAACTTCCTTATCCGCTACCGCGGCTTTCGTATTAATTAACCCTATTCCCTCAATTTCTAATTCAATATTGGCTATGGGTAGACATCTCACTTCGTTGGCTAAAGCTGCCTTAACCCACACGGTTTCCCCGTTTAATTGCTCATTAGAAATTATTTTATGAGGGGCAATATCGAGGCACGTCCCAGAATCACGTAAAATGGTAAACTTTTCCCCATTTATCTTGGCTTCACTTAAATAAGGTTCAAAAGCCGGGTTTAAATTCTCAGCGTCTCCTACGTGATTTACTTTTTCAGCCTTCTCTTGTCTGCTTTTCCAGACTGGGCAATTTGGCTTAATGTGATCGGGGGAAGAGCACACATAGCAAACAATAGGTTTTCGGGCCTCAAACAATTTAGATCTTTCCGTCAGATCAGACTTATCCCTCCAATTTTTTTGTTCTGGGGCATTTTTCTCAACCCTATTTTTATCAAAGTTGCGAGGTTTATCTAATTTCTTTTCTAGTGGTGGTTTCGGGGTCCAACTTTTCTTATTATTTCTGCGAACTGACTCGTACGCGTCAAACTTCTTAGCTAACTCTCGCGGTTCATTGAGAGAGCTCCACGAATCTATGAAATGATCTTTCATTTCGAAATTAGCCCGTTTCTTTAACTGGTCGGCCACCATTAATTTCTTTAGATCCTCAAAATTTGTTACTTCTACTCCCTCTAACCACCCATTTAAATATGTATCTAAATCATAAGCTAGATCATGCCAAAGAGTTCCCGGTTGTTTTTGGTGTTGCATAAATTTAATTCTAAAATTTTCCGGACTTAATTTAAATCGATCTAATAGCATTTGTTTGACTTTCTCAAAATCGTCACTAATTTCTTGGGGTTCTTTTAAGATTAATTCCGCGATTTCTACGGGCAATAAAGCTAATAAATTAGTCACTAGATCCTCGTCATCTATTTCTAACTTCCTAGCTTGTCTTTGGAATAACGCAAGAAATAATGCCATGTCCGATTTCTCCGGTTCAAATTTTTGCATAACCGATTTTAGTGATTGTCGGCTGGGGCGTTCGCTACGAGTCGAAGCTAGACTTACTGTTTCTGAATGTTGGGCTATTTTAAGTTTTTCTAACTCTAATTCATGTTTCCTTTCCGCTTCTCTTTCAGCGATTTTTTTCTCTTCAGCCTCCCTTTCCGCAATCTTTTCCGCATTCCTTTTCTCTTCCGCCTTTCTTTCTAAGATATCCTCCCGTATTAACTTAATTTGAGATAGGGCTAGGTCTTTATCATAATCTGGAGACTTTTGAATTTTCCCTATGATATCACTTATCCTATCCGAAGTTTCAACAATCACTCCGAATTCGACTGCGAGCTCTTGCAGTTCCGCTTTCCTATACTGCCCTAATTCTGACATGTTTACCTAATTCTAAATTCACAATTTAATCTTACACAATTCCCCAAAAAAAATTTCTACACAATACCTAACACTTTTACACAATTCCTAACAATTTTACACAATTCTTACAATTTTACCCAATTCCAAAAAATACATATACAAAATTACACTAATAAAACCTATAATTCAATTTTGCAAATTTTTGGGGTATATAAAATTCCAATACAACACGATTCCAATAATTAAAACTTAATATTCAATTCTACACATTAAATTTGAAATATTTGAAATCACAACCCTTTCCAGGAAAGAAACCTCTTTCCGTAACTTATTTGATTCACTTTTAATTTTCATAAATTACACAAAACAATATGAAATTACTGTGTTATTTTTCTCAAGATATTTTAACACCCTTTTTGTTTTCTCAAATAATATCTGTTTTTAAATATAATCTTTCTCATTTAAAACAAGATAATCAAATATGTGCAAATCAATTAATATTTTTCCAAACTAAACAAATATGAGTTATATTTAAATTAAATTTACCTATAATTTAAATTCCTCCCTGTTTTTACTTAGAGTTTCTAATATTTGTGATATGCCACATTTTTAATTTTTCCAAAAACAATGTTAATTTAAGGTTTACTCTCCCTTAATAAATTTCTAAATAACTTTTAACTTTATACATTTATCATCTAATACCTTAAATAACAAAAATTTTACAGCCTCACTAGAAAAGTTTGACTCACCCCTGTTTTGTTGTCGTTGCTCGAGTTCCGTCCTTCCTTCTGGCACTTATAATGGGCTCTCGGATCGGCACTCCGTATGGAATTCGGGATGGGCTCCGGATAATTCAGGCTGAGGGCTCTCCTCTCTGTCTTAGAGATTCTAGTCGATGCGACGTAGATGTATCCTCCGTTGATTTGACGGTTCGACGTACTCCGCTGCGTCTATCCTTCCGTTGAGTCTATCACGTTTCTATCGTCTGTACTTCTTCAGGCAGTGTAGTATTTCTCCAACAACATTCCTCTAGCGCTGCCACCAAGTTAGTATAGCTGTGGCGTTTCGGACTTTCGGGCGAGGGTTCTGGTAGCGAATAAGAAAATCCCGTCACAGCAGAAGTTGATAAGAAAATTAATTTAATTAAAATTTAAACAAGATTCTATGTACAACCGTTAGTTACAATATTGATGTTGGAGGGTTATATACAATGGCTAGTAGCTACAGCATGGATCGATAGTTGAGTTGATGATCTTAACAAACAGTTTCAGTGGATCTCCGTGATCCTAAATTCGATTTACTGAAACAATACTTGCACCGTTCCAGGTACAGACAAGATATAATCCAGTCCTAGGATAATTTAACGTAAAAAGTCTCTTACGAGCTGACCTGCACACCTTCGCCGGTGACAGAAAATAAGCTGACCTGTGTTCTCTGCTCCTAGAGGAACACAAAAAAATCACTAAGTGTCTCGCTACCTCTCCTGGTAAACGGGACAAGAAAAAACCCTCCGACCTTCACTGGCCGAAGACAAGATACGAATCCCCGACTCTCTGCTTCCAGCGCTGCTCCTGGGGAAACTGTTTCTCTCGATGGCAACCCGCGCTCCTCCCTCATTCGCTGAGCGGGCGGGCGCCTTCCCGTCTGGCCGAAGAAATCCCTCGGAAACTCCGCTGTTCTCACGACCATCAGGGCGTGCTAGCAGGGCAGCTTCTTTGTACTTTAGTGTCACAGTTCGAGACAGTCTGGAGCCAAACTATTGTAAGTATCAGCACACCTGCTCTGTGTAGAGATTAAGGTCTGGCCAACTTTAATTAATTGGAAGGGGGGCTGTATGCCACAACCTAAGTAAGCAACTGGAATGCACTCATAAAATTAAAATTAAAACTTTGCTTATACATTAAATTATTTATCAAGTTTAACAAGAAATCATTCATCAAGCATGTTACAAAAAACAAACGTGTAATTTCGAATTCTACCACAGCAACAACTTCCTAGGCGAATCATACAATCAATGTACTATATTCTTAAATATATATATCAGAAAATTGCACAGGGTCTATATTAACACTTGCAATGGCTACAGATTATTTATCTCTTTTAATAACAGAGTGGTCGCATTTCTTTTTTTCGTCTATTTTTTATTGACATTCATTTATTGTTACAATCAGATGAATATTAAAAAATATGAGGGCAATCCTCCTCTTTACATCTTCAAATTTTAAGAACATTCCATTAGGTGATGTATGAATTTATGCATATGCATATTATACATAAAATGGGCATTAATAATTAAATTTTTGCTATAAGCAGCATTAATTAATTATAAACTTCTTTGGTATTTATAAATATCGACTATAACGAAGAGTTTATACTCCTTATATGTACATTTTTTATCTCTCAGATCACGTATAAAAGAACATTATACAGTGTACTTCATTTACGATTTGCAAATCTTTTCAAGTTAAAATGACGCTTACTTTAAAAGTTATGTATTTATATAATGAGTAAATTGAGACTATAAATGTTCACAAATTATCTTACCAGTAAAATAAAATGTAAATATGCAATCCGAATTATGATGTCGATGTTCATAACGAAGGATCTCGCTTCTGCATAAACTGGAAAACTGTAATAATTTAAATTTTTTCACAAAATGGCAACATCAGTTCATTTTAAACTTTGGGGTATCATAAAATTACTCCTAAATTTCATAAATAAAATAAAAATTTCTATATATATACTTGCTTAATATTTTGATTTTTTAGGAATCTGTAAATTCATTATATATTCCTATGAAAAAGATGTAAATTGTTTCCCCACACAGCTGATATCCTTGTAGCCTCGAACCCAAAGTGGGAATATGGTCCATTGAACGTGTAGGGGGATTTTTTTTTTTTTTTTTTTTTTTTTTTTTTTGTAAAGAAAGAAAAATGTAGTTAATTTTTTTGTCAACGGTAGTTAGACAAATAGTTCAATTTTTCACACGGATGTGAAAGAAAAATATGCAAATGAAAGTCCTATAAATTGCACAATTTTGCGATTAGAACAGTTTATTTCTTATTTTGCCTCCTACTTTGTGCATACAGGAAGTTTTAATCGAGATGCTGACTTGGTGGATAAAGCGTTATTAAAGAAGATGTTTTCCCTCTGGTAAAAACCGCCGACTGAAGCCGCAGTTAGCAGTGTTATAACTTGTTTGCAAACCGTAATTTGTGGTGACGATGGACGCATTAAATAGGATTTGTATGCCTGTAAACATCTGCATTCGAATAAGTACAGTTTTTCATGAAAATGTGTGATATGATCACGCACAGCGCCCTCTATCGACAAATAGCTTAATTATTATTTTTTCTTTCGAAAAAAAATGTCTCTCTTCACCAGAATGATATTTTCGCAAACCGCGTTCAATTCTATCAATTCATTCAATAGTTATGAATTTTTAAAATGTCTACAGGCTTATGGGACACCCTGTATATAAAGTTATTAATAATATGACTTGATTGTATAGATATTGTTACGAAATTGTAAATAATTGTGTTTATTTCTGTATAAATTCTTTCAAAGAGGCTTAGTAAGTTGATAAGTGCTAATTTTGTGCATTTCTAGTCGTTTTAGCGTTGAAATAGCCTTATTTTCCCTTAAAAACGCATTAAGAAGCCCCAGTAATGCAGGTAATGCATTTGGCGCCAAATTTGGCGACTTTTTCCCACCTTGGCGATTTTTTTGGCGACCTTGGCGAGAAAATCCTTATATGGGATATACCAAATATGGAAGCTGTAAGTTGATTGGTTGACCACTTTCTAGAGTTTTCTCGAAAAATCTGGGCTCCATGGAACAGCATATAAGGAGCGCTTCCTCGCCAAGGGCAGTCAGTTCAGATCTCAGCTAGCTTCGCTAGTGCTTGCATTGCTCTTAAGCCTCTTTGAGAGAGACTTGCTTCAAGTGTTATTGTTATACAGTTTGTACTGTGGATTTGCTATTGACAGCTGTTGTTTAAGCTGTGTTTACTGTTTGAATTGAAGCTGATACTTGGTTTATAGACCTGCATTTTTCTGGAACTTTCTGTGAATAAATTACTGAATTTTTGTACGTTTGGCCTTTCATTCTCAGACAACTCACGAACCCCCAAGTACGCAACATTTCTGGTGTCAGAAGCGGGATTGTCTGTGAATGGTGATAACGAGGGCTATGGAGCAAGAGATGAAAAAACTTCTAGAAGCCTTAGCTACCCAGATAAATGAAATGAAAGCCGGACAGGAAAAGATGGAAACCGGATTGATAGAGAAAATGGAAACAGGACTGGAAAAGATGGAAACTGGACAAAAAGAGATGAAAGATAGCCTGACTGAAGAAATGAAAGTAGCACAAGAGAAAATGGAAACATCGCAAAGAGAATTGAAAGACGGTTTGACTGAAGAAATGAAGCATATGAAAAGCAGTTTGGGTGAAGTTCAGGAAGAAATTAAATCTAATCAAGATGAGATGAAGAGAGAGCTTTCAACGGTGAAAGAATCAATCGAGGGTAAATTAACGGTGATGGAAAATAGAATGGATGGAATAGAAGAGAAAGTTATAAAGATAGAAGAAAATTTTGAAGAGAAAGTTATAAAGATAGAAGAAAATTTTGAAGAGAAAGTTTTGAAAATTGAAGAGAGTTTTGAAGAGAAAGCTATGAAGATAGAAGAAAATGTTATGAAAGTAGAAAGGAATTTTGAAGAGAGTGTTACGAAAATAGAACGGAGTTTCGAGGAGAAAGTTAAAGAAAATTTTGATCAGGAACTGAAAGGAAGGTTTTCAGAGATAGAAGGTAAACTGAAGAGAATGGAGGAAGATCTTGAGAGAAAAATGAGAGAAGAGTGGAACGGAGAAGTAATAGGGAATGAACTGCAGAGCAAGATTCGGAATCTCGAAGAAAAGTTAGAATCCATGCCTCAGGAAACTGAAAAGAAAGAGAGAAGAAGCCAGAATCACGAATTTATTAAGCTATCTACCTACGACGGCAGTTCCTCCTGGCATGTATATAAGACGCAGTTCTCCATCGTGGCTGAAGCAAACGGCTGGGACTCTGTTGCAAAGACGGCTCATCTGGTAGGGTCGTTGCGGGGCGACGCCGCAGATATTCTGGAGACCCTTTCGAAGGAACAGCGATATGACTTCGAAGCTGTAACCAGAGCACTAGAGCTACGTTTTGGAGCGAAATGGTCCAAAGAATATAGTCGACTCCAGCTAAGGTCCCGTCGCCAGAGACCAGGGGAAAGTTTACAAGAACTGGCATCAAACATCCAGAGGCTTTCACATTTGGCTTTCTCAGACTGTCATCCTGAAACACGCAATGATCTGGCTCTAGAATATTTCATTGATGCTGTCGAAGATCCAGATATTCAAAAAGCCCTCAGACTCTCCGGCGTGAAGGATGTGGAGTCAGCCTTGGTGTATGCCCTAAAGCTCGAGACTGCCCAACAAGCCTCCTGTAAACATCGCCAGAACAGCACAGCACACAAAATGAACGGCTCTCAAGATGATCTTAAAGAGATTCAGGAAATGATTGCAGAAATTAATAGAAGACTACGCATTCTTGAGTGTAAGAAAGAAGGGAAGACTCCAACAACTAAATGCTGGGGCTGTGGAAAAGACGGGCATATCAAACGAAGCTGCCCAGTAAGAACACCTAGAGACGCAACCAAGAATGTCTCTGCAGTATGCCACCCAGAAGGAGCTCGGGAAAATTCAGATGCATTCTTGCGGAAGCCTCCATCTGAAGATCATAAATACATTTCTAAAGCCGAGGATAAACACCAAAGAATAAAGCCAGTTGTTCGCCAAGTTATTGTAGCAACGCCATCAGAACAAGATCCCGACCCATGGAGTGACGAAGAATTTAGAAAAGCCCAAATGGAAGATCCTGACGTAAAGCCTATATTACAACTGAAGGAGACGACCAGCAACAGACCTACCTGGCAAGATATTTCCAGATTTAGTCCCATTACGAAAAGTTATTGGGCACTTTGGGACTCTCTTCATATCAGAAACGGCGTATTATACAGAAAGTGGGAATCTGATGATGGGAAAAGCTTCAGATGGCAGATTTTATTACCAAGATCAAAAATTCCAGCTGTTTTAGAACAACTGCATAGTAGCTCTACCGGAGGCCATTTTGGGGTTATGAAGACTCTGCAGAAAGTTCGGGAACGCTTCTACTGGTGCAAGGCAAAGGAGGATGTGGAGAAATATTGTAAATCCTGTGATGCTTGTGCGGCACGTAAAGGCCCGCAGAAACGAAGTCGAGGAAGACTGCAACAGTATAACGTGGGAGCACCATTTGAACGGATTGCAATCGACATCTTGGGTCCTTTGCCACGGACCTCCAGTGGAAATAAATACATTCTCGTCGTGATGGACTATTTCACCAAGTGGCCTGAGGCATATCCCATTCCCAATCAAGAGGCATGCACAGTCGCAGAGGTCCTTGTGCAGCAATGGGTGTCAAGGTACGGCACGCCCCTACAACTTCATACCGACCAAGGTAGGAACTTTACCTCTGATGTTTTCAAAGGACTGTGTCAACTACTCGGCATAGACAAAACCCGGACAACACCCTTACATCCCCAGTCGGACGGCATGGTCGAGAGGTTCAATCGTACCATCCTAAATAACCTCTCCCTTCTAGTATCAAGGAACCAGCAAGATTGGGACTTGAAGTTGCCATTGTTCCTGCTGGCTTATCGAAGTGCTGTCCATGAAACCACCGGCTATACTCCAGCCCAGATGCTGTTTGGACGTGAACTTCGTCTCCCTTGTGATCTCCTGTTTGGTTGTCCACCCGATGCGCCTTCATCGCCCGAGGAGTACATCCAAGATCTCCAGGCACGATTTGAGGACGTACACAACTTTGCTCGGGAGCGGATTAACATGGCAACGGAGAAAATGAAGACAAGGTACGATCTAAAGGCTACACAACATGAGTTTCAGGAAGGAGAGAAGGTCTGGTTGTGGAATCCTGTTCGACGCAAAGGACTCTCTCCCAAGTTACAGTGCAACTGGGACGGACCATACACAGTCTTAAAAAGGCTGAATGATGTAGTGGTGCGGATCACTAAAACACCTTCGTCAAAACCGAAGGTGGTGCACTATAATAGGCTAGCCAAGTACCACAAGTAACGGTAATATTAAAAATTAAAAATGTAAATACAGGTAAAATTTGCGCATGCGTAATGTAAATATTTGTATATAGATACTTGTACATATTTGTAAATTTTGTAAATATTTCTCACTTGATTTGTATTTCTATTTTATCGTTATATGCAATTTAGTTTTTGTATTTTAGATTGTGTAAATCTGTTTAGTTTCGCCTCTTGACCAAGGGTTGCACTGCCCGGGACGTGCAGTCCTTGGGAGGGGGGCAGTGTTACGAAATTGTAAATAATTGTGTTTATTTCTGTATAAATTCTTTCAAAGAGGCTTAGTAAGTTGATAAGTGCTAATTTTGTGCATTTCTAGTCGTTTTAGCGTTGAAATAGCCTTATTTTCCCTTAAAAACGCATTAAGAAGCCCCAGTAATGCAGGTAATGCATTTGGCGCCAAATTTGGCGACTTTTTCCCACCTTGGCGATTTTTTTGGCGACCTTGGCGAGAAAATCCTTATATGGGATATACCAAATATGGAAGCTGTAAGTTGATTGGTTGACCACTTTCTAGAGTTTTCTCGAAAAATCTGGGCTCCATGGAACAGCATATAAGGAGCGCTTCCTCGCCAAGGGCAGTCAGTTCAGATCTCAGCTAGCTTCGCTAGTGCTTGCATTGCTCTTAAGCCTCTTTGAGAGAGACTTGCTTCAAGTGTTATTGTTATACAGTTTGTACTGTGGATTTGCTATTGACAGCTGTTGTTTAAGCTGTGTTTACTGTTTGAATTGAAGCTGATACTTGGTTTATAGACCTGCATTTTTCTGGAACTTTCTGTGAATAAATTACTGAATTTTTGTACGTTTGGCCTTTCATTCTCAGACAACTCACGAACCCCCAAGTACGCAACAATATATACACAATTGTATATAGTTGGCTGCATCTAGTAGAACTCTTAAAAAACAGCACTTATTTGTGACTGTATTTGCAAAATTTAATTAGACAATTTTTCTTTATATAAAATTTTATAAAATTATTAAGATATGTAAAGACTGACATTTTTATTTATCTCTTAATATTTTTAAAGCTAAGTGTTTCCTATACTTTTAAATTCTTGATATAGGTGTTGGATAGTGCATTTGTGTTTTTGTTTTGTTTTCATGCAACCCTGTTATTGTTTTTTTTTTTTTTTTTTTTTTTTGTAGTGTGGATTTTTATTAAATAAATAAAAAAATTTAACTTAAAAAAAAACTTACACTGTTAAAAATTTTGGTACATTTTTGCTGCCACCATGCGATGGTGAAACCTTTTACCCTTATTTGGTGCTTTACTAAACCAAGGCTTGGTACTGCAATAGCTACATCCATAAGATGGAGAATTTTTTTACCATAATTTGGTGCTTTTTTCAATCAAGAAACGCCAAGTCATAGTAGAAGGTTTCACCATCGCATGGTTGAAGCTATACTTGTACCAAGTTTTGGCTCAACCTAGCAAACTGAAGCTACTGTAGTATCAATATTTGGTTCAACCTTGAACTGAAATTTTTAACAGTGTACTAAAATTGATAGGAATGAATTCGAATCACCATGAATGTATGAAAGTCAAATAAATGTCAAAATTATTCAGACGCACTTAAATAGCATTCTGAATTTTATTGAAAATAGTACTTAAATATAAACATGGTATATAATTATTTATTGGTAACATGAAAATGTAAGTGAATTGATGCATCAATGAAAGAAACCAAATATAACTACAAAATTATTAGTGAACACAGCTTTTATAATTAAAGAGTAATTACTCCTACGTTAAAAGAAACTTCATACGTATAAGAAACTTCACGAATTTCCTAACGGTGGAGAACAAAATAAAAATAAAATACTTGTCGAATAAAAAGTTTTATAAGTCATTAGAAAATGATTAAAAGAACATATTAAGATAATTGAAAATATGGTTTCAGGCAGAGTTATCATTAATGAATATTCCACCAGTTGTATATGGAACTTTGAATTAAAGAATAAAATTCGGTTTTTATGTTAGAAAGTGTTGGCGATGGTATACGATCTCACGGTATTGTTTTAATCTTTTTATGAGATCAACTTTTCCTTACAACGAATGAATGGAAGAAGACTAGAGCATTCGGTGCAAATGGAATTAGTTTCTATTCCAGTAAGTATATTTTGAAATAAACATGCATACTTAAAAATGTATAAATTAGAATTGTTAAAGATCGTACATAACTTATCATCACGCAGAATCATGTAATATAATTATTATTTAAAAAATGTTATTGTACAACTTCTTGCAGATTTCAATGAAAAGCTTGATAAATTAATTGATTAGAAATAGAAATGAAAAAAGTAAGCATAAATAGTTAACATTTAATGAAAATAAACTCAAATAGACTGCAAAAAATCTTACAAAGTGAAAAAAAAAAGTATATAAATAAAAAAAAAATAATAATAAAATAACTACAGAATTTAAGAAAATAAGTGTTTTATGTTAAAAATTAAAAAAATAAATGTAATATATTTTTAAATAGAAAGACAGACAAATAAATAATACTGCTAGATGACAACGCATTAAGAAATAAATATTTAAATATTTACATACATATTCTGCTCTATTGACACATTTTAAATTGCAAAATAATTATAGAATTAAATAACAAATAAATAGATTATTCGGGTCAGAAATTAAAAATTCGATACCCTTATAGATAGAAAATAATAATAATAATAATAATAATAATAATAATAATAAGACTTATAATACCCCGATAAATAATACTTATAAATGACAGCGCATTACGAAATAAATATTTAGACGATCACATTCATATTTTGCTCTATCGGCACACTTTAAATTTATTTATTCAACAAAAGAAATATTTTTTAAATATTTATTAATTTTTATTTATTTGCAAAGCTTAACCTTTTTTAATGTTTATAATTTTATATATTCAGTTTTCCTTTTTTTTTCAAATAATATATAAGAACAAGGCAAACAACAACGTCTAGAACGCCCAAAAAATAACAGGAAAACAGACAGCCATTTCGGTAGCATTCAGCGTACCCGTCTTCAGTGCATGAATAATGATGTTAATGCTAAATGGCATGCAATAGTTAGTGCTAAACGGCAACTATTTTCTTTATACTAAGTATCATACTTTCAAATGCGTCAGCTACAATGCAACATCGATTTTACGATTCGTATTGGCTAAATTATTCATAATTTCATGCAAACATTTGATATGTTTATTATTTTTTCTCACTTTCGCAGTAACATTAAATTTTGTTTATATTCTGATTAAAATCATATTGAGCTTCTGTCACGTGTTAAAATTATACGTCATATTTTAAGCATTTCTTCATATTAATAAAAGGAAAGTTATGACAAATATTGTTTATATATTTATATATATATATAGAGAGAGAGAGAGAGACAGAATTTTTATCTAAAACAGTACAGCTTTCACCGTGTTTCATTCAAGAACGATTTTCGTGCATTTCACTGTAAAAACAGTGATTTACTTTCACTGGAAGGCAAAGTTAGATGGATGACCGCTTTGACGGTCAACTTATCCAAAGGTCACGGTCACTTGCATCTTTATGGAAAAGAGAAAAGAACTTTATATCATCAGTATTAGTTGAGTAAGCCACGCGTGACTTACTTTGGTCACATAACTGTGTGATATTCGCAGAGGAAAACAAACTGATGTTAGAGAGACTTCCTGCATCAGATCATTAATAACAGACAAAGGTTAGTTATGTTACGGACAATGACATGAAAGACTTCCATGTATTTAAAAAAAAAAAGTGTCCAATTCCGTGTTATTGCTACCCTTTATTGGTGAATCACCATTTTTATGCATATATAGTAAGAATAAAGTTAAAATTGATGTAATGTGTCAGAAAAAAGTCATTTGAAAAAGCGGAAGACTCCGCCAGAAGAAACTGTCGTTCGACAGACTGACTGCCATTAATGTGTATTAGGAGACAATGTATTTGGTTCTGTGATTTTCTTTTAGAATCACAGGTTCTGCTTTTGAAACCTGTATGTACCAGGAAATTTTCTGCAATGTAATCTGCAAACACTTTCAGATTTCAAAGTTAAATATCTTCGGAGAAATGTGTAATCTTGAAGTAAATTGTATAAGAAAAATACGATATCCTTATTTCATCAAATATACGTAAGCACACATAACTTTCCAGTATTATGAGGTTAAAGTATCATTATTCTAATAGAGTTCATTGTAGATGTATAGAAAACTCAGTGTACACTACCCTACCATAAATCTGTACTGAAAAGTATAAAGGATTTAAGTCCAAAAACTGTCGATTTTGTGTTAAGTACTTGTCAGACTCAGAAAAAAATTCTCTGTCGATTGGTATAAAGGATTTAAGTCTCTGTCATTTAGTCTCTGAGAAAATTCATTAGTAAAAAAGATTCAAGTCAGAAATTTAGCATTCATGTATGGTATAAAATATTTAATTTGATTTTTTCCCATTATTAAATGAAGGTTGGCAATCACTGAATGGTATAAAGGGTATAAGTCAACGAAATCCCTTTTTCCTAATCAATTCTTCTGAATAGATTTTAATTAGTGTAACTTTATTTTGCGTCTCCTAAAAAATCAAGAATATGGACTTAAATCCCTTATACTTATCAGTGCAGAAATAATCCATTACATTCGATTTCAGATGTTTTGGCAAATATCTAAAAAAATTCTTGACAAATTATCCTGAAACTTCGAGCGTGTAACGAACAATTTATACCTAATATATTTCAACAAAAATTTTCTCCCAAAGACAAAAAGGGGGACCAGTAAACACAGACCTGAAATATAGATATGGTTATAGGTTTGTGTGCGTAAAGAATTATGGGAAAAAAAAAGTAAACATTATCGTGCTACACAACTTTATTATATCTCACCCTTAGTGGCCTTTGAATTTTTGCCGCCATATTAATGATGGATTTTTTTTTTGCATAATTTTTTGTATAAAAAGGGAAGTTTATTCTGCTAATACTTTTATCAGACACCTTTTCGTTAATATATAAGAATCTTTCGTATTCTGTTTATATTTTTAATGGTTTTTAGATTTAAAATAGCGCTTGCTGAAATAAATTTTCTATTTTTAAAACTGCTTTTTTTTCTATAAAATTATCTACTCAGATAAAAATAGATCATTTATGTGGCTATTATTTCGGTTTATTTTTATTTTTCTATTTTTGTAATATTTTACAATTTATTTAGAGTAGTAAAGAAACGTTAGCCAGTCAAATGTGACGTCGTTGCAGTTTTTTTTTTTTTTTTTGACGTCACTGACCATCCGTGGATGCAAAAAAAGATTTCCTATGTTAATCGCCCATTGAATTTTTCGTAAAAAATTATTAAAAATCGAGGAAAATTATTTCCCGAGTTTAATCCCTATATTTGGGTATAGCTATGTATTAGTTATCGTGTGCATGTATTAGATTGAGTTATTTTGCTGTCAAATTGAGAAGATTTTAATTTTAATTTTCAAGACAGTCATCCTTGGCGTTTTTTGTATTTGGCGATCAAAAACGTAATACGAAAATATACATGCCAGATGTATATTTTCGTAATATGTATTGTACGAAATATTGTTTCATATTATTGATTATTTTCTTAATATGCATTGTTAAAATAACCATGATTTTTAAAAGGAATTAAATAATGTTCGCCAGATAATTTGGCGATTTTTTTTTCCGCCAAGGATGACACATATGAAATCTATTCCGCTGCAACATATTAGTATCTTATATCAGTTCCTTAATTAGACATTTGAAAACAAATTTGACTCCAAATTATGACAGAATATTTATCATTTTCCGTTTAATTAGTATTTAGTTGGATATTTATTGTGTAAATATCATCCTTTGAAATGAAATGTTTATGTTTTTAATCGAATATAGAAGTTTGCCATTTTTTTTTTCTAGCGTTTTGAAATTTAAAATTCAAATTTTATCAATTTTACATCAAAAACAACTTAATCTAACGCATGCACACGATGACTAATAGATATCTATACCCAAATATGGGGATTGAAATCGGGAAATAAATTCCCTCGATTTTTAATAATTTTTTACAAAAAATCCAATGGGTGATTAACATAGGAAATATTTTTTTTGCATCCACGGCAATGACGTCACACTTCGCTTGCGTATAACAACTTGACGGTAAAAATATAAAAATACCTTTAGAGCTATAATCGCTATAATAACGTCAATTTTACCCTGCAAGTTTAATTTTTTCACAAAGTTTTATATCAATTTTAATATTTACGCGTGAATTTCTTTTCATAAAAAAAAAAAAAAAAAAATTAAAAAAATTAAAATCAACTCGTAAACTTTTTTGGTAACAGTTAAAAATCAAAATAAATTATGTATTTTTGTCTAAAAAAGGGCTTCTTCAACTTTTTCGATACTTATTATTATTAGTTTTCTTTTCTTAGAAGAAAAAAAAAAAAAAAAAAAAAAAAAAAAAACGATTTTGATGAAATTCTGGCAAAAGCAGAATTTAGTTTAGTACGGAGGACTATTATTATTATTTTTTTTTTTTCAAATTATAATATCGCTTTCAAATTATTCAATTATATTTTCGATAAATGTGTTAGGGTATTTAATGGCTATACATAAAATTTGACTCAAATTTTATAACCCCCTTCAAATAGTACAAAAACCCAGGTATTTTTATGTATACGTTCAAAAAAAATGTCTCCTATAAATATCTACCATACAAATATATGAAATACTAAATAAATATTAAAAGTAATTATTATTTTTTTTTTTCATTATTAAACAAGTCATAGTTATATCTTAACTACTGCTATTTTTTTTTTTTAATACTGCTATCACCATTCATAAAAAAAATATCAAATATACAGCTACCTCCCCTCTTTCAGAATAACTCAAAAAATAAATAAAATTGGAGCCATTTGGTCACTTCACCCTAGTGTTGTTCAATATTATTCTACATAGTATTATTAAATTTATTAACACATCTGCAATACAAACAAACTTTAAAAAATTAAACTTTTGAAGCAAAATAACTCTCCTTAGTGACCAAATGGCTCCAAATTTATTAATTTTTTGAGTTATGCTGAAAGGGGGGAGGTAGCTGTCTATTTGATTTTTTTTTTATGAATGGTGATAGCAGTATTAAAAAAAAATAGCAGTACTTGAGAGATAATTATAACTTGTTTAATAATGCAAAAAAAAAAAAAAAAAAAACTTTTAATATTTATTTAGTATTTTATATATTTGTATGGTAGATATTTATAGGAGACATTTTTTTGAAGTTATACATAAAAATACCTGGGCTTTTGTACTATTTGAAGGGGTTATAAAATTTGAGTCAAATTTTATGTATAGCCATTAAATACCCTAACAAAATTTTGGTGCCGTGACCAGGATATCTTACTGGGAAAACATTTCTTTATTAAAAAGATCTCTCATGCAGAGCCAGCTGTGAACTCAACGACGAATTTTCCCAAAGTAACATTTATGAAGACCCGACAACAACCAAATTCTTCATCCTCTTCACTAGATAAGTAAAACTTTAATATTTGGCAAAAGTAGCGCTAGAGTATGCCCGTTTTCAAATATAACAGGAAGGGGTAACCAAAATTTTTCCTCCTTTTCTGTTGAGCGAAGAGAAGGACACTGACCAAAACGAGAGGAAAAGGGGTCACATCTCACATACCCCCTTCACAGCGTATCCCGAGAAAACTACATCCGAAACCCATGTCTACGAAGAGAGAAGAGAGAGAAAAAACACAGAAATAGCCATCGAAGTAGCGAGAACCGAAAAAAAACAAAAGAAAAAGAAAAAATTTCACTGTTCTCCTACAATATTTCAGAGTTCACTGCCAATAAACTTTAAATAATATCCTAATTACTATTTGCATTTTAAATAAATAAACTACTAAAAAAAAGGGTCAAACTAAAATGAAAAAATTACACAGCACTGCAATCCAGAATTTAAACTACGGTAGATAAAATAAATAAAAAGAAAAGAAAGAAGAAGAAAGTAGAGAAAAAAAATATCTAGTGGGCAAATTAAAATTATTACCAACTATTTCAAACGGAAAAAACGTTTGTTATAAAAAATATATATAACAAACGTTTGTTATAAAAAAATATATAACAAATGTCCAACCATCGTAAAACTGGCGACAACGTTTTATTCGTAGATTGAGACTAACAGTCCTCCGTACTAAAAAAAAAAAAAATCAGAATGTTTAGTATTTCCTTGTAAAAACTAGTGCTTAAAATGCGTTTTGGCTGAAGTATGTGATTATGAGACTTTCTCTAATTATATGTACTAGTATCGCCCAGTGGTCGAAACTCGACCACTTTTTTGCAAAGCAAGGCAAAGCAAAGTTATCGACTTCTCCTAAACGGAATTAAATTGCAACACAGCTGCGGCAATGAGGAATTTGCACACATGGGGGATTTAAACAAAATCCTATTTTTCTCGTAGTTTTAGGCCCATAAATTTTAAAAAAATTATTAAAAATGCAAAAAAAGTTCTCATTAATTTTAAAAATAACTTTAAAATTAACCAAAAATCATGTGACTTCAAAACGCTGCCTGACGTCACACTTTATGATGCTTCAATGTTTACATTTTGTTAGCCTTGTTTGCAAGCAGCAATTCGTTTTAACTTACGTAATTATCAATCGTTTATGTGATTTCGGAGCATTTTTTTTCATCTTATAATACTTTAATATCATTATCACCATTTTCCATTATCATTATTTTCAACTGTTTTCTTTTCATGGCGGTTGTCCAATGTTTTCGTTTAATAGGATTCTGTGGAACGCTAAAGACTAGGTTTTGAGAAAAAATATCCGTTGTATTAGTGCAGAGTGGTAAAATACAATATTTATACTGCGATTTTTTTAATATCCGACATTATTATAAAGTACAAAACCTATTTCACTGATTCAAGGAGCAAAACAAAGCACGAAATCGAATGTAAACAATGATTACTCCCATTTGTTGTCATAAAGAGTGACGTCACGATATATTATACTGCGTTTTCTCGATAAAGTAAATGGTGCGATGTTAAAATTGTTATAAATCCGTAATTAGATTTCAAATAAAGAAAATGTATTTATTTTCTTACCTTTTCATTTTCTATCATATAAGAATAAAATCAGAAAACGTGCAAATTCTCTATTGTTTGTCGATATGTACTCAAACTGAATCAGAAGAGTTACATTTCTCTAAGTTTGGTACACTTTAGATGTTGAGTCTTTCCTGAAATGAGAGGAAATCGCAATGTGGAAGCGCCCCTTGTTGGGTGATATAGCCCAAAAGCTAATCGGTACCATGCCAAACCAAGGTCTAACCAAATATCAAATTCGGTTATATTAATTCGATTGGTTCATAAAGTACAGTGTTTGAACTCAGAAAGACAGATATTTTCTAAGAATGGTCGAATGGAGGTCGGAAAATCTCAAAACGTGTAACTTCATCGAAAACCGGTAATCTAAAATTTTTCTGAATCATATAGTGTTTTCTTAGGTATTCAGAGGACAGAATAATAAATCCACTTTTTTAAAAACTAGGGGGCTCTGCCCCCTGCTCGCTCCGCTCACCAACCCCGAGGAAGGCTTCGCCTCCCCCGACTCACTTTGCTCATAAACCCCTGCGGGATTCTACCCAACTATTCACAACTTTGCCTTTCATTGAATTGGAATATTAATAATACATAACACAAGAGAAAAGTTGAACAATATTATAGAAATCCACCATATTTGGTATCGCATTGAAATACACAATATTTAATAATTTAATCGTTTATAATATGTAAAAAAATCTGTAATAACGTTCGACAATTTAACAGCAATTTGCCATTATTTTGAGAGAAAACATATGCTAGACAGCTAGACACACAAAATAAACAACCATAGCACTAATTATTTCGAACAGAGAGAAATTCTTAACATCTAAACCATTTAGCGTTACAGCTTTAGTATATGATCCACTTGTTAAATTTTTGTCACTGTTTGACGATGGATTTTTTGGGTATTATTGCTTAAGAAATTATGAACTTATTTTTTCTAATGCCTATATTTTTTACTATTGAACTTTTTTAGTTAATTTAGGACAATATGTAACACTTGCATTTATTTCCAATGTACAGCAATGTTTAAAATGGTGCTTCCAACAGTAAAGATGCAACTTTTTTAAGTGCATTTTACGCATCGGCAGTTAACGCATCGGCATAGCAAGACGAATATATACAATACACTATACGCCCGGGACAGTTAAGGGGTTAAGGAGTCACCATGGAGTGATGGAGCTAAATTCATTGAAGGTTAAACGATTCAGCGGGCTTGCACAGTTGGAAAATGTTTATAATCTATTGGAACTGCGTGATTTTTCGTTCTTGTTTCTTTTTACCGCCGTTGCATCAGAATCGATCTCAAAGTGTCTATAAAAACTAGAGCCCCTTAAATAAAATATATAGGCCGACGCATCGCCGCCATTTTTTTGCCTCAGAAGAGGGCAGCATTCCCGCTTGGCGTCCTTATCGCTTTCTTGTGATTTTAAGAAATCTTGATCTGAAGATACGATCGGTCAACAAAAGCAATAAGCAACAATAGTATTCTTAACAACACATTTTTTTTACATTACATTATCAGGATATATTGGAAATAAGATGTTTTATTAGGGCTGTTTCTGTTTCTTATACAAAATGTCGCCAAAACTCAAATACACAGCAATAAAAGGTCTTCTTAAATCGATTTATCAATATTAATATAAATAATATGATTAAAATGGCACATTTTTCTGTATTTTTACGTTAGCACATGTCAGAAATACAAAGGAAAGTATAAGTAATTATAAGTAATGTTCTTTTATTCTTCTCAAATTATCTTATGGAAATCTGAACATTTTATGTTCTTTTCTTGGGTGATTATACCAGTTTATCGTTAAACAAATCTCATATCGTACTTTATTTAGTTAAAACTATGAAGTATAATAAAAGGAGTACTTTAAAGTTACAGAATAATGACCGTTTATTTATCAATGAAACGCACTGGGTACATGTGGCAACCCTAAGGCAACAAAATGCCTGATGCGCCAGCTCGTGTATATAGGAGCCTTAATAAAAACCGATTGTGATATTGCATATGATATTTTTGTTAGATAGCTATTCCAATAGTAGCTTAAATTTTTCATTTAATTATATTCTAACGAAATTGAAGTTTCTTTTCCTTTATTGCAGGGGTGATCCTGATAAGTGTGACCATTACGGCAACACGTGCTTACATTGTGCGGCGGGTAATGGACATATCGATTGTGTAAGTTTCCTTGTCCACTTTGGAGTCAATTTGTGGGCACTGGATAACGATTTTCATACGGCAAAAGATGTCGCTGCAATCAATCAAAAAGATGATGTATTAAGACTGTTAGATCAAGCTCAATCGAAACATTCACTGGTTAACAGGTATGTATAACTCCGTTTTACAACAATGATATCTTGTATCTCTATTAAAGTACTGTTTTTGTTGTAAAATACCGTATTAATAATTAAGAAAATTGTTTAAGTTTTAATAAAGATTTCGCTGATCATCACACCCCACTTTTTTCAAGATAAGATACATTATAAAAAACCTTTTATTGTTTTAGGAACAAAATTCGGTCATTATTATATCATAAATAGTCAGTCATAACCATTTATTGAAAGCTAGAAAAACCCCGGTTCTCGAACGAACCGAATTCTGAATGCAGGAAATTTTTTTAAATCAAACTCGAAATGTACAAAACTCGGCCTGATGCTGTTTGCGTGCCAATAGATCAAAGTTTGTTAACGAAACCATTTTTAAATTCATGAAATCAATGAAGGTAGTGTAGATCTTATCACTAAAAGGTCTCCGAACAGAAATAAATGAAGATTTCAGACCAATTTTTTATAGTACAAAGAACTAATAAAGACTTTATTTTACCAAATTTATCCAAACAAACGTTTAGCCTAAAATTTCCTTATACAGAACGTTTTTGGTGAAAACATTTTCGCGTTTCTTAATTAGACGTCACAGCGTTTTGCTCTCGGGAAGTTCATTTCGAAGTTAGAAGCAGTTGTTGAAAGTATTATAGTCAGGGTATGGGGAAAACGGCGTTAATTTGACATGACCCTTCTAACAGCATCGTGAGAATTCGTCTCTCGTGTGCCCCGTTTTTCCATTTTCAAAATTTATTGAATTGCAATAAGTACGACTCTTGTGCAAAGTTTTCGTTCATCCACTTACGATTTCCGCCTCGCTCCTAAACCTTTCAGCTGCAGTATAGGTCTCCTCTGATTGCGACCCTCACGTTGAACATATTGTGTTCTTCTATTTTCCAATCTGTTTTCTCGTTCTAATGACGACTCTCTTTGGATTCGAGCTGCATGACGTTGGCGATCTTGATTCAATCTAACATGCCGTAGTTCAGGAGTTTTATTTGAACGGCGAAGAGCCATCCTAGACCTATTTTGAAACTTCCTTAGCTCCTGATCTCCGGTTGCCATCCGTTTCTTCTCCAGCAGTTTCCATTTGTCGCTTTAAATGTTTACGCTCATTGTTTCTGTGTAGTGTCCTTTGATCTTCGGCTTTGACGCTAGGCAAAGACGAAGATGAAATATTCAAGATACCAATATATCAATATCAATATCTCAATCTATATCAATATCTTTATCTCTATCCAAGATACAGTATGAGAGAGAGCAAACAAAAGAGATTCACACTTTAAAAATCAATTCGTCTTTGTCGCTAGGATCCATCTGATCCAAGATAGAGAATGTGAGAGAGCAAACAAAAGAGATCCACACTTTAAAAATCGATAAAGTAGTATCAATTTGCGCTTGCATAAAAATGAGATTATTCCTACTGTAGATAATACTTAAAATTCAAAAGCTCAAGCTGTAAAACAAAATGTAACCAACATAGTTGCTTCTTTTTAAACATTCTCTTATGAGCATTTTCTTTATTCTATTTCTTTAATTCTATTTCTTTAACTGATTTCTTATAAACATTTTATACAGATGCCACATCCACCACATATAAACTCTTAATTTTTACACTCTTTTAAAGATAGCACGTGATCATTTTTTACATTAAAATCAAAACATTAAATTCCTTGAACCATTTTTCTTTTCTTTTACTTTTTGTTCAGCATGTGATCTTATCACTCGGTGCGTCCACACACAGAGTCTAAGGAAAGCTCTTAGCCATTTATGTATATAGTTGAGTAATTCCTATTAATAATGAAAAATATGCTGGCTTTCTTTGCCACTTAGACTTTATTTTATTTTATTTTTAAAATTCTTCTAAGATTTAATTTTTTCTAGGTGACAAAAAGAAAATGTTTGGGCTATTGATAATAAAATAATATTAGTTTGGATAAATTACAATTACTTTCAACAGTTACTAATTTGATACCCAAGGAATTTTCCTTGGTTTTCTCAAAAACAAGAACTTAATTTAAAGAGTTATGAAAAAAGCATATCCAAGTAATATAGGAAGACAACAGATTTATATTTATTGTTGGCTATGATCATTTATAACTAAGTTATTTACTTTTCCTTTAATTAAGTTTACCATTCCAAATTAATTAACCAACGCTTTTATCCTGCGTTTTTTACCAAATATATATATATATATATATATATACTACTCCAATTCAAAAAATTAGAATAATGAAAAGAAATATGGTCAAGGGAAATGAAAATCGAATTTATCAAATAAATAATCAACAATATCAAATATAAAGTACTATAATATGAATCTGCATATTTTGCAGATTATAAAAATGTAAACACATTACAATGAAATAGAAAATATATTTAAATCAGCTAACAACAAAAAATTCAAAATATTAGAATACTTTCTAACATGGTTCAAAAAATTAGAATAATGAAAATATATTGAACATAATTTAAACTCTAAGTATTTTTACTTGCTAATCAGTACTTTGTTGCATCACCCTTAGCTTTAATGACAGCTCTTAAACGTTTTGGCATGTTTTTAACTAAAGGTTCACAATCTTTTTTATCCAAATTCGCCCATATGCTCTTTATACTAGAAATAAGTTCTTTTTTGTCTCTAGGCGCAACTTCTTGAAGTCGTTTCTTCATAATTCCCCACAAATTCTCGATAGGATTTAGATGGGGTGAGTTTGCAGGCCAAGGGAGTACAGGTATGTCCTTCTCTTTGAGACGTTTAGTTGTTGATTTGGAAGTGTGGGGAGAAGCTGAATCTTGCTGAAACAAGAAATCGTCATCACATAAATCCTCAGCTGAAGGAATCATGAAATGTTCAAGAATTTCTTGATAGACTTCTGAATTGACTGTTGTGGAAACAATACACAACCTGCCTGGGCCTTCAGCAGTCATGCAGCCCCATACCATAACAGAGGTCGCAAATTTAAACGAACGTTTTAAACATTCTTTCTTATAAGCTTCATGTTTGAGTCTCCAGACACGTATACCTTGATTTCCGTGAGACACATAAAACACACTTTCATCGCTGAAAAGTATCTTTTTCCAATCGTCGTGATCCCAAAATAGCCTTTGTTTACACCATTTAACTCTAGCAGCCCTTTGCTTGGATGATAAGAATGGCTTTATCTTAGGCACACGTGATCTAAAACCTAATTTGCGAAGTCGTCGTAGTGTTGTAGATTTGGAGACATTTATACCCATTTCTTTCCATTTTCTATGCACATATCTCACACTCCGAAAACGATGTTTCTTCACAATCTTTTTCAATTGCCTTTCATCTCTTCTTGAAGTTACTGGCTTTCGACTACTTTTAAAGTGTTTATTTTGAAAACACTTATTATTAGAATATTCTCTCAAAACTCTACTCACACTTGATTGAGAGCATTTCACTTCTTTTGCTATAAAAAGTTGTGTTTTTCCTATTTCGTGCAAGTAAGTAGAGTTAAATGGTGTAAACAAAGGCTATT
Organism: Salticus scenicus; assembly: GCA_963930645.1. Classification (NCBI taxonomy): domain Eukaryota; kingdom Metazoa; phylum Arthropoda; class Arachnida; order Araneae; family Salticidae; genus Salticus; species Salticus scenicus. The sequence goes on from OZ005648.1 coordinate 270,905,129, forward strand.
TTGGGATCACGACGATTGGAAAAAGATACTTTTCAGCGATGAAAGTGTGTTTTGTGTGTCTCACGGAAATCAAGGTATACGTGTCTGGAGACTCAAACATGAAGCTTATAAGAAAGAATGTTTAAAACGTTCGTTTAAATTTGCGACCTCTGTTATGGTATGGGGCTGCATGACTGCTGAAGGCCCAGGCAGGTTGTGTATTGTTTCCACAACAGTCAATTCAGAAGTCTATCAAGAAATTCTTGAACATTTCATGATTCCTTCAGCTGAGGATTTATGTGATGACGATTTCTTGTTTCAGCAAGATTCAGCTTCTCCCCACACTTCCAAATCAACAACTAAATGGCTCAAAGAGAAGGACATACCTGTACTCCCTTGGCCTGCAAACTCACCCGATCTAAATCCTATCGAGAATTTGTGGGGAATTATGAAGAAACGACTTCAAGAAGTTGCGCCTAGAGACAAAAAAGAACTTATTTCTAGTATAAAGAGCATATGGGCGAATTTGGATAAAAAAGATTGTGAACCTTTAGTTAAAAACATGCCAAAACGTTTAAGAGCTGTCATTAAAGCTAAGGGTGATGCAACAAAGTACTGATTAGCAAGTAAAAATACTTAGAGTTTAAATTATGTTCAATATATTTTCATTATTCTAATTTTTTGAACCATGTTAGAAAGTATTCTAATATTTTGAATTTTTTGTTGTTAGCTGATTTAAATATATTTTCTATTTCATTGTAATGTGTTTACATTTTTATAATCTGCAAAATATGCAGATTCATATTATAGTACTTTATATTTGATATTGTTGATTATTTATTTGATAAATTCGATTTTCATTTCCCTTGACCATATTTCTTTTCATTATTCTAATTTTTTGAATCGGAGTAGTATATATATATATATAATAATAATAATAATAAAATAAGAGTAAAGGGATTTGACTTATAATCTATGCCTAACCTACTGTACTCATTTCCATAAGCAATTTCAATTACACTTTAGTCCTTTAACTGAACCAAAGTCTAAAAGTACTAAAAATCTCTCTTTAATACTAAATCTTAAAAAAAAAAAAAAAAAATGTGCAAGTCTACTTAATATCATTCTCACTTTTTTTTTTTCAAAATTTCTACTAATCTATTATTTATTGTGAGAATTCAAATCACTATTCTGCATATTCTTTTTATCACTAACTAATTTTTTTATTAATTATGATATCTTATTATCCTCTTTATTTTTGGAGTCAGTAGTATAGTACTTAAATAAATTAATTAAAAAAAAAACTTTCACAAAATTTTTATTCAGCTTCACCTCTGAAAAGCAAAATTGTTAGCTCCACTTACTCCAGGAATTGTGTCGACAAAGTTTTAGCTAAATGCCAAATTTCTTTAATTTCAGTCATATCCAAACAAACTACTGTTTAATTAATTCATTAAAGACAGTAAAATTTTCAAGACACTATTCACAATTCCCCAGTAACAAGAACTAACTCACTGCACATACTGACTCATATCATAAGAATATCTCACGAACAAATAGTAGCAGGATATCCAAACTCCGTATTCTAAATCTGTATCATATAGTGATTCCACACTAAACTTTTCGTTAAGATCAAGTAAATGGTTCGTGTACAGCGACATCCAAAAGAATTCAAATATACACTAAGCGACAAAAAAAAAAAAAAAAAAAAAAGCCGCACTGCAGAAAAAATGACTTATACCTTTTTTATTTGTAATAACTTTAAAATTAATAGTTGAAACAAATAAAACTGTCTTATTTGCATAATATCAAAGGGATGAAATGATACTTATATACATTTTCGATTTAATAATTCGCTTTATTACACTCTACGAAGTACTTTGTAAAAATCTACATAAAACTTTCTTTTTAAACATAAGGCAATAGCCATACACTTTGTATTCTATTGTGATTTATTATATGAAATAAAGAAGTTATATTTTAATATATGAAATAAAACTATTTATTTGTTAGATCTAAGCAAATTTTTAATAAAAATAAGTATTCTGCATTTGGTTAATTCCACCTTTATATGGAATTACTGATTTAATGCACGCAGTGGCATAGTATTATACCGTTTTTTGATATAAATCTAACTAGTATGTTGTGGCCACCACAAGACTTTCTTCTATATTTTCCTATACATATTCAATCACTAACAATAATAATAAAAAAAAAAAAAAAAAAAAAAAAAAAAAAAAAAAAATCGAATTTTTTTCTAAGTTTTTTTTTTTTTTTTTTTTTTTTTTTGTTAAAAGTAAAAAAAATCGATAACTTTGTTTTAAATTATCACAGATTTATGGTTCAACCATTCGTTTTAAAGGTATTGACGAGATCTTTCGAATGATACCCATCTTCAAAATTTAACCCCCCCGGGGGGGTACTTCCCCCCCAGGGGGGGAACCGATGCCCCCCCATGCACAAATTTTTTTTCCTAGTTAACTACTACTATCATCAATAATTCAAATTAATTTTACAATCACAAGTTTAAAATAACTCTCATTATGCACATTTATACGGAATTTTGTCCTATGCTGCCATGTTAAAAATTTGCATAAAATGCGATTACAGCGCTACCTGTTGAGCTATTGATCCCCAAATCTAATGGGCACCAGTTCATGTCAGGGTGCAACTAAATACCAAGTTTGGTTAAATTTCATTCATATGTTCGTGAGATACAGCGTCCACAAAAAAATGATACAGACAGACACACAGACAGACAGACAGACAGACAGACAGACACACAGACAGACAGACATTTTTTAAAAACTATCAATTCGTGTTCAGGACATCCCAAAACGTGTAGATCCGTCAAAAAACGGAGGTCGAAAATTTTCGCGAATCCAATACTTTCTCTATATTACATATAGAAGAAAGTAAAAATATTCACTGTGCTAAATATTGTAAATAATTTTTCTAGTTCTTGCAAAGTTGTAGGCTGCAAATTGCGAATTCTTCTCTCTCTCCCCGTGCCTTTTTATAACTAAACATTTTCGAGTGAATTGAGATTAGGACTGTTTCCAAGTCTAATAAAGAAGAAATTCTACGATATTCTTTGTGGGATTTAACTTAGAGTGAAAAAAGATATTACTTACAGAATTATAGGTGCTCATGGGAATGGATAGATAATTTTAACAATTTGATTCAAACTGACGTACCACAGACGCCATACAGCAAGGTGCATTATCATCTTGAAATACTGTTTGAAGAAAAGTGTGAAATACCGCCAAAATAGTTGGTCAGGCGCCCCTTTTATAAACACCGTGTTTTATTTTGAGTTACTTGATCCCTTGAGCATGAGAATTTGTCTGGTTCTTTGAAAAAGTATGCACCTCCGTTCCATAATGTACGGAGAATGCGTCACTGTTTTAAGAGAGCAGTGTTCGTTAAGTCAGCCCCATTTTTACCGTCCTAGTAGTTTTTTTTTCAAGAGCTCGAAATAAATTAAACTTGACTCATCAGAGATACTCAGTTCCGCCCGATAATTAACTGCTAATTTTTTTTTTTAATTTTTGGTTAACTGATGTCTTGTATTTTTACTTTCTTCTATATTCAATAGAAGAAAGTATTGGATTCGTAAAAATTTTCGACCTCGGGTTTTTGATGGATTTACACGTTTTGAGAGCTGTAGAACACGATTTGACCATTTTTAGAAAATGTCTGTCTGTGTGTGTGTGTGTGTGTGTGTGAGTGACAAAATTTTGTGGCAACTGTATCTCAGGAACTACTGCACAGAATTTCATACAAATTGGTATCTAGTTGCACCTTGACATAAATTAGTGCCTATCAACTTTTGGTAAAAATTGCCTTACAGGTTGCGTTGCCATTTCGCTTTTTCTAAATTTTTAACATGGTGATATAGGACAAAATTTTGTATAAATGTGCATAAAGAGAATTAATTTTTAGTAATCATTATGAAATTTACAAGAATTATTTATAATAGAGAGAGTCAACTGGGAAATTTTTTTTGTATGTGTAGGAGAATCGCCACCCCCCCCCCACCTCCCCCTCGAGGGGAGTAAATTTTCAAGATGGGTATCTTTCGAAAGGTCTCGTCAATACCTTTAAAACGAATGGTTGAACTATAAATCTGTGATAATATAGAACAAAGATATCGGGTTTTTTTACTTTTAACAAAAAAAAAAAAAAAAAAAAAAAAAATTGAAAAAAATTGAAAAAAAATTGTATTTTTTTTTAACGAAATTTAACCAAACTTGGTATTTAGTTGCACCCTGACATAAGCTGGTGCTGATTAGATTTGGGGATCAATCGCTCAACAGGTAGCGTTGTGATCGCATTTTTTGTAAATTTTTAACATGGCAGTATAGGACAAAATTTCGTATAAATGTACATAATGAGAGTTATTCTTAACCTGTGTTTGTAAAATTAATATGAATTATTGATAATAGTAGTAGTTAATTATGAAAAACATTTTGTGTATGTGGGAGCATCGCTTCCCCCCCCCCTAGGGGGGGTGGGGTAAATTTTCAAGATGGGTATCTTTCGAAAGGTCTCGTCAATACTTTTAAAACGAATGGTTGAACTATAAATATGTGATAATTTAAAACAAAGTTACCGATTTTTTTTTTTTTTTTTTTTACTTTTAACGAAAAAAAAAACTCGTATTTTTTATATCTGTATATATATTGTTACTGAGTGAATTTGTATAGGAAAATATAGAAGAAAGTCTTTTGGGGGCCACAACATACTAGTATTTTTAATATTCGTCCTTAATAATGGCTTTTTTGTAGATCTTCTGGTTTTTAACTTGCTTATTTAATTGCTTCCGGGCTATTTTTAAAGAAAGTATTTTGCTATACACTTTTTTTTTTTTTTTTTACTTTCTTCTATATGTAATATAGAGATTGGATTGGAGTGTTGGATTCGTAAAAATTTTCGACCACCCTTTTTTGATGGATTTATACGTTTTGGGATGTTCTGAACACGAATTGATAGTTTTTAGAAAATGTTTGTCTGTGTGTCTGTCTGTGTGCATCACGATTTGGGGATCAATCGCTCAACAGGTAGCGTTGTGATCGCATTTTTTGTAAATTTTTTAACATGGCAGTATAAGACAAAATTTCGTATAAATGTACATAATGAGAGTTATTTTAAACTTGTGATTGTAAAATTATATGAATTATTGATAATAGTAGTAGTTAACTAGGAAAAAAAATCTGTGCATGTGGGGGCATCGCTTTCCCCGTCCCCTCCGGGGGGTGGGGTAAATTTTCAAGATGGGTATCTTTCGAAAGGTCTCGTCAATACCTTTAAAACGAATGGTTGAACTATAAATCTGTGATAATTTAAAACAAAGTTATCGATTTTTTTTTACTTTTAACGAAAAAAAAAAAACAGATTTTTTTTTTTTTTTTTTTTTTTTTTTTATTGTTACTGAGTGAATTTGTATAGGAAAATATAGAAGAAAGTCTTGTGGTGTCCACAACATACTAGTTTAATCTTTTTAGTTCCCCATCATACTATAGGTATGGGGAACTTAGGTAATCGTGAAAATTTCGACCTCTGTTTTTTTTTTTTAACTTTTTATACGTTTTCAGGTGTGAGGAATCCGAAAATGACAAAATTTGTATGGTGTCCGTCTGTAGGGTGTCTGTTAGTTTGTTAGTCCGTTAGTTTGTTAGTCTGTTTACACGATATCTCACGAGCAAATGATCGCAGAGAGGTCTGACCAGTTTTAAAATTTTATTTATGACACTGGCAAGAACCTTATTTATTTGCAACATTCTAATTAAAAAACTTCAGATGTTATTCGAAATTTACGATTTTCTTAACGTGGGAGAATAGGGAAAATTTTCGCTTAAACGTGCATGAAAAGAAATATTTTTATCGTAAAGATGTAAGAACAGCTCTTAAATATCAGTTTTAATGCCGGGATAAACATCATTAACTTTTAACATCCGACTTTGAAAATTTGACAAGGCAGAAAAATTCGTGTTCGCTGTTAACCCTTTATCGGCCCATTGTATCATATAGCAGAAATTGGGTTTACTCGGAAATGGATAGAGCTATTTTCAAAAAAGTTTGTAGTTAAGTGTTTTTCGGGGTGCTTGGATTAACCTTCATCTCCAGAAAAAATTGCGTTCGCTGTTAACCCTTTAATGGCCAATGGCAGCAGATAGCAGAAATTGGTTTTACTCGGAAATGGTTACAGCCCTAACAGCACATCTCATCCACAAGACATCCTCAGGATATTCTATGGATGAAAGTACGTCAAATGGACATACTCAGGATGTACTATGGATAAATGTGCTGTTAGGGAGGGATTTTGGTGAAAGTTTGGAATAAAGTGCTTTTGGGGGTGCTTAAACGATTGGAATTGTCCTCATCGTCAGAAAAATTCGCGTTCACAGTTAAACCTTTAAAGGCCAATTGCAACGTACACGGAAATGGAGAAGGCGATTTTTATGAAAGTTTGGAGTTAGGGATTTTTCATGAGAAAAAACGATTGGATCTCATCTTCAGATAAATTCGCGTTCACAGTTAACCCTTTATCGGTCAATTGCAAAACACAGTAGAAATCGGGTTTACTCGGAAATGGATATAGCGATTTTGTTGAAAGTTCGGGATTAAGTGTTTTCGGGGAAGTGTGAAAACGATTGGATTTACCCTCATCTTAAAAAAAAAATCGCGTTCTCAGTTAACCCTTTATCGGCCAATTTCAACATATGGCCGAAATTGGGTTTACTCGGAAATCGATATAGAGATTTTGGATGAAAGCTTAGGGGTACATAAATGATTGGAAATATTTTCATCCTCAGAAACTTTCGCGTTTGCTTTTAAACCTATAAAGGCCAATTGCAACGTATGGCAGAAATATGGTTTACACGAAATTGGACATAGCGATTTTGATGAAAGTTTGGAGTTAGGGATTTTTTGATGAGAAAAAGCGATTGGAAATATCATGGCAGATAAAATTCATTTATAAACTTGGTTGTGACCCTTATATGGTCTATGCATACATCGCCACTTGAAAACAAAATTGTGGAGCAACTTGGTTAACGGACTTATCCAAGATATTTATAATATAAATTCGCTGTGCAAATTTGGTTCGATTTGGAGTATTATTTCGGGAGTTACAATGATGATAAGATTTCGATTATATATATATATATATATATATATAGAGAGAGAGAGAGAGAGAGAGAGATAAACGAAGTGATTGGAATATTTCGATTTCCAAAGAAATCAATCTAAAATGGCAAATTTGGGTTTATGTTATAGAAAAATGCATATAAAATGCCCCCAATGAGCGCGGAAAATGTCGCATCTATAACTCTCAATTCATCCACCTGAGAGGCATTCAGGTTAGTTTTATTATAGCCAAGTTTTTTCTTTATACCATCTATAAGTTGATTCTTCTCAAACATTGCATGCGTCGTTTTTCTTGCCGAGATGCGATATGTCAATTTTACTTTGATAGTTTTTAACAATAATTAAAATGTGTGGAAACAAATACGTGATGGGGAACTGCGCGGAGTCCACCTATGCCAACTAGTTTAAGTTCTGAACATGATACAAATCGATTTTTTAAACATTTGCTTTTTAACTTGCGGTTGAGAAACGTGGCCGCCTAAAGCCAAATTTCCGGTTTAAACGGCCAAAAATTTTTATATTTTGCTAAAACCCATTTTACCAATATTTCATTAACATTTAATTATTTTGCCATCTCCCATATTAAAATATTTTTTGATTTTCATTAAAAAATTAATACTTTTTGTGGCATCGTTAACTGCCTTATTCTTACCATTTTTGAAATAATTTCTAAAATTACAGTTTTTCTGACAATTGCATTTTGTTTTTAACATTTGACTCAATGCTAAAGTGTATGTGTGGAGGACAACATAACAAAATCTATACGAAAATTTGCTTTTTAAACGATAAAATTGGCGGTTGCAGAAGATAAAAAAAAAAATTTCCAAGTGCGGCTTTTTTTTTTTTTTTTTTTTTTTTTGTCGCTTAGTGTATTACGTCTATGGTTGAAATTTTGGTAATTTACAGTGTAACATCTATAGGCTGCCCTAAACAAAATGGAATAAACATATTTTTTTATATGCACAAATACATGCTTCATGCAGATTGTGGAATGGAAATATTTCATCATTCGTTTACAGGGCTGCTTAAAGTATTGAAAATTTTTACGAATCCAATACTTTCTTCCATTGAATATAGAAGAAAGTAAAAATTATGTATTACAGCTTTGCCATCATCTCGCTTGGATGGGCAACATAGCCGCCTAAAGACACATTTTACGTTTATACAGCCAAAAAATTTTGTACCTACCTGAAGATCATCTCAGGAATATTTCGTTAACATTTAATTAATTTACCATTTCACGTATTAAAATATACTTTGACTTTCATTCTAAAATTAATACTTTTTGGGGCATCGTTAAATACCTTATACTTGCCATTTTTGAAATACTTTCTAAAATTATAATTTTCCTGACAGGTGAATTTTATTTTTAACACTGGGCTCAAACCTAAAGTGTAAGGAAAAGGAGGGTAAGAGTACGCACCTAGTGGATTTTTCGTTATAAAAATGAGAATTGAAAAGAGAGAACCTCGAAAATAGACTGAATCATAGTTTATTAACTTAGAAAGAAGGGTACACAAAATGAAAGATTTATCTTAAAAAATATATATATTAAAGAATGCAAGGGAAAAAAATAGCAAATGCGTACTCTTACCCGACATGGCGGGTAAGAGTACGCAGGGCGTGAGTCCAAGAGTACGCACCCAGAAAATTTAGCAGTAGTCACATACAAATACTCCAGTGCCTTCGTAACTTGAACAGTCCTCATGCCACCACTCCTTACATAATTCACACTGGATCCAATCTTCATCATATGATTGTTCGCAGCATGGGCATATTGTCGCCTCATTGTTTGCTGAACTTGTTGAGGGAACTGGGTTGTCGATACAATTCAGAATAAGTTTTTTCTTTGCTTTCAGAGTTTGTTCTTTTTTAGTTTTGGCTCCATTTTTATTTTTCATAGCAGCTCGACTAGCCTTTGCTTTTTCTAATTCTCTCTCTCTCTCTCTCTACCTTTTCCTTTAACGCATTTTTGACTGGAGATGAAGTCATGATCTCAGATTTTTGAGATTTTCTTTTCCTTTTAGTTCCTCGTTGTTCATGTCTAGGAAGTGGCACTATTGACTGGATACTGATATCTATCTGAGAAGTGAAAGGTGAAACTTCGTTCTCTTCAGGTGCTACTGCAACTGTACAATCGTTATCCAAAGGTGCTAAAGTTACTAGTGAAGGAGATTAGCAATCTTCACTTATAATGTCAGGGTTGTATGGCTCAATACCTGTAACACGGAACGCTTTTTCTGCGAGTTGAACCCTGGCTGTGGCGCTATAAGCTTTATGAAAAATCCCTGAAAGTTCGTACAGGGTTATAACTTTTCCTGGATTTTGTACGAGCCATTTTTCAGCTTCAGATGAGTATAAAGCTTTCAAAGGGGCAAAGAAACCTCTATCCAACGGGTGTAGTACATGACTCGTATGTGGTGGAAGAATAAGAAACGTTATATGATTCTCTCGACAAAACAAAACTGCAGTTAGTGAGCAGTGGGATGCGTTATTATCTGCTATTAACAGAACAGGGTCTTCTGCAGACGGTTTAGCATGTTTGACAAAATGTTTCTGCCAGTCACTGAATAAATCAGAATTCATGTAACCAGTGTCGCTGATCAAGGGCAAAGTTCCAATGGGTGCATCTTTGTACAAAAGAGGATTCATTCTCTTTCTAGGAAAAATCAATGCAGGCGGGACGAAAACTCCTGTAGCACTCATGCAGCAGACAGCAGTGACTGTTTGACCTCTTTCTGCACTAGAAATTTTACAAACAGTTTTTTTGCCTTTTGGTGTTATCACCTTTGGTGGTCTATTGGGGACTGATGAGATACCAGTCTCATCCATATTGAATTTTCTATGGCCAAGAAACTTTTTCTCCAGACAACAGCTCTTCAGATTATTATAGAACCGTGTCACTTGCACTTTGTTGAAATTCATTATGTTGCATACCTGGTCTGTGCGTACTCTTACCCGCCGATGTATTGCTTCTCTAAATCGTCCATAGATGGCAGTAGCATTCACAACAATTAAATTCTAACGTGCCCACGTTGTTCGGAAGGGAACAAACCTCATAATGATATTTACATAGAAAGCAAGCATCAGTCCTTTATTTACAAAAAAAATTAAGATTTCTTCACAGAAAAATTACATGCTAACATAACGAAACCATATCTTACCTGATAAATAAATGACAGAAAGGGTGAAAATAATAATGGCGGTCTCTTGAGCAAGCTGAAAACAAACGTGTTGATATGATCACACTCGCTTCTGCTTGCAGTGTTGCCAACAGGCAAAAAAATCCCTGCGTACTCTTAACCGACTGCGTACTCTTACCCTCCTTTCCCTTACGTGGAGGGCGGCGTAATAAAATCTCTTCGAAAATTTGCTTTTTAAATGATAAAATTGGCGGTTGGAAAAAGGGAAAAGGAAAATATCCAAGTGCAGCTTTTTTTTTTTTTTTTTTTTTTTTTTTTTTTTTTGTCGCTTAGTGTACTTCTTACTCTTAAGAAGTTGTTACAATATTCACAACTGGCAGGCTAAGCCCGCTTCGCTGGTCAATATATTTAAATGAATTTTCAAAAGAATTGAATCACTATCTTATATATATATATATATATATATATATATATATCAAGTCTTCTTATGCATATAATAAAATCAGACGTTTGTGTGTGTGTGTGTGTGTGTGTGATTGTGTATGTTTGTCTGGAACATTTTAGGAAAACGGCTGATCACAGAGCTACACAAATTTGCATGGAGGTTCGTAATGACATCTCCCAATGCACCTCGAAGTCCAATTGTCGAATTTTTGATTAGTTTTCTTTTAATTAGAAGTTTTTGTTTCATTGAAATTGAATTTTGCCACAGTGTTTCCGTGTCACGCTAAAAAAAAAAAAATAATAATAATAAGGTCTTTTCATTTGACAGTAAATATGAATCTATACTTATATTGGTCAATGGCTCAGTCGGTTAAAGCGTCAAGTTATTAATGTGATAGTCGTGGGTTCGATACTCGAAGGCGGATGTGTTACTTTTTTTGCAGATAATTAGATAAGATGTCAATTGTAAAAGAAAACATTTCATTGTCTACACTGTATCCTAAGAAATTCTGATTAGATTTTTTAAAAGCTTTCTTTTAGTTACTAAAACGCACAAAATAAAAATTTAAGTGGAAAAAAAAAAAAACCTGGAGCCCTAAAATTTATAAAATAAATATTTATTCTTGATGAGATATGGCTGTAAAAAAATCAACGTGTCATCAATAAGTAAATTTTGAAGAAAAATATACATGTTTCACTTTTGCAAGAGATGAAATATTTTAACTAATCAAAATATTTTAAAAAGCATTCGAGAACAACATTCGAGATTCTTTTTATATTTGTCAGATTTTTTATTTTTTTAATTAATTAAAATATGAAAATAATTTCCTTATAATAGCTTGAAAATTAGCCATTTAAATATTAGTTTTAAATTTAATTGTTGCCAAAAAAGTTTTCCAGTTCATTGTTTTCGACAAAAAAATAAATATATTTTCACGCGAATAATGAAATTTTGCTACTGAATAATGAAACTAAAATATTTAATAGATATTGAGATACATTCATCTTTGAAATCGTAGTTCCTAAATAATAACAAATCTACCTTTCGTCGATAAATACCCAAATTGAAGTACCCGGGAAAGACCTTTCTACAGACCGTGGTAACCTGGACCCGATGCAGTGCGGGGAGAAAAAAACATGCCATAGGCAGCATGTACCCGAAGCAAGGTTTAGAGTTTAGGACGTTTTCAATGTAGGTGATTTTTTCTTTTTCTTTTTTTTTTTTTTTTTTTAGTTTTTATTTATAATGTGATATAAAAAATAAATAGTGATTCAATTCTTTTAAAAAATCATTTACTTATAGTGTGACCAGTGAAGCGGGCGTAGCCTGCTAGTTATAAATAAAAACTTAAATATATATATATATATATATATATACCTACATTGAAATTGCCCTAAACCTTGCAGGTTACTACTGCCCTATTCCGGGTACTTCAATTTGGGTATTTATCGGCGAAAGGTAGATTTGTTATTATTTAGGAAAACGATTTCAAAGATGACTGTATCTCAACATCTATTAAATATTTTAGCTTCAATATTCAGAAGCAAAATTTCAGTATTCGCGTGAAAAAAAAAAATATATATATATATACACACACACATACATACATATATATATATATATATTTTTTTTTTTTTGGGGGGGGGGGGGATGGGGGGGTCCTAAATAGTGAACTGGAAAACTTTTTTGGTAACAATTACATTTAAACTAATATTTAAATGGCTAATTTTCAAGCTATTATAAGGAAATTATTTTCATATTTTTATTAATTAAAAAAAAAAAAAAATCAAAAATCTAACAAATATAAAAAGAATGTCGAATGTTGTTCTCGAATGCTTTTTAAAATATTTTGATTATTCAAAATATTTCATCTCTTGCAAACGTGAAACATCTATATTTTTCTTTAAAATTTACTTATTGACGAAACGTTGATTTTTTTATAGCCATATCTCTTCTTCTATCTATACATATAATAAAATAAGATGTTTGTGTGTCATTGTGTAGGGATATCCAGTGCCTTTTAGGAAAATGGCTGATCGCAAAGCTACACACATTTGCATGGAGGTTCGTAATGACCTCTCCTGATGCACCTCGAAGCCCGTATTTCGAATTTTCGATTAGTTTTTTTTTTTTTTTTTTTTAATTAATTAAAATGTGAAAATAATAACCTTCTAATTTCTCATAAATAAGCCATTTAAATTTTATCCATAATTTAATTGTTGCCAATTTTTTTTTTCCAACCAAAAAAAAAAAAAAAAAAAAAAAAAAAAAAACGTACAGTTATTTAAATTGAGGAAAATAGAAAAATTAGAAAATAAATTAGCAATATCAGTCGTATCGTTACAAATAAGGTACCAAATGAAAGGAAAAATTTTTGTGAATCCGAAGGATTAAACAGCCGGACAATTAGATTTTCTTTTAATTAACTAAAGTATGAATTTTAGGTGGCAACAGCAGAACATTGTATGGAAACCGTTAGGGAAAAAGAAAAAAAAAAATCTGCTTCACATTAAGTCACATGTTTTCGAAGTGGGATTAAAAATTGCAGTTTTCAAATTTTTTTAAATTTTCTCTCACGAACACAAAAATATAATATACAGCCTGTACTCCACAAGACCAACTTGCATTTCAAATTTCATCTTTTTTTTTTTTTTTTTTTTTTTTTGGTTAATAAACAAAAAAAAAAAAAAAAAAAAAAAAAAAATACTTTTTTTTTTATTAAATTTTATTCTAACTTCGAAAAGATTTATATGATACGATACATTAAGAATTTGGGTTTAAAAATTTTTTTTTTAAATAGATTATTTAAACTCTACGAGCCACATTTTTATTTTATCAGTTTCATTAATAGATCCTGCTGAGCGATTTTTTAAATTTTAGTGTTGAAGTACACCGAACGTTTTTTGACAAGAAGTTTAATGTAGCAATCCGCGTTTGTAATGATCGATAGATGGCGCTTTTTCAGCTTTTGTTGTTAGTAAATATAATAGCCACGTGTATTTATTTTTGTTCTATATGTGTTACAACTTAATATTCGTGCTATAATTTCTCCGCCATTACATCATGGAAAATTGATTGCTTTTGAAAAAAATATTTCAGTTTATTCAAAGTTCGATCGGAAGTAGATATTTAACTGAAGCTGAACAAATATTAATTCCAAATCATCTGATTAATTCTTTACTTCCATTAGCCGAAGCAACTGAAATTTTAAAATTGTCATTTGGAAATAAATGGAAGCTTAATTCTGGATTTCTTGATTTTTTGGAGTTATACTGTGGTACACAACAGTAAGTGTTATCTTTTTTACCGGATTTATTCATTTTTATTCAATAAATATATGTGAAACTAAACATCGGCAAGCAATGGCGTCTATTCGAAAGCCGAAAGCTATCATGTCAATTGTAATTTCGCCTTAGCCCACCAGAAGGCGAGCATTTCATTACAATCGCGGATAGCCATTTTAATCTAAGTAGCGCATCAAAAATATAAAAACATAAATGATTTATTTTTATAGAAAGTTTACAGAAAAAATGCAGTTTTAAAGAAAGCAAACTTATTTCAACAAGTACTATTTTAAACCTAAAAACCATTAAAAATATAAGCAGAATATGAAGGATTCTTATGTATAAACAAGGTGTCTGACAAAATTATTAGCAAAATAATCTTCCCCTTTTCATACAAAATAATAATATTAATAATAATAATAATAATAAAGCGTCGCTAATATGGCGACAAAAATTCAAAAGCCGCCAATGGAGCGACATAATAAAGTTGTGTAGCACGATAATGCTTACCTATTTATTTTTTTTTTTTATATATATATAACTAGCAGGCTTTGCCCGCTTCGCTGGTCACTATACTTAAAGGAAACTCTTTTCTATATAGTTCTATGAAAAAAAGAGAAAATAATAATACTGAAATCGCTCAAAAGTTCGCTTTGGGTTCCCGCTACCTTCGGCAGCGCCTTGTTCGTCCTCGCATTCTGCGATACCTGTCCCTATTGCCTACGACAATGACTTACCCGTGGGCTTCCATTTAGGTGCTTATCATATATGACAATTTCGATACGGACAGTATCGAAAATTTTGAAGTAGCCCTTTACATTTGAATCCTAGTTATATATGAGCAACATTATACGTGATGTACATAATATTTGCTTTCAAGTTATTCTCTATATTTACTTGATTTAATCGATCAACCATAGAATGACAGCAATTTCAAGCCAAATATAATATTACAATATGCTATGATCGGCTACTTCTATCGCATGAGACAATTATTATTATTTTGTGGTTATATATACTTCATGCTTAGTTAATAGTAGTTGGTATATAGAAAAATAAATAAATTAATATGTACACTTGATCCTTAATGCCCTTGGCGACTTTTAAATTTTTGTTGCCGTTTTAGATCAAAATATAATTTATGCGATTATTGTTCCTATACGCAAGCGAAGTGTCACGTCACTGACCGTCCGTGGATGCAAGAAAATGATTTCCTATGTTAATCGCCCATTGGATTTTTTGTAAAAAATGATTAAAAATCGAAGAAAATTATTTCTCGATTTTAATCCCCATATTTGGGTACATATATGTATTAGTTATCATGTGCATGTGTTAGATTGAGTTATTTTGCTGTCAAATTGACAAAATTTTAATTTTAAATTTCAAAACTCTGTCGTTCTTGGCGCTTATTGTATTTGGTGATCAAAAACGTAATACGAAAATATACATGCCAGACGTATATTTTCGTAATATGCATTGTACGAAATATTGTTTCATATTATTCATTACTGTCTTAAAATAAGTTGTTAAAATAACCATGATTTTTGAAAGGAATTAAATTATGTTCGCCAAATAATTTGGCGATATTTTATTTTTCTACCAAGGATGACCGATATCAAATCTATTCCGCTACAACATATTAGTATCTTATATTAGATACTTTATTTAGACATTTGAAAACAAATTTGACTTCAAATTATGATATAATATTTATCATTTCCCTTTTAATCAGTATATTAGTTGGATATTGTGTAAATATCATCCTTTGAAATGAAATGTTTGTGTTTTCAATCGAATATGGAAATTTGGCATTTTTTTTTTTTTTTTCTAGAGTTTTGAAATTAAAAATTCAAATTTTGTCAATTTTACAACAAAAATAACTTAATCTAATGCATGGACATGATAACTAATACATATCTATACCTAAATACGGGGATTAAAATCGGAAAATATTTTTCCTCGATTTTTAATAATTTTTTACAAAAAATCCATTCTTGCATCCACGAACGGCCAGTGACGTCATCACTTAGCTTGCGTATTTCTTTCTATCTTTTCCTTGGTGAAAAATGTCCGATCTACTTCAGCATCAAAATTATAAAAAATTGTCAAGAATTATCAATAAGAAAATACCTTTAATATATTGCTGAATTAACGTTTATGCCAAGCGTGTTTCATCCGCCATACTAAAAAAAAAAAAAAAAAAAAAATTATGAAGTTGAGGTATATAAAAAAATGCTGTGATATAAAATTCAGAAGAAATATGTTAGATTTGTAATATTACTATTTCATTTTAAAATTATAAAGTGTCATTTTCTCATCGACCAATTTAACATTTAGTAATTTCTTACTTTTCGCGTGAAAGCATATTTCATTTTATGCTGAAAACAATAAATAAATACATCTCGTAAACTTTTATTGGCAACAATTAAAAATTTAAATGGCTTATAAATTTTTTTTTTTCCTAAACCATCCCTGACCTATAAGGAAAAAAACAAAAAAAGAATGATCGAAATCGGTCAAGTCGTTTACGATTTTATAAAGCACATACAGACAAACATTCATTTTTATATATATAGATAGATCATCACTATGCTAATTTATCATACAAACAAATGAGCCTCAGTGTGATGCACTTGCACGCTGTCGAACAAATTAATATTTAAATAAATAAATAAAAATAAAAATATGTTTAATGGGAAATAAATATAAAAATAAAAAGATTAGTTGTCTAAAATACGGCAGAAATAGCGCTCATAGCATATTATTACAAGGGATTAAGTCTAAAATGGTGACAAAAATTCAAAAGTCGCCAAAGAGAACTACATTAAAGCTGTACTATAATCAGGTTTACAAACCATGAATTATATATAACAACAAAAAATTAATTGTCTCATGCGACAGACGTAGCCAGTCATAGCATATTGAAATATTTGGAGTGAAATTGCTGTCATTTTATAGATGATTGGATAAACAAAATAAACGTAGGAAATAACGTAAAATCAAATATTATGTGCACCACGTATAGTGTTGTTCACATGTAACTGGGATTCAAATATAAAAGGAATACTCCAATTTTTTCGATACTATCTATTTCGAAACTGGTATGTAATAAGCACCTAAATGGAAGCTCATTGGTAAATTATTTTCGCAGATAATAGGGACAGGCGCCCGAGTTTCTGCGGATGATCAAATCGCTGCCAAAGGCAGCAGGGACCTGAAGCGAGCTTTTTAACAATTTCAGTATTTTATTTTATTTTATTTTTATAAAGCTATATAGAAAATAGTTTCCTTTAAATTTAGTGACCAGCGAAGCAGGTAAAGCCTGCTAGTCAAGAATAAATATTTATTTTATAACTTTTAGGGCTCCAGTGGTTTCTTTCTTTTCTCTTTTCTCTCTCTCTCTCTCTTTTTTTTTTTTTTTTGTGCGTTTTAGTAACTAAAAGAAAGCTTTTAAAAAATCTAATCGGAATTTCTTAGGATACTGTGTAGACAATGAAATGTTTTAATTTACAATTAACATCTTATCTATTAACTATCTGCAAAAAAAGTAACACATCCGCCACCGAGTATCGAACCCACGACAATCGCATTAACAACTTGACGCTTTAACCGAATGAGCCATTGACCAACATAAAAATTGCCTCACATTTACTTTCAAATGGAAACGGCTTGTTCTTTAGCGTGACACGGAAACACTATGGCAAAGTCCAATTTCAATTTTTAAAAAAACTTCTAATTAAAAGAAAACTAATAAAAAATTCAAAAATCGGGCTTCGGGGTGCATCAGGAGAGCTCATTACGAACCTCCATGCAAATTTGTGTAGCTCTGCGAGTGCGACCAGCCATTTTCTTAAAATACTCCGGACATACATACACAATGACACACACACACACACACACACACACACACACACAACTATCTTATTTTATTATATGTAATAGACTAGAAGGGAAAACAGCGTGTACATAGTCAGTTAATAAAATGCAGTTGCAATGCATTCATTTTTCATCAAATTGCATGGTGTATATTTATTTATGACATGTCTCTGTGTGTTAGGTATATATGTATAATTTAAAATTAAAAAAGTTATAAATATATATTTTTTAAATTCTTTTTTATATAGAAAACTTGTTCAGAGGTTAAAAGAAAAAAGTGTGTATGATGCAGAAAAGAGGATAAAGCAGTATCGAAAGATGCAAATGAAAGCAGCAAAAAGAGCAGAAAAAGAAGAAAAGCAGCGATCATTAAAGGATTCCAGGCATTTTTTTTTCTTTATTTTTATTTATTTGAACAGACTATTTCTTTGTTTAAAGTTAAACACAAACAGTTGTCATTTACTAAATATAAGCATTATTTTCAGATATATATGTGCTCCGAAATTTTCTGACATAGTCAATGCCCCTGAAAAGAAAGAACACGGAGTCCTTATCAAGCCGTCTTCTGCAAAGGGCCGCAAGAAAAAGAATGTTGCATTTAAAGCCGGAGTAATCAGTATAGATGAGGAAACTGAAAATTGCACTCGATCAAAAACATTTTTCAATAGTACCAGTGGTTTCCTGAACTCGGCAAAAGAGAGCGATGATGGAACGTCATCTCCAGATAATACAAGCCGGCCGACATCAGATACTCATTCCAGTGATGACGCCAATAGTGATGTTCTTCAAACAGCCGATTCTGGAATTGGTGAAGAGCTACCGGACTGCAGTAGTTCTTCAATATTTGACAGACCAGGCTTCGGGACAGTAACTTTTAGAAATTCAGTAGTTGATTTATCATCCATCATTCATGAAAATGGCACGGTCGATAAAAATCGCAATGTAATGAATACTACTCATAGGACTTGTCTTCCAGTGCATAAAACCAGTTTTTCAGAGATATGGTCGCATGACCATATACAGGGAGGACATAAAAATGGACTCAGTTCTTTAATAAAGAACAACTGCTCAACATTAAGTGACAGTATTGGAAGTGCCAGTAGTTTAGTTCGCCGTCACATAACTTGGGAGGATGAGTGTGATTATGACGATGCTGACGATGACGCAACTGATGAAGAAGATGAGGACGACGATGATTATTACACAGGGGAACCGCTTTCTTTATTTCTTACAACAGTTGGTCTAGCTGACTATATTCCTTTATTTCAGTCAGAGCAGATAGATTTGGAATCCTTATCGTTATTGTCAGAAGAAGATTTAAAGGCACTTGGTATGCCTTTAGGTCCTCGAAGAAAGCTAGAAAATGCTATACAGCAACGAATAAAAACATTACAAGAGCCTGGTATAGTGCAAGATAGTCAACTGTGAAATATATTTAACCAAAATGGCAATAACTAGATATTTAATGGCAGATAAGACGATTTTCAGGATAAAAAGATATACGAATTTTGTCATATCTTCCTATTGAACATCTAAGGAAAATTATTGCATATGTACATACACAGAGAGAAAGGGAAAGATACACAAATCACAAGATTTCATTAGAATAAAATAAATTTTGCAAATGCAGGATAACATTAGTTTTCATTATTAGATACTGGAAGCATTTTATGCTACTTTGGTTGATTAAGTTATATATTAATAGGCAAGCATGAAATTTGTGGTACACTTTTAACATATTAATTATGGGAGTAGAGTGTTGAATGTGGTATCATTAGAAAGGTATGGTTAGCCAGATGTACAGAATTACAAAAATTATTTTCTAATGATGTCAAGAAGGTATTTAAAAATATTTTTATTTTTTATGCATTTTCCCCCAGCTTTCCCTTTTATACACGTATTCTTTTTCATTAAAAAGTACCTAAAAGTAGAAAGTTATTAAATCTGACAATTTCATAAAACTCAAATAAAACCACAGACATAGTAATTTGTATAATTTAGCATCACTATACACAGGCGAAGTGATGACGTCACTGGCCGTCCGTGGAGCCAAGAAAACGATTTCCTGTGTTAATCGTTCATTGGATTTTTTGTAAAACATTATTAAAAAAATTATAAGATAAAAAACTTTTTATAAACCATGTTTTTAAATTTTCTGTTGAATCATAGCTATAGAACTAACTACATTAGCACTTTATCAATGCGTATGAAATCTTTAAACCGAGAGTGACGTCCATTTTTGTGAGATACATAATTTAACTTTTTACAATTTTTTTACGCTAACGTTTAATTAAATTATTAAATCACGTTTATTTATTTTTATGTCGAAAGAAAACGAACTCGTAATTTTTTTTTGGCAACAATTAAATTATAGCTAATATTTTAATGGCTATATGGCTATTTATAAGGTATTAGGCGGTTATTATTTTCATATTTTAATTAATTATAAGAAAACTATTCGAAAATTCGAAAATCGGACTTCGAAGTATTGTTTTGTCATCGGGTTGTGAGCTATTGTGAAAGTTTCAAATGTCTAGATAGTACGGAAGTTAGTTAAAATTCGATTGCAAGATTTGTACCGGACAAACATACAAACAAACAAAAACAGAAGTTAATAAAAACATGGTAATTAACGGAAATTATCTCCCGATTTTAATCCCCATATTTGGGTATAGTTATATATAAGTTACTGGCTACATGTGTTAGATTGAGTTATTTTTGCTGTAAAATTGATAAAATGTTAATTGAAGATTTCAAAACTGTAGAAAAAGAAAATCGCAAACTTTCAGTTTCGAATGTAAACATAAACATTTCATTTAAAAGGGTGATATTTACACAATAAATATCCAACTAATATACTGAATAAAAGGAAAATGGTAAATATTCTATCATAATTTGAAGTCAAATTTGTTTTCAAATGTTTAAATAAAGTATCTGATATAAGAAACTAATATGTTGCAGCTTGCAGCGTATTACTATATCTATCAGCGGAATAGATTTGATATCTGTCGTTCTTGGCGGAAAAAAAAAGATCGCAGAATTATCTGGCGAACATATTTAATTCCTTTAAAAAATTATGGTTATTTTAACAACGCATATTAAGAGAGCAATCAATAATATGAAACAATATTTCATACAATGGATATTACGAAAATATACATCTGATATGCATATTTTCGTATTACGTTTTTGATCGCCAAATACAAAAAACGCCAAGGACGACAGTGTTTTGAAATTTAAAATTAAAGTTTTGTCAATATGACAGCAAAATAACTTAATCTAACACATGTGCATGATAACTAATTTATAATTATACCCAAATATGCGGATTAAAATCGGGGAAATAATTTTCCTTAAATTTTAATAATTTTTTTCAAAAAATCCAATGGATGACACTGCTCGGCATGAAAATCCCCCCCCCAACACCATTTTGCCAAATTCTTATATAAATTGACCTCCTGAATCCGAATATGACGTCCATTTTGCCCTATCGCCCACCGTTTTTTAGGCTCGGCCTTTTATTTTTATCACTTTTCGGTAATTTTATGGCTATAAATTTGATTTTTATGGGGGGGGGGGATTTTTTAAATTGTTAAATATCTTCTGAGGGGCTACAGAGTTGAAAACTTCTAAAACATCAACATTTGCGGCAAGGGGAATAATTTAGAGGGGGGGGGGGATTTGCCACTGAAACTATGTATCACATTTCTTATATTTTGTTAATCTGTTATTAATGTTATTTATTAAACGTTATATTTTTTCGTTTTTAAGTGTTAAATTAATTCTTTTTCATTCTCCGAATCAAATTTATGGCCATAAAATTACCGAACAGTGATAAAAAATTGGGGGAGGGGGTGGTGTCCCGAGAAAACGGTGGGTGACTGGGCAAAATGATAGTCATATTCGGATTCAGGAAGTCATTTTACAGAAGAATCAGCAAAAATGGTATCGGGGATCGAATTTTTTTTTTTTTTTTTTTTCAGCGCAGTGTAATTAACATAGGGAATCTTTTCTTTGGCTCCACTCAACGACTCCACTGACGGTCAGTGACGTCACACTTTCTCTTGCGTATACTCTCGACAACAGATTTTTTTTAGTAAGAGAAAACAGCCATTAAAATGGCAGAAATTTGAGTGCATGAGTGGTAGATCGGGTAGATCAAAAGTTTATACTGTTCAAAATAAACGCAAGTTAAAAAAGGATTTGATTTATGAAAGTCCGATTTTAATCCCCATATTTGGGTATAGTTTTATATAACTTACTCTCTGCGTGAGTTAGATTGCGTTAGATTTTTTGCTGTCAAATTCATAAAATTTTAATTTTAAATTTCAGTCCTCTAGAAAAATAAAATGCCAGGCTTCCATTTTCGATTTTAAACATAAACATTTCAGTTCAAAAAAATGAGATTCATTTCAAAGGAACAGATTTGATATCTGTCATCCTTAGCGGGGAAAAAAAGAATAATAAAAGATCGCTAAATTATCTGGCGAGCATATTTAATTTCTTTCAAAAAACATGGTTATTTTAAAAACGTACATTAAGAGACAAATCATTAATATGAAACAATATTTCGTACAATATATATGTATTACAAAATATATATATATCTGACATGTATGTTTTCGTATTACGTTTTTGATCGCCAAATATACAAAACGCCAAGGACGAACAGATATCAAATCTATACCCATTTTATTTCTAGAGATTTCAAATTTCAAATAAAAATTTTGTCAATTTGACAGCAAAATAACTTAATCTAACACATGTGCACGATAACTAATTTGTAACTATATCAAAATATGGGAATTAAAATCGAGAAATAATTTTCCTCAATTTTTAATAATTTAATAACTTTTTAATAAAAATCCAATGAACGATTAATCTTTTACTTGACCCCAACAACGGTCAGTGACGTCACATTTCGCTTGCGTATATCTTTTGCATGTATAAGAAGAAAGTATAAGATTTGGAAAAAATTTTGTTTTCCGGTTTTCAAAGGGTTTACACATTTTAAGATTTCCTTGCATTTCAATTAACTGAAATCGGCTACTATTTTTAAAAAAATGGATTTACTACTAGCTTCTGCATGTATAAGAATAAAGTAGAAGATACGGAAGAAATTTCGGTTTTCGCTGAATTTACATGTTTTGAGCTTTCCTTACGTTTCAATTAACTGAAATTGACTACTTATTTTTAAAAAAGTGGATTTATTGCTAGCTTTTGCGTGTATAAGAAGCAAGTAGAAGATACGGAAAAACTTTTGATTTCCGGTTTTCGATAAATTTATACGTTTTGAGATTTCCTTGAATTTCAATTAACTGAAATTGACTACTTATTTTTAAAAAAGTGGATTTATTATTCTTTCCTCTGCATATATAAGAAGAAAGTATAAGATTCAGAAAAATTTTAGATTTTCGGTTTTCGATGAAGTTACACGTTTTGAAATTTCCCGAACTCAATTCGACCATTTTTGCAAAATATCTTTCTTTTTGAGTTCAAACACTGTACTTTATGAACCAATGGAATTTATGTAACCGAATTTGATATTTGGTTGAACCTTGGTTTGACATGGTACAGATTAGCTTTTGGATCATGCAACAAGGGGCTTTCAAATCTATTCCGCTGGAACGCCCCGTTGGAAACGTCCAACGTGAAAACGCCGCGTTTCCACGTTGCGATTTCCTCTCATTTCAGGAAAGGCTCAACGGGGCCGTGCCCTTAGCGGAAATCTATAAGCCCGTGTCCTTAACGGAAATGTTATCCCCCTCGGTGGCGTGTTTTTAGCATACGTGCCTTTAGCGGAAATGTATAATAAATTAAAAAATAATAATAACTCTCAATTTTCCTCCACACTTTATCCACATTTAGCACTGACTATATTTTGCTTCAGAAGTAACCTGTCGCAAAAATAGGTATGCATGCTGTAGATTAATCCGTTATTTGAGGGAACGGTGATCTGTAACTATATAAAGTTTAATGAATCGCAGTACTCCATACGAAAACGTACATTATTGCCATTTTATGATTTTATTTAAGTTTTTGGAAATATAATTAAGCATTACACCTTTAGAACTAAAACGAAAAATCATGAGGTACACATCGATTATCAACACTTTCCAACTGTACGTACTCGTTGTATCGTATAACATTCTATGTTCTTTGTCTATATTATCACACAATGGACAGACAAAAAGACAGACGTATAGACTAATTGAATTCATAATCACACTGAAACATTGTTGGAAAGTGTTAAAAAGGCTTAACACAAACAGAAATGCTGCTCTTAATTTCCTATTTGCACTCCTTAATATTTCGAAACTTTTTGCTTAACCCTGTAAATTTGGAGGTTAAGGATATTATAGTTTATACAAAACATTTTCTTAGCATATAAACAATAAATGCGAATTTCTTTATGATTTTTTGATGAAGTTATTTAAATGTGATTTATAAAAATGTCTACCCTAAAGCGCAATGCATTGGCTTCTTTTGGATGTCCATCATGTACACAAACCAGTGGCATAGGTTCTATTAGAGCCATTTTAGGTATGGAAATTCAATAAAGAATTTGAATAACACATATCATTAATAAACTAAAATAAAATAAGAACTAGTATGTTGTGGCCACCACCAGACTTTATTTTCCTATACAAATTCACTAAGTGCAAATACTTAATTTTCATCTTAGAGAAAACTAACACTAAATATCCAAAGAAAGACAGTTTTATTAGCTATAAATGACATCTTAAAAAATGCATTTTTATAGTACTTATCTCACATGTCAAGTTTTGTACAGTTATAGAAGTTGAGATATAGCTTTCCCATTATCGATGAAATTTGCAGTATAGCAGCGCCACCTATTGGCCAATAAGCATCCAAATTGAACCAGCATAATGTCTCATAATGGCTTTCACATACATTCACGTTTTGTTTGATTATACGCAATAGAACCTGAGATATAGCCTCCTCTTAAATTGCAGAAATCACTGTATAGCAGCGCTATCTGTGGAGCAGTTGACACTCATTTAGGTTAAGGTGCACCAACATATAAATTTATATTCAATTCTGTGCAGTAGTTCCCGAGATATAGCTTTCGCTTAAATTGCAGAAATCGCTGTATAGCAGCGCCACCTGTCAGTCCATATGCATTCAAACTGAATCAGCATAATGTCTCATAATGGCCTTCTCTTATATCAAGTTTTGATGGATTATACGCAATAGAACCTGAGATATAGCTTTCCCTTAAATTGTGGAAACCGCTATATAGCAGCGCCACCTGTCGAGCGGTTGGCACCAAAAGTTGGTAGGCACTAATATATGTAATTCTGAGCAGTAGTTCCGGAGATACAGTTGCCACAAAATTTTGGTCACACGCACACAGAGACAGACAGACGGACAGAACGACATTTTCCAAAAGTAATCAAATGGTGTTCTAGACGATGTCGTGCCCTTAGCGACCGTGCCCTTAGCGGAACGTGCCCTTAGCGGAATGGGTGAAAGGGAAGAAGGAGGAATAGAAGAAGCCGTGCCCTTAGCGGAAATAAGAAGGCGTGCATGTGGAAAATAGAAATATGTTATTCAAATGCACAAAATGATGCTTTCTATAGAATGTAGTATGATTAGCATTAGATTTACAGAGTCACGCAAAAATATTCAGTTACACTGAGGGTTATTATTGGAAATTTTCTGAATTGCATTTTCTTTTACATTAAGCGTTTATTCGACCATTTTTTAAAATGTGAATATGATTTAAATTAGTGTATTTGTCTATTCTACTGTCCGTTTGTCCGCCTCCAGCGCCCGCAAATATTTTAAGAATTTTTTATTTTTACTCTCTTCTATATTCAATAGAAGAAAATATTGGATTCGTAAAAAAATTAGACTTCCGGTTTTCGACGGATTTACACGTTTTGAGAGGTCTAGAACACGATTTGACTATTTTTAGAAAATGTCTGTCTGTCTGTGTGACAAAAATTTTGTGGCAACTATCTGCGGAACTACTGCTCAGAATTGCATATAAATTTACATGTAGATGCACCTTGAGCCAAATTAGCGCTATCAACTTTTGATGCCAACCACTCAACAGGTGACACTGCTATACAGTGATTTCTACAATTTAAGTGGAAGCTATATATCAGGTTCTATTGCGTATAATCAATCAAAACTTGGTATGAGAGAAGGCCACCATGAGACATTATGCTGATTCAATTTGAATGCTTATGGACTGACAAGTGGTGCTACTATACAGCGATTTCTACAATTTAAGGGAAAGCTATATCTCAGGAATTACTGCAAAGAGTTCCATATAAATTTATATGTTGATGCACCTTAACCTAAATGAGTATCTGTCAACTTTTGGTGTCAACCGATCCACAGGTGGCGCTGCTATACAGCGGTTTCCGCAATTGAATAGTAGGCTATATCTCAGGCTCTGTTGCGTATTATCAAACAAAACACGATGTATGTGAAGGCCATCGTGAGATATTAAGCTGCTTCAATTTGGGTGCTTATCGGCCAATAGGTGGCGTTGCCATACTGCAAATTTCCTCGACAATGTGAAAGCTATATCTCAACTTCTATAGCTCATAACTTTACGAAACTTGCTATGTGACATAACTATTATAAAAATGCATTTTTAAAGATGTCATTTATAGATAATAAAACAGCTGTCTTTCTTTGGATATTTAGTGTTAGTTTTCTCTAAGATAAAAATTATTTATTTGCACTTAGTGAATTTGTGTAGGAAAATATAGAAGAAAGTCTTGTGATGGCCACAACTTACTAATTTTTACTTTTATTTTATTTTATTTTTTCTAATAATATGTGTTATTCAAATTCATTATTGAATATTCCCTACTTAAAATGGCTGTAACAGAACCTATGCCACTGGTTTGTGTACATGAACATCCAAAAAATACCAATGCATTGCGCTTTATGGGAGACATTTTTGTAAATCACATTTAAATAATTTCATCAAAAAATCATAAAGAAATTCACATTTATTGTTATTATGCTAAGAAAATGTTTTCTTTAAACTATAATATGCTAATCTCCAGATTTACAGAGCAACCCAAAAATGTTGCAATACATTAAGGGGTGCAAATAGGAAATTAAGAGCAACATTTCTGTTTGTGTTAAGCATTTTTAGCACTTTCCAACGATGTTTCAGAGTGATTATCAACTCAGTTAGTCTATATGTCTGTCTTTCTGTCTGTCCATTGTGTTATAATATAGACAGAGAACATAGAATGTTATACGGTACAATGAGTAAGTACAGTTGGAAAATGCTGATAATCAATGTGTACTAGAGATGCAACGAACAATGGTTTGGCCGAATAACCGAATACCAATTAATCGGCCAAATTACAGCCGAATATTCGGCCTATTCGGCCGCCGAATAATGAACTCATTTTTGTCTAAAAACATAGTATAGTATGCACTATATGCACAATTCTTGTACATTTCATAACTAAAATGTATTATTTTCTTTTTTAAAAGTTATTTTTATACAAATTTTTAATTTTTAAAGCCATTATTTGATTCTGAAAAAAATATTCGGCTATGTTCGGCTTAAAAATTGCCTCAATAATAATAATTCTTTGCAAGTTTCTTATGAGGTATTGTCTAGTCATATTTTAATAGATACTACTGAGCTTCGCCCACTAGCAGGTCACTATTTTTAAATGAATCACTCACTATAATGAATGAATTCTCAAAATTCCATATTCTAGCTCATAGAAAAAAAAAATTTTGATCGAGTAAAAACTTACACCGGGTTCCCATTGCCGTTGGCAGCGTAGACCCATGCACACTGCGTGTGCACAGATTAAGGGATACACATATTTATTCCCCACCTTTCCTGCCCCTCCTAATTAACCTACATATACCAATTTCTGAACAGTCTAACTCAATTTCTATTTTTTGGTACCCCTAGTCCCTCTTTCCGCTCCCCTTAATGTTAATAATGTAGCACTTTCGAAAATATCCTCCTTCAATTATAGGCCCCAAAACCTATATATACCAGTTTTGAATGGTCTAACTCAATTTCTATGTTTTTGCCCCCCCCCCCCCGAAAGGGGGGGGGGCAAAATAATAATTTAATAATAATTTTTTAGAATAATAATTTTACACTTTCTAAAATATCCTCATTCGACTCTTAGGCCCCCAAAACCTATACATATTTATTTTGAACGGTCTAATTCAATTTCTAATTTTTTGCCCTTCCTGCCCCTCCGCCTAATAATTTTACATTTTCTAAAATATCCTTATTCGACTCATAGGCCACCAAAACATATAAATACCAATTTAGAATGGTTTAGCTCAATTTCTAATTTTTTGTCCCCCCCCCCCCCTAATAATTTTACATTTTCGAAAATATCCTCATTCGACTTTTAGGCTCCCAAAACCTATGTATACCAATTTTGAACGGCATAACTCAATTTCTAATTTTTTGTCCCCCTCCCCCAATAATTAAAAATATCACTGGAAGGATTTTTTTTTACTATTATTAAATAACGAAGGATAAATATTAAATTTTTTCATTATGCTTTGAAAAAAAATTGTATTGCTTGTATGGATCAGTTGGGACAATTTTGAATAGATTAATTTTTAATTTAACAGATTATGTTAGCTTACTACAGATATGTTTTGCACTTATTAATATAGCATAAAAGTTTTTACATGATTCTTAGATTAAAATGGTATGATGGAATTCATTCAAGGTATGAGTTTTTTTTTTTTTTTTTTTTTTTTTTTTTTGGGGGGGGGGGGGGGATATTAGTTAATTTCAAATAAAATTTCCACAATACATGACAAATATAAATTCTAAAATTAAAAAATTTTATTTTGTAATATAATGTTTTTATTTATATTGTGTAAATATAAATAAAAACATTTCTTAAAGAATTATTCGGCCTGGGCCGAATAATGGACTTGATATTCGGCTGACAGGCCGAATAGGCCGAACATTCGGCTTCGGCCGAATAATCGTTGCATCTCTAATGTGTACCTCCTGATTTTTCGTTTTTGTTTTAGTTTTAAAAGGTCTAATGCAATTATATTTTCAAAAATATAATAAAATCATAAAATAGCAGTAATGTACGTTTTCGTATGGAGTACTGTGATTCATTAAACTTTATATGGTTACAGATCACCGTTCCCTCAAATAACGGATATTCTACAGTACGCACATACCTGTTTTTGTGACAGGTTACTTCTGAAGCAAAATACAGCCAGTTTGCTAAATGCGGATTAAGTGTAAAGAAAACTGAAGAGTTCTTTTATTTATTTATTAATTTATTTTGAAATTTATTATGCATTTCCGCTAAAGGCACGTATGCTAAAAGCACGCCACCGAGAGGGGTTAACATTTCCGCTAAGGGCACGGGTTTATAGATTTCCGCTAAGGGCACGGTCGCTAAGGGCACGGCCCCTTCTAGACCTCTCAAAACGTATAAATCCGTCGAAAACCGGAAGTCGAAAATTTTTACGAATCCAATACTTTCTTCTATTGAATATAGAAGAAAGTAAAGATAAAAAATTCATAAAATATTTACGGACGCTGGAGGCGGACAAACGGATAGCAGAGTAGACAAATACTCTAATTCAAATCATATTCACTTTTTAAAAAATGGTAGAATAAAACGCTTAATGTAAACGAAAATTCAATTCAGCAAATTTCCAATAATAACCCTCAGTGTCAACTGAATATTTTTGTTTGACTCTGAAAATCTAATGCTAATCATACTACATTCCATAGAAAGCATTCTTTTGTGCATTTGAGTAACATATTTCAATCTGCCACACGCACACCTTCTTATTTCCGCTAAGGGCACGGCTTCTTCTATTCCTCTTTCTTTCCTTTCACCCCATTCCGCTAAGGGCACAACACCGGCTCAACATCTACAGCGTACCAAACTTAGAGAAATATATTAAGTAAAACTGCTGATTCAATTAGAGTGCATATCGACAAACAATTGCCGCAGCTTTGTTGCAATTTAATTCCGTTTAGGAGAAGGTAAGTGGTCGAGTTTTGACCACTAGGCGATACTCGTTTTATATAAAAGCTTAAACATTGAAGATATTAAGTGAGCAGTTTTAATTTGTTGCACAATACAAAAATTATATTTTGTATTATTCCTATAGGGCGAATATCCTGTGATGTGTTCTTTCATGATTAATCGTCTTATCTGCCGATATACATATATATATATAATATAAAAAATAAGAAACCCAAACTATTTTAATATTTTAAGAATAAAATCAGTATTTATTGTACAAAAAATAAATCATCCAGAATATTTTCTCATCAAGGAAGAAATATGAATTTATAATTTTATATATTTTGAATTATTAGATGAAAAAAGCTTTGTAAATTGAATAAATAATTTATTTCATTAAAATATGTCTGTTTCTATGAATTATTAAATAATGGAAACCACATAAATTCAGTTATTTATACAAGAATTTGACCAGTAGTTAAAACAAAAGTCTGACGTTCAAAGTATTTTGCTTCAGTCTAATTTAAGGGGGGGGGGGGGGGGGGAGATCTCCTAGCTGACGCATTCAACATTTTTTTTTGCCTTAGGGTGTAACATATACCCATCGAGTCCACAGATAATCAAGAAAAGTTTCGGTTATTATGTGTTATTTTTTAATTACTTTTATCATTGTTTTTTGTAACTTTGGCTTAAAAAAATGTAATATAAGAGGTTATTCAGCAATAAATTGCTCAAATCACTCCAGGGAAGGACATAAACACTGTTTATATTTCCCTCAGATCCTATGAGATGAAAAACCTAGCTGTGAAAAATGTATCTAGCGAAAAAGCTTGCATCTCAGAGGCAAAAAGATGGAGGATAATGTGTTGACCTGTATTATTTTAGAGACTCTAAACAAATCGTCTAAGAAGAAAGCATTTCTAGGGTGTGGCGTGGCTTCACATTTTGCAGTTTAAAAATCTCATTGGGATTATAAACGAAAAAATGTTTCCCAAAGATATAGCATAATTTTTGGAAGTCATAAAAGTGAGCATAGTACATCAAATATCACCCACTTTTTAGTTTATATGCTCAAGAAAATCTGTGTACAGTCACTGTAAAAAAAAACGCTGCAAATTTATATTAAAAGTGTTGGCAATATGGGTGCCAGCATAATTTGCTGTTAATTTACAGCCATTTTGTTTTTCATGAATAAGCAGCAGATCCGTTAATTTTAAAGAATTTTGTCCTGTTATTTTTACAGCAATTAGCTTTTACAGTTCATTTGTTAATTTGACAGCATTTTTCAGCTGTTTTGGAGAATCTTTCTCTGGTGATACGAACAATTTAAATATTTTGCGGGTTCGATATTTTATTATAATGCATTTTTTTTTTTTTTTTCTTACACATTTTCTCCTTTATATAAAATTTTTATAAAATCGTGCCTTAATGGCAGAGAATCTAAACTCTTGCAGTGTTTTTTTTTTTTTTTTTTTTCTCCTATATGTCACCTAAGACACAGCCTTTAAACATTAAATAAATTGTATGTGGTTTTTTATAACTATATAAGATTAGCTACAGTGCAACATGGCAATTTTTTAATATTTTTATATCGTCTTTCTATATTATATTTCTACACACACACACACACACACACACATATATATATATATATATATATATATATTACTATGTTTTTATTAACTTCGATTCTTGTTTGTTTATTTGTTTGTCTGGTACTTAAATCTTAAATCAGGAAAAAAATTCTAAATGATTTTGACTATTCAAATTTGCAATTTGCATAATTTGTTGATAAAGCTTTCTGATAAACATTAATATTTGTTTAATTTTTTGAAAGCTTTTCAGGAATAAATTTGTTTTTAAAAAAATATTTTTCATATCAGAACAAATTATTCAGCTTATTCTATCATAAGTTATTGATGGCATGAGGTTTTTGGATTTCTCTTTGATGTACTTTTGTTTCATTTAAATGTGAAAATATTTTGAAAACATTACAGGTATGACAAAACTAAATAAAAATCTGGTGTATATTCAGTATTTAAACTTTAAACCTCCTTCACACACCATAAAATTCAATCCAGCACAACCAGTTTCGAAAGGACGTGGCCTTTCTTCATCAGGTGCAAAAAACACATGCTGACTTGGAGGCAAAAGCAAGACTTGCTTTTATTTGTGTATTTATTTGCTTTTATTTATTAGACAAGTTTTACTTGTGTAATATAAATATTTCTTTAAATCAGAGCCTGATTATCGCAAGGGCAAACGGGGCAGTTGTCCCGGGCCCCCAAATCATACTTTTCGAAAATATTATTTTTAAGATATGAGAGATAATTTATAAAAGTTTGTGTTTTATTCAACAAGGTAAATGAAAGTTCTAATGTGAGTAATATCAACTGTAATAATATCCAAAATTGAATTATGGATTAAAGGTTTTGCAAATTTGAAAGAGTTAACTGTATTCATAAGCATAAATAATATCTTTTATTTATAAAATCAATATTTTTGCATATTAAATTATAAGTATAAATATGGGTTTTTGACGGTTTTGCCAGAAAGTTTTTGACATGCTGTTTAAACCTTAAAATTATCACACGTCAAAAACTTATCAACCCTGGATATGGAAATTATACATTAACTGTGTAAAAATAAGATATTTTTAGATTTAAATAAAGAGAAAATTTTCGTAGAGAAATAGAGGGGCCCCCTTGAGGTTAGTTGGGCTCTTAAAACCCGAATAAACTACTACGTCAGAAACGCCAAAGAAAAATATTTGAGATGCATACAGCTGTTTCGGTAGCCTTAAGCGTACCGTCTTCAGTCCAAAAAGAATTCTGAATCTAGAGAAGTGCTTGTATATATAGGAGAGGGACCGAATTTAGTTCAACTATAGTGAGATTAATGTGAGGGCAGTTTTGAATATTTTTTGCAAATTTTATGGAATTCTTAAAAGTATAACTATCAGCAGCAAGAAGGAGAGCAAAAATTGTGGTGAGAAATTTAGCTAAATTATAGGAAGCAGTACCGGTATTAGAGACTATGGGACGAAATGGAATATTGGGTTTGTGAACTTTCGGTAAAGCATAAAATCTGGCACAATTAGCAATAGAAGGGCTAAGTTAATAATAATTCTAATAGTTATACTGTTAATAATTCCATAAAATTTGCAAAAAATATTCAAAACTGCCCTCACACTAATCTCAATATGGTTTCTTTTGATGTAAAATCTCTTTTCACTAATGTTCCAATAAGTGGCGCCCTCTGCTGTCTCGAAAATAGACTAAAATAGTTTCATTTCACATCTTTTGAAATACAAGAATTAATTTCTCTTACCCGCATTTGTTTATCACAAACCACTTTTTCTTTCCAAAATAAATTCTATCGTCAGTCTGAAGGTTTAGCCATGGGTTCCCCTCTCTCCCTAATTCTCGCAGATATTTACATGCACTATTTCGAAAGCAAGCTTTTTAAGAAAATATCTTTTCCTTTTTGGACCCGTTACGTTGACGACACCTTCACGCTAATCGACATATCTCGTCACAATATTGACCATGTCTTAGAAACTTTAAATTCAATTGACAGTAATATCCAGTTTACATATGAAATTGAAAATATTGGCTCCCTTCCATTTCTTGATACCCTCGTCTCTCGCACTGTAAATGGATTTTCAACCACCCTCTATTGTAAAAATTTTGCAGTCTCCCTTCCTCCCCATGCGCGTTCATGTCACCCATCTAACCAAAAAATGGCTGCTTTCTATACTTTTGTTAACCGTGCCCTTAATATTTGTTCAAATCCTATTTTATTAAAATCTGAAAATAAATATCTGAAAGTCATTGCAATTGACAGAGGTTATGACCCTTCCATTATAGACAAAGCTATTCAAAAATTACAACTCCCTCGTACTTCGTCTACTAAATCAGTCTCTTCTAATATCAGTATTGTCTTACCCTATTTTCCTAAATCCAGTCAAACCATAGCTAAAATTCTCAAACAATATGATTTTAAAATAATATTTTCGCCTTCCAATAAACTCACCTTTTCTCAGTTAAAAGATCCCATTGATATGCATAATTCTTGGGGCATTTATAGTATTTCCTGTCAGTGTGGTTTATCATATATTGGCCAAACTAAGTGCAGTCTTAAATTTTGTCTAAAAGAACATATGAATTACTTCTGCAAACAAGAAACCAATAAATCGGCTATTTCTAAACATTGCTGGGAGTAAAATCATAATTTTAAATTTAATTCAGCTAAAATAATTTGCAGACCTAAATCCATTCATGAACTCGATTTCTTTGAAGTTGTTCATATTTATAAAAATTTAAAAACCTTGTAAATTGTGATTTCCCTGTTCCCTATTTGTCTGATTGTTGGAAATTTTACATTCAGTCCACATTTTCTTAACTTTTCTACTGTTTACACAGCTAACATTCCTAAATTCCTATTGGCCACTTTCCTCCCCGTAATCCTATTGGTTGAACTAAATTCGGTCCCTCTCCTACATATACGAGCACTTCTCCAGATTCAAAATTCTTTTTGCACTGAAGACGGTACACTTAAGGCTACCGAAACAGCTGTATGCATCTCAAATTTTTTTCTTTGGCATTTCTGACGTAGTAGTTTATTCGGGTTTTAATATTCCAACGCCAAGTCTCCTGTTATTATTAGTTGGGCTCTGCTTTAAATAAATAATATAATATAAATATTTTTAAAATTGCTCTTGTTTGAATTTATCGGAGCCTATTAGCGTTACCCAGGAGATATCACGAGAATAAGTAAAGAATCTTTTCCTTCTTAGAAATTATCATTCGTTACCTTACGGTATACAAGAGGGGGGGGGGATGACAATGAACGTTATCAGTAATTTTTCTCGCGAGCGCAATTGATGCATTTTTAACAATAGGGGGATCAACGTAAGCGCAATTGATGTGTGCCCGGAAACCTGACCCCCTCAGATTTTTATGAAATTGGGCTCATTTATTTGTTCTATTGAAAAATAAATGTATACCAATTAATAAGTCCCCATCTCTCTTAGTTTTTGATATACAAGGCTGCAAAAATAGGTAAAAAATGCAAATTTTCGAAATTCTACTACTACAAATGTATCCATATTTTATTTCCTAACTAACTTAGAGATATAAGATTGGTATCGTTAGAAAGCTTATAAAAAAGGCTTTTAAATGATATGTCACATGCATATATTTTAAAAAATTTTCATTTTAAGGTCAAACATTTTGACCTTTGACCTTCAATATCTCAAAAAGTACATATTTAATTTTCTTTTAAAAATTATATGTTATTCTTGCGTTTATTGTCTATAATTATTGTGAATTTCAAGATGGGACAGCCATCCCATAAGATGCCGAGTTATAAATTAAAATTTAACGTTCCATCAGTATTTTCATACTAACATAGCGAAAGTTTTGCAAAAAATTTTTGCAAATAAAATATACACAATGTAAGCGAAATTTGATTGCAACTTTCAACTGCTCATATTCAATATTTGTACCTTATCTATCAAGGATTGGTGATAATTGAGAACTAGGTACTATTTAGTTCCTCGGAAAACAAAAATAAAATAACGGCCTTATGACAATTAGAGTATTTTTTGGCAGGTCATAATTATTATTATTAATATTGTGCATCAAGGAAACTTGATACAGTGAAGACACATACAAAAAAAGGTTAATACTGTGTTATTTAAAAGGAGGCTTTTAAAAATTCAAGGATGAGTATCCAGACATTAAAATTGGATTTTTTACATTTGTAGAACTAAAACCAAAAAACTGCATTTTGACTGTCGAGCCCATTCTGTCTGTGTTTGTCATATACATGAAAATGTTACATTAATGCTGATTTAGTGCAATTTGTAAAAACTCAGTAAAGAAGAAAAGAATCAATTAAATTCATATAATAATTGCATAAATTTTATTGGTTTGTAATCTCCATAACTACTACTGGAAAAACTTAAACTCTGTCTCCTGAAGAAAAGTGCATCTTTTAAATTAACTGTAAAGATTGTTCAGAACTGCAAAATGTCCCAAATCTTTGTAAATATATTTGTACTATTTTGATCAGTTTTTAGTGTGATTGTAAGTTATTTATATTTTCAATCTAGTAAAAACCAGAGGATAAATATTCTACTCCTCCACCTACAAGCACACCAATAATAGCTGATATGTACTGTTTAAGCTTTAAATTGTTGCACTCAGCAGCACATTTAAAAGGAATTCTCAACCAGCAGATTAACATTCCAAAATGTCTGCATAATTAT
Source organism: Salticus scenicus (assembly GCA_963930645.1). Taxonomy (NCBI): domain Eukaryota; kingdom Metazoa; phylum Arthropoda; class Arachnida; order Araneae; family Salticidae; genus Salticus; species Salticus scenicus. The sequence continues at coordinate 270,941,278 of OZ005648.1, forward strand.
TAATTACAAAAACATAGTTATTAATTATTTTTCTTTACATTCTAATTTAGTTCTCTCAAATGAAATCATAAAATATTCTACATACAATTTCAATACGAAAATACTGATGTAAGGTTGCATCTTAATTTATAACTCAACATCCCATGGCCATCCTATGTTGAAATTCACAATAATTATAAACAATAAATGTAAGAACAACATAAATATGTACTTTTTGAGATATTGAAGGTCAAAAGTCAAAATGTTTGACCTTAAAATATTTTTTTTTTTAAATATATGCATGTGACATATCATTTAAAAGCCTGTTTTATAAACTTTCTATAATGATACTAATCTTATATCTCTAAGTTAATTAGGAAATAAAATATGGATACATTTGTAGTAGAAGAATTTTTTTAATTTGCATTTTTTATCTATTTTTGAAGCCCTGTATATCAATAACTAAAAGAGATAGGGACTCATTAATTGGTATACATTCATTTCTCTATAAAACAAATAATCAAGCCCAATTTCATCAAAATCTGAGGGGAGTCAGGTTAAAAATGCAGCTTTTTTGTGTTGATTTGACATGGAATAACCCATACACACAAATATTTTCTGGACTTAAAATATAGCAGTTTCTTTATCTTTCTTTTTTTGTATAAATAGAAAATGGCAAAGTCTAAATAACAGGCCTAGGAGTGGTAAAAACATTCTTGAAAAAGAGAATAAAATGTTTAAAAAAGACTAAAAAGAGACAGGTTTTTCCCTTATAAATGAATATTATGCACAAAGATGTGAAACTAATGTATATACTGCAGTGGCATACCAAGCGTAGGGCAAAGTGGGTGGGCCACCCTGGGCCTCTGATCATGAGGGGGTCTCTGAAGAAACTTAATCTTTAAATATGTATATGTAGTGAAGCTGTCGTGCCATTATTTTCTTCACTGCAATTTTACTTTAAGTCGTAGGTTTCTGCCTTTAATGTGAAAAAGGGAGGAAAAGGAAGTGGAGCTTTAATGTGCAAAATGTAATTGTATAACAACAACTCCAAACCCCCCCCCCCAAAAAAAAAAAAAAAAAAACTCATTCATATTTGTGCAAATCCTGACTAAGGCAGGGCAAATGGAGCCTATGCCCCTGACCTTCTTGTTGGGCTTGGCTTCTGAATCAGTCTTAAAACGTATTTCAATGACTTTTTATAGTAAATCATTTTAGTGAAGAACAAAAGGAGATTTTAAACGAAAAAAAAAATAATAAGTGTACAATGTATTGTGTACAAAACTGAATGGCAGCCTGCATCATATGTAAGAAAAATTATCTTTGTAACAAAATTTGTAGCAATACCAGAATTACAAGTATTTGCTAAATCTTATAGAATCTAAATTACAGAATTGTTCTAAGGAAGTTCTAAATTAAAATGCATCACAAATGCTGCTAGATTCTAATTCCTGAAAACTAAAATAAGAATAATATGTATGTTATCAGCATGTACAATAATTTTAAATTAAACATTAGATATAGATATAACGAGGTAGGGAATTCACCAAAAATTTTATCAGCCAGCAATATAAAATCAGAAACTTAAGATAGAACAACAGTTACATTACATGTACTACATGATATGTCCAATAGCAAAATTTTCTTTACCAATCTGCAGTAAAATGAAATTTAGCTGTGACCTAAAAATGTTTGTCCAAGTTTACTACTGTAATAAGTAATAACAACTCGTAAAATAAGCAAAATTTGCATTTATTAAAAAAGAAAAAAAAAAAAAGTATTATAAGTAATTTAGTAACATAAAATAAGTTTTAATATTTTTTTAAAGCTTAGAATTTCTTTTTAAACTGATAAATTCCTTTACCTATATCCTGAATGAAGAAAATAAACTTAAATTTAGTAATTCCTTCACTGTACTTTGCATGTGGTGGAGGAATAAACATATCACACCATGACAAGAAAAGTGACACAAGTAAAATAGCAATTTTAAATTTACATTAAAAAATATGGAAGATGTGTCCCCCACGTGCAACATTTTTTCTTGAATCTAGTTTTCATTTTTTTTATTCTGTGTTTTATATTCTATACAATACTTGTGACACCCCTCTCTAAGAGTTAAAATCTATTACACATTGATCTGAAAGTGAATCTCTGAGAAAAAATTGGTAAAGAAAAAATACCAATTGAAAAAGCAGGGAAAAAAAAGCTAGAAAAGAGACTAAAAGAGACAAATGTGAAAAAAAAAAAGAGACAAATAGCTAGAATAGTTAGCCACTCCTAGGTCTGAAATAAATCTCACATGAGAAAAAAAACAAGTATAGTATTAAAAAGGCAAATGGATCCTATTTCTGAAATTTCAGGCACATAAAAAAAAAAAAAAAAAAAAAAAAAAAAAAAATCAACTTTTGGATTTTGTAAAGATTTTAAAAGTAACCATATTCAGGAAAATCATGATCTTTATAAGCTTGTCGAAAATTAGGAGTTATTCTCTATCTCAAATAAAAAATACAGTTGGAGGACAAATATAGGGGTCACAAACTTTTGAAACAGTAGCAGACAATATACTCTAGACATCATTTTATTGGTTAGACATGTAAATTTGAGCTCTTATGTTCACAGATCATTCTTTGTTTCAATAATACTATCAGTTTAGCTGTCATTGAATAAATTAAGAAGGGAAAAGGAAACTGATATGAAAACAGCATCATACTGTAATTTTCTGAGATTTTAAAGGTATAAATCAAGAAAAATGTCAATGTTTACAAAATAGCACATGAAAATGAAGCTCCATGTTGTGACATGGTATGCAGATTGTTAAATTTTGATAGAGACCTGACTTCTTCCCTAAGTGTTGTCAGTTGTAGTACCAAAAAACGTGTCAACCCTATGAAAAATATTAATCTATGATAAATCATCCATGTTATTCACCAGATCTTGCTATGTGTGACTGTGATGCTGTGATGAACCGAGTGTTGACACTTGAGAACAGAAAATTTCTCTTGTATTAAATTTTACTCTTTAATTAATTAATATTAAGTCAAACATGAAGATGAATATATACAGTGGGAAATTTATATACATATGAGTACCCATGTACTCATGTAATAATAAGAATAAACCAACGGAATAAATCCGTGACTCGGGCGCGCCAATTGCACCCTACGTTTCAGGCCGAAGGCCAAAGTTTCTCTCTCGAAAATATCTTCTCCCGCTCACGGCGGCTTCCAAGGTTGGTTGGTTGCATGAAATAAACTTAGGAGTGGTTGGTTGCATGACACCCCCCAACTAAGATTGAGATACGCCAAGCGTATGAAAATCTGATAATTATTAGCAACCAACTGACACATAAATATTTAAACACATGAAAATAAAAACAATGCCAAATAAATACTTGACAACAGATGTACAGAAGTCTTGATACAATACCGGAACAAATATAGATATTTCAACACAAATAAATGCAAAAATAAAATAGACAATTCACAACAGACGTAAAGAAGTCTTGATATAATACCGGAACAAATATTTATAATACTAAACTCACACAAAAAACTAAATTACTAAATAGAACCAAAGTTATTTGTAAATAGCAAAACTTATTATTGGCATAGTCTCGACAAACAATCAGCGTTTTTCAGTTTTGCACCAGGGCAATGCGATATGTAAATATCATATCTTTGTAAAGATAGTGCCCATCTTTGGAGTCTAGCTGATTGAGGCGCAGTTTTTTGTAAATAAACAAGAGGATTATGGTCCGTTATAATCTCAATACGAGTTCCGAAAACATAATTTTCAAATTTCTTTATGGACCACACTACAGCATAGGCCTCACGTTCTATAGTAGACCAATTACACTGTACATTAGTGAGCTTCTGACTAATAAAACTAATTGGACGTAGATTACCTTCATCATCTCTTTGCGAAAGACACGCACCGACACCATAGGAACTGGCATCACATTGAATGGTAAAGGGTTTATTTGGATCTGGAGTATAAAGCCTAGGAGCTTCGCACAACATTTCTTTAAGTTGTCGAAATGCTATCTCTTCCGTCTGTGTCCACGGTAAATTTTCCGGAACCTTCTTTTTAGTTAAATCGGTCAACGGTTTGGCAATTTCAGCATAGTCTTTAATGTAACTTCTATAAAAGTTAAAAAGACCAAGAGCGCTTTTTAAAGCTGTTTTAGTTTTCGGCGACTCAATATTTTCAATAGCAAGTAACTTTTCAGGATCAGGTTGATGTCGTCCAGATCCTATTACATGGCCTAGATATTTTATCTCTGATCTGCACAATACACATTTCTTAACATTTACGGTAAATTTTAGTTCAGTTAGCTTAGTTAAAATTGCATCTAAATGTATAAGATGTGATTTCCAATCATTAGAAAAAATCGCGATATCATCGAGATATGCTTTGCAATATTCGCGATGTTCATTCAGAGCTTCATTCATTATTTTCTGAAAACTTGCAGCCGCATTTCGTAATCCGAAGGGCATTACCTTTCAGCGATATTGAGAACGGTGTGTCTTGAAAGACGTAAAATCACGACTTTTCTCTTCTAAGGGAATTTCCCAATATCCTTTTAACACATCTAAACAAGTAATAACATGTGCACGACCGACTTCATTAATTAAGTCTGTAATGTTCTCCATAGGGTAATCAAAAGGTTTGGTTACCGAATTGAGCAAACGGAAATCGATACATAATCGTACACTTCCATCCTTTTTAGCTACGCACACTACTGGATAAGCTATTTCGGCTTCACTCGGCTCAATAAGACCTAAGCTTTCTAATTCTTCTATTTGTCTGTCAACTTCAGGTTTAAGTGATTCGGGTATTCTATACACATAAGGCTTTTTTCTTTCAGTACCTGGCATTAGACGAATTTTATGTTCTCCAACATTAGCAACTTGAACTTTACCCGAAAATAATGGTACATGCTTATGCAAAAGTTCGAGCAATTCTGTTTGTTTCTCCTTTCCTAAATGACTAATGTCCACATCAAAGTCAGTTTTATTTTCCTTAATAGGGGTTGGGTGGATTTCTCCGAATTCACAGTCATCTTCAAAAATTACACCTACCGTTTGTGCTCTAACATGGAATTTTCTTATCTTATTTACATGTACGTGTCGTATATTACCGTCAGGTAACTTAACTTTATACGAGTGAGGTTTAATTCTTTCTAAAATCTCACCAGGACCTGTCCATCTCGCATACAATTTATTAGTAGAATCTGGAATTAGTAAGTATACTAATTCTCCAATTTTGAATTCTTTCATTTCTTTGCGACGATTAAAATAATGAGCATAAGCTTCTTGCTTTTCCGCAGCAGTTAAAGATGCTAAATCGGCAGCTTTCTCTAAGTTAATTTTTAATTCTTGTAAGTAATCTACAGCTGTATTACTTAAATTGAGAGGTAAAGGGATTTCTCCTGACCACGTTGATTTTAAAACTGCTAATGGACCTCTAGCTTCGCGCCCGTACATAAGCTTAAATGGAGAAACTCCTGTTGTACAGTTAGGAACTTCGCGATACGCGAAAAGTAAATACGGAATGTGTCTATCCCAATTTACGGGGTCAGTTCGTATTACATGATGAAGCATTTGTTTAAATACACGGTTAAATTTTTCAACAAGCCCATTCGAGGCAGGGTAAGCTGGAGTTGAGAAACGAGGACTTACTCCTAATCTTTTCTCAAACTCTTGTGTTAATTGAGACGTAAAATTAGTGCCTTGATCACTACATATCATTTCTGGGATTCCTGTACGCATAAATATTTCTAAAAGTGCATCACACGTGACCTTAGCCGAAAGGCTTCTTAAAGGTATGACTTCGGGCCATCTCGAATGTTGGTCAATTAGACAAAGACAATATTTATGTTTTCTACCTGAGGGTGGCGCAATCTCTCCAATTAAATCGACACTCACTGTATGAAAAGGATAAGGAGGACGTACCACAGGCGTTATAGGTATTTTATCGGACGTTTTTTCCGGACTCCTCAACTGACATTTTTCGCAAGTTTTACAGAAATTTTGTACAGCTCTTATTAGGTTAGGCCAATAAAATGATAGTTTTATTCTCTCTTTTGTTTTCCGCATCCCTAAATGATTCCCAAAGATTGAGTCATGAGCTAATTTTAAAACACTTTCTCGATAACTCAAAGGTAAGACCAATTGATCTACTGTTTCTCCACATATTTTATCTTTATGGAATAATAAATCGTCTTTAAGAAAATAATTATTTTTCTTTAACTCCGCTTCTTTAAAAGCAGTTTGTAACGATAAGCATTCTCGCTGCTTTTCCCTAAATCTACTAACATCAGATAAATTACTAACATTGTTTTGTGAGCTCTCCAGCCGCCTAATTTCAATTTGATTATCCTTTGGCAAGTTAATCACTTTTTCTTTATTCGAAATCAAATAAACAGCTGCCTCCGAATCGCTATTATTTATTGAAGAAACAATCTTTTTTTTATTTATCAATTGAGATGGATAATTATGTGAACTAGTTTCTTTTTTATTAATCAAATCTTGCATTTCGTTTGACCTCGAAAAACTATCACTCTTAAATAATGTATTATCCTCTCCCGAAATTATTTTTTGATTACAACATTCATTTTTGATATGTAACAGCGATGCCGATGACTCATTTAAATTACTTTCATTTCCTGCCTCATTCGGCGCCAATAGCGTATTAGAGTTTTCTTGGATAAACAATTCATTTAATATTTCCTTTTGGTTTACTAATGTATCATAGAAGTGTGGAGTGATTAAACATGGAACATTTAATTTGTCGGTTATTGCAAATAATGAATCCGCGTGTGTAAATATACAAGTGTTAGGATTTTTATAATAGACTGGAATTACAGCTAATCTCGCCTCAACTATTTCTCGAAATGCAGATTCTAACAGAATTTTGCCTTTGCTTTCAACATGAAGATCAGGGATTAGAGTGCTATTTAGAACACAAATCTCAGTACCTGAATCGATAATTGAGGGAACCTGTTTACCTGAGATATAAATATTAACCTTTTGTAAGGGGTATAAATTAAGTTTTTCCGATTTTTCACATTTCTGTAAATGTTTCGACATTACGTGGGTCACTACAGATTTTTTCTCTGTCGCTTGTGCGTTACTTTTAGATTTTTTTATTTCCTCACTTTGTTTGTTAATTTTATCGAATCTATTTCGACGATTCGGACAATCTTTAGCTACATGAGAAATATCAGAGCAAATATAACACTCCCGCTTAAAAGAATATTTACTCTCATTATTAGAAGAATATTTTCTCAATGGAGGTGGGACGTATTTTTTATGGTTTTCTGTGACTGTTTCACGATAGACGCGTTTTTCATATTTTGTTTCCTCAAATGATCTACCTTTAGCAGTGAAATATATATCACACGTCTTAGCTAATTGTTCTGGGCGTAACCAATCTTCACCCTGTGTGACTGCAGCATGCATTGCCAGATCCTTATCTAGATTTTCAAATATTTTATCAGATATAATCAAATCTACTAACGACTCAAAATCATTTACATTTCGAATTTTACAATAATGGAGCCAACTGGATCTTAAACGAGAAGCAAACTGTTGGTGTGTCTCCCCAGATATTCTTGTAGCTTTCTTATAATTTTCTAAACAAGTGAAAGGGGATGGTGCATATTCTTTTAGAATTAATGACTTAATTTTCTCATAGTTCTTTAATTCTTCTTCGCTTACATAAATCAGAATATTCGCGGCTTTATCGCCAATTACTTTCAGTAAAATCTCCGATTTATATTCTTTAGGTACATTTTTATGCTTAAAAGCTCTTTCAATGGAATCGAAAAAAAGATTCCATGGTTCATTCTTTTTAGGTACTGGTATTACCAAAATTAATATAGCTTTCAAAAGCTTATCTAATGATAATATGTTTTCTGAGTTACTAGAATTATGCAACACCTCATCGTTACTTTCGGTTTGCTTTAACAAACACAAACGATTTATTTCTTCCGATTCCTTTCTTTGCGCAACTGTGGTTGCTAAAAATTCACTCACAAATTCTTTATCTTTAATGTATTCTTTAGATTTTAACAATAAATCTTTTAATTCCACTACTTTTAAATTAGAGTCAGCTTGTTCGCCTATGTCTTGCAAAACGGCAAGTAGATCGGCCTTCGTAACACTTTTAAACATTGCTATTTAAAATGTTAATTCCTATCCTATCATCATAAAATAACATTAATTTCTCACCTTTATATATTGCGTCCATGGAATTTATATTACCTTTCTGAGAACACTATACTCTGGTTCGACGTATGCAGAGCGTGCTGTGATGCTGTGATGAACCGAGTGTTGACACTTGAGAACAGAAAATTTCTCTTGTATTAAATTTTACTCTTTAATTAATTAATATTAAGTCAAACATGAAGATGAATATATACAGTGGGAAATTTATATACATATGAGTACCCATGTACTCATGTAATAATAAGAATAAACCAACGGAATAAATCCGTGACTCGGGCGCGCCAATTGCACCCTACGTTTCAGGCCGAAGGCCAAAGTTTCTCTCTCGAAAATATCTTCTCCCGCTCACGGCGGCTTCCAAGGTTGGTTGGTTGCATGAAATAAACTTAGGAGTGGTTGGTTGCATGACAGTGACTTTTACATATTTTTCTTAATTTTAAAGAAAATACACTAAGGGATTTAAAAAAAAAAAAAAAAAAAAAGCTGCACTAGAGGAAAATTGATTTATACCTTTTTTATTTATAATAACTTCAAAACTAATAGTTGAAACGAATAAAACCGTCAAGTTTATATAAAACAAAAAAAACAAAAAAAGAAAGAAAAGAAATGATACCTATGTACATTTTTGAAGTTGTTGTTGCCAGTCCCCATTTGTCAGCAAAGCTAAACAAAGTCTATGACTCCAGCAACTCTGATCGTGATCATATCAAGTACATAGAGCGGATCTTCACAGAGATCCCCTCTAGTTTTCTAGTAATTCGCTTTATTACATTCTACGAAGTACTTAATAAAAATCTACATAAAAATTTCTTTTTAAATATAATATAATAAACATATACTTTGTATTTTATTATGATTTATTATATGAAATACGTTATATTTTAATGCATAAAATAAAACTGTTGATTTGTTAGATTGCTTTATAAAAATATGTATTCTGCATTGGGTTAATTTCACCTTTATATGGAGTTACTGCTTCAATGTGCAATGGCATAGTATATACAGTGTTTTAATATAAATCTCAGAAATTTCACTGCGTCAAATATCATAAATAATTTTTTCTATCTCTTGCAGAGTTGTAGGCTGAAAATTTCAAATCCACCCTCTCCCCACTGCCTTTTTATAGACTAAACATTTTCGAATAGATTGAGATCAGGACTATTTCCAGGTCTGGTAATGAAGAAATTCTACGATATTCTTTGTGAGATTTAACTTAAAGTGAAAAAAGATATAATTACTTACATAATTACAAGTGCTCATGGAAATGGATAGATAATTTTAGCAATTTGAATCAAACACATCATGGAGATGTGCTTTGGCAAGGTGCATTATCATCTTGAAATGCTGTTTGCGGAAAAGTCCGAGATACCTTCAAAATAGTCGGTCAGGCACCACTTTTATAGTGGCCGCGCTTTATTTTGAGTTAACTGATCCTTTGAGAATGAAAATTTGTCCGATTCCTTGAAAATTATGCACCTCCATACTATAATGTACAGAGAATGTGTCACTGTTTTAAGAGTGCAATTTTTACTAAGTCTGTCACATTTTCGTCGTCCTACTTGCTTTTTTCACCAACTTAAAATAAATTAAACTTGACTCATCAGAGAAAACCAGTTCAGCTCAATAATTAACTGATGATTTTTTTTCAATTTTGGTCAACTGAAGTCTTCATGTTTTTTTAGTTCTTCTGATTAATAATGTGTTTTGTTTTCAGCAGATCTTCTTGTTTTTAACCTGTTTGTTTAATTGTTGCTGCACTGATTTTGCTAAACACTTTTTTAAAAATCTTTCCTAAGTTCTGAACATGATACAAATAGACTTTATAAACATTTGCTTTTTAACTTGCAGTCATCTCGCTTAGATGAGCAACATGGCCGCCTAAAGCCAAATTTCCAGTTTAAACAGCCAAAAATTTTTATATTTTGCTAAAAACCATCTCACCAATATTTTGTTAACATTTAATTATTTTGCCATCTCGCATATTAAAATATTTTTTTATTTTCATACTAAAATTAATATTTTTGTGGTATCATTAATTGCCCTTATCCCTGCCATTTTTGAAATACTTTCTAAAATTACAATTTTCCAAACAATTGCATTTTTTTTTAACACTGGGCTCAATCCTAAAGTGTACATGGAAGACGATGTAATAAAATCTGTTTGAAATTTGCTTTTTAAATGATAAAATTGGCGGTTGCAGAAAAAGAAAAGGAAACAATCCAAGTGTGGCTTTTTTTTTTTTGTCCCTTAGTGTATATATGGTTGTAGTTTTCATTGATTTTTGAAGTGAGAGTGATGAGGTTATAAAAGCAGATTTTTTATCGATTCTAAAAAATGGATGGCTTTGTGTATTTAATCCTTGGAAAAATTATCTACAAAAGTGTGTTAATATTGGAAGGGATTCCTTTGAACACTCCTAAGATTTGGTAAGTTCAGCTTATATCATTTAGCCATATCTCAAACAATTCAAAGTTTTCATACAGTTATAACCCTTGTATTTAAGAAAAAAATATATATACAAAGGAGTTTTTCAATTGAGGTACGTAAAAAAAAATCATAAGATCGCTCAATTACCATGATTGGATCAAAAAATGAAAATACTCAATAAGCGTGGGCTTATAGTACATGTCATTTGGTGATAAGCAGCCAAATGCCATAGTCAGTCATTGATAAGAAATAGATGATGCTGTTAGGTTTGCATACCCCTAGCATAATCTCTTTAAAAAAAAAAAAAAAAAGGCATACATTAATCTTTACTTCTGAATTAATACCACACTGGCTTACATTCAAAATGGTAATAATTTTGGAATGACCAGCAATTAATCTTGATTTAAACCCAGCAGAAAACATAACGAGTATTCTCAGATATGTAGTTAACCAAAATAGTAAGCAGCGTTTTCAAGTTAAAGACTTGAAATCGATATTGTGAATGCATGTTTTAAAATCCACCTAGGAACAATTTAGAAACTCGTATTTCAATTCATTTAACAAAATGGAACAATAATTACAACAATTTTATTTTTGAAGCATAATTGCCCTAAAAAGGATGAAGTGGGCTAAGTATAACCTCACCTTATAATTCAACTAGTAGCCTGAATTTGGACCTAAAAATTATTGAATCTTTCCAGTCCCGGACTGGCTCCTTTGGGGGCCCTCGGCTAGAACTCGAAAAGGGGCCCCTTACTGAGGAATTTAAAGGAAACTAGCAGGCTTCGCTGGCCACTATGTTTAAATGAAGTCTCAAAATTACATACAACTTATTAATGCTAAAAAGTCTCATAAAATGAAAAAAATACAATAAAAATTCATTGAAATCGATTAAAACTTCAGTTTTTACCCTCCCCACCATAAGGGAGAAATTTTGCGAAATTTCATTATAGTATGTATTGGTACACATAACCAACACACACACCAAACAAAATCGCCTTTCTTACATAATTTACAGCAGAGTTACAATTCGAAACATGTTTTTAACCCACCAGACCCCAAAAGGTGAAAGGGGATCTTTCCTAAAATCTCCCTATAGTGCGTGTTCTGTACATATGTTACAGCCCCATAACAAGAAAAAAAATACTTCCTGAGATAACTGTAAATAAAGTTACGCTTGGAAACGTATTTTTTGTCCCCCCCACCCGGCAAATAGAAAAGGGGGAAATCAGACAAAGTCATTTTATAGTGTGTGTTACACTCATATAGCCAACCCACATCAAATTATAGATTTCCTAAAACTAGTGGTCGCCCAGTGGTCGAAATTCGACCATAATTAATTAAAATTATAAGTTTAAACATTATTAAGGTTCTATTGTCAAAGACTATACTTCTATAATCACAGATTTTGCCAAGGCTACACTGTTAATTTACCTAGTTTTTTCAAAAAATTATATGAAATTTAAATAAAAAAAATCCAAAAAATGATTAAAATAAAGAATGCCTTTTTTTAATTTTTTTTTATTGAAACAAAAAGACATGCGATTAAAAAAAAAATGCTGTCCATTGAACTTGACATACATATTTCGATAATTTAATTAATGTTACAAAACTTCTCTGTAAACGATGTTTTTTGTAAAAACTCTTTCGTCGTTTGCTAAATGTCCTTGACCATTATATTCGGAAATATAAAATCTCAAACCGTCGAATGATCGAACTCTACTTGCTGCGACATACAATTGCCCATGTGTAAAAACTGGTCGATTCAATAAAATTCCAATTTTTTCGAATGTTTGTCCTTGAGACTTGTTTATTGTCATCGCAAATGCAGGTATTATAGGAAATTGAGTTCTTTGAAGGTTAAATGGTAAAGTAGTTCCGGAGTATGTTAAATTTATACGTGGAATCAAAATTCTCTTACTGCGTGCGGTCCCAGTTAAAACTTCGCAGTCAATTGCATGTCGATGCATAAATTTGATGCGCATTCTTGTTCCATTGACTAATGCTTCCTTTGTATTTAAGTTTCTGATCAGCAAAACGATGCAATTAACTCATTGTTATTAACTTTTATTATTGTTATTAACATATTAACTTTTTATTATTAATTGAAATTTCAAAATTTTGGCAACAGTATAAAAAAATGAAAATGCTAATTTTAATCTAGAAATAAAACCCGATAATATAGGCTTTGAATTGCACCTTTGTCGTTTCACAAATGTTCCAATTTCTCGTCTTTGTCGTTGTATTTTTAAAAAATATTAGCATTCTGCACTTCTTCTCTATATAAACTATAAGTGTGCGAAATTTCATAATCCTCCGTCCGCGCAATTTTCGTAAAAAGGGGTACAAAGTTTTTGCTTCACGTATTAATATATAGATTAGCATTCTGCACTTCTTCTCTATATAAACTATAAGTGTGCGAAATTTCATAATCCTCCGTCCGCGCAATTTTCGTAAAAAGGGGTACAAAGTTTTTGCTTCACGTATTAATATATAGATATTATTAATTGAAATTTCAAAATTTTGGCAACAGTATAAAAAAATGAAAATGCTAATTTTAATCTGGAAATAAAACCCGATAATATCCGCGGTTGTAATGAAATGCTCGCCCTCTGGTGGGCTAAGGTGAAATTACAATAAACATGGTTTAATTCGAATTCCATACAGCCGCCATTGCTTGCCGATATTTAGTTTCACATATATTTATTGAATAAAAATGAATAAATACGGTAAAAAAGATAACACATACTGTTGTGTGCTACAATCTAACTCCAAAGGATCAAGAAATCCAGAATTGAGCTTCCATTTATTTCCAAATGACAAATTTAAAATTTCAGTTGCTTCGGCTAATGGAAGTAAAGAATTAATCAGATGATTTGAAACTAATATTTGTTCAACTTCAGTTAAAAATCTACTTCCGATCGAACTTTGAATAAACTGAAGTGTTTTTTCCAAAAGCAATCAATTTTCCATAATGTAATGGCGGAGAAATTATAGTACGAATATTAAGTAGAATAACAAAAAGAACACGTGGCTATAATGTTTACTAACAACTGCAGTGTTGAGAAAGCGCCATCTATCGATCATTACAATCGCGGATAGGCTTTGAATTGCACCTTTGTCGTTTCACAAATGTTCCAATTTCTCGTCTTTGTCGTTGTATTTTTAAAAAATATTAGCATTCTGCACTTCTTCTCTATATAAACTATAAGTGTGCGAAATTTCATAATCCTCCGTCCGCGCAATTTTCGTAAAAAGGGGTACAAAGTTTTTGCTTCACGTATTAATATATAGATAATTTCTTTATTGTGTGTGTTAGGTACACACAAAGCACACACACACCAAAAAATCACCTTCCTGAGATAATTGGAAGAGAATTACGCTTGTGTATGTATTTTGTGCTCCCGACTTCCGCTAAAAGGGGAAAGGAGGTGTTTCGCAAAATGTATTTTTAGGAACATATTAGCAATCTATGCATTCAGAAATTGCCTTTCCGATATAATTTAGATGAGGGTTATAATTTGAAACATGTTTTTGCTTTCCCGACTACAAAGGGAGGGAAGGGAAACTGTTCACAAATAAATTTATATTGAATGCTGTATACACATAGCAAGCCCACATACCAAAAGATTGTTGTACTGAGATAATTTGGAACAGAATTACGCTTGCAATTTTTTTTCCCTCGCTACTTCCATGGTGAAATTTATCAAATCCCGTCACAGTTAATGTTTATCATAAGTTAAGTAATCATCAGTTAAGTAATATCATAAATAATTTTTTTTATCTCTTGCAGAGTTGTAGGCTGAAAATTTCAAATCCACCCTCTCCCCACTGCCTTTTAATAGACTAAACATTTTCGAATAGATTGAGATCAGGACTATTTCCAGGTCTGGTAATGAAGAAATTCTACGATATTCTTTGTGAGATTTAACTTAAAGTGAAAAAAGATATAATTACTTACATAATTACAAGTGCTCATGGAAATGGATAGATAATTTTAGCAATTTGAATCAAACACATCATGGAGATGTGCTTTGGCAAGGTGCATTATCATCTTGAAATGCTGTTTGCGGAAAAGTCCGAGATACCTTCAAAATAGTCGGTCAGGCACCACTTTTATAGTGGCCGCGCTTTATTTTGAGTTAACTGATCCTTTGAGAATGAAAATTTGTCCGATTCCTTGAAAATTATGCACCTCCATACTATAATGTACAGAGAATGTGTCACTGTTTTAAGAGTGCAATTTTTACTAAGTCTGTCACATTTTCGTCGTCCTACTTGCTTTTTTCACCAACTTAAAATAAATTAAACTTGACTCATCAGAGAAAACCAGTTCAGCTCAATAATTAACTGATGATTTTTTTTCAATTTTGGTCAACTGAAGTCTTCATGTTTTTTTAGTTCTTCTGATTAATAATGTGTTTTGTTTTCAGCAGATCTTCTTGTTTTTAACCTGTTTGTTTAATTGTTGCTGCACTGATTTTGCTAAACACTTTTTTAAAAATCTTTCCTAAGTTCTGAACATGATACAAATAGACTTTATAAACATTTGCTTTTTAACTTGCAGTCATCTCGCTTAGATGAGCAACATGGCCGCCTAAAGCCAAATTTCCAGTTTAAACAGCCAAAAATTTTTATATTTTGCTAAAAACCATCTCACCAATATTTTGTTAACATTTAATTATTTTGCCATCTCGCATATTAAAATATTTTTTTATTTTCATACTAAAATTAATATTTTTGTGGTATCATTAATTGCCCTTATCCCTGCCATTTTTGAAATACTTTCTAAAATTACAATTTTCCAAACAATTGCATTTTTTTTTAACACTGGGCTCAATCCTAAAGTGTACATGGAAGACGATGTAATAAAATCTGTTTGAAATTTGCTTTTTAAATGATAAAATTGGCGGTTGCAGAAAAAGAAAAGGAAACAATCCAAGTGTGGCTTTTTTTTTTTGTCCCTTAGTGTATATATGGTTGTAGTTTTCATTGATTTTTGAAGTGAGAGTGATGAGGTTATAAAAGCAGATTTTTTATCGATTCTAAAAAATGGATGGCTTTGTGTATTTAATCCTTGGAAAAATTATCTACAAAAGTGTGTTAATATTGGAAGGGATTCCTTTGAACACTCCTAAGATTTGGTAAGTTCAGCTTATATCATTTAGCCATATCTCAAACAATTCAAAGTTTTCATACAGTTATAACCCTTGTATTTAAGAAAAAAATATATATACAAGGGAGTTTTTCAATTGAGGTACGTAAAAAAAAATCATAAGATCGCTCAATTACCATGATTGGATCAAAAAATGAAAATACTCAATAAGCGTGGGCTTATAGTACATGTCATTTGGTGATAAGCAGCCAAATGCCATAGTCAGTCATTGATAAGAAATAGATGATGCTGTTAGGTTTGCATACCCCTAGCATAATCTCTTTAAAAAAAAAAAAAAAAAGGCATACATTAATCTTTACTTCTGAATTAATACCACACTGGCTTACATTCAAAATGGTAATAATTTTGGAATGACCAGCAATTAATCTTGATTTAAACCCAGCAGAAAACATAACGAGTATTCTCAGATATGTAGTTAACCAAAATAGTAAGCAGCGTTTTCAAGTTAAAGACTTGAAATCGATATTGTGAATGCATGTTTTAAAATCCACCTAGGAACAATTTAGAAACTCGTATTTCAATTCATTTAACAAAATGGAACAATAATTACAACAATTTTATTTTTGAAGCATAATTGCCCTAAAAAGGATGAAGTGGGCTAAGTATAACCTCACCTTATAATTCAACTAGTAGCCTGAATTTGGACCTAAAAATTATTGAATCTTTCTTATATTTAAACTTAAGAAATGAAATAAAACATGAAATAGTTAAAGAAGTATCAAAAATTGCTTACATTTTCCTTTCAGACAGAACAATAATTTCAAAATTGAAAGTTTTGCCATTGCTATACTTGTGAAGTAAACTCCACAGGTTTTGCTAAGGAAACTTAACTTTTGTATGTAGATTTTGAATATAACTTCAGATTTGTTCTATTGCAAATGTTTTAAGTTTGTCAGCCATGGGCACACATACCCAAACACTTCCACTGCATCTTTCATAAATTTTTAATAGCTTTTTCAGTCCAATCTCCATTTTCAATAAAACCTAATATCCTAATCTTTTTTATTTTAATTTTTTGTTGGAATATTAAAAAGTTTAAGATGTGAAGTGCTAGCTGAAAACTAACGGAAAAGTTTGTAACCCTGTAATAAGTTGAGATATTTTAAAAATTTAAAAGGTTTCAGATTCATTAAAGTGTTCATTATCTAGATACTTCCCTTACATCAGGGTTTCTACAATAATCATAAAATGAAATAAAATAAATTCCCTGACTTTTCTAGCTTTTTCCCAAAAATATTCCCTGAGCTTAATTTCAATAATCATCACTAAATTTCTGTATTTTCAAACTTTACTATTAAAAAATACTGGTGCACCAATCTTTCATTAGACATTACTAGCTTTTTTTTTTTTTTTTTTGACAATTTCCTTGGTTATCAATTAAAAACACTGCAAATTAGATTTATAACTTTTTAGACAGTCAAATTAATCGTGTTTTTAACCGACTTCAAAAAGGAAGGTTCTCAATTCAAATTGTATGTTTTGTTTTTGTTTGTTGGCTCATAACTTCTTAACGGGCACTCCGATTTAGATATTTTTTTTAAGGTATTGATCTGAAATAAGTTCATTACAATATTTTTAAGATTTAAACAAAATACAGGGCGCCCACTAAAGTCAGCCCCAACTCTTAACTGTTTAATGGTTGCAGCTATAGTCATAAAAGTGGTATTTAGGTAAAGTGGTCATGTGCTACAAGATGCAATCACTTACAGCACCATATGGTAGAAAACAACAGAATTAACATTCCTGGCTCGAAAAGTATGCAAGATAGGGAAAAAAGTGAATTACAAAGTTATAGAGCATCACCAATTTAGTACAAAAAGACAAATTGCAGACATTAATACTAAAAACTGAGCACTTAAAACATACATTTGTTCATTCACAATTTCTTATATTGTGACGTGCTGAAACAAACCCAGAAAGAAAAAAATAACTATTCATCCCCAAATACATTTATTTTTGATGTTCAAACTTCTGTTTGCCAGCTACAATGCACATTTGGACCTTTGTTTGAACTTTACATTGTACACGTAGTAGCATAGCGGATGACATATACTATGTTAAGTTCAAAGTTCGGTCACTATAAGCGGTCACATTAATTAGCCCATAATCGCTTTTGAATATCTAGACACCACTTTTAAAGCTACAGCTGCTCAGCAGATAAAAGTTAAAAGGGTGGGAACAAAATTTAATGCACCCCTGTATATTTGTCAGGCTGTTTTACGTTCTTTGTCCACCTCTAATTTTTTAACAGACACTCTGATTTCAATGCTTTTTTTTGATGGAAAAAGCTTGACCAGAGAAAAATTCATTGACAAAATCATTAGAATTTAAGCAATTAATGTTTGTCTATATTCATGTTTTTCTTGTTGTCTTTGGTTTGTCCACCTATAAATCTTTAACAGAAGTCCCAATTTTGATATTTTTTTCTTTTTGTTGCTGAAAGGTCTTTCCTTAAAAAGATCCTGACAGTCTCTCGCTTTCTGTATATATATAAACACAGTAGAGCTTCGGTTCTAACCAAGTTCCAGGTTAATCGAGGTAGTCCCGAAAAGACCACATCCTGGAGGAGGTGTGACTTACACAGACATGCTGCACAGCTGGTCAACTTGCAAGCACAACGTCATTCAAACTTCAGTTCTGTTGGTGTCACTGTGCTGCTCAGTTACAATTCATTTAGATTTGTTTCGATTGTTTATGTTTTAAGTTGTTCGCTTGGTAAGTTGGCTGGGTTGTACATCACACTAGTGCTGCGACAGTCTGGGACTCACCTATAGGAGTGTTTCGGAGACATGAAAACACAATTTTGATCCTCCACGGAGGGGATGTCTCCTTAGCTTCGGTGACACTCAGAGGCATATTTTAGGATGGAAACATTGAGGACACTGAGGCCATGACAGATTTTGTGTGCAACAGAACAGCCACTATCAGTGTACATGACGGTCTTCGTCTGGCTTGAATACTGAACCCACAATCTTCCAATTATGAGGTTGGCGCTCTACCAACCAAGCTACCATGACCTCTTTTATATTATGAGTTATAAACTGAAAAGCACTGTTGCGTGTTTGGAGACTAATAGTTACAAGTCATCAACAGGCTCAATAAAAGAAATACTGTTAGATACAAGCAATATATTTATAGAATATCATGGCATTTTCAGCTAAGCCAGTATCTAATATCTTCCAATTTAAATTAAATATAATTTTATAAACATAATATAAAAATTAGTTTAACTTTATTTAATGATAACTTCCTTTATTATATTCTAAAGTATAAAAGTAATTGAATCCCTTTCTACTCACTTAAATCTGTTTTCAATTAAACAAGTTCCGTTTGTTTAGTCTTTGTTTACTTTTTATTTTTGCATCCTTCACCTAGTACAGCTAAATCTGCAACTGACCTAACTTCGTTTTTCACCATCAGGCAGCACATCACACTTCCGGTGATGTTCTCAGATTGGATGAATTGGTGGGTGTTGGCTAGTCGTTCGTTTCTGCTACTAATATAAAAGCACTGTTTTAGCTAGAGAAGTTGCTTCTTTCCCTTGTGTATTTTTTTTTTTTTTTTTTTTTTTTTTTGTCAGCCAGGTCGGCTGTCCGAACATCACAGGCGATGTCAGAGATTTGTAATGTCAACTTGTTTTTCTGTATAAGTATTTAAATGAAAGAATTATCGTCGCATCTATTTTTACTTTTCAAAATAAGCTTAATATTGATCTTGTCTACTTGTCTTCTAGTTTTTCTCTGACCAAATGAGTAAGATTAAATAAAGTTTTTTTGATGACTTGAGCATGGTACAGGTTTTCAAAGTTGAACTGATAATTGTTAAATAATTATTTTCTACTTAAATTCCGATGTATTAAACTTATATATATATATATTTGTTAAGTTTTCTCTTTGTTTATGTTTGTTATTGTTACATATTTAATAAATGTTTAAGTTTAAAATATATTTTGGTTATTCTTGTCTTCATTACACATGCACATATTTTTTGTTTTATATTCTCCATAGACAAATTTAAATAGCTTCCAATACAATATCGTTGTACCATTAATTGACCCAACAAATACAATTCAAAAGGTAGCTTCATATTTAAGTGCGTGAAAAGAGAATGTAGGAGATGGACAAGAAAACTGACTAAAATTTAAAAAAAGTATGACTTTTTAACTTTGAAAAATTTTACGATACAGTACTCTATATTTAACTGACTACATCTAAATATGCAATAGATGTATTTATTCCTTTACTTTATTGACTATGTTTTCATTTATTTGAAACTTTACAATATGTTTGTCACTCAATTTACATCAAAACCCGTATTATCCCAGTTTTCGATTATCCAAGGTAACCTTGGTCCACAATTACCTGGATAAGCGAGGCTCTACTGTATTTATTTTTGAAGGAGGGGTAATGTTTATCGATTGTTAATTGTGACTTATTGATGCTCAAATTGACACTTTTTTTTTGCTGAAAGGCAGGGCCAGCGCCAGGGGTGAGGCAACTGAGGCAGCCGCCTCAGGCGCATGCATAGAAGGGCGGCGTTTTGCTTTTGTATTTTAGAGTTAGAATTCACTATGTGTGTCAAAGTGAAAAAAAAAAGAAGCGGGAATTCAGTTTTCTTATCTATCTATATATATATATATGAAATAATTTGTTCTGAGTGAGTTGGACGGGAGGGACTTAACTCTTCTTACCTGAAAGATAAGAAGAAAAAATCCGTAAATTTTTTTCTTTGAAACATAATATACCAATACGTAAAAAACAATTTCATGAATTTTCTCAAAGATGCGGAGGTGGCAAACATTATTTTATACAGTGTTGGGCATAATTCATTAAAAAGTAATTCAATTACAATTGATTTACAATTATAATTATTTTACTGTCAATCAATTAACAAGTAATTGATTGCAAATAAATTGAATTACTTATTCAATTTATTTGTACTAATTCAATTTATTTGAAATCAATTACTTGTTAATAAATTGACAGTAAAATAATTATAATTGTAATTTAATTATAATTCAATTGTAAGTCAATTACTTTTTAATCAATTATGCTCGTCACTGATTTTATGTATGAATGTACTCTATGTAAAAGAGTACATTCACTTACGGCTGTGGTAATTCAATGGGAGATTAGGTAAGGAATTTTAGTGTGAAGATTACTTATGGGGTCTGAATGCAGCCAAGGTGGATTTTCGCAAAATTGCCCCCTCCATCTCTTTGAGAATGGATGACAAAAATACGTTTGCAAGAATAACATGAATTTAAATTACTTCACGGTTAAGAATTTGCACATGACAAAACTAGATTCAACTAAAAAAAAAAATTCAAATTTTCGATTTTATGGACGTGGAAGGAATTTTTCAGTACCAGATTTTTCGAGTAGACCTCTACCAAATGGGCTCTAAGAGGTTGGAAATAACTGTGTATCTTCTGGAAAATATTGCAAAAAACCCATTTCGGATTTTTTTAAGGGTTTTCAATTTTTGTGAGGTTACGAGGGAACACATTCAATAGCCTCCATTTTGCATTAATTAATTTATGGGAGCTGTGGGCAGAAATTTTGGCGTGTGCATTAGTTATATGCTTCTAACAAACCTGCGACGAAATTTTGCAAAATTTCTACTTAATAACAACAACAAAAGAAAAAAAAAAAAACTTTCAAGTGTAACTGTTCTAAGGATGGGGATACTGGGTGTAAATTGGTTATGCATATGATCACACACTATGAAAGGATTTCAGGAAATTACACACTTTTCCTCCCTGGAGTGAGTGAGTGGAGCAAAAACCGTGTTTTCAAACGTAACTCTCCTCCATTCCATAATACCTCAGAAGGGCAAATAAACCTTGTTGCATTGATGATGCACTCTGTCTGCCTTTTTGTCCGTCTGTCTATCTGCCTGGCCTTTTAATTGCTTTAAATATTTATGGAATTCTTTGAAATTTATATATTTTATTCAAGTTCATTATGCGATGTTTCTTTTTGAAAATGGAGTAAATAACATCGCTGGTTTGTATGCATGGCTAAAACAAAAGATTCCAAAGCATTGCGTTCTATCACAAGTATTTCAATAAACCATATTTTAATGTTTATTTTACACAGATCATAATGCAACTGACATTTAATATCCATATGCACAAATACTTTTCATAATTTCTCTATTTAATTTTACCAAATATCTTTTGCGTAGTTCGTTTTAATATATCATTGTCTTCTACGTCTTTCTTTCTTTCCCTTTTTTATTAACACTTTCCAACAAGGTTGAAAAGTGATTATGACTTGGGTTTGTCTGTCTGTCTGTCCGCGCTCTAACTCCTGTAAATATATATGGAATTTCTTGAAACTGATATATGTTATTCAAGTTCACCATCGGATGTTCCCTATTGAAAATGGAGTTTATATCTCTACTGGTTTGTGTACAGGGACCCCTGAAAATATTTCAAAGCATTGTGTTCTATGAGAGGCATTTCTATAAAAGATATTTTCATACCCTTACTGTACAAAAATCTTAATGAAATTGAAATATGTTATACAAGTTCACTATCGGATGATCCCTATGGAAAATGGAGTTTATATCTCTACTGGTTTGTGTACAGGGACTCCCGAAAGTATTTAAAGCATTGTGTTCTATGAGAGGCATTTCTATAAACCATATTTTCAAAACCTTAATGTACAAAAATCTTATTGAAATTGAAATATGTTATACAAGTTCACTATCGGATGTTCCCTATTGAAAATGGAGTTTATACATCTACTGGTTTGTGTACAGGGACCCCCAAAAATATTTCAAAGCATTGTGTTCTCTGAGAGGCATTTCTATAAACCATATTTCCATTCCCTTACTGTACACAAATCTTAATGAAATTGAAATATGTTATTCAAGTTCACTATCGGATGTTCCTATATAAAATGGAGCAAATACCACGAATGATTTGTGTACAGGGACACACAAATGTATTCCAAAGCATTGCGATTTATGAGAGATATTTCTATAAACTAAATTTTAATAACTTTATTTTGCACGAACATTTATGAAAATGAAATGTGTTATTTATAAGCACAAAAAAAAAAAAAAAAAAAAATGCTTTGCATAGAATATAGCATGATTAGCATTAGACTTACAGGGTGACACAAAAATATTCAGTTATATAAAGAGCTATTAATAAATATTTGCAAAATGTGTACTTTCGTTTACATTAAGCGTTTTTAACACTTTCTAACATTTTTAACACTTCCCAACAAGGTTGAAAAGTGTTAATGACTTCGGTTTGTCTGTCTGTCTTCCTCTCCGCACTCTAATTCCCATAAATATTTGTGAAATTTCTTGAAACTGATATATGTTATTCAAGTTCACTATCGAATGTTCTCTTTTGAAAATGGAGTTTATACCTTTACTGGTTTCTATACAGGGACACCCGAAAGTAGTTCAAAGCATTGTGTTCTATGAAAGGAATTTCTATAAATCGTATTTTCATACCTTTACTGTACACATATCTTAATGAAATTGAATTATGTTATTCCAGTTCACTATTGGATTTTTCCTGTATAAAATGGATTAAATACCAACTCTGTTTTACATACAAGGACACTCAAAAGTATTCTAAAGCATTGCGTTCTATGAGAGATATTTCTATAAATCGAATTTTAATAACTTTACTTTCCACGAAGTTTTAGGAAATTGAAATATGTTATTTATATGCACAAAAGAATGCTTTGCATAGAATATAGCATGGTTACCATTAGATTTACAGGGTGACACAAAAATATTCAGTTATATTAAGAGCTATTAATAAAAAATTTCTAGAAATGTACTTTCGTTTATATTAAGCGTTTTTGACACTTCCTAAAAATTTTTTAAGTGTGAATATGATATCAATTTGTGTATCTGTCCGTCTGTCTGTCTGCCCGCGCGCTAACTCCCGTAAATATTTATGAAATTTTTTGAAACTGATATATGTTATTCAAGCTCACTATCGGATGTTTCCTTTTGAAAATGGAGTTAATACCTCTACTGGTTTGTGTACAGGGACACCCGAAATTATTTCAAAGAATTGTGTTCTATGAGAGGTATTTCTATAAACCATATTTTCATACCTTTACTGTACAATATCTTCATGAAATTGATATATGTTATTCAAGTTCACTATTGGATGCTTCCTATATAAAATAGACTACATACCACCACTAGTTTATGTACAGGGACACTCAAAAGTACACCAAAGCATTGCGTTCTTTGTGAGATATTTCTTTAAATCAAATTTTAATAACTTTACTTTCCACGAAGTTTTAGGAAATTGAAATATGTTATTTATATGCACAAAAGAATGCTTTGCATAGAATAGCATGGTTCCCATTAGATTTACAGGGTGACACAAAAATATTCAGTTATATTAAGAGCTATTAATAAAATATTGCTAGAATTGCACTTTCGTTTACATTAAGCGTTTTTGACAATTTTTCAGTGTGAATATAATTTCAATTTGTGTATTTGTCTGACTGTTCTTCTGTCCGTCTCTCTGTCTGTTTTTCTGGGCTCTAATTCCCGTAAATATTTATGGAATTTCTTTAAACCGATATATTTTATTCCAGTTCACTATCGTATGTTCCCTATTGAAAATGGAATGGATACCTCTTCTGGTTTGTGTACAGGGACACCCAAACGTATTCGGAAGCATTGTGTTCTATGAGAGGAGTTTCTATTTTAATACCTTTTTATCACTTCGGTTTGTCTTTCTGTCCGCCCTCTAACTCCCGTAGATATTTATGGAATTTCATGAAACTGATATATGTTATTCAAGTTTACTATCGGATGTTCCCTAATGAAAATGGAGTTTATATCTCTACTGGTTTGTGTACAGGGACCCCCGAAAATATTTCAAAGCATTGTTTTCTATGAGAGGCATTTCTATAAACCATATTCTCATACCCTTACTGTACAGAAATCTTAATGAAATTGAAATATGTTATACAAGTTCACAATCTGATGTTCCCTGTTGAAAATGGAGTTTGTGTACAGGGACCACCTAAAATATTTCAAAGCATTGTGTTCTATGAGAGGCATTTCTATAAACCATATTTCCATACCCTTACTGTACACAAATCTTAATGAAATTGAAATATGTTATTCAAGTTCACTATCGGATGTTCCCTGTTGAAAATGGAGTTTGTGCCTCTGCTGGTTTGTGTACAGGGACCCCCTAAAATATTTCAAAGCATTGTGTTCTATGAGAGGCATTTCTATAAACCATATTTCCATACCCTTACTGTACACAAACCTTAATGAAATTGAAATATGTTATTCAAGTTCACTATCGGATGTTTCCTGTATAACATGGAGTAAATAACAGTACTGATTTGTGTACAGGGACACACAAACGTATTTCAAAGGATTGTGTTCTATGAGAGGAATTTCTAAACCATATTTTCATACTCTTACTGTAGAAAAATCTTAATAATATTGAAATATGTTATACAAGTTCACTATCGGATGTTCCGTGTTGAAAATGGCGTTTATACCTCTACTGGTTTGTGTACAGGGTTTCCCGAAAATATTTCAAAGCATTGTGTTCTATGAGAGGCATTTCTATAAACCATACCCTAACAGCACAAAATATTTCAGAAACGTAACAATTGAAATATGTTATTTATAAGCAGAAAAGAAAATGCTTTGCATAGAATGTAGCATGATTAGCATTAGATTTACAGGGTGAATTTAAAATATTCAGTTATAGAAAGAGCTATTACTAAATATTTGCTAAAATTGTACTTTCGTTTACATTAAGCGTTTTTAACACTTTCTGACATTTTTGACATTTCCCAATAAGGTTGAAAAGTGTTAATGGCTTCGGTTTGTCTGTCTGTCTGCCTGTCCGCTCTTTAACTCCTGTAAATATTTGTGGAATTCCTTGAAACTGATATATGTTATTCATGTCCACTATCGGATGTTCCCTATTGAAAATGGAGTTTATACCTTTACTGGTTTGTATACAGGGACATGCGAAATTATTTCAAAGCATTGTGTTCTATGAGAGGTATTTCTATAAATCATATTTTCATACCTTTACTGTACACATATCTTAATGAAATTGAAATATGTTATTCAAGTTCACTATTGGATGTTTCCTGTATAAAATGGATTAAATACCATCACTTTTGTATATACAAGGACACTCAAAAGTATTCTAAAGCATTCCGTTCTATGAGAGATATTTCTATAAATCAAATTTTAATAACTTCACTTTCCACGAAGTTTTAGGAAATTGAAATATGTTATTTATATGCACAAAAGAATGCTTTGCATAGAATATAGCATGGTTATCTTTAGATTTACAGGGTGCCACAAAAATATTCTGTTATATTAAGAGCTATTAATAAAAAATCGCTAGAATTGCACTTTCGTTTACATTAAGCGTTTTTGACACTTCCTATCATTTTTTAGTGTGACTATAATTTCAATTTGTGTATATGTCTGACTGTTCTTCTGTCCGTCTGTCTATATCTCTGTCTGTTTTTTTTGCGCTCTAATTCCCGTAAATATTTCTGGATTTTCTTTAAACCGATATATTTTATTCGAGTTCACTATCGGATGTTCCCTATTGAAAATGGAGTGAATACCTCTTTTGGTTTGTGTACAGGGACACCCAAAATTATTCGAAAGCATTGTGTTCTATGAGAGGAGTTTCTACAAACCATATTTTAATACCTTTAATGTATAGAAACTTTAATGAAATTTTAATATGTTATTCAATTCCCTATCGGATGTTTCCTATGTAAAATAGAGAACATTTCAAACTGGTTTGTGTACAGGGGCACTTGAAAGTATTACAAAGCATTGTGTTGTATGAGAGTTATTTTTATAAACCAAATTTTAATAATTTTATTTTCCACAAATCTTAATGCAATTGCAATATATTATTCTTATGCACAAAAGAGTGCCTTCTATGTAATATAGTATGGTTAGCATTAGATTTATAGGGCCACACAAAAATAATCAGTTACATTAAGAGCCATTAATAAAAATTTGCTGGAATTGCACTTTTGTTTACATGAGCCTTTTAACACTTTCTTATAATTTTAATGGGAATATGATTTCAATTTCTGCATCTGTCTGTCCGATTGTCTACCTTTCTATCTGTTTGTCTCCGGCTCCTATCATCCGTGAATATTTTGAGAATTTAAAAAAAAATTGATACACTCAAGTTCCCTATGGAATGTTCCCTATTTAAAATGTCATTAATAGGTCCTGTACAACTAGTTTGTTTACAGGGACAACAGCAACAATTAAAAAAATGCCAATGCATTACGTTTTAGGACAGAATTTTATTAAAGTTATATTTAAAAAACTTTCTACTATAAAAATCATACAAACATTGACATGTGTTATAATATTCTAAAATATTGTTTTGTATAGAATATGATATGATTAACTTTCAGATTTACAAGGCTACAGTAAAATATTCAGAGAGATTAAAAGCTGTAATTATAATCTAACAGCTGCATTTTCTTTTACGTTAAGCCTTTTTAACACTTTCTAAAATGCCTAAGAGTAATTTTAAAATCAGTTAGTCTATCTGTATGTTTTTCAGTTCTTCTGTCTGTTGTGTGATAACGTAGGCAAAGAATATTAAAAGTTATTCGATACAACAATTGCGTATAGTTGGAAAGTGTTACTAACCAATGCGTACTGCATGATTTTTCTTTCTTTTTTTCTTCTCTTTAAAATGTGGATTTTTTAAAATGATATTTAGTTAGATATTATAATAAACAATCTGTTAAAGGAAATCAGACCAAGTTTGCTTTATTCTTTATTTTTTCTTACATATTACACTATAAATGATTTCATATCCGTATGACTCATAATCTCTAACGTTATTGATATTAACAGAATCAGAATTGCCAAAATGTCTTATTTATTCGGAGCATTGATAGTACCCGCCTTATTCCATACCACTTTTCCTGAAGAGTAAGTTTCTTTTTATTTAAACTTGGTTACATAATTGGAGAAGATTACTCTACTAAGTGTTGTGGAAAGGAGAAGGGTTCGAACAATGCTATAGAATATTTTAGAAAAGTTAGTAATTCTGTATTAGTAATTTATTTAATACTGATTCGAAGCTAGAATTTTTTTTAATAGTTTAATATTGTTACGAATTTGAAGATAATAGTAGTTATTTTTATGTAATTTCATTCAGAAAGGTAGCAGGTTATAAAATGTTAATTTTCTGTATTTCTAACTTATTTTCAGATTAAAAATAGCCTTTAAAAACCCGGTAAAAAGCTTCACCATCCAGATAATAGCCTTAGGAGCAAATTTGGTGACTTTATCTCACTTTGGCGAGAAAATCCTTGTTAACGATACATCAATTATCTACGATTTAATTGAATTATTTTGGAAGTTATTAGAAAATTCTGGTTTTATAGAAAGCTATAAAAGGGTTCCATCTCGGTAAATGTGTGTCAGTTTCTCACAAGGACATTGCGTAATAGAAA
Organism: Salticus scenicus; assembly: GCA_963930645.1. Classification (NCBI taxonomy): domain Eukaryota; kingdom Metazoa; phylum Arthropoda; class Arachnida; order Araneae; family Salticidae; genus Salticus; species Salticus scenicus. The sequence goes on from OZ005648.1 coordinate 270,969,579, forward strand.
ATTCTGATTGATTTTGTCTCTGTCATTGAATTGCAGCTTACTGATGTGTGTTAAAGCTATGGTACAGTTTATGCTGTGATTTTTATATTGTCAGTTGTTATTTTAGCTGCGCTTTCTGGTGAAACTGAAGTTGATACTTTGTTAATAGATCTGCAGTCTTTCTGAATATTCTGTAAATAAACTTTCAAGCCTCTGGAAGACTTGTCATTCATTCAGAGACAATCACACCGAGTACTTAACAATATTATATTTTCGTTTAGTAAATAATTTTTTATGCTTAACCTCTTCACCAAGTCTAAATAAGAATTTTTTTAACATTCATAATTACGATATAATAAATAATTTTCCTAAATCAAAAATTAAATCAGTGAGATTTTGTTTTCATTCTAATAATAAATAATAATTAGGAAGTTAATTTTATTCTTATAAACGTTTTAGTAATTCATGACGACACAAATAGTCACATATCATAGCAGCAGCAAAATGTCTGGCGCCGACCCTGCTGGAAGGTCTTGGCTTGTAACAACTTTTGTGTACATTGGGTAATTCATACACATTTTTCAGAGACAAAACCAAAGTTGTCTTTATTTTTTATTTTTATTAGTTACGTCACTTTTCTTACGAAGGTGCAATATGTAAAACTGCCTTCGAATGTCTTTCCATATTCTGCAATATAATTATATTTTTATTGAAAAAAAAAAAAAAAAAAATGGGAGTGGGGGGAACCGACTCTAAAAAACAATTATTGTTCAAATTATTAAAAATAAATTCAAAACTACATAAAATGAAAATTGCATCTAAAAGTATAAAATAAAATCCGTTGCCAGGTAACATAAATACTACTATTAATCATAACCTTTGAAGTCAGCACAAAATTAAATAAAAATTGATATATTTTATAGATTATTCAATGCACAAATTAAATTAAATTCAAAATGTATATCTAACTTTAGCTTCTTCAAAACTCAACGTGAAACAATTAAGATTACACAAGCTGCAAAAGTTTGCAATGAAATCTCTAGCAATTTTACAGAAACATAAATTCCAAACTTCAAAAGCTGCTCTATGCAATCACTGCTCTATGTGGATGTGACTAGTGGATCAATTTTATATAGTGATAGAACAATAAAGTAAACTATGAAGAAGGATTATTTGAGATAACAGCGCATAGTTATCGATCTCAAACCAAATTTGTAAAAAAGCATAAAATTTTATTTAATCTTACACTGACTTCAAAGATTATGATTAATAGTGATGTGTACATTGTCTGACGAAGGATTCCATTTTATGTCAATTTTGAATTTATTTTTTGAAGTTTGAACAATAATTGTTTTTTGGAGTCTGTTCAATTTTTTCCCCAAAAAAGTTGAAATATAATTAATATATATATACATACTCCTGCTCAAAAGTTTAGCAAGATTTGCAAACGATCAGTTTTTTTCAATTTAAAAAGTCTCTCTCGATGAAATGTTTTCAGACACTGGGTATTCCTCATGTTTTTCAATGAACAATTAGGGGGGGGGGGGGGTAAAAAACTGAGCAAAATCAATGTTTGTGATCACCCTGTATTGTTGAGTGAAGGCAATGATCTGTAACTTTAGGATATGCTAATATAGATACAGTACAATTTGTGGATGAATTTGTGTGACAATAGCATGTTGAGTAACGGAGATATAAGCATTTATTTTAAAACAAAAAAAAAGAGTATGTTCTTTATTTATAATACACAGAGTTTTAAACGAAAATTATTCCCACTTTCAGATAAATTGAAAAGACACTTTTGAAACAATATACTGCAATCCGGATACAAATACCTTATATATATCTCATGAAATACAAACATTTTTATGAAAAACGTTTTCACTGCACATGTGCAAAAGATAGGAACATTTTTTATTACATAGGTTGAAAGCTACACTAAGCGACAAAAAAAAAAAAAAAAAAAAAAAAAAAAAAAGCCACACTTGGATATTTCCCTTTTTAACTTCTAAAACTGCCAATTTTATCATTTAAAAAACAAATTTTGAATAGATTTTATTATGTTGTCCTCCACATACACTTTAGCATTGAATAGCTAGGGGCTGAAGCCCCCCCCACCCAAAAGCACTAACATTCCCAATTGGATGTTACAATTGTAAATTTCTCATTGATCTGGAATAACGTCTTGAAAACTCTTAGCCCCCCCCAAAAGGTAAGTTCTGGATCCGCTACTGGTTAAATCCCACAAAGAATATCATAGAATTTCTTCTTTATTAGACTTAGAAATAGTCCTAATCTCAATTTGCCCGAAAACGTTTAGTCATAAAAAGGTGCGGGGAGAGAGAGAGGAGGATTTGAAATTTGCAGCCTACAACTTTGCAAGAACTAGAAAAATTATTTACAATATTTAGCACATTGAAATTTTTGAGAATTATATAAAAAAAGGTATAATAACTATGCCACTGTGCATTAAAGCAGTAATTCCATATAAAGGTGGAATTAACCCAATGCAGGAAACATATTTTTATTAAAAAACTGCTTAGATCTAACAAATAAATAGTTTTATTTCATATGTTAAAATATAACTTGTTTATTCCATATAATAAATCACAATAGAATACAAAGCGTATGGTTATTGCATTATGTTTAAAAAGAAAGTTTTATGTAGATTTTTATAAAGTACTTCGTAGAGTGTAATAAAGCGAATTATTAAATTGAAAATGTACATAGGTATAATTTCATCCCTTTGGTATTATACAAACATGACAGTTTTATTTGTTTCAACCATTAATTTTAATGTTACTTCAAATAAAAAAGGTATAAGTCATTTTTTCTGCAGTGCGGCTTTTTTTTTTTGCTTAGTGTAGATATATTATTTTCTTCCAGTCAGTTGATTGTGTGATTTTTAATAAAAATTGTATTTCTTTCTCCCATTGTTTAATGGTGTTTTCCATTACCTGCGGCTTATTTCTGTTGAGCTATCTACATGATAGACCAGATGTTTCTGCCTAAAGGTTGTCTGAGTGAGTAATGCCGACCGGTTGTCGGCCTGGATAGCTCAATTGGTAGAGCCTTGACTTTATAAGTCAAAGATCCAGGGTTCGACTCCCGGTCTAGGCATTATTTTCACTGTCGGAAAAGTAAAATTTCTGTAGATATATTGGGCAACTTTTGTCAAAAGTTCATCTGAATAGAGTAAAAATTAAGCAAATTGTCGGCAAAAGAACAAGCTAGATTTTAGGTATTTTCCAGATTTGAAATTTCATAAGTTCTATAGCTATAAATTTCAACAGAAAATTTAAAAACATGGTATATAAAAAGTTTTTTTTTTTATCTTATAATTATTTATATTTTTGTTGTCATTTCGGCAGTGAGTTGATATGAGTCTTGCAAATGTGTAAGTATTTTGGCAAGAAACGTCCAAGCTACTTCAGTGAAAAATTTCAAATTCCACCAAGAGGTCCAATCTGTTTCATTGTTTTTGCACAATTTTTCTCAATTTTATTTTAAATATTTTTGTAATGCGAGTGGGGGAAAAAAGGAAAACCATTTTTTAAAATTGGTCTAACTATACAAAATATCTCCATGTAAAATATTACGCATTTTCTGTTCTATTTATTATCAAAAAGAAAATGACTAATGCAGTTTTTCCTATATTATTGACATCTCTATAAATTAATCAAATTAAATTATCCAGTACCAAGACGTTGCAGTGAGGAAGTCTCTGCCAAAGGCAGCGAGGGCCTGAAGCTAAGTTTTTAAGCAATTTCAATGTATTTTCTTTTTAGTTTTAATTTCTAGAACGGTATAACAAATATTGATTCTTTTTTTAATTCATTTAAATATAGTGACCAGCAAAGTGGGCAAAGCCTGCTAGTTGTTTATAAAAGGAATGAACTTCTTAATGTCCCTCCATCTGGTTACACAGGAACTGGAAAATTTTAGAAAGATGTATTAATTTCAATGTTCAGTGTCTCTTACTACAAATATTATACTAGAATCAGTATGAACAAAATCATGGACAAAGATACCTGAGGAGCAAACATTCAAAACTTGTTACCTCCAAAAATAAAAAAAAACTGAGTTGGTGAATTTTCTTTAAACTTAACATAAAAGTAGTATGTCTACATGTTTTCCTAGTATCTAGTAGAGATGGGCGTTATTTCACATAATAAAATAAATAATACTGTTATTATATAAGACCCTGATTAGCACTGTAATATATTGCTGAAAAGATCCTATTAAATAAATAACACTTCCATCCTACCTCTCTGCACCCCCCCCCCCAAAAAAAAAAATAAATAGTAATTAAATAATGATAACAAGATTTTTTTTAAAAAGTAAATGAACGTATTTCTCTAATTAAATATTTTTAGGGGAAAAATATCCTCTAGAATTTACTTCTTTTCCTTTGTTCTAAAACAAAATTGCAAACACCATTTAAATCATACAAGAACAACTTATTTGATACAGCATTAATGTGTTTGAATACTATCTTTCACATAATGAATTTACAAAAAAAACTATAAACATTCCGACTAGTGAATCATACGAAAACATCTAGAACGAGAAAAAATAACATCTTTCGCTTCTCGCACAAATGTTTGATGTTCTGCAGCATGTGTTTTGATACTCGGTAATACAGTAACGGAAGTAACAAGTAACAAGTTGAATTCAAAAATACCGATTAGTTATTTCGATTGGAAAAATACCCGTATCATCTCGGTAACATATTCATACCGTTACTTCGTAGAATACAAATATTCTTCGTAGATTCAAATATTCTTTTGAAATAAGTAAAAGCTTTGATTATTTTTTCATCTTTCTAATATTTTATTCAAAGCATTAATTTTAAACTGAATGTTATTGGACCTGGTTTGCTAAACATAGTATAGTTTCCACATTCACATGACATGTAACCTGCAAGATACTTTGATACCACGATTTAACGAAATAATGTTATCAGGATGTTGATTTAAGCAGCTAACATGAGATAGGTAAGGGGTGACTATTAGATGTTGATTATTATTACTTTGTCATGAAGGTGGGGATTGGGATTACACTTGCTAGGTTTGTATTCGCTTGCGTATTGGAAACAGATGTTTCAGGAGTGTGATAAGGGAAAGGAAGGAGTGTTTGTTTATATTTGAAATTGCTTATAGGAGATAGAATTGAAAATGCGTAATCACATACGACATAAGGAAAGTGTTCAGGAGCATTTATTTATTGTGGTTTTATCAAGAATATTGTTTGAGTTTAATTAAGAATAATTTAAAAAGAAAACTGATTTTTTTTTTTTTTTTTTTAATCTGATTTTTTCTGGATACTATTTTTAGGACTGAGGACTATTAGTCTCAATCTGGGATTTTTGCGGTGTCATTTTTCGATAGTTGGGCATTTATCGAAATCTAAAATTTATCGAAAATATAATTGAATAATTTGAAAAAAAAAAAAAAAACTAATAGTTCCTAAACTAAATTCTGCTTTTGCCAAAATCTTTTTTTTTTTTTTTTTTGAAAGAAAAAGAAAAGAAAAGAAAAAGAATAATAATCAGTATCGAAACAAACACTATCGAAAAAGTTTTTTATTATTATTCGCGTGAAAATATATTTTATTAATTGTCGAAAAATAAATTAACTCGTAAATTTTTTGGCAACAATTATAAATTAAAATAAATAATTTAATAAAGGTTTAGAAGTTAGAATTTCTAATTTAATTTTTTTAGTATAGAGGAATATTAGTCTCAATCTATGGATAAAACGTCATCATTAGTATTTTACGGGGAAAAAAGTTGGACATTAAATTTCAGTCATTTTAAAAAGTCATTTGTAGAAGTATATAACAAATATTGTTTGTGTTTTAGATGTGTGTTCATGTAATATATCAGACAATATACGGCAAAGTATTATCTCTATTATTATTTTTATTATTAATGATTTAAAATGAGTAAGGGTGTTAAGAATAGTTAATTATGTTCTTATGTTAAAATTAAGTGTCTGAGAAAATACATTTTATGTAATTTTTGTAAGCAAAATTTATATTTTTAAACAAGTGTTTCTAAATTTTAGGAAACATATTCAAAGTGACTGTTTGCTAAGTATGAGTGAAAAACACTAATTTTCTTGTCAATCTGTAATGTTCAAGTTCTTCAGAAAATCAAACGAGACAATTACTCGGTAGTTTAAAATTTGGGATGTCTTAAAGATGTTTCTTAAAAATTTTTTATTTAATTGTTTCTTAATTATATATATGGCTTATGAGAATTTTTTTTTCAGAAAACGGCTTGTGTATGTGTTTCTTGATATTATTTGAAATATTCTGTTTTTGTGTTTAAAGGAATTGGTTTAATGAACCTTATGCTTACACGTTTGGGACAAATATTTGTGTAAAACTTTGACTCTACCACTACTTCATATCAGCATTTTTTTTTTTTTTTTCAATTGAAGAAATTCTAGTGTTAAATAAAGTGAAGATTACTACTATTCATAAGCATTTGGACTGCATCCACTATGCAGGACACATGTATATATTGCATATTATCCCGAAAGGATTAGAAAGACATTACCCATACATAAACTAAAAAGTAATAGGTTATAAAAATAGTAACTGTTTATCCCATCTCTAGTATCCAGTAATGCATCTAAGCAAACAATAATTAAGTTTTATATTGTTTTTTTATTTTTTTAATTTATTAGTTTTTGTGTTATCTGAAAAATTGTATCCGAAGGAGAAAACACAGTTTGAATGTTTGCTCCTTATTTCTTCTTATGTGATATCATGAAGGATAATGGACAATGGTTAATGCCAACTCTTTACCTACTATATGTAATTAAAATTTTATAACTACAATACTTTGACATATCTAATAGATTAATAGCATTTAGATGAATGCAAACTTGTGGGGAAAAAAAATATGCTTACTGAACCAAGATTTTTTTTTCCCTCATAACTTTGTGAATTTATGGTGCAGATTATTTTCTAATGCCTAAATAGCTGTCACAGATTGACAGAAAAAAATCTGGTACTGGGGAGAATCTTTAAAAATTTCCAAACTTTTCAATATCTCTGAAATTCCCCGACTTTTCTAGGTTTTCCCTGACCTAAAGGAATTCTGTACATATCTCTTAATGTACTATGTACATGAGTAGAGTAGGCCAAGGTTATATTTGCCCCAATCCACGGGGCAAGTCAAACCCCAAAACACAATATTTTAATTACCATTTTTCTTTTTATTTCAGTGGCACATTGTTTATTTATAAAAATCTTATGTATATATATATATATATATATATATATATATATATATAATCAATTCTTCAAATCTGGTGTTATTTAAAAAATCTGTACTTCTTAACTCAATCAAATCATTACAGGATGACTTTGTGATCACTTATGTTGACAAATCACCTAATAATTATGCCATTATTTGTAAATCCTACTATCTCTCTATTTTAAACTCTTCAGTCAATAATAGTAACATCTTCAGTTTAACTAATAATAACCTTATTATTAATAACCGAAAAATACATAATTACTATAAACTACTTCAACTTCCCTTCAATAACTTTAATTATCCTTATATAGTTCTCATACCTAAGTTTCACAAATCTCCAATTAAATTTCACACTGTCACTGTTGGGTGTAACACTTATAACAACAATGCTAATAAAGCTCTACTGGATATTCTAAAACAAATTTACAAATGTACTTGCAAAGTTGATAATTTACACTGTCTTAAAAATAGCTTTCAATTAATTCAATACATCAAATCGCTCGATTCAATAGACAATATTATGACTTTTGACTTTCAAGATCTTTTCAATAATATTGAGTTATCAGATCTTAGTAATATCATTTACAGTCTTTTTCAAGAATATAAAGCTCAAATTAATCTTCCTTACAATTTTAAAGCAGAAAAATTTAAAACACTTCTTAACTTTGTTATCCATAATAATTATATCTTCCACAACAACGATATCTGTTTGCAACAATTAGGCATCCCACAAGGAGGTTGTAGCTCCAGTATTTTGGCAGATCTCTATCTTTATTATTATGAAAAGCAAATTTGCAATGATGATGTTCGATTTTATCATTGCATCGATGATATTATTGTATTTTATCTCAACAAGAACTCACAAAATGGCTTTTCCTTCAATTATCCACCTAATTTAAAGCTAACTCAAAATACTCTGACTAATCAATCAATTAACTTTTTAGATCTCAAAATAATCATCAATGGTAATAAACTTTACACAGATATCTATGACAAACGGCAAGATTTCTGTTTTAATGTAAACTTATTTACACATTTTAATTCATGTCTGCATCTTTCGGTATTTAGAAACATCATCATTAACCATTTATTTCGAATTAATAATTTGTGCTCTGCAAAGTTTAAAAACAAGAATATTAATAAACTGATCACAGCCACTGCTAAAATGGGTTTTCCTAAAAACTTTGTATTTTCTATTTTATATCCTTAACCATGTCTCTGTCAGTACAAAAAAAAAAAAAAAAAAAAAAGCTGTGTACACTCTTGTGTATATCAACAAAAAAAATTATAAAATAATAAAAGACAATAAAAAAGGTGGCGGTTGGGTGGGCAGATGTTTGATTACGGAGGTGGGGTGGTGTTGTAAGGCTGGATGGCTGGGTGGGTTTGTGAAATTAAATTAAAAAAAAAAAAAAAAAAGTAGAAGGCTTGTTGCATTTGCTTTGTATTACTATGCAAACTTTCATTTTCCAATAAAATTTCAGATTTTTCCTTTTTGAGTTGTCAACTATATTTAATGTTCTAATTATACTGTTAAACACAATGTGATCAATCGGTGAATTTCATTGTGGCTTCGTGGTTTCATTGTTGTTCATCTGCTTTGAAATTTTGCATTTTTAAATCCATATGGTTCCTGTTCTGGTTGTGGCAGGCTGGGGGAGTGTTGCCGGCGTAAAACTAGTGTAACCCCACAGGCAAGTCACAAGTCTTGCCGCCTGCCTCCTTCTTCCTATCTTGTGTTTCTTGGGTTGTTTTTTCATTAATTTTGATAAGTTTATGGTTTTAAGTTAAGATTTGTTGTTTTACTTTATTGATTCGTTTGTTTTGCAGGCTGTTAATTAATAGATCTGGTTTCCTTACATTAGTGTATTTCATCCACTGATGATTTTTTTTTTTTTTTTTTTTAAATCTTATTGGTCATTGGTGTTTCAGTGATCTTGTATCTGTTGCTTGGCTTCTACTATGCTTAATAGATCATCTTTATTATATATATATATATATAAAAGCCTAAACATTTTCAGAAATATAATAGCAACAGAGCAATATGAGGTCAAAGTTGAACTAAGCCAAATTGTTGTTACATTTGCCCTATTTCAGCATAATTTTTTTGAACTACAACTTGTAGCACTCAAAAATATGCATTCAAGTTATTTATTTTTACTATGTTTTGAAATTATTTTTATAAAGCTTATGAATCTACAGGACTGTCAAGAAATTTATATTTGGTACAAGAATATATGAATTTCATAAACAGCTTTTTAGTGTATAAAACTGATTTTATTAAATGTAATCCTCAAACCTAGCAATTATAAGACATAACTTAAATATATTTACTGCAAGGCACACTATGAAAAATAATGTGTTACATTTCTTTTTAATTACAAAATTTACAGATTCAAAATTGTATACATCATAAACAAAGGAATCCATAAAAAATAGAGATAAATGAATCAATAAAATGAAACAAAATTTACAAATAATTATCAATAATACGATTCAATAAAATATTGCAAAATAAAATAAAAAAATTAATATATTTATATCATGCATATTTTATAAATTTGATAAAATCTTTGGTTCAGGTACAGAATCTGGAACTGAATTGTGAACAAATTTAGTTGCAACCATACTAAGCAAGCTTCTTTCCTTTAACCACTTCACTGGCCACTCACTGTAGTATGTGGAAAGCTATGTTTCCTCTGAGTTATCTCAGGATGGTCAGTTAAGTGGTTAAATTATGAAACAAACTCTCATCTGAATTTTCATAATCTTTATCTTACAATATTGACAGAATTACTAAAACAGTCTTACAATAACAATTGAATATCTCTGATTTAATCATTGAAAAATTCAAGATACTCAGAGGTATGAAGAAAAATTTAAGAAAAAGACCATTTTGTATATTTTTTAAAGAAAAATTGCAGGTATTAAATTATCTTCTTGACACTGAAATTTTCTATCTAAATAAGCATCAGAAAGAAAAAAGAAATTCTGACCACCAGCATTTACTTTTGTTCAATACTTCTTGCAAATGCTCAATAAAATGTCACAACTCTCAATTTAGTACCAGATTATGCACATTTTCCAAATTTAACAACAAATTGATTATCATTATAAAAATAATTAAGTTTTGATTGACAAAAGAAAGAAAAAATGTAGAAAGATATACAATTCAATTGTTCAAGAAAAGCTGCACAAATATATTTACACAATTTTTATGTACAGATTATGATTAATAATGCAAGTTACATTTCTTAGAAAATATATATTACAAATTAAAGATAATTTATAAAAAAATAATAAATAACTCTGTGCTTTACACAAAGAAATCATTCTGTTTACATCTCAACTGAATTACCACACCAGAATGTTTATATATATTTTTTTCATAAAAAACAATAAAGTGCAAATTATTCCAATAAATATGTTTCTTCAAATATACACATTAGGAAATATATAAACACTGATTTTCATAAGTATAGCTTTAATGGCAACTGCACATATCTAATATTGACATAGTTCACATAATCATGGTTTTTGGCAACATTTAATGTAAAAAAATAAATCTAACAGGCAGTACTATTTAAAACTGATCACTGCAAATATAAGGTTTTTTTTTTTTTTTAAGTCAAATATTTCAATATCTGAGAACGTAATTCAATGTTGCACTACTTATATTTGGCTATTTATTAATTTTTTTAAATAATTTTTTCTTCTTCAAAATTTTAACACTACACAAAAAATAGCCATACATTTAACTGAGTATAGTAACTCAATAAACCATTTTCGCAATTGATTACTATTTTTGAAATATTTATAATGGGAGAATGATCACATTTCAACAGCTAACATTTAAACAACAATACTTAATAAAATTGTTTTCAAATACTAACAGAATACTTTAAATAAAAAAAATAAGAAGAAAATAAAGAATAATTAGAAAAAAAATAGCAACATTTTCTACAGATCAGTTAGAACCTTTTGCAATATTTTTCGATGTATGTAAATGAATATCCTATAATTTTAACAATATACATCTAAAAAGGCATAAACTTGTACACCCCCCCCCCTTTCTCTTGGGGCGGGAGGTGGGGGAATGATAAAAATAAGTACAAATACTTTCAAATTAATAACATTCATACATTCTGGATAGCTTAAATAAACTTCATTATTTATGTAGTATACAATCTTAGTAGCTCTTGAATTATTATAATGATATAATCGTACTACTAACAATAATATAAAATAAATGAGGAAAAAAAAAAAAAAAAAAAAAAAAAAAAACTAATATAATAAAAGAACAGAATGGAAAATAATGCAAGAGTCATTTTTATAATTTTAACAACTTATAACCAAACAATTAACTTTCTCTCTCTTTTTTTTGTGAAAATAAAATACATATGAAAGCTTCTTTATTTTCCTACTATCCCCACAGCAGCCAAACAGTTAAAAAAAAAAAAAAAAAAACACAAAATTATACTATCTTCTCTATTTAAATTAAAATATATTTATAAAACAAAAATAATGTATTCATTAAAAAAAATATGAAAATGTTACACTACTAAAACTTTAGAGGATACAATATCACAAAGAAAGAAATTTTGAACTTTTCCTGATATTTTTTTCTCATGCTTAAAAAACTTCAACTGTTGAAAGATTTCAAATTCATGATCATTATCATGATCACATATTAAAAGTCTTTTAGAAATAGGTAGAACTAATTCAAACAAAAATCAAAATATCACCGAAAAGAAAATTCAAGTTAATTTAGATGAAATAAATTAATATATATAGCTGGGAAATGAATAGAAATACTATAACATTTCAGAATAAAATTTTCACAGGGGAATTTATCTTTCAGCAGTATTGATATTTTAAACAGATATGCGGTTCAAAGTTTATTATTTTTATATATAATTTATCGTCATGATATAACCAAAGATGATATGGACAAAAGGATATAAAAGCAAATAATTAAAATAAATTAAAAATAATAAATAAATAATAAATTAAAACAAAATGCCAGAATTCAAATAGATGCATCATATTAGAGATAGAAATTATTCAGTGTTTGATTTATAAAAGAATAGACTATTTTTACTAACATATACATGCCAAATTTTTATTTGATTAAATGAAACTGGAATACATATCAGAAAATACAAACTTTGATTTATAAAGCATACGTTTTGTTAAGCTTACATTTCACACACACACACACATACAAAAAAAAAAAAAAAAAAAAAAAAAAAAAAAAATGAATTAGCTAAAAAAGCTGAAAACTCCCATCCTTCTATATATTTAAAATTCAGAAAGGTTTATATAAAAACTGTAAGGTTTTCATTTACACATTATGCAATAAATTTAGATAACATAATGTAATCTAAATGACAATTCATGATAGACTTCCCAGTTGGTTTATAAGTTACTTTGTTAATATCTAGAAATTTTGCTTTTATCATACAAAACACAAATGCATTTTTAATATTTCTCAAATCACTTATAAACACACTGAATTAATAGATTTTAGGTTAATTACAGTCCATTAAAACACCAAGTTCACTTTTTCTCCCCAAAAGATTATTTAAATATTAAAATTTTATAAAAAATGGGCAGATTTATTTATAAGTATAAGATTTTCTAATTATCTCATTTCACATCAGACTGCTCTAGTATTTTTCTGTATATATATCTGAATGCTTTGTTTCCCAAATTATTTATTTGAACAAATAAATCAATTCAGGTATCAAAAAGATATAATGCTATAGAAAATTTAACTTAAGAAACAATACGTAATGAGAAATATATTTGCATGCAATGGCATCGAGAGAAATACTAAGCAGAAGAGGGTTTGATACAAATTATTACAAAAATATACATTTATACTTCTAAATAAAATGCAAAGTAATTTATACGATTTACCAAATGGTAATTACTTCACTTGTTGAAACATGATTAATATAGAAATGTCTTATTCAGAAATATGAATTTATTTTAATAACTAAGCAGATATATTTGCTTATATGTATCCAAATTAGGATCAATGTATTTAAAAATTGTATTTCTTGTAAGTTTAATAAAGTAAACAATTAGAAATACATAATTGACAGTAACATAGCACAACAAATATATCTGATTGAAACAGATTATTACATGAAAATATTTGTTTCTGACCAACACATTTATAACAAATTACTTATTATTAAAAAAAAAAAAAAAAACTTTTAAAAAGCATATATTAAAAAAAATGAGCAACATTTTCTTTGAAAAAAAAAAAAAAAAAAAAAAAAAAAAAAAAATAATAATAATTAAAAAAAAAAAAAAAAAAAAAAAAAACCCTTTAAAAGGAATATAGTTATTCTGGATCACAATTTTCATTAGGGGAGAGAAGGATAATATACAGCACGCCATATTTTCAAAGATTTTATAATTAAACATCACATTTTCTTTGCCATTTTAAAGTACAGTAAATTGGCAATATAAATTGTGCTAAGAAAGTAATACAAAACTATATGCATGATATTGCATTGAACTATCAAATCAGAAACACATCAATATTGAGAAATATTTATAAAAGGATATAAAATAATTAATATTAACTTAATGGAAAACCTTTTCTAAATTACAGATTGTTAATAATTCTTATGTTGCCCCTGGAAACTTAGTTTTGATACAAAACACACTTTATAACACAAGAAATCAAAAAGTGGAGAAACTAAGAATACATTTTGCAGGTCAGCATAACTATACATTGTCTGTGGCCACCAGTTGCATAAAAATAAATCTCAGACCTATTTCTGCAAGCTCTGAAAAGAATAACAGCCAATTAGAATCGAGAAAATTTGGAGCAAAAAGCCAGAGCACAAACAAAAGGAACAGATTTTGTTACAATCCAGTAGCTAACAAAACTAATAGCCAAATAATCTGGAATTTGTTGAAGTCTCCATTGAATTACTTGACCATGGATATAAGTGAATAAAGATGCTATAATTGGATTACCGAAGACTAATTGTTTTATTCTACAGACTGCATCATAATTACATTAGATATATTCTGTCTACTAGATTAAAAATTATAGTAAAATTTTTTATAAGTCATAAATATGCAACAAATCTAAACTTGTTGACATACCTTTATCGTAATAATTGGATGACACAGATGTATGAAAAATTTTAAAATTTCTTATGAGTAATAAAGTTTTTGTTCATTACCATCTAAATAATACAGAATAGAATACTAATCAGAGTTATTTAATTACTACTAAAAATACATATATATCAGCCAATTTTAATTTATAATTGCTCATAAATATACAAAAACAAATAGGAAAGTATTTTATACTAAATAAAAGCAAGATTGCTAATTAGAGAGAGGAGGAGGAGAAACACATACACACATATATATATTGAGTATGAATACCAATGTGCAACTCAAATTGAATGATGAATGCTCCATGCTTTATATGTAAGCAATATTTATTTCAAAAACTTTTTGATGGTTAAAATAAAGGAAATATATTTCACATAATTGAAATCAGAGTGACATAAGCATACTCAGGTTTGTAACAATCCTTAGCTTTGATTCCATTAATAGAATATTAATATTAAAAGATTTTATTGTAATTGAATCAGTGAGCGCAGAAAGGGCATTTTATTTATTTATTTATTTTCAAAATCGGGATAACAGTGGTTTTAGTGTGTTTGATGGTGCATCTACCAATGTATATAGAAAAATACTCCAGTTTAATGATTAATCAAAGTGTTAACTAATCATTAGACTGGAATATTTTCTATAAGCATTGATAGGTGCACCATACAATGCACTGAAACAACTACTATTCCTATTTTTGAAAAAAAAAAAAAAAAAAAAGAGGGGGGGGGGAGTCATTGAAGCACCGATTCAATTGCATTAACAACTAATAGCTATGTTTAGGTCTAGTGTAATTTCACTGTTTGAATCACTTTTAAATTAACTTTTTATTTTTTAAATGTTTTATACTTTTGTTGTAGATATGATTAATGAAAAATCATTCAATTAAGAGACTTTCATATTTATTACTTTTTGACGTAGAAGTGAGATAATTTCTTAATTAAGAAAAAGATAAAATCATTTTCGTATATCAATTTTTTTAAAGGGTTGCCATTTTCAGACAAATAAGGGGATAACACAGGAGTTGTCTTAAAGGACGGACACACACACACACTTATCAATGTTTAAAAGTACTGTTTCTTTTCAGATAGCTGCAATAATTTTCTTTTTATAAAGGAAGCTCTCTGATAATCATAAATGACATTAGCATTAAAATGTTCAAAACAGAAGACACATTATTTTGATTAATTTTATAAACTAGTTTATCAGATTTTAGAATAAGATTTTTAAATTAATAAAACAATGTAAATAAAATAATTTTCTTAGTGGAATATCTGTTTCTCCAAAATTTAAGAACCAAAGGTGTTAGTAAAATACAATCACTTATCGATTCCCAATAAACAATATTTATAAATAGAAAAAATTAATCGTCATTTAGAGCACATCAAATATAGTCAAATGCTCAGCAGTAGTTTTATAATAAAATATGCAAAACAATGATCCACATACAAAATGTATTTATTATTATTATTATTTTTTTTAAACAGGATAATCAAATATTTGCTAGATTAAAATTTTTTTTCTATTAATTATACTGATATAATTATTACTAAAAAAATCTTATAAAAATTATTACAATCATAGAATTGCATAATTTTCCTGCATTTTCCCGTAACAGGCCAAACAGTACAATCTGAATTTTTTGGTCAATAAAGAAGGGGGAAAAATCAGAAAATCTGCATATCACTTGAAAGATTTTCTGCCAGTTTATAAATTTAAGGTTAAAAATGATTTATATAAAAAAAATGTTGATTTTATAAAATTTCTAATAAAAAATTGTATTGATAGCGAGTTCACACAATAATCATATTGCTCTGCATCATGTTCACGGATTTTATCACACAGATGAAGCTAACAAGAGAGACTGGCATTAAAACCAATGTCAGATACCAAAAGCTTTATATTATGGAAATAAATTTAATCCTTCCATCATTAACCTATAAAAAGAATTGCTGATTGTATATACACTAACAGTGACATGTAAAACCTTATTTTATTAGATGATGTAACAGAAATATACATCAAGAAATACAAACTTTGATTTACAAAACATAATCTTTGTTAATTTTACATTATTAAAGAAAGAAAAATTTACATAACAGCTGAAAAATCTCATTCCTGTACATCAATGACTTACAAATGACCAAATAGAGCAAAAGTAAAAAAAATATACATATATATATATTACACAAGTGTAATTTAACTTTTAATTATTTTTCTTAATAAAAAAGGAGATTTGTTTAAATTGCAGATATTTTTATACTTTATTGAACTTTATTTTTAAATGCATAAGCAATGAAAGAAAAAGAAAAGAAAGAAAAATATATCAAGAAGCACAAAAAAGTTATTTATTTTAAAGTATACATATCACTCCTCTCCCACAACACAGAAAATATGCATTATTGACTAGATATTAAAATTTTACGAAACCAAGAGTTTATATTTAGTGCATAGTATTATAATAGTCATCAATAAATGTTGACTAGAATAAGGATTAACTGTATTTTAGATTTGTACTAGATTAGTATCTAATAAAACAAGAATAAAACAATAAAAAACAAAGCTTAGGCAATGTAAGTAGTCAAAGCTAAAGTACGCTCCAGAAATAAACATAACAACAAAAAAAATAAATTTAATCTAGAGATAAATTTGCAACAAACTATTCAACTTTTCTAATAAAGCAAATTATCTTACTGAGAAAATAGTTAATAAACAGAAACAATAATAAAGAGAAATAATAAATTTATAAGGAATAATAATTAAAAACAAAAGCATTCAAAACTATAGAGATAAGATGACTAACATTTCAAACAAAATTAATATACTATTGTAAATGTTAGCTTTTCATTTTTGAAGCGGGAAAAAATGGTGAATTTTTTTGACTGGCAATAATTTTACATTTATACACAAGAATGCTGACACATTTATAGAAAGTTCAATTTTTTTTCTTTTTTCTTCTCTATCATATTTTAATAATTTAAAAACTCATAATATCCTTGAATAATCTGCTAAATACTTTAACAAATACATTACTTAAGCATAGAAAAGTAATTTAAACATTGCAAACTATTTAATTTTCAACACATACAGAGTAAAATAAAATATGTAAAAATTTTTTCTATATGTATTACTTCAGAAATTATGTATAAATAATTAAAAGTAGAATTATACAAGTAACAAAAGTATAAAAATGTAAGTAGTTGAACATTAATGAATTTAAAAGTTACTAATTTAACTAATATGGGATTTAGCAAACAACTGTTTAGCAGCAAGAATCCAAGTAATTTTTCCCAGGTCATTTTTATATAAATTTCAAAAGAGGAATAATAATGCAAAGAAAACTACTATATTAGCTGTATTTGAACACAGCTATTACTACTTAAATTATAAAACATTTGGTAAATAGATAATAAACAGCATAAATTATAAATGTTTAACAATGTGATTGGGGGGGGGGGGGGGAGGCAGAATGTTTAATGATATTTACTGACATTAAGTTAATAAATAAATTTACTTTTGATTTAAGATTAAATATTGCATAAACTTATATCATTTACAAAAATTTTTAGATAAAATTTACGGGGAAAAAAAAAAAAAAAAAAAAAATAGAAATGCTATTTTATAAATAAATATTGCACCACCTATTATAACTTAATCCAAAAAACTATTTTAACATAGCAGATTCTATTTGTCACAGACAAGCCATTAACTTTTTGTTGAAGTAAAATAATTTTTGAAGTATTTATTAATAAAAATACAGTAAATATTTCTAAAAAGAATATATTCAAAAAAGATTTGACTCTTTTTCATGATTATACATAAAATATATTTAAAAAACTATGCATTAAAATTTATATCCAGTCAAAAATTTCACCATTTCAGAAATTAATGAATATGAAAACTGATAACAGATGTTGAATCCGGATTCTTCACAACCATATAACATTTATAAAAGGGAAGAGGCATGTGTACTTCAAATTTAAGAAATTTAATATGTCTTTAAATGCAGACAGTCACTTTAATTTAAATAACAGGCGCTTGGGGACAAAATTATCAAATTCAGACCACTATGATTTACACTAGACGTGAGCGTTTATGAGTAGGAGAATCCATAATGACATCAGTTGAAGGCGAACGTTTTCTAGCATGTCGCAGGTATTCCTCGGATATAAATGCACTAAGTTCATTATGGGAGGTAGAAGTTGAATTACTATGGCGGGCACGGTGTAGTCTAGACATACTTGTAGGAGAAGCTGAATTATGCTGTTTAATATTAGCTAAATAAGAAGAAAAAATATTACAAAAATTAAAATTAATTTCGAACAATATAAAATTTTAGTTAAGCATCAGACATTTAATTATGGTTATAGACAACATTAAATAAGAATATTATTATTTACAAATTTAATTGAAACTCTCAAGTTCTTAGGAAAACTGAAAAGAAAAGAAATTGCAAGTTATAATTGTAGCTATAGGGAAAAAAAAAAAAAAAAAAAAAAATACAAATATCGAAATGCGTAATAATGTAAAAAATATTTTTATAATTTAATCAGTTTTCAGGAGGATCTTTACACCCTTTCTTTTCTTTAATATATTAGTGTTTCTGCTAAGATTGCATTTTTCACAAAATGCAAAATGTTTATTCAAAAAGCGAAAATTAAAGAAGAGGTTTTTACTTTTTTGTTACAGAATTTTTTTTGAATACTACTACTATTAAAAAAAAAAAAAAAAAAAAAAAAAAAAAAGTTGCGAATAGCGACAAAACTATTACTAAATAATCATGACATCACATTAATTACGAAAGAAGCTTAAGTTGCTTAAATTTGCTCAAAATGAGGATATTAAAAACAAGTTGTCACTTAATAGTGTCAATATATTTTTTAAAGTTAAATGCTCTAAATGTGGATATAATTTTCAAAAGGTGTTTTTAAAATGGTTACTATGAAAGTAAGAATAATTATGAGATGCAGACCAGAAAACTTTATTGAAAGTTTTATTTATATTATTTTTCTAAGTTAGACTATTATACTTTAAGTAAAGCTAGATACAATACAGATTTATATAATATTATAGTAATAACAATAACTATATCCTTGAATATGAATATAAATCATAGCTAACATGTTTATCTTCAATCTTGCTTTTGCCTCGAAGATAATAGCATGTATTTTGCACCTTAGAAAAAAGGCTATGTCCTTCTGAAACCGGTAGTACTTTCTTCAATTTTATGGTGTGAAGAATTTAAATACTGATTGTACACCAATTCTTTAATTTAGCATATCACCTATTGTCCCCAATTGACATTTTTATTATTTCTCCTCTTAAAGCTTCTGCATGTTTACTAAATGGATTATATATATGCGCACATTTATATTGTTATAGACATTACTTTCGTAAAAAATAAATAATAAATAACTTTTTATTTGGAAGTAAAATTTTAATTTTGTATTTTTTTTTCTGGAATTTCTATTACTAATTAATAATTTCTTTTGTAGAAAATTAAAATAAGAATATAAAATTATCAAATGATTATGTAAATTCGATTTTTTAAATTCTTGGATAATAAAATGACATCTTGGTATTGCAAATAAAATGTTATACAGAATTGAAAGCTTTGCTTTGAAAGGACTTGCTGACATAAATTCATAAAAACATTAAATCTACATTTATGAGTTTTTTTTTTTTTTTTTTTTTAATATAGTATAGAAATGTTAAATAAATAAGATATTTCCATGTTAAGTACAAAATGACAAAGAAACAACTTGAATTATTTTTAAGATCAATCATGCCGATCGTGAAATGCTTTAATATTGAAAATAGTCTCTTTGGAGAGGGTAGGAGAATTCAGTGTTGGGGGGTTAAGTTATTCTTTATTTTTAATTGTCAACATAAAGTATGAAATCTTTTTCTGGCTACGGTTTTGTCTATTTCTTTTGTTTTTAAAGATTCAGATATAGCATTAAATAACTTTTCTTTTTTCTCTTAATATCAAATATGATAATGTTATAATAGTCCACAACAGATTTACTTTGTTACATTTGCAAAGTATACATAACTAATATAATTATCATTTTCTTTCTTTCTTTCTTTTTTTTTTTTAAATTGATCATGATTAAAATGAAATTACTCTTTTCATTAATCAAATTACTAATTTTTAATAAAATATTTCTATTGCTAAAATTGCTAATTCAAAATTAAAAGTACAATTTATTGCTTTAACAGAATAATTTTATGCAGCGAACATGTACAGTTTCACAGATTTTATTTTGTCCAGTTTCATGTGGGTTTTTCCAATTTTGTCCAGTGTGCCGGACTTTTGACAAAAAAGTGGACAAAATGACAACCCTGACCAGCAGGGTTGTTTTTTTGACGTGACAAGCGACAAAAACTGGTTTATGTGAAAATTGGAAACTGTAATATAAAATAATTTTATTCATATTTTTAAGTTGCAATGTACTAAGTATATAAGTTAAGATTGGTTATCTATATACAGTATCGGACCTTTTATCCGGCATCCCGAAAACCGGAATGTTCCTAATACCGGCATTTTTCAAAATTCCAACTAAATTGGAATTTTTTTTTTTTTTTTCTGAAATCTTATATTTTTTAGCGAATCCCACTTTGAATATGAAATAATAATAATATTAATAATAATACATAAAAAGAAAGAAAATCCTTTAAAACCTCGTTCTCCATAAAGGAAAAATAGTAACTTTAATTACAATTTAAACAACTCAAAAAGGATATCTCAGAACAGTTTTGATTAAGGCACCCATTGCTATTGCCGATGTACAGCTCACGGAATGAGTCGCTACTGCAAACTGCATCACAAACCAGTACTTTTCATCATTACAATACATATAACAAAATATTATCTTTTTAAGTAGAAAAAAAATAATAATAATAAAAGAAAATTATTTTACTTTGGCGCTTCTTTTGAAATTCACTGAAATGAATGAACTTTACTTTTAAGATTAATGAAACAAATATTTAAAATTGTAATAGAAAATTGAGCTGCTTTACTGCATATGAATCCAAAACTGCAGCCAGAGAAGCTTTCGGAGGATCTATAGCTTTAGTAAATAAAACTGAATGTTAATTAAATATTATTTATAACTAAAATATTTAATATTTTTGCTAAATTATGGCCTGGCATTAATCCAAAAATACATGAAAATCTGTAAACATCAGTCACTGCCACGCAAGTGTCGATACACCAAATCGCATCCCTGTGTAATGAATCAACCCAGTATCAAACTTAGCTATCGTTTCATCTTTCTGCTGCATTCTATGAGCAAAGAAATGGAACAGATAAACGCGATTACTGTCACGTGCTTCAAGGTCAATGGATCTTGTGTTACTGGGTCATTCTTTCAAATGCAGAAAGGGAAGAAAATAGATGTTACTGCAAACGATCAAATGTGAGTCAATGCGTTGTGTTTATCTTCTTTTCTGCGTTTGTATTATGATAAGAGTTCTGCATCTGTTTTTATTCATGATCTTTGAGCTTCTAATATATATATTTCTTTTATCACTCTTTTTTTTTTTTTTTTTTTTTTTTTTTTGTTGTTCTTGTATGTATTATTTTATCAGTACAATTTATAAGCATGTTATTTTGTTGTTTAATGAGAGAGGGTAATTTTTGCAGATGTAATATTTTCGTTTTTCGTCAGGGACCTGAAATCCGGAAAATTCCAATAACCGGAATCGGGTCGGTCCCGCGATTGCCGGATAATGGGTCCTGTACTGTATATAAAATCGTTCTTAGTGACTGAGTGAGTGAGGGGTAGATTCATCATCGCCCAGACCAAACCCCTGGACCTAGAAGCATGAAATTTTGTGACAATGTTCTGTCTATGATGTAGGCATCCACTAAGAAGCGATTTTACAAAATTCGCCCCCCAAGGGGGGGAGGGGGGGGCAAACGTGAATTCACAAAATCCTTCATATCTCACACAAAAAAAACAGATATCCGTAAAATTTTTGCTTTAAAATATAGTTAATACAAATGTCTAAAAACCAATTTCTGGAATTTTCAAAATTCGGTCCCCAAGGGGGGCGGGGAGGGGCAAAACGTGATTTTGCATAATCCAACATCTCAAAAAAAAAAAAAAAAAAATAGATATACGTGAAATTTTTGCTTTAAAATATAGCAAATACAAATATCTAAAAACCAATTTCTGGAATTTTAGGAATTCAGCCCCCAGGTGGGGCAGTAAGGGGGGGGCTACGGGGCAAAAACAAATAGAAATACCGTTAGGGCGTTCAAAATTGGTACAGCTAGGTTTTAAAGCCCTGCAAGTCGAATGGGGATATTTTCGAAAGTGTAAAGTTATTAGGAGGGGCGAGAAGGGGCAGGGGAGAGGGTGGGGGTGGGGGGCAAAAAAAAAAAAAAAAAATAGAGTTAGATCGTTCAAAATTGGTATATAGATGTTTTGGATACCTACAAATCGATTGCGGATATTTTTGAATTTTTAAAGTTATTAGGAGGGGCGGGAAGGAGACTGGGGCGGTAAGGGGGGCCTGTGGGCAAAAACAAATAGAAATACAGTTAGGGCGTTCAAATTTGGTACAGATAGGTTTTAGAGGCCTGGAAGTCGAATGGGGATATTTTCGAAAGTGTAAAGTTATGAGGAGGGCCGGGAAGGGGAGATGGGAGAGGGGGGGGGGGGGCAAAAAATAAAAATAGAGTTAGATCGTTCAAAACTGGTATATAGAGGTTTTCGATACTTACAAATCGATTGCGGATATTTTCGAATTTTTAAAATTATTGGGAGGGGCGGGAAGGAGGGGAGCGGAGGGGCAAAAAAATAAAAATAGAGATAGATCGTTCAAAACTGGTGCATAGCGGTTTTTGATACTTACAAATCGATTGCGGATATTTTCGAATTTGTAAAATTATTAGGATAGACGGGAGGGGGGGGGGGGCGAAGGGGGAAAATAATAGAAATAAGAGTTAGACCATTTTGGGAATTTTTCCAAAGGCAGTGAGAGCCCGGTGCGACATTTTTCCTAATCAGATTTTGTTTCTCGTTTTTTTTTTTCACGTGATAAAAATTAATGCAATTTTGAGAATTCAGTAATTATAGTGATTCATTTAAAAATAGGGACCAGCGAAGTGGGCTTTGCCTGCTAGTATATATATATATATATATATATATATATACATATATACACACACACATGAGGGCAGTTTGATATCCATGACTTTCAAATGAAAAAGCCAATATGCATATCAAAATGCATTTTATTTTTCAACATAATCTCCTAATATTGTTTACATAATCTTACCTAATATTTCGACATAATCTCCTAATATTGTTTACAAAATATTTCTATACTGACGATGAATATCCCTACTTTGGGGAAATTTATGGAAAAATTAGCCCAATCCATGCAGAATCACATGAAATTTCTTTCAAAAGAACCACACAAAAGTCCATATGAATTCAAAACCCATCATTACATCTTGAAAAAAAAAAACTGCTAAAAGTCCCTACGCATAGGGACAAATTCTTATAGTTGACAACACTGTAGGGATCTGTGAGTCTCTTTTTAAATACATTTCACATTTTATCTTATGTTTAAATCTTTCTTTATTTTTTTTATTTTTTAAATAATTTTGAAAGATTAGATGATTATTGTGGGAGGTAAATTATTGTTTTATGCAATACTCATGTAGTATTTAAAAAACAGCTATTACAATTTTGTCTACAACACCATGTTATCCAATGGGCATTTAACAGATTCCATAACACACTCTATGCACCATCTAGTGAGTAACACACTTTCAAGGGCAGACATTTTCTCCCATAGGAGATCGTCGGAATGGGAAGCATGATATTATATAGAAAGCCTTGTTCCAAACATGTCAACTCAATTACAACTTTTATAACTTGAGCTGCTAAATGGCTAGTACTTTCTGAATCACTGTATTAGATTAATTTTCTAAATTTACTGAAAAGAGAAGTGTATTCCACTTCTAAAATTTAATAGAGGATTGTGTATAATAATAGCTGGTTCTTATTAACAAAACATTTCTTCCAGTAGAAAATACAAATAAAAAATACAGTCATGCTCATGTTAAAATAATGACAGTGTTGCAGCGTGTTTATCGATATCCAAAGTTGTCTAAGACTAAGCATTTTTTTGCTTAAAATCTTACACATTGATTCACAAAAAAATTGTGTTTTTTAAATTTTCAATATTAGACTAATTTTCTGATGTTCTTCACAGTTAATCTTATCAAGGTTGCTACACAAATCAGGAGAAAAAATTCCCCGAGTTTTCCCTGTCTCTTTTATAAGTAAAATAGATGGCACGCAATCATGCAGCAATAGAATCTAACATGTTTACAAGTCAATTGAAAATATTTAGGGTTTATTAATTTTATTAACTTACTATAATTGGAGAAAAAAAACCATAATTGATTCATTATAAAGCTCTAAAATTAAAAAAAAAAAAAAAACTGATTATGAAAAATTTTTCCAATGTTTTTCCAAAAAATTTCAAAATTCGCCGAATTTTCCAATAAATTTTGAAATTCCCTGAATTTTCCCTGTTTTTTAATAGATTTTCAAAATCCCTGAGTTTTCAAGTTACCATAGAAACTCTGCTTATACTTTATCAAGAAACTAGCAGTCTAGGGTGCACTTCATTTTTTAAGTTTGAAAATATGATCTTCTCACCTTCTACATTTGTTCCTTTTTATGCAAAAAAAAATTCAGGTGAAATATTAGCATAATTGAACATTATTTAGAGGTAGCTCAATGATGACGTTTTTAATGTATGCATACTCACATACACTATGTCACAGAAAAGAAAATTAAATTCCACCCTTTAAAGTATGTCATCTACTGATGATGAGTCTGAAAACAACTCAACAGAAAGTGATTTAGAAAAGTTTGAAAAAACTGAAAACAATGCAATTCATGTTGGAGAAGTACGGAAAAGAAAATGAGGGTGTAAAACCATAATTACTCCAGATCTTGCAGCAGCACTAAATACTAGATCATAGTAAAGTGTCAGACTAAAAGGCTATTTTTGTATAATCAGAACTGCCAAAAGTTTAAGACTGAGCATTGATGAATATGTCTATAAACAAAGACTCAATTCATCAACTAAGAATGTTTGAGAGAACTAAAAAATATGAAAAAAAAAGTTTCAAAGCAACATTACTTTTGTCATTCATTGGGATGGAAAATTAGTCTACGGTCTGACTGGAAAAGAAAAAAATGATAGGTTACCAGTATTAGTTGCTGGGAAAGGATTTTCTCAGCTACTGATTGTTTCCAAGATTCCATCTGCAACAAGAGAAGCACAGGCAGCAGCTGTCTTCGAAGCCATTCAAGACTGGGGAATGGCAGATAATATTAGGGTAATGTGCTTTGACACTACCAGTTCAAATACTGGTCATAATTCTGGTACATGTGTCTTATAGAGAAAAAGTTTAAAAAAGAGCTCTTATCGCTTGCTTGCAGGCAATCACATTATGGAACTGATAATTAGTACTGTGTTTGAAATATGTATTGGAGTCAGATCTTCTCCTGAAGTTGCACTATTTAAACACTCTCTTCGTCCCATTGTTTCCAAATGCAATAGTCCAGTCCTTCATATTTTCTAGAAAAATTTTTAGCAAATTTACTTAAACTATTGATACTTAATGACCCTCATATTGTAACATCTGGTTTAGAAGTTAAAAATAGAATTCTTAATACCACTTTTATCCCCCACAGATAAATTTTTTTAGTCTTGATGTTGTTTTCCTATTTCCTAATATTCCTTTAGATTCAGTTAAATGCATTATCCTTGATAATTGTATTTCTATTCCATCACTTAACCCTTTTCTCAAATTTATTTGTGAAGGTTTCGACCTCATTAACCATAATAATATCTTTTTGTTTAATAAAGTGATATATAAACAAACTTTTGGTGTCCTGATGGGTTCCCCTCTTAGTCCTATTCTAGCAAATTTACATCTTATTGAATTAGAAAAACGCATATTTGAATCTTCCATACTTAAACCTACTATATATTTACGTTATGTTGATGGTATTTTTATTTCCTGGCCTTATTCAAAAAATGTGCTTCTTAATTTAATTGATAGTTTCAACAACCAATTTCCATCGATAAATTTTACTTATGAAACAGTGATTAACCGTACACTTCCATTTCTTAACCTTAAGATACATCGCAATGAAGATAATTCAATACATGGTTTGACGTCTTTTTCAAAAATTCATTTATCCCTTTACCTATCCCTGTTGATTCAGCTCATCCTACTACTTATAAAAATGCTTTTTATTGTTTAATTCCTACATTACCCAGGCTATAAATTATACTACTTTCAAATTTAACGAAAAGCAGCAAATTAACAAAATTATTCAAATAGGTAATGCTGCAGGATATAGTAAATCTAGTATTATTAAAATTGTTAATAGAATAAAAAATTGCTTCATAATTAATCCTATTAGCCATACTCTGAATTCAACTCTAAAATTGCATTTTACTAATAGTCTCCTCTACTGTAAAAAATTCTATAACTTTAAACATTTTGTACAATACAACGTAAATTTAACTTATTAATACCATTTACAGGGGTTAATACAGGTCGAGTTTACTACCGTTTATGGGTACCTTCACAAAAATCAACCTGGCAAAAAAGGTATCTTCACAAAAATCATACAGCTAAAATCGGTACTTTCACAAAAATCTTAGTCCTCCCAGCAAAATCTAACATTTTTAATTAGCACATTTTCAAAGGAAAGTAATTCATGCATTTCTGTTGATGCGATTTGCGAAGCAAGAATCATACAAAATGTTGGTTTTAATCTACACACAAGCGTTTGTTATGGGCGAGAAACAGTGCAGCATATGTAAACAAAACGATCCTTGTGTGTATCTGTACAGACACGCTCTGAAGTTGTGGCCATAGTGTACTGTTTGCTGATTCATCAGGTGGTTTAACATTTTGGTGACTGTATGGTGATGTGTCTATCCTCCCTGGTACAATTCATGTATACTGCAGTGATACTAAAACAAATAAAAACAACTTCTACTTACACTATCTCTACTGAACTGTTTACTTCAGAGCGAAGTAAGTTTTGGATTTTGGTTCCTGTTCTGCTATAAGCCTCACACTAGCTGCTGAGAGTTAATTTTATTATTCTACTTAATTCAAACTCCCCCCCCCCCCCATACACACAGAGAGAAAGAAAAAGAGTGCACTACAATTTTTCACAAAAATAAAATATAGTTAAGATTTTTCACAAAAGTAGGTATTAAGTTTGAAATCTTAGATTGGCCCCTGATTTAGTTCTCCTTTAACTATAAAACAAATAACTCTTAATGACCGTGACTTAAATGGACCCAGGGTTTATCAAATTCCCATAGAATACAATAGAGAACTTTTCTTTTATATTGGACAAACTAAGAGAACTTTAACCAAACGAATAGAGGAATAAAGGGCAAAACTGGGAAAATTCATTAGTGGCCAGTGGCCGGTACTGTCAGTTTCATTAGTAGCCACTTTTTTAAGTTAGTGGCCACTTTTCACATGATAAGACTATTTCTTTCAGACTACAAAAAGCATTGTCACCATTTTGCGGTATAATCACACAAGAAAAATATGAAAATAAGAAATACATATAATAATAAAATTAACACAGGGACACTGAAATTGTAATTTGTAATTACGCTCTTTTTAAAAATCCTAAATTAAAAGTCTGCTTAGGGCTGTAATAATAACAGCAAACGTTTTTATTTTTCAGATAATTCAGTAGTACTCTTTTTTTCAATTTATTTAAGTGAAATAAGCTGTTATCATTCACAGTTCACATTGATATTTTCTAGCAAATGAATCAGCTGATTCATCATCATCACAACCTTTTACATGGTCATGTGTAAATACAGTTAGCAGTTTTATTATTTTTTCTTATTTCTAAAGACACATTTTTAAAAATAATTTTATTTCAATAGAGTTAAAATATTTCCTCTTAAAAAGTATAGATATGGAAACTTAGCTGCTTCATTAAAAATAATTTACTTAGCTGCCAAATTTGTAGCTTTAAAAATAGAGAGATTTCTACTTTAAAATGGGAAGAAAAAAGGAAGATTTCTACTCAAAAGAAAGCAAATACAAAATTTTTTGAAAAATACACATTTAAGCCAAATCAAATTTTGATACACACATTTGTCAAATATCTTAAATGGGTTAAATATACACTAAATACTATGGAGATAATAATGGAAAAAGCTTGTGCTTTGCAGGACATTTGATCATTAACTGCTAGTTGAAATGGAGCGCACATGTGTGTGTGTGTGGGGGGGGGGGGATACATCTATATACTTCTTTATAGGTTCTAGAATCTAATCAAGAAAGTTTAAAATGAATATTTACATTTATGTTATGGATGGCGAAAGATTGTAAATCACAAGGCTTCAGTGGAGCATGTGATTGCCAATCGTTGGAGGGGGAAGGGGGGGGGGGGATTACAATAATTATGAGTAAAAGATATTAAACAATTCTACTTCTTTACAGATTCTAGAATCTAATAAAGTATGTTTAAAATAGATATTTATATTTTTGCGGCAAATGGAGAATGATTAGAAATTATAAAGCTTTCTAAAAGCTGTGTGATCACAGATAGTTAGGGGGAGGGAAAGGGGGGGGGTCCAAAAAATTATATGAGGGAGATATATTAAACAATTCTACTTCTTTATAGGTTGTAGAATATAATAAAGCAAGTTTAAAATGAACATTGACATTTATGCCATGGATGGAAAAAGATTGGAAATTACAAGGCTTCGATTACCTATCGTCACTCGATTTTTAGAATCTTTTAATGATCACAAAAAGTGGCGACTTTAGTGGCGATCGATGCATGATTTTTAATCGCCATATTTTTTTATTTAGTCGCCACGTGGCCGGTGGCGACCGTTAATTTTGCCCTTTATAGAGGAACATATACATAGTATTAAAGAAGACAATAGTTCTACTCTGGTCGACTTCATTTAAACTAACCCAAATGCTAAGCCTATATAGGATAACGCTAAAATCATTTCAGCACCATCTACTATTCAAGAACTTTATATTTCTGAAGCTATTAATATAATTATATGTAAAAATGCGATAAACTCTAAGGATGCTGCAATTTTGCCAATAATATGGCACAATATTATATAAGATAACTAATGTTGTGTTTCTTTTTAGTTTCTTATAGTTTTACTCCTACAATAGCCTCTCGTGATTTTCAATACACACCTTATAATAGTTTCTGTTACTGCAACACTGTGGTGACACTACAATATCTTTTTATTTTTTTTGCTGTCAGAATTGTTGAAGTATGCAAGTATTTCTCTTACAACAGTTACAGCTTCTACAGGCAGCCCCTTGATTCTACAATAGTTAAAGCTTCTACTTGTAGCACTTTGTTGACCCTACAATAGTTACAGTTTCTACTTGCAGCACCTGGTTGATATTACAATAGTTACAGCTTCTACTTGCAGTACCTTGTTGATCCTACAACAGTTACAACTCCTACATGCAGTGCTTGGTAATCATGAAAGTTCCACTCCGCCCTTTTCTTCGCTCCTGGATCCAACCTTCACCAGACTTCACAAGTTACTATTGCTTTTGTTCAACACTCCTCAACTTGCTGGGGGACTTAGCTGTAAACGGTGAAATGTAGAATATATGGAAATTCCTCGTTGGAAACATATGAAATCCCTAATGATGCTTTGATTTTTCAAAGCTTTGGATAATTTTAAAATGGTTTAAAATAAAGTATAATTTTTTTAAAAATGTGTTTTTTAAAGTGTTTTTAATCTTAAAATCTTACATATGACTCAAAGATAAAAACCCTGAAAATTAGAACCTTAAAAAAAAAAAAAAAAAAAAGGAATACCAAATGACATTTACCAGAAGCCTTAAATCTTTTTACAATTCATTCACATATCACCTGGATGACAAATGAACAACTAATGAAAACTGAATATAATTCTTTAGGAAATATGAAAATACAGATGAATTAGATTAAAACCCTGAAATCAGGGGCAGCACCCGAACACAAACGCCCCTGTGTATGTATGTATATACACATACAGGAAGTTCCAAAAGTCCCCCCCCCCCCTCCTAGCTCAGAAATGAGTCGGAATTATGAAAAATGGTTAAACACGTGTTCAATGAATTCGTTAGGGACCTCTTTTGGTGTAAAAAGTTTGGGCCCGGGGGGGGGGGGGGGGGGGGGGGGGGGGGGCACATTTAAAATTTGAAATAGGAAGGCATATCTTGTGATACATCCCTGGAAATGTCTCTTCAAAACAATGAATTTGATATAAATAGTTTCGCGCTACAATGATTATTAAAGGAGATACTTGAGTTTTTAGACTTTTGAGATGTGGATTTTATACTTATGTATACCCTTTAATAATCATTACAGTACAAAACTATTTATATCAAATTCATTGTCTTGAAGAGACATTTCCAGGGATGCATCACAAGACATACTTTCCTGTTTGAAATTTTAAAGTTGCTCTTCCTAGAGGCACTACTACTACTACCCCCCTTGCCCGGGCCCAAACATTTTTTGGCAAAGTATGTCTTGTGATACATCCCAGGAAACATCTCTTCAAGACAATGAATTTGATAAACAGTTTTGTCCGGAAATGATTATTAAGGGGACTTATCGCATTGAGGAAGAAGATTGTGGAATCCCATGTTAACCTATGGAGAAAATATAGTCACTTATATTTCACTCAATTTTCAAAATTTCAACGAAATTTTTTGTTTATCTTCTAGATACACGAATTATCTTTTGATCCCTAGTCTTCAAAAAATTTTAAAATATTTTAAAATATTTTAAATTCTGTGTTAAAGTTTAAAAAATCTGCGAAAAATATAAAATTTGTTCTTTACTTGCTTCTAATTTCCC
The DNA here is from genome assembly GCA_963930645.1 of Salticus scenicus. Classification (NCBI taxonomy): domain Eukaryota; kingdom Metazoa; phylum Arthropoda; class Arachnida; order Araneae; family Salticidae; genus Salticus; species Salticus scenicus. The sequence continues at coordinate 271,000,911 of OZ005648.1, forward strand.
TTTGAAAAAAGATATAAAGATTTGAAAACTAGGGAACAAAAGCTTGTCTTTTTTTCCTTTTATCTAACGTAAACTTTTAAAAATCAAATTTATCTAAAATTTGTTATTGTTTCCAGAAAAAATCATGTTCTTTTTAAGATACTACTGACCTGTCAAGCTGTCAGCCTAACCTAATTGATTACATGGGTTGGGGAGATAGGAGACTTCACTACAGGGGTCAAGGGTTGCCATATGATGGCGGAGCCAAGCAAGGAAATTCTGCTAAAAAATGTGTTTTGTTTCAGATCATTTGAACCGAAAATAGAAACTAAGTGAAAGAGGTTGTTGTAATTTTTATATTTTGTGTCGCAGTTTTTTTTTCTTCTTTCTTTTAATAAAAAGAAGATATTACGGATGCTCTGCAAGTAACCATGGTAGGACGTTATGGAAAATCTGGACAGCTGAATTTATCAGCTAAACGACAATTACTTTTAATCGCAAATATTTATCAATAATTTCTTAATATATGTTATTTCATATTATTTTTAAAAAATTCAAGAGTATTTTCTAGATTTTGTTTATATCTCTTGAAGCATTTTATATTTTCAATCTTACATGTTTTTCATAAGTTACTTTTAATGATTCTATTTTGATATTTTAAGGGTTTATATTTTAAATTTGATTTAAAATAATGATGTTAAATTATACACATACAATTTAGTACATGACATGATACATAAATTTACCACAAGTTACAGAATTTAAGCTAATTGAATATGTCATTTACTTACTAATGGTAAACAAATATGCCGGGTATTTAAATAGTGCAAATTAAAGGCGTAAAAAATAAATCGCTCAAATCTACGAAACTTTAGAAATCAATGTGTTCAGCGTATTTTCCTTCCTTCAATATTTTAGTGTATCCGGGCTTTTGGGTTTCTTTGAGTTATTTTTGTGTATTCAGAATAGATATATTACATATAAAGAATATAAATTAAATTCCTTTAAAAAAAATAATAATCAAGTAAACTAATTAGCAAATTGGTTTTGTGGGTTGTTGTGATGAATTTTAATTTTCGTTCTCATAATAATTCATTCAATAATTTTAATGAATATTAATAATTCATTCATTCAATACTTTTTCATAATCTTCATAATTTTTATTTTTTATAATAATTCATTCAATAATTAAATCACTCATAATAATTCATTTAATAACTTTTCGTTCTCATTCTTATTGTTATTATAATATATATATATATATATTCTTTTCATTGTACCTTTTCAGAGATGAGCAATAATACTTCAATATATATATATATATTATATACAATGTACAAATACTAATCTAATTTGTCAAAAATATGCAATATACAAATACGAGTAAAGCACCGTTTATACGTCTCTCGCTTATATGTATTTTACATTATACGTCCTTTTTTTAAAGTCCGGATTCATTCCTGTTCATTTTAATACTAAAATATTTCGTTTATACGCCGCTAAGATCGGTCATACGTCTTTTCAACTTTACTAAAATTCGCAAAATTTCTCGACCTGTCATTATTATCAATGCACTATTATATAGTGTAGCCATTCTTAATTTGCTCTCAGTTAAAGTAAAAATATTTAGCTGCGTTCAGTAATATTATCTTGATAATTTTATTTTATTTTACTTCATAATCATACTATGGTTTTTGACATTTTTACATGTTTCTGAGAAAGAGAGAATCCAAAAATCACAAATAATCAGTAATATTCCATTATAATCATACCAGGGTTTTTGACATTTTTACATGTTTCTGAGAAATGGAGAATCCAGAAATCACAAAATCAATAAGGTGTGTCTGTCTGTATGTTAGTTAGTGTGTTAGACTGTATAGACATTGTCTAAAGCAAAAACGACCGTAAAGAGGTCGGACCAGCTTTAAAATATCGCTTATAATACTGGCAAGATTCTTATTGATTTCTAACATTTTAATTTGAAAACTGGGTAAGTTATTCGAAATGTAAGATGTAGATGTAGCAGGTAAAATCGTTTGACTGTATTTGAGCCCTAGGCCTGGGGAAGCGTCCTTGATGTGCGTGTGTGTGCGCGTGTGTGTGTGTGTGTGGGGGGGGGTCCGGTAGAGTTCAAACCAGTATTTACATGAATTTCAGAGAAAACTTGGGAAACTCTGAACGGATAGACCGACGAACATGACCTAGGATCAAACCTTGCACTTTCCGTCTACCAGCTTCAAAAACAGAACATTTCAGCCACTTTTATGGAGAGGGGTTCAAATTTAACATTTTTTTTTTTTTTCTCTCTCTTTTTTAACATGGGATAATAGAGCAAAATTTGGCATAAGTGTGCATTAAGTTGATTACATTCGTCGTAAAGATTTTGGATAAGTTTAAAAGTACCATTTGACATATTCTGTAATATAATATATATTAGTTATCGAAAATTAAAAATTTCTTAACTTAGAAGAATTTTACATAAACGTGCATTATGAGTGTTATATTCATCGTCAATATCTCGGACCAGTTTTAAAATATCATTTACGTTGCTGCTATGAACATCATTGACGATGACAACTTCTATTTAAAAAAAAAAAAAAAAAAAAAAAAAAAAAGATTTGGAAGCTACTTAAAGTTTAATATTTTTTCAGCATGGGAAAATTTCACATAAACGTACATTTTAAAGGTAATTTTTATCGTAAACATATTCCGACAAATTTTGAAATTTCATTTATCATACTGACTTTAACATTATTAAATATAAACAGTCTACTTTAAAACTTATTAAGTTATTTGAAATTACAGTTTTTCATAAGACGACAGGAAAATTGTGAACTATCTTAAATTCTCTTAATTGCAAGTTTTTGTGAAATAGGGCTATATTTATGTACACGTGCATTATCGCTATTATTGTACTGGAAATAGTTTATAGAATTGCATGAAAATTGAAATACGAAACTAACCCCAATTAAATTAATTAGTAAATTACGATAAGGTGTGGAAGTTGTGAAGAATGCTTAGTAGTTGGGGCAATTTTTTTTTTTTTTTTTTTTTTTTTTTTTATGCGACTAAGCCGAATGGATCGGCTGAGCTCATTTCTATGATAATGTTTATAGTATGCTAAATAGGAAAAATGTAGTTTGAAATACTTAATTCCTTTTATCTCTCCCTATATAATTCTGTTTTGGGGATATTTCACAAATTTTCGTTTTATAGATCCCTTTCCATCTTTTGAATATATTGTTAAAAATGTTTCATTCAATATATTTGTTTGGAATATTTCCACCTTCTTTATCTATGTATGTCACAAGATAAAATAAAATAAAATTTCGCACCTTCCGATATAACAGAAACCTTATATAATTAAAATGAATGAACAGATGTTTTCGTTAGAAAGCAGTTAGAGAGTAAGGTTTTTCACTCTACGCGCATTTTCGTACTCAATCCTAAATCAAAAATTCCTGTTTCTTTAACGATGTCATACTTCCATATCCAATTCTATAATTAAATGAGGAGATTAGAGATAAAGAAAGTGCAATCATTTCTGTTTTCCAGATGCACTGTGAGAAAAGAAAAAATGTTATCTATGGAGGTAAGATCGATTTGTTTTAGATTGCCACTGAATGGGCACCATTCTAAGGCTAATTAGACCCCTAAAAGACCGAGGAAATGCAGGAAAAAAATACATGTGCTTTGTATTTTGTGTTTTCTTTTAAATTAGTCAATGCGTCGATTACCCTTCTGTTTAGTATTTCTAACTTTCAGAGATGTTATTTCAGGGTTAGAAATTGGAATGTAATTGTCAGGTGTCAATGGCAACTATTTTTTCTTACTTGCCAAAATGTTTCAATCGACATTTTTTTTTTTTTTTTTTTTTTTTTTTTTTGGGGGGGGGTTGGATTAGGATAAAGCTTAGAAATTTTTCCCCCCTTTAAATTATAATAACAAACACAAAAGTTGCCAAAAAAAAAAAAAAAAAAAAAAAAGAAATATATATATATATATATAAACATAGGTAGATAAATAGATACACATTCATGCTAATTAATTAATTAATTAAAAACTTAATTAAAACAAACCGTAGAAGGGAATTTTTAATTATTTCTGGGTCAACTGATTTCTAAAATAAGTCAAATACCATGTATTACATACTCAAGAAAAATTAGAACTACCAGAAAATATCCATCTAAACTATTTATAAATTATTTGCACTTTCCAGTTTCACACGGAAAAAATTTGGTTTAAATTAATTCAGTATTTCTGAAATCACCATGATGTCAAATTTTTGATTGTATACAAACTAAGTGATAGCAATAAATAAAAAGTTAAAAATTAAATAAAATTAAATTTTTTATGAATTTGGAAATTCTTTTCTGCAAACAGCATTTATGTGTTTACTTGCAGGCTTTGCCCGCTTCGCTGGACATTAAACTTAAATGAGTTGTCAAAATCCCATATCTTTATTAATAACTTAAGTTCTCGCTGTGATTCGTAGAGGTTTTTCTCGCTCGTAACGTGAGGAGACTGGGACCCCACTGCCTTCGGCAGCAACTTACCCACTTCTTACTTCCCCTTCCTCAGCGGGTGAGTTCGAAGTTTTGCAAAATCCCACTAATGTACATAATGCGTACACTTAATCAATGTCCACACACCAAAATTCGCCATTCTAAGATAATTCAAAGCGAATTCAAACGGAAAAACATGTTTTTACAGTTTATTGCCCTCCGACTCCGAGAAGGGGACGGGATTTCGAATTTCGTGAAATCCAGTTACAATAAGTGCCGGATGCATACAAACAATTCACGCACCAAATTTCGTGACCACAGAAGTCTAATAGAAAATATTATAAATAAATAAATACAAAAAGCTTAGCTTTAGTATGGGACCTCTTTGGTGGCTTTAAATATTTTAAGCCATTTTTGCGATGAATTGAATTGGCTATCTCAATTGTGCAATTAAAGATCTTGGCGAGAAACGTCCGAGCTACTTCGGTGCCAAATTTCAAATTTTGCCAAAGGGATCCGATACTAAAGATGTTCCATACACAAAATAAATAAATAAATAAAATAAATAAAAACTCTATTCTGATATTTACAAAAAAAAAAAAAAAAAAATCTTAATAAAATCCAAATTATAATTATTTAGAATTAAGGGGAGAACATAAAAGAACCTCATAAGGTACATAATAACAACAAAAAATTTTGTTTTACTGCAGGAAAGAAAAGTACTGCTTAACTAAATAAAAATATTAAACTAATGCCAAATATCTCTATGAAAATATTTATCCACATACAAATTCCTAATTAATATATATATATATATATATATATATATATATATATATATATATATATATATCACCAACTTTTGTAGGTCAACTATTTATTTTTCTCTCTAATTTTTATTATTACTCACGTGAAATTAAAAATATTTCATTTTATATCTGGAAAATAAAAAATATATATAAATGCGTATACATAAATATAAAACCTTCTACCGAATCTGGGTTGAAAACGGAAAAAGGGTAAAATAAATTAGAAATATCAGACCTATATTTATAAATTTGATACCAAATGAAAGGGGCGATTTTTCTGAATTCAGGGGGGCAAACAGTTTTTTTTTTTTGATGCGACAATTAGATTTAAAAAAAATAACTAAAGTATGAAATATAAGTGGCAACGGAAAAACAGAAAAAGGGAAAAATAAATTAGAAATATCAGACCTATATTTATAAATTTGATACCAAATGAAAGGGGCGATTTTTCTGAATCCTGGAGTGTAAAGAGTTTTTCGATACGACAATTAGATTTTTTAAAATTAACTAAAGTATGAAATTTAGATGGCAATAATTCATTTCAATCTTTTCATAATTTGTAGTGCGAATCACGCGAATATAAAAGTCTTTAACTTAAAAATTTATTTTTATATTTTATTTTTCCATTCAAAGCGTTTTAGTGAAAAAAATATTTATGGCGTATGCGCAGGCGATTTTTACCCACAATTCAAAAACTAATCAGAATTTTGAAAAAATCTATAGATATAATTTTAAGTTGGGTGAAGACCTAAGTTTCTGCCAAGCGCCGTTGATTTCCATCCAGCCGTTCTCGAGTGATGCTCGGGCAAAAAAAGTGACATACAGACACGATGACACGCACGCACACACACACACACACACACACACACACACACACAGGCAAAATTTTCGGGAGGCCTCTTGCTTATTATTATATTTAATGGATTTTCATGTGAAAGGTCATTTATTTCTCTTGCTTATTTTCAAAAATAGAAAATTAAAATAATGAAGCAAAAAGATCTTGGCACAGCATTCCAGATATAAAGAATTCCGTGTGCTTGTTTCAAAGCAATGTGACAGAAAAATTATTTTCTCTACTTCCTTTTTTTTCTTTCTTATATATATTCTAGTTCATAGATAGCATGGATTCCCCCTCCCTTTTCTTATGGCAATCAATCCTGTACTGATGGTTCAGTATAACTAACTATCAGCAAGATCCGCTCCCCTTGACTTTAGAGAAACCCGGAAATTTCCCTCCACATTTCATCATCTTGGGCATTCATACAATCATATGGCCTAAGAATTGCTGCTTTATAGCGTACAAATGCGAATTAATATATATATATATATATATATATCTGAAGGGTTAAAAGATTCATCTCGTTGTTACATTACGTTTATATTTTTATGACGCATTTATAAACAGTTATAATTTCTATATTTTTATCAAAAAATTTGTCCTAAAAGTTTGGTAGTATAAAAGTCTTTTTTTTTTTTTTTTTTGTGCTTCAGATTTATTTTCAACTACTTTCTTCGAGTTAAAAATTATTACTTCCTTATATATTCAGTAGAGGAAATTATTAAATTCGTAAAAGATTTTGATTTTCGGTTTTCAGTGCTTTTTCAAGTTTAGGAACTGCCTGAACATGATTTGACCATTTTCAAAATTGTTCGTCTGTCTGTGTAAAAATGGGGTAAAGCTGTGATATATGACCCCTCCCTCCCTCCTTTTTTGGTCTTTATAACAATCAAATAAAAAGAAGTAACATAAATTAATTATTATTATTACTTTCCAAAAAATTGATGTGTTTATGACTTTGGTTTGCCAAGACTGGCTTGGCAAGATTTCAAGTTCATTATTGAGTGTTCGCCATTAATAATGGCGTGATTGACATTACTTGTTTGTCTACAGAGACTCATGAAAGAACTCGAATATATTACGTTTTGTGACAGTTATTTCTAAAAGTGTTTATAAATATCTTTAAATTGCATAAAATAAAAATGTCATAAACATGTCTCCTAGAAAATATAGTACAAATTGGTGTAATTGAGTGAATTGTAAGTACACAAAAGTATTGTGGTATATGTAATTTAAGTTTATTATAGAATATTTTATTTTGAAAATGATATAAATAATACTGATTTTCTACGGGGCTAACAAAAAAAAAAAAAAAAAAAAAAGCATTGGATGCATTACAATGTACTGAAAGTTTTCTTTTCTTTCTTTCTTTCTTTTTTAAGCACATTCAAACATCTTTACATTGCGCTAACATGCATTTTTCAGATGCTATAAAGATTGTTTTCGGTAAAAGATCGTATCAACTGTACATTAACTGTAGTATTTATTTACAGTTTTACAAAAAATATTCGGATTCATTGCTAAAAAATTATAACTTTTTTTTGTTGTTGTTGTTATGTTATGGATTTTGGTATTTTATAATAACGTAAAAAAGTATTTATAAATTAATATCTTTGATATGAAGGATAAGTACAGCTGGAAGATATTTTATAATCCATGCAAAACACATTATTTCCCCTTCTTGTTTATTTTAACACATATTTAAACTGTTTAAACTTAATTAATATAAAATCAGTCGGCTTGTACGATTTTTTTACTTTCTTTTCCTCGGGGGAAAAAAAATCTCTTATTTAATCATAGAAAATTGCTACAAAAAACTATAAAGGATTTCTGTTAAAAATTACTTATATTAAAAATAGAAGCAAAGTTTATGGGCTGAATGATATATAACTTATGGACACAGGTTTAAAGTCTTTGACGATGACAAAAGAAAATTTGATACATGCTACTGAAATAGAAATGGGTCGAATGCATTTTTCACTTTAGTCGAATCTTAATAAAAGCAAGTTTTAGTCAACCTGTCGAATGTTTAACGAGACATTTCTCATTTTTCACATCCTAAAACTCCACTTTGATACCTTTTCTCAATATTATCGTGTCTTTATTGGAAAAATAATAATAAACGTGTGCTTTCTAACATATTAGTTTAAACTAGTACCGTTCAGTTGTCAGAACCCCACCAATTTTTTCCCCTGAAATAAGCATTTAAATAAGAAATAGAAATTCAAAACTTCCATGTAAAAAATGTGCTTTGTAATTACAGTGAAACCTCTCAAGTTGGACACCCCTATAAGTTGGACACCCCCCTAAGTTGGACGCTTTTTCTCGGAACGGAATGTATCCATTAACATTATGTCTAACCCCTATAAGTTGGACACCTCTCTAAGTTGGACACTTTTCTTGGAACCGTAGGTGTCCAACTTAGAGAGGTTTTACTGTATTATAGTCTTCCAAAAAGATTGAAAAAAAAATCGCTATCAGCATATTATTTACAGGACGATGCATATCTCCATGAACTTCTCTTGTACTTCCTCTAATTCTAAACGATCAATCGTCTTCTGAGCATTTCCATAGTAAAAACATCTGGTGTGAAACAACCACACGACTCCCATTACCCACTATTACACATATTATATGAATTTTTTGGAGATCGTGATCAGAAGATATAAAAGTGACCTAAATAAGTAGAAACCTAACATTTTTCTAGCAAGATAAACTTTATATACATGTAAAGACGTATAAAACGAAGCTTTCATATAGCGAGGTAAAAAATAAGGAAAAAAAACATATGGTAGAGTTATTTTTTGAAACACCAATTTTCGAGATCTACCAAAACTTCTGACCTACCGAAACAGGGCAGCTGTTAATTTTCTTCTAATAACTACGTGATACATAAGAAAGAAATGGATTTATATAACAATTTTCAAGAAAATCGTTAGAGCCGTTTTTGAGATACCAACTTTTACCAAAACTCAATTATTGACAGGAAAACAATAATTACACACAAAAGCATATTTAAAAGGGAGTTAATATGACGAGTTTGAAAAAATTCGTACAGCCGTTTTTAAAGAAACGCCCTTGCGAGACCTAAAATTTAGCTATTTATACAGGACCCCTATCAATTTTCCTGAACTAACCAACTATATCATTAGAAAGGACATCTAATAGCGTGTTTATATAGCAAATTTGAAGAAAATCGTTAGAGCCGTTTTTGAGATACGGACTTGTGTTTCCACTTCCCGTTTTCGATGTCCAATTTTCACCAAAATTTGGAAAATTCATCTGTACGCCAGACTTATTTCATTTCTAAAGTTTCGTAGTTCTATATTTATTAGTTTCCGAGATATAATAGCCAGAAGATTCCTCATACACACACACTGACCAATTGTCAAAAACTACTTTTTTTTTTTTTTTTTTTTTTTTTTAAACTGAGGGGACCTTAAAACGTGTAAATCAGGTGAAATCTCGATATCGAATTTTCAGACCGAATACAATACTTCCATTACCTACGGTAGTAGGATAATGGAAGTAAAAAACATTGCCAACATCAAAACAATATGTCAATTTTTTGAAAGAAAAAGAAACTAAAATTATACTTAAATTATGACTAGATGGCCGGTTACTATACTATATATATATATATATATTTAATTTTTTTCGTCCGATTTACCTTAATTTTATTTTAAATATACATTTTCTTTTCTTTTATTATTATTATTATTATTATTATTTTTTTTTTTTTGAAGGAATAAAAGAAAAACATTTTTAAATTGGTTTAAATATATAGAAAGAATAATAAATGAATAAATTAAATAATTAACTGTTTTTATTTACTATTTGAGTTCTTTAGCAACGGTTACTACATTCATGTCTTAGAAATTCTTTTTCAAGTTTTATCTTAAATTTACTGTAATATCTCTTTTTTTTTTTTTTTTTTTTTTTACTTTTTGAAATAAATAAAGAAATAATTAAATAAAGTAACATAAATAAGTAAATTAATTAATTTCATGAAAAATAAAAGTAGAAGAAAAAACTTGGAGAATTCAGGTGTAATATTTTGTCTGAAAGCAACAGTCTTATTATCCTAAGAAAAATATTTTTGGGCTTCCTTCTTGGCCTCATTTATACTTCTGTAAAATACAAAAAAAAAAAAAAAAAAAAAAAAAAAAAAATTACTTTCCAAGCCACACTATTTTTAAGCCTTTTATTAAAAATAGGGTAAAAACGTGAGACAAATTTGATGTCTGAGGGTTTAAGAAATGAGATAAAATATAACTTTGTTATAAAAATTGTTTGGTGTAATTGAAATTATGTCATAGATAAAAAGTGAAAACTGTAGTTTGTATAACTAAAAATTATTATTTTAATTATTATTGTAGCAGATATATGAAATAGGAGTTTTAATAATTAGTAATAAGTAATTATAGAAATAAATTTCCCCATAGAATAATACAAGCTTTAACTGTCGACGAGGTTAGGTATTGTACGCAGTTTATTTAAAAGTACTTAAGTTTATTAAAAAACAACTTAATGAATTATTTTGCTAGTGACATGAATAACACTTGCTTATATTTAATGTTTATGAATAAAAATACTTAGTAAATATATCAGACTAGTGCAGGTTCAGATTTAAGAATAGGTTAAATCCTGCTCAGAACAACCAGTTTGATGCCTTTTGCTGAAAAATTACGTTCCTTATAGAAAAAGAAAGATGCAAATAGTATATTTTAGTATATCAATGAGTCATCAATATTTTGCTATAGATAAATGTAAAAATGATTTTAGAAGTATGTCAAGAAATACTGTAAATAGAAAAGTCAAAGAAAATTGAGACTGACTTATTGCTTATTACATATGTTTTGTAAAAAAGAAAAACAGAAGCCTTACATATGTAATAATAGTAGCAATTAAGAAAACAAAGATGTAGAACGTAAATAAAAGCACAATTCTGTATTGTTCATAAAATTCCGAATACAACTATATACATATAACTTAGTCCAAGTATTCCGTTTCCTTCCCCTTTCCCGAAGCGCGCTTTTACTGCTTTATTTTGTTTTGCTGTCATTACAAATGTAAATAAGACAAACAGCGATAACATGCCAAATTGGTAAGCTGGTCAAATAGGGACCGCTTTCTTTGATCTGTTGTGTCCGATTATTCCACCCGCTAAAAAGCCATAAATCAACGACCCTAGTTGATGTTTCTCCACTAGCCTCACAGGGGTCGCTGATTGTACGTAGGAGTTCTATTTTTTCAAATAAGTCCCCTTAAAGGGGATACTTACATAAGTATAAATTTCACATTTCAAAAGTCTAAAAATGCATGTATCTCCCTTAATAATCACCGTAGAGCAAAACTATATCAAATTCATTGTTTTGAAAAGACGTTTCCAGGGATGTAGCACAAGACATATCTTCCTATTTGAAATTTTAAAGTTGCCCTCCCTAGCAGCCTCCCCATAGCCCAAACTTTTTTTCCCAAAAGAGGTCCCTCTCGAATTCACTGAACATGCGTTTCGCCATTTTTCAAAATTCCGACTCATATTTGAGTTAGGAGGAGGGGGGGGGGGAGACTTTTGGAACACCCCATATATATACATAAATTGCTTTTGATTGCTTTGCCACAAACAGTGTATTACAAACAAACATACATGTTTTATACTAAATTGATTTTGCACTTTAACTTAAAAAAATACAAATCTACAAAATTTTATTTTACACTATATTTTCACAGCACACAATAATATCCGAAATTTGAAAGCAACAGAGGCTTACTCTACAAGTCTGAGGAAGGGAGAAAAACTTTCACATTAGCCAAAGGAAAGAACTGATCTATTAAAGAAAAAATCTTCACAATAAAGTAGTACCGTTGAAGATCTTTAATCCCCATACCTTGGTTCTAGAACTTGTGCTGATTACAGATTTTTTTTTTAAATTATAGATCAATGATGCCATTTCCTTGCTATATGAATTAGTATAATGTACATACAACAATAAATTTTTTATTTAATGAAGCTAGAATTAGAATTGTTTGTTTTTATATAATGTAATGAAGGTAATAAACATATAAAACAAAATTTATTTAGTAGAAGAAATGTATAATTTAAACTCTTAAATGAGTAATTCATTAAAAAAAGAAAAGAAAACTGTACTCCTGCTTCTCTCTGGACTGTGATTAGCAGTATGCAGCCAGATACTTGCAATGTGATTAGTTTGATGCAGTTTATAATGACTGTATTGTAGATCTTATCCTCAAAACAAATGCCGGTATAAATTTTTCTTTAAATAGTTTTGTGTATTTTTGAAATACCACCCTAAACAGAACATTTACACTAATGGTCCTTAAACATCTGTAAAAATACACAATCCCACCAACACATATGATGTCATTCTTTTCAACCAATGAGCAATGCTGTTACTGGTAGGAGTTAGAAAACTGCACTTGCATGTGTTTTATTTGATCACTAATTGAATATTATTCAGACGATGTTCCGATTTGCTAAAAAAGTACAAGGCAATAAAAAAATATATTTTTTTCTTTTAAAATTAATTATGTATATCTAAATTAAATTTTACACTCTTTTTTTTTTTTTCATTTTAGTATGTGAATTAACATCTTTTCTCCATATACATGTAAAATGTTGGATTTTGATTATAGCAAAATCTTTTGTTTATATTTGCAAAGTGAGTGCAGATTATAGACAATTGCGAATTATGGGTATGTGGATTATAGATCCTCAACTGTAATAATATTTCTTTTAAATTTATATAAAACTAAAAGGTTTTGTTTAGTTTACTGTAAAAAATTTTTTTCTTTTTTAATACATGGACAAAATTTACTAGTGACTGGTATTATGAAAAGTTTGATATAGAATTTTCTTTTTTAAATTATAGTCTATGTATCTACCAATTGCTACAGCTTTCTTATTATATACTTAATATTATATAATATTATATATGACTTATTATATACTTAAATTGCAAATTTTAATGACATAGGATATATTCCAAAATTGAATATTTACCTGATAATGCTAAAGCTTCTCTAAACATATCAAAGTCTTCAGGTCCTGAAACTAATAGTCCAGATGTATCTGGCTGTGGAAAACGGTGAGCATGTGTCAAATGAGAAGAATTACGCATACTATCTAAAACTAAGCGAGGACGAGGGCTCCAAGTACGTGCAGCTGGGGGAGACCGACCAGTGATAAAAGCCAATATTTCTTCACGTCTAATGTTACGTTTTTTCTTCTGTAGCCATGCTACTAAGTCTCTATTTCTTTTTTGGTATCCACACTGATATCCCAAGTCATAAACAGGCTTATGAGATTCTATGCATTCTATAATAAATAAAGAAAGTGATAGTGAGATAACTATAAAATGCTCAGAAAAAACAAAAAAATTCATGAGGATAAGGGCAAGTGGGTTAAATTTTGTTTTTGTAAGAACATAAACTAGTCCATTTATTATCATATCATACAACTCAACTTTCACATGGTGTTTCAAACCGCTGAAGAATCAACAATCACTTTCACTCTTGTTTACTGACTACAATTGTACATTTATTCACCTTTTTCATTTAATACTAGCAGGCTACGCCCGCTTCCCTGATCACTATTTTTAAATGAATCTCTATAATTAATGAATTTTTAAAATTGCATTAATTTTTATCATGTTATAAAAAAAAAGGAAAAAAAAAATTCTGATCGGGAAAAATGTCGCACCACTGCCTTAGGAAGTAGACTTGTGCATGATGCATGCGAACGAATGCATATATATGAATGCTGCGAGTGTGTATTCCTTCACCACCCTTATGATTTCTCAAATTTCATGTTATTACTCATAAACTTTTATTCTTCCTTCGCCCGCTAGCGGGTCAGTATTTTTAAATGAATCACTATAATGAATGAATTCTCAAAATTGCATATCATCACTCATTAACATTACTCTTAAGAAGAAAAAAAAAAAAAAACCATTTGTGATCGGGTAAAAACTCACACTGGGTTCCCACTGTCTTCGTCAGCGTAGACTGCCGGAGACATTCCGTGCGCAGCGCGCACATATTCCTTCACCATCCTTATGATTTCTCCGAATTCCATGTTATTACTCATAAACTTTCATTCTTAAGAAAAGGAATTTAAAAAATAAAATCATTTAGCATCAGGCAAAAACTCACACCGGGTCCCCACTGCCATCGGCAGCACAGACCCATGCTTGCTGCGTGTGCACGTGTGAGGATATACGTGCGCTGTATGCACATATTCCTTCTCAACTCAAACTTTTATTATTAATAAAATAAAATCATTTATCATCGAGTAAAAACTCGCACCGGATCCCCACTACCTTCGTCAGCGCAGACCCATGCGAACTGTATGCACACGTGTGAAGATATACACTCCTTCTCATATTTATAAGGACACTTTATATTTTGAAATAACTAATGTAAAAATAATTGTAAACAAGATTATACTAAGTGCACTTAATATATCTAGTATTCTAAAAACTAAAACTGTTATTTTTTTAATATTAAACAAAATTAATAAAAAATAATGCAAAATGTGTTTTTCTCCACGTTTTTAGATGTTCATAATTATAGGGACAATCCAGATTTTTTCTTTTTATTTAACTTACTAGCGGATAAATTACAGTTCACATGCGAATTTGTTAACTACTGGGCTAGATTAATTCATATATAAGCCTTCGATTTTTCTTGGACGGACATTACTGATAATTCTTCGAAAAAAAGAACGTTCAATTAGTGAAGTATGATAAATGTGTTTTTTAAGTGGAAGGATAATTTCAATCCGCCGAATTTCTAATGAAATTCGAAGATCTAAAATTGCCGAAGGAAATGGGATCAAACGTTGAACTGCTGGTTCGATAGGAGAGAGATCTGATGCAAAATCAGAGTTGTTTTACAGAGATCGAAGACTCATAATTCCTCTTACTCTTCTACTCATAATGACTGCTGCTGAATTTGCTCGTGATTTTTAACAAAAGGTTGGGGTCCACATTTATGCATATTTAAAATAACTAATAATACGTTAAAATGAATAAAAAACCTGTAATAATCAATAAGCATTTAATGGGGGAAAGAACGTCTGTGTTAAAGTTGAATAAAGACAATATTAAATGGCAAAATGTTGCATTTTCGGATGAAAAACATTTTATTCTTGATTAACCAAATGGTTTTAACAGTTACTGGCACGATCTGAAGATAGCGAAAGATAGAGCAGTTTTTTTAAAGGCAGATGTGAATCGGGCATTTTAAAGGTGGATCTATGGTGCACTGGGCAGCTGCTTCTACTGAAGGCAGAATGAATTTAGTAATTTTTTCTATTATTATGAACATCAAGAGAATATCCACAAATTTTAAACGCGGAATTATCAGATTTTTGTTAGATTTTGGGAGGTAATAATATTTTTTTCAACAAGACTTACATTTTTGCTCTACTTTTAGAGCAATAGGAAATAGTTTGAAGAAAGAAACTTCTGTATTATTGCCTTTCCATGGCCTAAAAGTTGAAAAAACCTTAACTTATGATATTAGAAAAGTGCATGCAAGTGGAAAGCAATTTTAAATAGTTTAAATGTATTAGGAATATCATATGTGCTATATGAAATGGTATTGAAACTGAATATTAAAAAAAATGTATATATATATACCAGAGAGAACGTCTGACTGTTTAACCCTAAAAAGAGACCCCATAAAATATTAATTTAAGGGCGGGGTAAGGGTTTCAGCGTAAAAAAAAAACACTTTTTTGCGATTTTTTTTCTCAAATATGGATTGAGCAATTTCATTCGAACCTTTTGTACATTATTGAGCATACTTTTGACAATGTTGTGTAATTTTTTCATGCAGAATTATTGAATCATAAGCCGGTAACAGAACTTCCCCCAGAACGTCTTGGGAAAAAAACAATTTGCGGTGTTCACCATAACTCGGCCGGAAATTATCTGAAAATAAAAAACCATGAAAATTAGTTAAATTATAATCAAATCTTCCCCCCAACGTTCTCTGATAATTTTTTTTTTCATTTAAAAATTTTTGGCGGCCATCAAAAGTGTGAACTGTTATTTTCTACGAAAAATTCCGCAATTTTGTGGGTGGGAAACACCCTTAATGTAAAAAAAAAAAAAAAAATAAGTAAACGTTGGGGGGCAGTATTTTATATGTCAAAAATGTGTACAAAGTTTGAAATGAATCGGTCAAGTAGTTTTTAAATGGCAGTGAACACTGACTTTGAAAAAGTAGTTTTGAGAAAAACGCGTCTAAAGTTTATGAACTAAAAAAGTGAAGAAAATTTTTTTTTTTTTTCCAACTTACACAGAATCATCGATTCCAGCTCCATACAACAGACTTCCTGCGGCATTGTCGATGTCTTCAGCCTCTTTTCTCTTAAGTCTTTGTTTTATTCTGGCTTCTTTGCTCTGCTGCTCAGCTTGAATCTCAGCCCTGGCAATGCGATTGCTGTACGCGAATGTCGCATAATCATGAGCGCTTGGGCCGACGCTGACGTTCATGTCAGACAGAAAAGTTAGGAAAGCACCAGCACCTTCATTGAAAGTGCATGCAGCTACATAAGATGCAAATTCAACAATTTGTCTGCTGCCAGATAATTTTTTCGGTGCAATTCTCCAAATCAGCTGGTTCCAACTTTTGTTGGCATTTTGAGTAAAGCATTTTGAGGATAATGGGTCAGGACAATAGCAATGACTAAACTGTATACCTGTTCGACAGCTGCACTGCTATCCCGACCGCCCGCAGCTGTTACAGTTATAGCGTTAAAGGCCAGGAGATTAATAAGACAATAACTTTAAGAATATTGCTTATATCGGCTTAAAATTTTAAGGACATATTCTTGAAATGTTAAACAATAAGATAAGACAAAAAAAAAAAATTCGATTTTTCGAAAGTGAAAACCCTTACCCCGCCCTTAAAGAATAACTGAAAAAAATTACTAAAGTTCGAGCTGTCCTTATAATTGTGAACACCTAAAAAATCCTCTTTTTACCATATTTAACGTTTTTTAAGATATAAAAACGATAAAACTTTTTAAATATAGTCTATTAATGAAATTCAGATTAATAAAAAATATATTTGTTTAAATAATAGTGTTTAATCTTTAGTTAATATAGAAAAACGGGTGTCCTTATAATTATGAGAAGGAGTGTATGTGTGCTGCGCGTACATATTCCTTCTGAAATTGTTGGAAATATTTCAGCTCCCAAACTTTCCAACTCCATTACTTTAGTATATAACTTTGGAGTCATGCTTTATACTTAAAGTTTAACCTTTATTAATTACTTAAAGTTTATTAAAATGTTAATCTACCTAATTGCTAAAAAGTTTATTAGTTGTTTATTAAAAGGTTTATTTTTATTAGTCAAATAAGTAAATGTTTTATATCTCTTATTTAAAAAAAAATACTTTTTCTAACATTAAACGCTCTTGTTTTTGTTTTGTTTTCGGCGTGTTCCGTGAATGAATCATTTGATTCATTCACACTTACGATGACATGCAGTTATTTTTGTAACATTACTGTAACACGCAATCATCCAACGGTGCATGTCGATTTGTTGCTGTTGAATAGAAAATATGCAATTTTTCCATAATATGAAATAGAATAAATAAGGATGAATGTTAGTATTTGCTGCTGGTGGCTGATAGGCTGACAAGCTAGTAGCTTTGAATTTTTTTACCGATGCAGGTCGTGTTGGAGTTTTTCTTTACGTTATGAATTTTCTTTAAGTTCTTTTAATTTAAAATGTTAGAAAAACAGTTCCCTTTAATATTTATTTTGAATGATCTATTATATTTAAATAAGTGCTATAGCAATGATATATTTAAGAGTTTAAGATATTTCAATAAGTTAGAGTTGTTTGCTCAATGATATATTTAAATAAGTTTAAAATGATTCAATGAGTTAATATTTTTTTGCTGGATATTTATTAATTCTACAAAGTGGTTGTAACATCTGGTACATGCTTCCTCATCATGAATTTGTTTAAAAGTGCCGACTCATCATGGATTACTTCTGTGATATTTATTGATTTTACAATGTGGTCATATATATGCTTGTAATGTCTGGTATGCTTCCTCATCATGAATTTGTTTAAAAATACCGACTCATTCTGTTTTATTGTGAGTAACTTTTGAATAGCTGCTGTATACTTAAGAATTTAATCACCATCTATAATAATGTGGATGATTTTTAATTTTTAACTGCTGATGTTTACTTTAATTTAAATATGAACGATATGAATTATTTTTGAACAGATAAACTTTTGTATTTAATGTATAAATTTTATAATGATACTTGCATTTATTATAGTATATAGATTTATTAATAAATACTTATAATTAGTTTTTGTTTATATATATTTAAAGCACAAAATAAAATTGAAATTTATTCTAAATTTGTGTATTTCATGTGCCACTCACACACATCATTAGGACTAGGCTTTTATCACGTTTTACTGTACACGACTCTACTTCAGATATCAGGCTTTTATGTTGAACTTTTCATATACATCAGAAATCAAACTTTTGTTCTTAGGAAAAGAAAATTAAAAAAATTATTTCTCATCTGGTAAAAAGTCAGACCGGGTCCCAACTGCCTTCATACGTGCGCTGCACGCACCTATTCCTTCCCCACCCTTCCAGCCCTCCTAATTTACCTACATATACCAATTTTGAACGGTCTAACTCAATTAGCTGAGATTCAAAAGAAAACCTAATCAAGACACCTCAAAACGAGTAAATCAGGTGAAATCTCGAATTCCTCTTTCGATAATATAAAATATACTTTAAAATATCTTTTAAATGATGTATTAAAAATAATTTAATTTCATTAGAATTTGAAATATTGAAATTTTAAAATATTACAGCACCATCTGGCGGTAGAAATTTCTGTAATCTACTGTTCAATTCCAAATCAACAAAGCTTTCAAATGACGTATTACTTATGAAATTATTTTAATTAGTAGTTGAGATACAAAAGAAAACCAATTCAGGACTCCTCAAAATGTGTAAATCAGGTGAAATCTCGAATCCCCCTTTCGATAATATAAAAGTACTTTAAAATATCTTTCGAAGGATGTATTACAAATAATTTAATCATAATTAGAATTTGAAATATTGAAAATTTAAAATATTACAGCACCATCTGGCGGTAGAAATTTCTGTAATCTACCGTTTGATTCCAAATCAACAAAGTTTTCAAATGATGTATTACTTATGAAATTATTGTAATTAGTAGCTGAGATACAAAAGAAAACCTAATCAGGACACCTCAAAACGAGTAAATCAGGTGAAATCTCGAATCCCACTTTCGATAATATAAAAGTAGTACTTTAAAATATCTTTCGAAGGATGTATTAAAAATAATTTAATCATAATTAGAACTTGAAATACGCATATTATAATAAAATTTAATTTGCAATTAAAATGTAAATTTTTTGATTATTCTCCAAAATCGATGAAATTTGAACTGCAACTTTCTCTTGTGATGTTAACGCTGTATAGTAAGTTTGAAAGAATTTTGAAGAATTTAGGAATTTGCAATTTTTAATCCCACTTCAAAAACATGTGAGCTTAATGAATTACAGATGTTTTTATTTCGGCTGCAAACTGTGTAGACTGTAGACGATTGTCTGCAGAGTTAAAATTCTTGTGATTTTTTTGCCAACATTTTTTTTATACTTTAAGTTAATTTTAAAAAATCTAATTGCCCAATCGATAAGCTGTTTAAACCGTCAGATTCAGAAAAATCGGCACTTTCAATTGATACCTTATTTGCAACAATACAACTGATATTTCTAATTTATTTTGCAGTTTTTCTGCAAGAATGTCTCTTTTTAAGCAATTAGCTGCGAATTCTCAGTCATTGAGATCGCTTTTTGATTAGGCATAGGTGGACATTTTAATTAATATCTCCACAACTAATTAAAATTTTTAAATTCTGTTTTCAGGAGGACTTTGGAAAGGCTCCAGAGCATCCGTATGTTAATTCTTGTACTTTTACATTCAATAGGGGCTGAACGTATAGCAGAACAGACAGGCAGACAAACCTTTCCTTTTATTATTATAGACTAGCTGCCTTCGGCGACCAGCTGGTTCGCGATCCTTGAAAAGTTCGACTTTACGAAAACTCCTGCTTGGTGGCACCTTTTCCCTATTTCAGGTCCTTCAACAGCTCATTGACATATAGTGAAAACAACTTTATTGAAAAATTTAATCGCAGTAAACTCCTGCTCGGTAGCGCCCTCTTCTCGTTTCAATATCTGAAATAGCCTGTTCGCTCACCGTGTTACGATCTTTCAAAATTCTGACTTTAGCAAAGTCCAGCTCGGTGACACCTTATCCCCGTTTTAGAACTTACAACAGCTTCCATGCTCATACCGCAAATAGATTTGAAAATTTTAACTGTAGCAAATTTTTGCTCTGTGGCGACTAAAGCGCCGCTTTATATTTCATGACTTGAAATAGCCTGTTCGCTCACCATATAAAGGACCTTGAAAATTCTGGTCATGGCAAATCCGTAACCTGGTGGGGCCTACAGTCTCCCAATCTTTTCCCTATAAGTAATTTAATCATAATCAGAATTGGAGATACTGAATTATTAAAATATCAAAGCGCCCTCTGGCGACAGATTTGCAATATGTACTCCTCAATTTCAGTTTAAAAGACTTAAAATGATATTTTATCTATGAAATTATGTTAATTAGAAGCTGAGATACAAAGATAATATAAGCATTGTTATAACAAAATTTGTGTCTGATTTTTTCGTGGTTTCTCTTTGAAACTTGCATGATAAAAATCCTTAATACGAAATGTGAACGGAGTATCGGTATTCGAAAGCCTGCATCAAAATTAGAATTGGAGATATTGTAATAAAGGTGTTCTGGCTTTTCTCTGAAACTCCCGTACAGAATTTTACGGCTTATATCAGTTTAAAAGTCCGTAATATTTCAAATGATGTGTTATAAGTAATTTAAGCATAATTAGAATTCTAGATATTGAATTATTAAAATATCAAAGCGCCCTCTGGCGACAGAGATTTGCAACATATACTCATCAATTCTAATTCAAATAACTTTTTAAATGATATATTACTTATGAAATTATGTTAATTAGAATCTGAGATACAAAGCTAATATAAACATTTTTATAAGAAGATTTGTGTCCGACTTATCCATGGTTTTCTCCAAAACTTGCGTAATTCAGGGCTATATAACATTAAAATTCCTTAGTACAATATGTGAGCAGAAATTGGAATTCGAAACTCTGCAAAATATTTAAGAATAAAGGTGTTCTGGGTTTTCCGTAGTTTTCTCCAAAACTTCCATACCTTTTCTACATCTTTGCACCTTTGCCCCCCCCCCTTTCCGTCGCTAATAACAATTTTACATAGTGTTCATGTTATGCGTTTTTTAGAGGGCGTCGCGCCGTGCTTTATTTCGTTTTATCGCCGATGCGCCCTGCCCCTTTTTTTCAAGGGAAAATGCACTTTTCAATTTTTCTAAATGAAAATATGCCCTGTATTTTCCCATCTGATATATCGTTATTTTTTAAAGATATTTTACCGTTTTCGCTGAGAAACATACATTTATAATATATTTTTATCTGATGCAAAATCGGACTTCAAATACCTTCGATCTTCGAACAAACGCGAACTGAAAATTCTATAAGAAGTCACTTCTGGGTACGATTTATGTGTCATCGGTCTGTATATTCCGGTGGTCAATGAAAAAAATTATCGTTAGCAGCAGTTTCTCCGATGTTTTTGTTCACGCCGTTGCTCGAAGCCTGCATATTGGGGACCTTTTCTGCGTATTTTTAGAGAAGAAAATGACTGTTACAGAAACAATATAATAAAATAAAGAACCACAGAAATTATGTTAAAGTATTAAAATCGGCACCCAATTCTCGTATGCAGGATTTCAAATATTCTGCATATTTCGTATTTTGTGCTGAAGCTAAAATTTTTGCTTAAAATCAGCATTTTATTATTTTGTCAACTTCTCGCTAAAACTAATTTACTTAAAATGAAATCATGGAACTTAAAACAGACCTTTGACAAATGTTTTTTTATAATATTTGGACGAGGAAATTGCATATATTTCGGTAATTGGACACACATATTATGGATATTTCAGCAAATATATGCCAAAAAAAGGTAGGAATAAGAATCTTGCTGATTTTTTACTCAATATATATTTATGTATTCAATATTTGTGATACCAATTTCATGAAATAGCACGAATTTTGTCGATTATAGCTGCGAAAATAGTTGCCTATCTTTATTTAGAGAAACAGAGAAACAATCGCTTATTTGAGCAGTTAGCCGTGATGAAGGTAAATTTTGTTAATAAGACGTAAAATAACTTTTGACAATCCACCGCAAGAATATTATATTTTTTTGTAGTGAATTGATGGCTTATTTCAGCACATAATTTAAATGATTAAAAGTAAATTTTGTCGACGAAACGATCCTGTATTTAGATAGAATTTCGTATAGCATATTTCTGCAATCACCCATAAAAAAAAATAACTTTATTATTAGGTATTATTATTATTTGTGAAATAATCGCATATTTTGGTATTAATTTTTTTGAAAAACATACAAAATTTAAAAATTAGTGGCTATATTAGCAATTAGTTTCTATTACATAAATTTCAAAAAAAAAAAAAAAAAATCGGTAAAATGATTAATTCTGTATTCTGGAATATTTCATCGACTAGTGGCGAAATATTTGAGTATTTGAAGATTCAACATCATAAAGAACACTATTTTCATCGATTAGGGGCGAAATAATAGCCACAAAAATATCGTTAATTTCAGGAACAGCTTTGGGGGGGGGGAATCGTGAAATTTCATCAATTAACGGCAAAATAATAGTAGAATTTAGGAATTACTTGTGATTAAATGTAAATTTTGACTATAAGAATTGACAGCGGGGAAAAATCCTGTATTTTCGAAATCGGCTGCAAATCTATTTTGTATTTTGGTATTCAGCTTTGAGAAAAAAAGCTCAAATTTCATCTCTTAGCAATGAAATAATTGAGTATTTGGGAATTTAACGTCAAAAACCACAGAAATTGCATTGATTAGCGACGAAAAAAATTATGCATTTCAGCGATCGATCGTAAAAACATCAGGAACTTTGGGAATCAGTCTTAAAGAATTTTATCAATTAGTGACATAATTATAGCATATTTAACAATTAGTTATGACTATAAATATAATTATTGCTAATTTCACATTTATTTTGCACATGCTGCGTAGTTTTTTTTTTTTTAAGTTTAAAAAAAACTAGGTGCTTTTTTTTTTTTTTTTTTTTTTGATAATAATGTAGACTTAAAAAAAAAAAAAAAAAACTTTTATCTATCTGATTGAGCATATATCAGAGAGACAAATAAATACCTACTATTCTTTATAGAATTATGTGTAATATAATTATTTATGGGAAACAATGCTTAAGGCATTTACACATTAAAGCCTGCACTAACTTTTAAAATATTTGTAGATTACTCTTTAAAATTTTTCAAATAAACTTATCTCAAAAATAAATATTTTGAGATTATTTAATTAAAAATTGTTGAATTATAAATTAGAAATATTCTACTACAATTATTTTACTTATAATTTTTATGAAATTTGAGCTCTTTTGGACAAATAGATTTTGAGATACATCTAAAAAACTATTGCCACCAGGAGACCAGGTTTAAGATTGAAAAATTCCAAATTACTTCAAATTTAGTAGTCGGAGGTAAAATTTTCTATAGAACTTATAAAGTCAAAATTGTGTGTTCGTTGAAAATAAAAATTTTAACATCTCTGCATGTTTACATCTGTAAATGGCTGCTAAGCTTACAATTTTAATAAATAAATTAAAATAGACATGAATCCAAGAAGGATGGTATGTGTTTTTCCATTAATTATGTGATGAGACAGATGAGAGTTCTCTTTTTATTTGTATTTATTTTATTTTGTGGACTGTACATTTTATAAACCTTTTAGTGAGTGGTGAAGAAAGTGCCCTTTCGTCTATCAATATAAAAAGTGCCCTTTTCGATAAATCCGCCCTGCCCTTTTTTTGAAAATATGTGAATACTAATTTTACATTCAAAAATATCTGCAATCAATTTACCTTGCCTTAAAAACTAAATATACCAATTTCAAACGCTGTAACTCTTTCTTTTTTGCCCCTTTCCCCCCTCCCTCAAGCCCTCCCTAATAATTCCACTCTTTCAAAAATATTCACAATCAAATTATCGGCCATTAAAACCAAATACTATGAAATTTCAACGGCTTATCTCAATTTAAAATACTGCAAAATATAAAAGAAAACTTATCTTTTCCCCCAAAAAAAGTGATTTTTTGTTTATTCATGTATTTTCATGAAAACTGAACAGTAGCTTTATAATATGCTGTCTAAGCCGAACATTCACTCAAATGTACTGTAAATAAAAATTTGAAAATTGCAATTCCCCCCCCCCCCCCCACTATAAAACACGTGATATCTTAATTGATTACAACCATTTCCTTTTTAATCAGAGACAGTCATCTGCCTGTTGCCAACTGAATTTCATACTTTAGTTAATTTTAAAAAATCTAATTGTTGTATCGATAAGCCGCTTGCACTCTTAGATTCGGAAAAATTTCCCCTTTCATTTGGTATCGAATTCGTAACGATCGGACTAATATTTCTAATTTATTTTCCACTTTTTCTGCTTTTAACTCCATTAAAATATCTATTTTAATGCAATCGCGGTGAATTCTCAGTCATTGAGATTGCTTTTTGATTAGACATAGGTGTACATTTTAATTAATATCTCCGGAACTAATTAAAATTTTAAAATTCTGTTTTCACTACCCCCCCGGGAAGGCTTTGGAGCACCCGTATGTCAAATTTTGTACTTCTGCGTTCAGTAGGGACTGAACGTATCGATGCACAGACAGACTTCTTTTATTATTATAGACTAGCCGCCTTTGGTGACCAGCTGGTTCGCGATCCTAGAAAAATCCAACTTTACAAAACTCCCGCTCGGTGGCACCTTTTTCCCATTTCAGGTCTTACAACAGCTTGTTGACATATAGTGAAAATAGCTTTATTGAAAAATTTAATCGCTTGGTAGGCCCCCCCCCCCCACTTTTAAATCTTCGGGGGGCGGCCTCCCCGGGAAGAAGTCTCCCAGGCTGACTAAGTGACAAAAATTTGCCTGTACAGATTTTTTTTTTTTTTAACTCCTACGTTGTTGATCGGACACGCGTGGGACCTACTGGGCTTTATATCGATATAAATCGAAATATCGATGCTTCAAAGAAATACCCCGCGCGTGGGCTATATGAGTGATATGAGTCATACCTTCAGTGAAAGCAGTTTTACAATGTGGGGAAGTCTCGTGGGTTGAGACAATCTGAGATCGAAGTCTCATTATTTATCGTTATCTGGCCTAGACTAGACCTGCACCTGTTTTTAACAAAGTTGTCGGAAAATCGGAATTAGTCTATTATTGATTTTGCTCCTTCTGTTGGCTGTATTCGATGCACATGATTCAATGTGTTTAGACAAAAAAAAAAAATATTATTTCAGTTGCATTAATGTTCAACAACTATAAAAATGTTGGAAAGATAGAAGATTGCGTTCATCAGTTTTGAAAGTGCTTCCAGTTTTGAATCTTCTTCAACTTATTTTAGTTAATTCTGAGACTTCAATTATTAACATAAGTTTTTTTTTTTTTTTTTTTTTTTTCATTTTCATTTTATGATTTAAATGAAGTTCACTGCAAACTTCTAATATTTAAGTAGGTAAATATGCTCGAGTAAAAGCTATGTTAAATCGGAATAAGATCGAATTATCCTTATATCTCGATATAAGATGGTCAATATGTCGATTTATAAAATTTCAATATCGTCCAGTCCTAATTATGATACGAATAATGTTCTTTTTTAAAAAGAATATTACTGTATTTTAATCCCCCTTAAACAATGTCGTTAGACAAAAAAAGAAGGGGGAGGACAATTAACTAAAACAATTCTGAAAAACAACCTCCACAAACTAAAAAAGATATCTGAGCATTTTTAATATTAATAATCTTTAATGTAATATATACGTCCAATTTTGCTTTCGGTAGGAATTGTATACAAACCTTATATTCAAAAAAGATTTTGTAGTAAATAATTTTTTGGCTGCTTTTCTTGGACAAACTTTTTGGTTATGTATATTTTTCTGGTTGTATTTTGTTTTTTATTTACTAATTGCCTTCGGCGATCAGCCCAATGTCACCAGGGCCAAAGTCAAAGTACTGAAACTTCTATCTGTGCCAAACCCAGAGGACCCTATCACCTATGGCACTATGTATAGTGATGTGATATATCTATAGTCATGTAAAATAATAATAAATTATTTAACAATTTTTTAAACACTTTAATTACTATAATTAAATGTAAAATTTAAACTTGAATGCTTCAAAAAGCAACTTATACATTTTAATTTTTTTTTCAAGAATATATTGAAATATTTCTTCTTTACAGAATTGTTTATCATCATGACAGAACGTAGTCAGACAGCTCCAGCTGCTAAAGAGAAGTTTATACACAGGCACCCTTAACAACATTTTTCGATCAATACAAAAAGCTTCCCAAACAAGATGCAGAAGACGAGGCCCAACAGAAGGATGTACAGCAACTGCAATTTCAACCTCAAGATTTTCAACCTTCACCATCTTTTGTGACAACTTCTTTATCAACTGCTATTGTAAAGAAAAATGATGGGCGTTCTTTTCAGAAACATTGACTGACTGAGTTTCTGTGGCTTCAGTACGACAGTAATCAAGATTATGTTAAGTGTTCTATATGTACATGGGCTGTTCAAAATAATAGAATTGGGGCAACAGTTAAAGCAATATTGCAAGGATAATCTAAAACATGGATTAATGGATTTTGTGATTGACGTAAAGGAAAAGCTGCTTTTAAGAAGCATGGAGACAGCAACTGTCACACTGCATGTGCCAATGCAAAGATGGCATCTGCAGCAGAAAATTCTAATATTTTGTTGTTTATTCGCATTGTTTCTGAGAATACAAAAACAAAATTAAATGAAAATCGAGTGGCTTTAGAAGCTATTTTCCAATCTGTTTTATTTCTTGGTCGACAAGGTCTGGCATTCAGAGGGCATACTGATGAGATGTCAAATGTCAAACAGCTTCTCATTCTTCTTGGCAAGCAATCCCCTGCAGTTGAAAGCAGCAAAAGAAATGGACAGTATAAATGGATAAGTCCTTCTAATCAGAATGAAATGTTAGAAATGTTATCTCACGAAATATTGTGAGGAATAATTGAAGACATAAAAAATGCTACTTGCTTCAGTATCATTCTTGATGAAACAGCCGACATGGAAAACAAGGAACAAGTATCTTTATGTATCAGATATGTAACTTCATCTTGGGAAATACAAATAATAGAAGACTTCTTGGGTTTTCACCAAACAAGTAAAACAGATGCTGAAACATTATTTAAATTATTGAAAGATTCTCTGCTGTCCCTTGGTTTGGATATTAAAAGCTGCCGTGGCCAGTGTTATGATGGAGCAGCCAACATGCGAGGTCATATTTCTGGTCTTCACGTGTGAGAAGTGTTTACCCAAAAGTCATTTATGTTTACTGTGCTGGACATCAGCTAAACTTAGTTGTGCAAGAAATTTTTCAAGAATTTTCTGAAGGTCAGCATGCTCTTGATATTATGAGCACTGTCATAAAAATTATAAGAGATTCCCCAAAACGATTAGACAATTTTAAATTATTTAAACTTGAAGAAAATCCCAGCCAACAGAAATTGCGCCCATTATGTCCAACAAGATGGGTTCTTAGGTTGAGTGCAATTCAAGTTTTTTTGGAAAACTGTGAATCTATCCTTAATTGGTTAGAGAATATATGTAATGACACAGATGCTACAGGAAGAAGAAAGGCAAGAGCCTTCTTAGGCAGTTTAGAAAGCTTTTCTGTATATTTTATGCTTAGGCTTTTTCAGAGAATTCTTCTAACTGTTAACCCTGTCCACCAAAGAATTCAAAGCCCAAGTGTAAGTGTTGGGGAATGCCGACTGCTATTAGAAAGAGTCATAGATGTCTTATCAGCAGATGCTGCCTCTGAAGAAAACTTCAAGGCATTTTTCAACTCAGTGAAAGAGTTCACTGCAAAAATTGGTTTGCAGGAAGCAGAAGCTTCTCTTTCTCGAGGTTATGGAAGAAGAACAAAAGGCTTCGAGAAAGAAGAAAAGGAGATGTCTGTAACTAATCTCACTTTTATGCATTTCAAGAACATTTACAGTTCTATGATGTCTGCAACTACTAATACCATCATTGAAAGATATCCAGCAGAGGATTTAAATTTATTGCATACATAGAAAACATTCTTTTAAATTTTTCTACTTCATCTTCAGATAAAGAAAGATTTGAACCATCTATAGTAAATGTTTGTAATTTCTATGCAGAAGATTTTGATAAAATGAAATTGCAGGATGAATTGGAAAAGTTTTATGCATATAAAATTCAAAAGGGACTCAGTTTTTCATCAACCAAAGACCTTCTGCAAAGCTTCAAAAGTGACACCACATTATCCATTTTACTACCAAACATTTCAACCATTTAAAAATTATATTATACTCTACCATGTACTTCTTGTTCTGCCGAAAGATCTTTTAGTGCATTGCGGAGAATAAAATCATACCTTCGCACATCAATGACCCAGCAAAGACTGAACCACTGTGCAATTTTATCAGTCCATAAAGATAAAGTAGACACAATCAATTTGGACAAAGTGGTTAATGAATGGATTGATAGGGCTGCTGTTCGGGAGAACACTTTTGCCAAAAGAGTGGTAAAATAAAGATGACGGGCATCACCACTAGTTACTTTTCCCATCTAAAAGGTTTTTTTTTTTTTTTTTTTTTAAGCTTGAGTTCTTAAATGATCCTTTTTTCGTATGTATGAAAAGAATTATATATACAATGTATGATAGGACTGGGCTTTATATCGATGTAAAATAAAATATTGATTTAACGCTAATATCGTTTATTCGATTTAAATATTTCATCTTCCGTAAAATATCGATGCAGAAACATCAAAACACGCGAAAATCTGATTCTAGACTAAACCGATTCAATCTGGAATAATGCCAGATCGCTACTCCCGATTCAAGCTGGAATAATGCCAGATCGCTACTCATTCAACTGGATATCGGTTTTAGTTTAGCATGCACAGTCTGAAAATCTTGACTCAATCAAACCGCAAAAAATCAAGAGAATATATGAAGTGCCGTTTCGATTTAGTGTTACGCAGGGGCACTGGGAAAAAGAGAATATCTGTTTAAACGATTCATTCATTCAAGCCATGATTACGGTTTTAAGAAACGCAGACGCAGATGCAGAAGCAAAATAAAAACCGATTCTGAATGAGATTATTCATTCATTCAAAATTCGTTTGATTACAAGAGATTTATTTTATCAATATTAGTATTTTCATCTGCTATTTTCTGTTATATTTTTTGCCAGTTCCTATAATTTAAAAATAAGAGACCCTAGTTTCTGTTTACTAGATAGGTGAATTAACTATTCTTTACTAACATTTTATGTAATTAATAATATTTCTTCATTAAATTCATTAATTTCAGCACAGAATATGATATTGTCATATTGTCAAAAATAAATTAATTCAAACAACGGCGTTGTCTTAGACATGATTATTTTAATAGTTAAATATGTAATTTTTACTTCTTTCGAAGTTAATTATTAACAGTATATACCAGGGTTGTTGATTTTTTTTCAAAAAAATCGATTTTTTTGATTTAAATCGGATTTTTTTGATTTAAATCAAGATTTATTTGATTTTAATGATTTTTATTATGTAATCATACATTATTGCACAACATTTGCATTTTATTATGTGTATATGTGTCTACATATATATATGTGCACAATATACACACTATCAATTATTTTACTTAAACTATAAAAATATAAATAGTATTCTATTCCCATAGAAAAAATCCATGTAGGCATTTATTACCAATATTTTTATTCAACATGGTATCTTCGTAATATGTGTAATTTTATGGCAATCATAAATGCGATAGTATGAGCCACTCAATTGTAACTTTGACTTTGTAGCTACAATAATGTATTGAAATAAAGTAAAATCTTACCCACAGTATTGAACACGTAAAATAACTTTGGAAAAGGATAATTTAATAGGAAAAATGACGTAAAACTAAAGCAATGGATTAAGAAAAAGAAATTTTTACTCATAGTTTCTTATCAAGATAAAAAGAATAGAGAATTAAAGGGGAAAAAAAATTATATCCTAAAAAATTCTTTCTTAAGTTTAACAAATATCATTTGAATCAAGAAATTTTTTTCATACTTTACCCATTAATAGAATTCACATTTTCATTACCATCTTAATACTTTCACTTATTCTTTTATCTTTTCTTATATTTCAGGGGTCTGTTCAGAGGCAAACCTCTTTCACTTTATATCTTAAAAAAGGACACTTCACAAAATTATTTATCCCAAAACAGGACCCTTCACAAAATTTTTTATCATAAAACAGGACCACTCACAAATTATTTTAGACTAAAAAAGAACCCTTCACAAAATTTTTCTCCTTAGACCTTTGATAAATCTCTCATTTTCAAAATTAATCTTCAGTGGAACGAACGTAGACTGCATGAATAATTGGACGTTTTTGTTGTATTTCTCCCGAAAAGCTGATACTCAGTTTCTAATTTATAAAGGACTTCTGTGCATATGTGTGAGTTTAGTTCTATAAAACTGAACTGTCGTTGTCAAAAAAGAAACCTTAATTGTAATTTTATTTTGCAAAATTACATTTTTCACAATTTCACAAAAAGAAGACCCTAGCAGAAAAATTTGTGAAGAACTTTATTTTCACACTAAATTTTGATTTATAAAATTATGTGTAGAAATTTTCACAATATCACAATGACCCTGTGTGAAAAGTCTGGACAGACCCTTGTATTTAGAGGGTACAATTCATTAAACAAGCAGTGAGAGCAGCCTCGAACTATAACTGATTGTATGTTGTTAAATTAAAAGTTTATGATGTTTTTAAAACTTTTTGGAGCCTTCAGATCTTTTTAAACACTACAATGTAAAATATGCTATTATTTTTTAAATATCATATGAGACATTGTTAAATGACATAAACTGGTATGAGAGCTAAATAAACAAGGAAATATTTTCTTTTTGATATATCACCTGCAAGGTGGGCAAAGGCGAACTGGAATATATGTATAACATTAATTAATGAATTGTATACTAATTAAATATTTACAATTCATAAACCAGTGCTTGTATAAATAATTAAAATATAATGAATTATTAAAATATATAATAATATGTATAAAAATAATTTTAAAAAGTTAAGGTATAATTTATATTTGTGTTTATTAATGTTGCTTAGTAGAGATGAATCTAAAGTTAAGAAATGAGTAATATTAGTTCGTCTAATGAAATATTTTGTTATATTTTACAAACCTTTTTTTTTTAATTTACATAAGAAATAATTAAAAATCTCATTTTTTAAAGTTAGATAAACAATTTCATTCCATTAAAGCCAATAACTTTGGTATTTAAAAAAAGTGATTTAAATCAGTGATTTTTTTCAAAAAAAATCAATTGATTTAAATCAGCGATTTAAATCACTACAACCCTGGTATATACTATTATACTATCGGTATTTAAATATAATTTTAAATACGGTGAAAGTTGATTTTTTGAAGTGAAAACTTCTTTAGGCGCGTTGAGCACTTTTGGGTGAACAAAAATCATTGAATTGGCGTCATCGTCAGCAGACGCTTTCCATCCTTGTATGATACAAATAATGTATCATGCAATTAACTTGCTAATGTGAAGTGTTAATAATTATATACTGCATATTGTTTTAAAATCTGGTGCGGCTCTACACGATTTCTCTCATCTCCGGGCACCGTCTCTATTGCAGTTAGACCTCACAAATTAGTACAATAGACCTCTGGTCGCAGTGCTTGGTTTCTTGTAAACCACCCACTTATAATTCAAATAGACCTCACAAAACCGTGAGAAAGCCCAAAGGTGCCATTTTTCTCTCGTTTTTACAATCTGGTGCGGCTCTACACGACTTCTCTCATCTCCGGACACTGTCTCTTAAAGATTGCAGCCGGAAACGTTGCAGTTAGACCTCACAAAACCGTGAAAAAAACCAAAGTCGCAATTTTTCTCGTGTTTTTACAATCTGGTGCGACTCTACACGACTTCTCTCATCTCCGGACACTGTCTCTATTGCAGTTAGACCTCACAAAACCGTAAGAAAGGTCAAAGCCGCCATTTTTCTCACGTTTTTACAATCTGGTGTGGCTCTGATATCTATCAATTGTCCTCACTAGGGCTGGATTATTTATCAATATATCCCTAAGTATCGATATTTTTTTAATATCCCGATAACAATATTTAAGATCTAGCTCCTCCAATATATCCCTTTAACGATATTGCACCCGAGTGAACGAAACTCGAGCGAATGAAACCCGATCAGCCAACATACAACAGCTAACGAGAGCGAAACCGGAAGAGAAAAAGCGCCGAATATCTGATTTTAATACTCATTTTCTACTTTCCTCTAATTACTCACTGATAAACTAGAAAAAATAGCCCCACGCCAAACGATTTCTATTGCAACACATATACATATACTTCCTCATCCTTCATAAACTCAAATCTAAACATCACTGCAGGCCACCGCATAAAAAAAAATAAAATAAATAAATAATAATAAAAAAAGAAAAAAAAAATATTTATTGAAAGCCATCTGCTTTGATTATCCCGTGAATAAGCTGACTTCGTTCAAGGTCACGGTTCTACCCCTTCAGAAAAAATTCATCAGACATACTCCAATATCACAATACCTATAATCAGCAGGTTTTGATATTAGTCGAAACGATATATCCCTATCCGAGATATCTATTATGGGTTCTGATATATTACACTATACTGATTTCCCAGATTCCCACTCTACATTCATGCATATCGTAGGTGATGGAAACCACAGAAAAGGCAATATGACGAATGAAAACAATATCTTCTGTTTTAGCTCCTTTCCTGCTATTGGTTCATTGATATCGGTCTATTTCAAAGTGTCGATATAAAATGGCCAATAACATGCTTCAACATGTGTTTAATAAAGATCATCAAAGCCGAACTGATACAGTGATGCCAGATTGGGGATTTTGTCCCCATTTTAGGGAGTTTTGAGGCTTCTGGGGACAATTTTGGAGACCAAATGTTTGTGGGGACTTTTTTGGGGAATTCTAAAATTTTTGGGGACAAATCTGGGGCGTTTTTCAACTTTCTGTCAGTGTTGGTAGCGTAATGATTTATCCCTATGTCTAGAGACTTTCAATAGCTTTATTGTTATTTGGGGATTTTTTCAAAAATTGCCTTCATTTGGGGAAAAATCTGAGCTTAAATCATAGAAAAATCTGCTTGATATTTTTTTTTTTGAAAAAATTTTTATTTTCCCTTTTTAGTAGAAATCAAGTTGGGGATTTTTTCGAAAAAAAAAAAACCGTGATTTGGGGAAATTTGAAGACTTGTTTGGGGAAATAATTTTCGACCATCTGGCGTCACTGAACTGATATCTACTAGAAGAGTTTTTTTGCAAATTTTCTTAGCGTTTAATAAAAAACTTCTGAAAATATAAGCAATTATGGAATGTATTTTTTTTAATATTATTTTATTATTATTAAATATTTCGATAAAATATTTTTTTTATTAAGACTGTACATCAGTCAGATAGCTTCCTTTCTCCTTTCCCATGTTATCCAATGGGATTTTCGTTGCTTCGTTTTATAAAAATATCTTATTCAAAAATGAAGTTTTTCAAATTCTGTTTTTTGAATATTACTCTTTGAACGGGTCGCCTTTTAGCTTAGTGAGCAATTTTTCGAAAAAATTAATTTCAATATTTTATTTCAATAAGTAAATTATGGACTCTAGTGTGGATCTCTAAGTAAAATATTTAAATTTATTTTTTCGAAAAATTGCTCACTAAGCTAAAAGACGACCTGTTCAAAGAGTAATATTCAAAAAATAGAATTCGAAAAAGTTCATTTTTGAATAAAATATTTTTATGAAACGAAGCGACAAAAATCCTATTGGATAACATGGGAAGGGAGAAAGGGTGCTATCTAACTGATGTAAAATAAAGTTTTATCGTCAGTAATTTTACAGTGACAGTTTCTTTATAGAATTATATAATATTGAATAGTTTATTACTTTTTTTATGTAGCATTTATATTTCTCTTTCCATTTATTTATTTATTTATTTATTTATTTTATTTTTAAAGCCGTACATGTTAAATAAAATTGGTTTAAATGCAAAATGAGTTACTTTAATTAACAAAATGAAACTTCAACATAATTTTGTTTAAATAATATAATTTTTATACTGACAATGTATACATAAATACACACACACACACACACACACACAGACACACACACACATTATAATATGTAATTCAAATTTCAATTACTGTGAAACTATTACGAATGTGAATTGAACATATATATTTAAAAGATATTGTAATGATTTGGTAAGAGGATACAAAAATAAAAATGACAAGTAACTGACATTTAGGATGCATATAAGAGTTTTAAGTAAAAAATATTACTTTCTACAACCAAAAAAAGGTGTATTTAATGGCAATTCTGAACTATTTATAATGGCAATTCGGAACTAATTAAAATGATTTTCATTTTTATTTAATACCTACATCTTAAGACAATTTTTCTGAAGCTTTATTTTTAGTAAAATTATGAATTTTGATATACTTGGTACAAATAAAACACAGATCACATATTAGCTGTGTTAAAATATGATTTTAAAATAATTAAAGCTTAAAATGGGAAGAATGGAGGATAAACTATACAGAGGTATACTAAAAAGCAATAGTATAAGTTATAAGAAACACAAAACATTAATTCACTTTTTATGATTTTTTTTTATGATAAAGTTAAGGTAGTAATATACCAGAAAATACATGGAAAACACTCCATACTTGTATACTTTAAAATTCGTGTGCATATGTCTTTAAAAAATAACAAATGTCTATTTTTTTCTGCCTTGAAAGAAATATCGCAATATATCGCTAATATCGATATTAACTTGGTGATATATCGCGATATTTAATTTCTGATATCGTCCAGCACTAGTCCTCACACATAAAAAATTGTTAATTTTACAAATATAAATGCTTATTTTTCATTATATAACTGTTAACTTACCTTTTCTTTAAATTTAAAAGTTTTCTTTACTTAAATTTCGGTCAGCCATCTTTGCCTGCATCACGCCTTAACGATCGATGTTTTGTTTACATCGTTGCCAATCTTGTTCTGCATAATTTTTCTTATTTTTACTGTTGCCACTTCTACTAAAATAGTTATAGTAAATTGTATTTTCGGCTGTGACCGTTGAGTGGCAATAGTAATGTATTGTTTATATGTAGATTTTGACTTTTCAGTCAGTATAAAAAGATCGCGGCATGTGTGTTAAAACGCAGTTATCAGCAGTTGTCAGCAATGGCCAGCTAGTCTGCAATTAGAAATGAAGTAGTAGTTTTGTGAATAGTTGAGCAGCTTTAAGCTGTTGTTGGCTAGGCACTGGAGTATGTGCTTTTAGTGTTATTACAGCTAAGCTAATTATGCTCTTTTGGCTATTGCATTTTTAGAAACGATGGCTGCCGTTGTTAATTTACATATGTTAAAATTATTAAGTTTTTGTTTGAATTTGTTCCTTCTTAAAGGATAAAGATTTTTCGTCATTCGCAGGTGATGGAAACTCTTGAAATAAAAATTGATAATCGACGTTTTTGAAATGAGGCTGTTAAATTTGTTTTTTGATTAATGTTATATAGTGTTTAGCTGCTTTTTAAGCAGCAATTGTTAAGTTTGAAAAGATCTAAAGTTAATAAAAATGAAATTAAAATCTTCTTCTAAATTAAGTTGTATAATTAACAGTGTATGAGCATAATCTTCATCGTTGCTACTTTGTGTTAATACATCTCGTCTTACTTTCGCTGATCAACCTGGCGATCGCAGAAGTATAGTTTTTCATCCTATTTTTCCCGCTGATCAACCTGGCGATCGCGGATGCTTTGTGATTGTTCTTAAAGTGCATTGTCATCGATATTTGATTGTGCTTATTGCTATGTCTGGTTCATCACCTGAAAAAGGTAATCATGTTCTTGTTATATTTTTGAAAGTTTAATATATATTTATACTTTGTTGAATAAAATTGTTTTTTTTGTTAAAACTTTCGTATTTGATGTGTCATAACAGTTGAACACTGGTCAGGTTACTTTTATTGAAACCCTTAAAACTTAAAGATTAATGTTTCCACTGTATGTGACCATAGGTGTCAACTTTTTAAAAAATCTGGGGGGGGGGGGGGGGCGAGTTTCAGTGGAGCTATGTTCAAATAAGATTAAAAAAACTTTAGAATTTATATATATTGCATGTGATACCCCTCATGTGGGCCCCTCGCATGTGATACCAACAATATGGCTATTAAAATGCATTCTTTATAAAAAAATTAACTTTCTATAAAGGGAAAAACACAACTGATTTAATTGTGAAGCAATGAACAAAATAATGAAACAAATCAGTAGGCAAGAAAAAGAAAAACTGATCTAATTGTGAAGTAATGAACAAAATAATGAAACAAATCTGTAGGCAAGAAAAAGAAAAATTTAATCTGAACTGATATCAATCTTATCAAAAAGTAATAAGGAGAAATACAATTTTCCTAACTTTAAATTAAAAAAAAATTCTAAAGGTGATAAATGACTGGATTGAACCTGGCTACTGAACTAATAAGTTCATTAATGAAAATAGAGACTAATTTCTTTTCATACATACATATGAAACTAGTATGTTGTGGCCACCACAAGACTTTCTTCTATATTTTCCTATATACATATTCAATCAGTAACAATATTAAAAAAAAAAAAAAAAAAATTACGATTTTTTTTTCTAAGTTTTTTTTTTTTGTTAAAAGTAATACATATTCAATCAGTAACAATATTTAATTTTTTTTTTTTTTTGCTAAAAGTAAAAAAAATTGATAACTTTGTTTTAAATTATCACAGATTTATAGTTCAACCATTCATTTTAAAGGTATTGACAAGATCTTTCGAAAGATACCCATCTTCAAAATTTACCCCCCCCCCCCCCGAGGGGGGTACTTCCCCCCCAGGGGGGAAGCGATGCCCCCACATGCACAGAAATTTTTTCCTAGTTAACTATTACTATTATCAATAACTCATATTAATTTTACAATCACAAGTTAAAAATAACTCTCATTATGTACATTTATACGAAATTTCGTCCTATACTGCCATGTTAAAAATTTAGAAAACATGAGATCACAGCGCCACCTGTTGAGCGATTGATCCCCAAATGTAATCAGCACCAGTTTATGTCAGGGACCAATTAAATACCAAGTTTGGTTAAATTTCGTTAAAAAAAAAAAAAAAAAAAAAAAAAAAAAAAAAAACACAATTTTTTTTAAAGTTTTTTTTTCATTAAAAGTAAAAAAAAAAATCGATAACTTTGTTTTAAATTATCACAGATTTATGGTTCGACCATTCGTTTCAAAGGTATTGACGAGACCTTTCAAAAGATACCCATCTTGAAACTTTGCCCCCCCAGTTGGGGGGTAACCGATGCCCCCACATGCACAAAATTCTTTTCCTAGTTAACTATTACTATTATCAACGAGACCTTTCGAAAGATACCCATCTTGAAAATTTACTTCCTGGGGAGCCCCCCCCCCCCCCCCCCGAAGATTTAAAAGTGGGGGGGCCAGCTACCCCTGCAGTTTACGCCTATGTATGTGACCTGCTTAATAAAAAATTAATTAAAACATAGACCTTTAGTCTATGTCAGGCTCTACACGACTTCACTCATCTCCGGACACTGTCTCTTAAAGATTGCAGCCAGAAACGTTGCAGTTAGACCTCACAGAACCGTGATAAAGGCCAAAGCCTCCATTTTTCTCACGTTTTTACAATCTGGTGCGGCTCTACACGACTTCTCTCATCTCCTTACACTGTCTCTATTGCTGTTAGAGCATTAAATAAAATTGTAATATAATTTTTGTAGTTGTAGTTTATATTAATGAATAAAAAAACACTTCATTTAAAAGTATTTCCTACATAATAAAATATTTCCCGACGATTCAAGAAATACACACGTAATTGTTCACGTTTTCACTTCTGTCGGCATTCCCGAAGTGCAACTGTTTTTTTTCCCCTTCAAATGCACCAAATTGTTCTTCTTTCTATCAATTTTATTTCCCTATAATGAGATAGCTATTTAAGTCTTTTTGTCTTTTGTAATATTTGATGTAATTTAATCTAAAATAAATAAAAATTTTAAAATTTCAATAAAAAAGAAAATCTCGTGATTAAGAAACTGTATTTTAGAAAATTTCAGTTAAGAATTACATATATTAGGAGATTCAAGGCACTATAGAAATTTAATAACATGTGTGCAGCTCTTCTCTTAATTAGCAATTTTCTGCTGATAGCCATTTTACAATTTGTTCGCATGTAAGTGGGGAATATAAATATTTTAATCCATTACAAAGTAGTAAGAAATAATAGAATTCTGAATTTATAAATTAGTTAAAAAAAAACAATAATAAATTATTGGGGTGTTTTAAATACTCTGAATGTCAGTCACGAAATGTCACATCGCGAATCACGCATCAGTGTGAAATTCTATAATATAATTTGTGGTAAAACAAAACTGCGTTATATTAATTATACTGTTTTGAGATGTATAAATTTTGAACTATGGATAATAATGAATAATTTTATAATAATTAGTATTAAAGCATTATATGTTTATCTGAAGTCTGACTTTTTCAAAGGTCTTATTTTAGTAAAAAATATATTTCCGTGATTAAGATAATAATGGCTGGGTTTTACGTCACACTAGTGTTGAGCAGATGGGCAATTGGCGATGGTCTGGGACACACCCCTAGAGGTGGTCCGGATACATGCCATCACAATTTTGATCCTCCACGTAAGGGATGGCTCTCCCGCTTCGGTGACCCCCAGAGGTATAATTTTTGATGGGAACATGGAGGACGTTGCGGCCACGACAGATTTTACGTGCACCAGCCACCACTAGTGTACACGATGGTCTTTGGCTGGCTCGAGTACCGAACCCGCAATCTTCCAATTACGAAGTCGGCGCTCTACCGACTGGGCTACCGCGGCCCAATAATTTCGAGGAAAATTTTTTTATTTGGTTAAACTGATATAATTTTTCTATGGTACATTGTTGATTTTCGCGCTTTTACGTTTTTCTGTAGGTATTCAATTCATTACAAGAAAATACTTGTAAAACATTTTAGCTTCTGGTTTTCAGTGAATTTACACGTTTTCAGGACAGAATTTCATAAAAAGTTTTACATGCTTGCACCTTGATATAAATTAGCGCTTATTCACATTTTGTACACATCACTATACAAATGTCATTGTCATCCAATTTTAGAACGTAAGGATATAATAAATACTTTCCAGTATATTTAAAAAAAACTTACAAAAGTGCCAAAATTTATAATTCGTCCCTGGGCTGCGGTAGCCCGGTCAGTAGAGCACATGGCTCGTAAATGGAAGATTGCGGGTTCGATACTTGAGCTGGTCAGAGACCGCCGTGACCACCCTGTCCTCCATGTCCCCATTTGATAGCTCTGGAGTTCACCGAAGCGGGGGAGCCATCACCTCCGTGAAGATTCAAAATAGTGATGGCATGTATCCGTACCATTTTTTTTTGGAGTGCGTCCCAGACCGTCACCAGTTCGCCATACACTGTAAAAAAATTCAGTTCAAACTTGATTCACTATAGTCGGCAGCAAAATTGTTCGAGCGATAGCAAAAATACCAATGTAAAAAAAAAAAAAAAAGACTTAATACTGTTTTGTTAAATAAGTCCTTGTCGAATCATGTTTTTAGACAGGCTAAGAACATGACTCGACAAGAATTTATTTTACAGAGCAGTATTAAGTATACCTTTTTTATATAG
Organism: Salticus scenicus; assembly: GCA_963930645.1. Lineage (NCBI taxonomy): Eukaryota > Metazoa > Arthropoda > Arachnida > Araneae > Salticidae > Salticus > Salticus scenicus. Next base: position 271,041,198 of record OZ005648.1, read on the forward strand.
GAATAATATGCTAGCGCTCGAATAATTTTGCTGCCGACTACATATGAAGAAAAGTTCTAAGTAATACCTTAATATGGTTCAACCTCATTTTTAAGTATTCTACTTCCTGCGATTGAATTTAAGTTGCACCAGAATTGGAGCTACCATACATCTACTCACAAGGGTATGAATCAGTAAAATTACTATTCAAACCAAACCAAGATTAAATTAAAGCGTGGTCAAAAACATAGGCTAAAGGGCAAATTTTGAACAACAACTCACTTATGGGTCACGATAAGACACTAGAAAATTTAATCCCTTTTATCAAAATCAACGAAACATAAAAAGCAAGAAAGCGTGGCACAGTGTCAGAATGTTTGACAGGAGATAAAAAGGTTTTTAGTTCAATCCCCACCTCGGTCGAATTTTGATTTTTTTTTTTTTCTTCATAATACCAATATTTGGTTAATCTAAAATTACTAAATCATGGTAAAAAGTTAAATCATCAGGTGTTATTACTTACAAACTTTGAATAAACACCATAAAATGCAATAAACTCGCAACAATTGTTTCGGGTCGAAAAAACACACGACCCTTCATCAGGCGAACAAAGTAAGCACGAGTGCTGCAGTCAAAGCGGCAACGCACAAAATCGTTTAAAATGAAAAGAAAAAGTTTATAAAGTAGAAACTGAATATAGCTACTGGTGTGAGTAGAATTGTACAGAAACACAAGAAAATAAATAAATGAGTGAGATTAAACATATAACAATCTAAGGATAACAAAAATTAAACTAAAATCTAAGTTACGTGAGTAATTTCCAAGCATCAGAGAAGAAAGGAGTGGAAGAAATATCGTTAACAAGATTTTTCGAATTTTTAAATATGTAAAATGCTTCATGAATATCCAAATGGGAGGAACAGACAGGAGATGAAATTATGTTAGTTTTGGAAAAATCAAAACGATGACCTTGAGAGCAGCAGTGGGAAGCAATAGAAGATTTGGTAATCTCTTCATTACGAACATTCCGACGGTGCTCATTTATTCTGTATTTCAAACGCCTCCTAGTTTGACCAATATAACCTAAGTTGCAGGACGAACACGGAATTAAATAAATTCCAGAACGGTTTTCGGTGGGAATGGGATCCTTAAGAGAAGATAATTTAATTTTATTGACGGGTTTGTAAATAACTTTGAAACCAAACGGTGAAAGAATTTTAGAGATTTTAAAAGAGAGTGAAGAATAAAAAGGTAAAACAACTGGGATGGGACTGTGATCGTTTAATTTGGGAGCAGAACGTTTAGGATTCTTAAATTTATATAGAGCTTTATCGATGATAGATGGGTTATAGCCACGAGAGAGAGCAAGAGATTTTAAATAATTAATTTATTTCGAAAGATTAGACGGATCAGAACAAATGTGTAAGGCACGGTAAACATAAGTGTAAAAAGCTGACATTTTTTGTTGAGGGGCGTGGTTAGAGAGAGCATGCGGCGGCAAAGAGACTGAGAATGGTTTTCTAAAAACAGTAGTTGAGAAACAATCCTTTTCTTTATTCACAAGAACGTCAAGGAAAGGCAAAGAGCAATCCTGTTCAACCTCAAAGGTAAATTGAATGCATGGGTCAATCGAATTGACCAAAGAAAGTAAATTGGACAAATCGACGTCAGGGGAGACAAGAACGAAAGTGTCATCCACATACCTAAACCAGTGAGGAAATTTATATACACCGAAGAGTTTTTCTTCAAAATAGTGCATATAAATGTTGCAAAGTAAAGGAGAGAGAGGACTACCCATGGCCATACCATCATTTTGGGAATAATAAGTACCATTAAAAATGAAGGCAGTTTGCCTGATACACAAATGAACTAAATTTACAAGCTCCTCAATTTCAATAGAAGAATAATGGAATTCACGTAGTCTTCTCTCTAAACAAACCACAGCACCTTGGACCGGAACATTTGTAAAAAGTGACTTTACATCTAAAGAAATCATAGTATAGTTAGGCGGAGAGATGCATTTAATTTTGTCCACAAAATCATACGAGTTTTTTACAGTATGAAGATTAGTAGAAGTTAGATGAGAAAGAGAGTTTGAAAGAAATCGAGCAAGATTATAAGATGCCGTACCTATATTAGATACAATAGGTCGAAAGCAGAGAGTGGGTCTGTGAATTTTCGGAAGTGCATAGAAACGAGCACAATTAGCAGCAGAAGGAATTACCATGCGTTTGGTATAATCATTAAGAACAACGGAATTTTTAACGTGGTGTTTGACTTGATCAAGATGATCATTAGAAGGATCTTTTTTAAGTTTCGAATATGGACCTGAAGTAAGCAAGGATTCAACATGGGAAATATAATCCGATTTGTTGAGTAGAACAGTTTGTCCCCCTTTATCAGATCTTGTGACAATTAAATCGGGGGCGGAGTTTAATTCAGAGAGGGCGGATTTTTGAGAAGGAGTAAGGTTGGACTTTTGTGGATGATTATTGGTGGAAATAATGTTAGATAAAATGAACCGAAGATATTCTAACTGGCCTGGAGAAATTTTACTATTTTTAAAGGAATTTTCAATCGGAGCGATCAAATCCGGAATGGAGGGTCTCGAAGTACGCGCAAAATTCAGACCCAAACTGAGCACGTCGCGTTGAGTATTAGTCAGAACGTGCAAAGAGAGATTAACAACAGTATTCTGAGCAAGAGGAGAAACGGGAGAAGTAAAGGAATTACTTTTAAGAAGATAATTAAATTTCTTATTTAAGTTAGTTTGATGCCTAGAAGACTGAAACGCAACGTATGCAAAATTTCTTTTTTCAAAAGAAGAGAAATCATGAACAGAATTGCTAAGAACAGGTGGTTATAGCTACTTCAGTAACAATTTTTGGTTCAAACTAACACGAAAATTTTAACAGTGTAGCGTAGTACTACTGCAATGTTAAATCCAACCAACTAACTGTAAACCGTCTCTACATTCTGAAGAAAACTACTAAAAGTAATTACGTGTAGGGATTATACCCTATAGTTGGTAACTCTGCCTTAAATCGATATATCCTTATATTGGTATTTTTGATGAATGATATATGGATTTAAGAAATTTCAACATCGCCCAGCACTAATGTATGAAAAGAAATTAGTTTCTACTTTCATTAATGAACTTATTAGTTCAGTAGCCAGGTTCAATCCAGTCATTTATCACCTTTAGAATTTTTTTTAATTTAAAGTTAGGGAAATTGTATTTCTCCTTATTACTTTTTGATAAGATTGATATCAGTTCGGATTAAATTTTTCTTTTTCTTGCCTACAGATTTGTTTCATTATTTTGTTCAGTACTTCACAATTAGATCAGTTTTCCTTTTTCTTGCCTACTGATTTGTTTCATTATTTTGTTCATTGCTTCACAATTAAATCAGTTGTGTTTTTCCCTTTATAGAAAGTTAAATTTTTTATAAAGAATGCATTTTAATAGCCATATTGTTGGTATCACATGCGAGGGGCCCACATGAGGGGTATCACATGCAATATATATAAATTCTAAAATTTTTAAAATCTTATTTGAACATAGCTCCACCGAAACTCGCCCCCCCCCCCACCAGATTTTTTTTTAAAGTTGACACCTATACATACAGAGACTGATAAGTTGATAAATTCCAATATCTTAGAAGCCAGGAAGAATTTCTAGAGGACATTGATATTGAATTAATTCTATGACATACTCATGGCAAAAGAGAGGAGCTAGTGGGTAATATTTGATTATTTTATAATTAATGCAGGTTATTCATATATTATTTTTACATTGAATAAATGAACTTTCTAATTAAATATTTAAATTATAAATAAAAATATATAGAGGAGAAACTATTGGATGAAATAGTTTTACTTTTAACAGTGATGTCGTTAGTTTTCAAAATCCTGGGTCCTTGGGACCAATGAGTTCAAAATATCTGGGCCCATTTTTCAAAAAAATGGGTCCCCACATACATGAATTTACATATTAAAGATGTAGTTTAAAATTTTATCTTGTTGTAAATGAAAAACAGCTTCTTATGAATTTTTAAACAGCTTTTTTTGAGATTGTATTAAAACTAACATTTACAGTGATGCCGTTTGGGTGTGAAAATCCTGGGTCCCCAAAAGACAATCTAAGATTAAGTTTTCTTTTATATTTTGCAGTATTTTACATTGAGATATGCTGTTGAAATTTCATAGTATTTGGTTTTAATGCCCAATAATTTGATTATGAATATTTTTGAAAGTGTAGAATTATTAGGAAGGGCTTAAAAGGGGGAAGGGGCAAAAAAAAAAAAAAAAAAAAAAAAAAGGTTGCAGCATTTGAAATTGGTATTATTAGGTTTTAAGGCAAGATAAATCGATTGCGGATATTTTTTAGTCTAAAATTATTAGGAGGGAGGGGGCGAAGGGGCAAAAATGCACAAAAGGAACAGGGGTTTCAAAGAAAACAACAGAAAACTTAGAACGCCTTTATTCTTTTATATTTTGCAGAGTTTTGAATTCCAATTTCCACTCACATTTCGTACTAAGGATTTTTAACATTAGGGGAAGGTGGGGTACCTTGGACCTTTTTCCAATTTTAATTTTGTAATTATTTGCCAAAACTGAATACAAATAGCTTTTTTAAATACTGTATGGTGTAACATACAACATATATTTATTCCAAAATTTTATTAAAATTATATCAATTATATTTTTAAAAAATAAAAAAAAGTGCAATTAGGTCCAAGGTACACCACTGGTAGTGTACCTTGGACCATTTATTAAAAAATACAGAAAAACTCAATTTTAAGTAAGAAAATCTATTTATTAATCAATTAGGGTCAGGTGGGGTAAAATAAATCAGGGGGTAAAATAGGTCAGCTTAAAAAAAAAAAAAAAAAAAAAACTCTAAAAAACATCCAAACATTTTTTTAAATTCCAATTTTGCTGGTTTTATATATTATTTATATTAGTCTTCTATTCCAAATAAAGTAATAAGGCTTACCTTTATACAAACTTGTAACACTACTTGCTGCATTTTGGAAAGGCACCCAAAGCGATACACCAGTCTGGCGGTCTATAAAAAGGAAAGAATGATCAACCAATATTCTGTATAATATGGCTATAGTTACAGTAATGCAGAGTAAGAGAAAATAATCCGACTTGTAAATGACACCAGTGGTAGACCTACAGTTCTCAAGGCTTAGGGAGAAAGACTCAATGGAATGTCCTAATTTGAGCACCTCCTATTATTGAGGCCCCCTTGCAATTTTTCACTTACAATTATGACTAATTTTCGTCATATGAACTTTAGCATGAACGAATCTAGCACTTATGGTTCTTTTTCAGGGACAAAAATGCAAATATCTTTATAATTGTGGCATATGGGCTCAAACTTTAAAGTACAATAGCGTCTAAATGCCTTATCCGATAGAGCTGAAAATTTATATAAATACTAGCAGGCTTTGCCCGCTTCGCTGGTCATTATATTGAAATGAATCCCCAAAACAGCATATCATTAATAATAATAAAATATCTTTAAAAAAAAAAAAAAAATCATTGAAATCCGTCAAAATCTAATTTTAAGTTGCCCAATGCCTTCGGCAGTCCCTTACCTGCTTCTTACTCCCCCTCCCTCGCGGTTACAGTTGAAAGTTTTACAAAATCTCATCAAAGTGTATATTTCGCACACTTAATTAACACCCACACACCAAAATTCGCCATTCTTAGGTAATTTAAACGGATTTAAGCTTCAAAATGTGGTTTTTGCTCCGCCCGCCCCAAGAGGAAGGGGGGGGGGGGGTAAATTTCCAAAATTACTTTATATTGCATGTTGCATACACATACCTAACCGACACATCAAAAAATTGAGATCATGAAATTATTTAAAGCTGAGTTATGCTTTAAAACTTTTTTTTTAATCTCCCCCCCCCCGTTCTTAAAGGAGGAAATTTCGCAAAATCTCTTCATACTATGAGTTAGATACATATAATCGTCCCTTACATAAAAAATGTCCAACCTTAGATAATTTAGTGCAGCGTTACGCATGAATACATGTTTTTGCCCCCCATTCTCCAAAGGGCGGTAGGGTGGAATTTCATAAAATCCCTTTGTAGTGTGTGTTCAGTTCGATTTCCCCGTGTGTTGAGTACCCTTCTTCCAAAACCTTTTCCCTCCCCCCCCCCTAAAAATCCAAAATCGCAGAAAGTAATTTTTTTGTACTCAAGTCTGGTCTTTCCATCTGCAATTTCTTCACCGTTAAGTAATTTGGAGCCGAGATAAGCCTTCTGCCGCCCAAGGGAGACAGGGGGGGGGGGTATTTTGCACAATTCCGTCTTAGTTGGGGGTCAGGCTCCGAAAACCAACCTGGTCACTAAAATTTGTGACCATCTTTCGCACAGAATCGTCATGGCTGTGTTGAGTCTGAATCATTGAGTTTACTCTTTTATATGTACAGATTTGTTTATATTTTTTATGGACTACTTGGCTTAAGGTTGCTGTCACAAAAATAGAGTCCTTGGCGAAAAATGTCCTATCTACTTCAGTATTAAAATTAAAAATATACCCAGGATTATCAACTAATAAAGCTCTTTAATAGAGATCTGAATTAGCTTTCATTTTCTTATTATTTAATTTTGATAATGACGTTATGTTGTCATGTGCCTAAGCAAATTTAATATTTATTATTATTTTTATTATTATTCGCGTGAAATATTCTTTGGCAACAATTAAAAATTAAAATAAATTATTTTAAAGTTTTATTATAGAAGAAATATTTATATTATATACAGGGATGGAACACGGGCGCAGAATTCATACCGGAATCTCTTTAAGGAATTTCTCTACTTGATATCGTTGATTTAAGAAGTAGAAAGTTTTCGTACATTGATAGTTGTATGAATTCTGCGCCCGTGTTCCATCCTTGTATATAGAAGATTAATTAAAAATTTACATTTTTTCCGGTATAAATAGAAGCCTATGTCTTATTCCAGACTATTATCTATCTCTGTACAAAATTTCATCCAGATCCGTTTAGCCGTTGTGGCGTGATTGAGTAACAAACATCCATCCAAACTTTCGCATTTATAATATTAGTATAGATTAGTTATCATGTGCATGTGTTAGATTGAGTTATTTTGCTGTCAAATTGACAAAATTTTAATTTTAAATTTCAAAATTCTGTCGTTCTTGGCGCTTATTGTATTTAGTGATCAAAAACGTAATACGAAAATATGCATGCCAGATGTATATTTTCGTAATATGCATTGTACGAAATATTGTTTCATATTATTCATTACTCTCTTAATATAAGTTGTTAAAATAACCATGATTTTTGAAAGGAATTATATTTTGTTCGCCAAATAATTCGTCGATATTTTTTTTTTCTGCTAAGGATGACCGATATCAAATCTATTCCGCTGCAACATATTAGTATCTCATATCAGATACTTTATTTAGACATTTGAAAACAAATTTTACTTCAAACTATGATAGAATATTTATCATTTTCCTTTTAATTAGTATATTAGTTGGATATTTATTGTGTAAATATCATCTTTTGAAATGAAATGTTTGTGTTTTCAATCGAATATGGAAATTTGCCATTTTTTTTTTTTCCTACAGTTTTCAAATTAAAAATTCAAATTTTGTCAATTTTACAACAAAAATAACTTAATCTAACGCATGGACATAATAATTAATACATACCTATACCTAAATATGGGGATTAAAATCGGGAAATAATTTTCCTCGATTTTTAATAATTTTTTACAAAAAAATCCAATGGACGTTTAACATAGGAAATATTTTTCTTGCATCCATGAACGGCCAGTGACGTCATCACTTCGCTTGCGTATTAGCACTTTATCAATGTGTAAAAGAAATTTTTTATTAAAAATGATGTCAGTTTTTGTGAGATGCATAATTTTTTTTTATAATTTTTTATCGTTCACGTTTAGATAAATGTATTTTTTTCCTGTTGAAAAAAATAAATAAATTCGTTTTTTTTTTTTGGCAACAATTAAATTATGGATAAATTTAAATGGCTAATTTTTTGCTTTTATTAGCTTACAAAATTGCTATTTTATGCATAAAAATCGCAAAAACAATTTTTTTTTTCGGAATGAAAGGTAGCCAACTTTTTAAGTTAGGGTATAAGCTATCTCCATAACAAATTTTATCGAAATCCATCGAGCAGTTTTAGCGTGAAACTCAGTCAAATAAACGGACATTCACATTTATAATATATATAAGATTATAAGTCACTGTTGCACTGACTATAAACATTTTGGTGAATCTAGCATTTGTAGGTTTTTACAGGGACACAACAAAATATTCTTTATTATTATGATCTAAGTGTTCAGTAAAATAGTGTTAAATTAAACATCATGTACTATATAAAGAAAAATACTCAAACACCCTATTATAATTTTCTCTCTTTTGTTTATTTAATGACTCCTCTTACTTTACTTTATCAACAGAACCATTAATTACTCAATGTTCGGAAAGTCGAGAGGAGTCACTCTAGATTTCTTTATCTCAGATATTAATAAATATTATACTACTATTCCAATATTTAATATTTTTGTAATTATTTTGAGATATAATTAATTTACATTGTATTTGTAGGATAAATTTAAATAAAATATATTAAGCTACTTCTTTTGCTTTTCACATGTGATCTCTAAAAACAACAAAAATAATAAATAATTTCTATTATTTATTAAATTAGATTTTTTTTTATTTTATTAATACTATATAATTCAAACAGTTAATAAATTTAGATATTAACAATAATTATATTACTATTCAAATACTTACTCTTTCAGAAATTATTTTTATTTTATTATAACATTAAGATATTTATTACTTTGAGATATACTTTACACGTTATATTTGTATCAGTAAATTTAACTAAGACAAATATATTAAATCTAATTTGTACTTTTAGGCATACTGGGAGGTGGTCCACTGTGCCCCGTGTCAGAGTAAAACAAATAATAATAAAATAATATATAGACTATAAATATGCTAATAATTTTTAGGAATTTAAAAACAGCAATATATTCCTTCCTTTAACAGCTGTATAGTATTTATAGTCACTAGTTCAATCTTTATAAAATTTTAAAAACTTCAATGTGAAAAAATTATTTTGAGCACCTCAAAACATAAAAACTGCTCAAAGTGGTTATCTCAAAGTGATTTTTTTTTGGCTGCATACAACTAGTATACTATGCTGCTATACATGTGTATCCATATGAACTAAAAGAGTTGAATATTAATTAGGGGTGGGAATCAATTAAGAGTTTTAACTGGGCTAATCGTAGTTCATTAATAGATTAATCTGATTTTTAATCGATTTTCACTTTTCTTTATATAATTTTATTTGAACAATGAATAAGACTTTCCTATGTATATATAATATATATATATTTTCCCCAGATAGTACACAACAAACCATAAAAATGTTATAGATGTTAATTTAACTAGTTCCTTAAACAATAAATAATAATAAACATGCAAATAAATAATGAAAAAAGAGAGCCTCATGATTTTTTCTAATAAATGAAAAATTATTTTAAATACGAAGATAATGCAACACTTTGAAAACCAACTGCAAATATTCATACGTGATAGAGATTTTATGAATTATTTTTTATCTTATGAAATACATTTCCTGGTTAAACTTAGATTTAATTGTGGAGATATTTATTTAAAAATATTTAATTTTATTGCCTGTTAATTATTGATATATAATAATAATAAAACGTAATTAAAAAATATCTAATAAATATTAAATTGTACTCATTAATATATATAATGATCCTCATCTGTCATGAACGAATCCGGTTAGTACCGCTTCAAAGCAGAAACTTTTGGCAGCCATTTTTTTTTCCGTTTGTTCAATTCAACTTAGGAAACATACATATCATTTTCATACATGTTTTGTATCGCACATATTCTTATTTCCTATAAAACCTTGAAAAACTATTCAATTGTAATGTTTAAATGTCTAAATTAAGTATAACGGATCACTGGCTATTATAAACATGAACCTATAAATAGAATTATGTAACTTCATGATTATAAACAAAGCAAGACCAAATAAAAACAAACCAAAACTGTTGCCATTCAGAAAATACAAATTCCAAATGGACAACTTTTTAATTCCGAATGAACGACTCTTTGACTGTTTCATTAAAAAAACGCTTAAAATATTTCTAAAACATATTAAAGCCTTAAAAATCTTAAAATATTTGTAAAAACGCATTAAAGCCTTTAAATATTTTTATCAAACTTCATTGTTTGTTTACATTGTAAGGTATGATTGGCGCCGAGTTTAGTACGTAAATGCCACCAGTTGATTTTAGTTTTGAAATTAGTGTAAAATGATAGTTGGGATAGAATGTTTGGTTGGGCAAGTAAAAGTCACCAGTTGAAATGAGTATTGAAATTAGAGTAGTCTAAGGTGATAATGTCGAGTCAAGGTAAAATGTTCGGTTGAGAATGAGAAAGTCCCTAGCTGGATCCTGGATATTTTAGCGATGTTGAGGGTGAGATAGCTGGTTGGAGGTATCGAGTAGAGGTGAATTTGGGTTAGCATGGAATGTCTGTAGTTATTGGATAGTTACTTAGAAAATTTGAAAACAGGATCTACGATAGTCTTAAAAAAAAGTATTTTGGTAAAATGAAATGAATCGTTTTTTCTTATTATGAGGACTTTAAATACGCAAGCGAAGTGATGACGTCACTGGCCGTTCGTGGATACAAGAAAAATATTTCCTATGTTAAACGCCCAATGGATTTTTCGTAAAAAATTATTAAAAATCGAGGGAAATTATTTCCCGATTTTAATCCCCATATTTAGGTTTAGATATGTAATAGTTATCATTTGCATGCGTTAGATTAAGTTGTTTTTGTTCTAAAATTGATAAAATTTGAATTTTAAATTTCAAAACTCTAGATTAAAAAAAAAAAAAAACTTCCATATTCGATTGAAAACATAAACATTTCATTTCAAAGGATGGTATTACACAATAAATATCCAACTAATATACTTATTAAAAGGAAAATGATAAATATTCTATCATAATTTGAAGTGAAATTTGTTTTCAAATGTCTAAATAAAGTATCTGATATAAGATACTAATATGTTGCAGCGGAATAGATTTGATATCGGTCATCCTTGGCAGAAAAAAAAAAATATATATATATATATATCGCCAAATTATCTGGCGAATATAATTTAATTCCTTTCAAAAATCATTGTTATTTTAAAAATTTATATTAAGAGAGTAAGGAATAATATGAAACAATATTTCGCACAACACATATTACGAAAGTATACATCTGGCATGTATATTTTCGTAGTACGTTTTTGATCGCCAAATACAAAAACGCCAAGGACAACAGAGTTTTGAAATTTAAAATTAAAATTTTGTCAATTTGACAGCAAAATAACTCAATCTAACATATGCACATGATAACTAATACATATGTATAACCAAATATGGGGATTAAAATCGGGAAATAATTTTCCTCGATTTTTAATAATTTTTTACAAAAAATCCAATGGGCGATTAACATAGGAAATCATTTTCTTACATACATGGACGGTCAGTGACGTCACACTTCGCTTGCGTATAGAGCACTTAATGGAATACTGGGATGTGTTGTTGCTGTTGTGTTGTCGGGCCTATATTTTTTGTCAACCAGCAGTTTTTTTATTGTCATTCATATTTATTGATCGGGTAAAAATTTTTAAGTGAAAACTTCTTTAGGCGCGTTGAGCACTTTTGGGTGAACAAAAATCGTTGAATTCGCGTCATCGTCAGCAAACGCTTTCCATCCTTGTATTATACAAATAATGTATCACACAATTAACTTGCTAATGTGATGTGTTAATAATTATATATTGTATATTGTTTTAAAATCTGGTGCGGCTCAACACGACTTCACTTAACTCCGGACACTGTCTCTTAACGATTGCATGCGGAATCGTTGCAGTTAGACTTCACAGAACCATGAGGCAGGGCCGGCTCTAACGTTTTTGCCGCCGTAGGCAAACCTCAAAAGTGCCGCCCCCCCTCCCCCGAGCTTTAAAAACTTTCAAATAAAAAAAAAAAATAATAATAATAAATACATTTATATTAAAAAAAAAAAAAAAATCACATAAATGGTCTAATAGAATTGAGCTAAGTAAATAATACTCATATAATATTTACTACTATTTTTTTTTTTTTTTTTTTTTTTTTTTTAAAGTTAAAAACACAAAATCTGTGGAAGTAATACTAGTACAGTACAGACAATATTTTCTAAACAGCGAAAAATAAAGAATGCTAGTACAGTATACAAAATTTAAACCTGAATAAAATAATCTCTTTCGAACCTTTTTTTGTGGTAATCTCGAATAACTTCTGATCTAATTTGTTACTCAATTCATATTCTATGTCCAACATTGTTAACCCATTGAGTCGTTTTTGACTAGATATGGTTTTAAAATATTTTTTTATCATTTTTACTTACCCGTAAGGTAGAGAAAGTATTGTTTTAGGGTCAATTTTTCGAATGTGAGTTTTTGTTATATTTACACGTTTTAAGGTCTCCTGAATCCGAAAATCATGTTTTTAGCGGTTGGTCTGTGTGTCTATCTGTCTGTTATCAGCATATCTCCAGAACAAATTGTAGCAGAAAGTCCAAACTTGGTATTCTAAATGTGTATGGTATGGAGATGCTACACTAAGCTTTTTTTTTTGAGATGACGCATATAGTTCGTGTACAGGGACACCCAATAGAGTTCAAATACATTACGTGTATGGGGGAAATTGCAGGGGAGTAAAGTTTAACATCTATAGACTGCACTAAACCAAAATGAAATGAATATAGATTTTTTATATGCATAAAAATATGTCCCATGTAGAATATGGTAAGGAAATCCTTCACTGTTAATTTACAGGGCTACACAAAAGAACTTGATTATAGTGTGACAATAGCTCCGAATTGATGGAACTGTATTTCAGGTTGTGCCGTGTATCACTACTATAGGATTATATTTAGGTGCACCATGTGGTCTGTACATAATCTTCAAATGATATACAGGGCTGCAAATATTATGCGATAACATTCTTTTTTATTGTTAGTGGAAGTTCTTTACTGTAATATTTTACCATTTCCACGAAAGCTGCTCAGAAATTGAAATGAATTCCTCACAGACATGATAAATAATGTATGTTTTTAAGCTAAATATTCATCTCTTGTTTTATGTATATTTACACGTTTTAAGGCTACCTGATTGCCGAAGTAAAGTTTTTTAATGTTTGATTTTTGTCTGTGTCTCTTAGAGTAACTTACAAACGAATAATTTCAGAAGATCCAAAAGTTGTATTTTCAAGTTAATATACGTTTGTTGCTGGAGAAGTTTCAAGGAATGTTACGCGTGAAGATTATCTGTATAATTTTAAGCGAACTTTTAATTTTAAAAACAGATTTCAATTCTATATAAATGTAGGTGTAGTAATGAAACGGGGGGGTTGAGGGGGGCGGTAGCCCCCCCTCACGTAGAACTAATTGTCACATAAAACTTTTCCGAAGCCAAATTTGAATTGTTTTAACATAAGTTTACATAACACTGCCTCTTAATCTCCAACCTCTCTCTACTTACCTCTTAATCTCCAACCTGTATTTATAGTATTAAATTTCAGGGTAAGAGAAAGTTGTGTGAGTGACACACCAGATTATTAGTTTAGAAAAAGATCTTTCTCCGTTATCAAAAGTTATGGGCAAGGTTAACAAAATTTTTAAAGCAGTGCTTAAATTCGGCCCAATGTTAAGGAAGGTAATGAATTTAAAGACGTCAAAACTGGGCATTTTTTTTTTTTCAAAGGTGAAGAAAATAAAGTATATTTTACCAGCTAATTTTAAAATGTCGAGATTTAAACGACTTAACAGAGGAATCGCCATCTGTTAAGTCGTTTCCCAGATCTTTACAGTGTGTCAGTCTTAGTAATTCCTTTTTGCACGTGTCTTTAAGTTTGTGGACATTTCATATATGTTCAAAAAAATGATTATGATTATTCAATAAATTTAATCTAAGCTTAAGCGCACTGATCGCTGATAAAAAAAAAAAAATCTGTTTTATATTTCTCTTTTGAATTTTCTATAGGTTCTTCTACACTTTCATAAGAAAAATTTCATTTTTAAGATTGAACATGATGGCGTGGTGTAGTCAATTCAAAGTTTTTTCTACGTCTATTACATTAGCTAATTTTTCAGCTTCTAAGATAAAGTTTTCAAAGGATTCAACTGATCATAATTCTTAAAAATAGTAATAATAATAATAATAATAATAATAATAATAATGAGCTATTTAATAAATTAATGGCTTGGTATAAATCAAAAACTTTTGTTTCCCATAGCTTACTTATTTGGATTAATATAATTAAAAATTCTATGTCAAATGACGATCAAACATAAAAAACTTTAATTGTTTTATTGTACAGTCAGCAGTAAAATTACTGAAGCACACATCCACATTTTTCATGTATATATATGTATTTTTATAGTTTGGTCGCTTCTTTTTATCACCAACTTATTTTTTTATAAACAGTACAAGATTAAGATCATGACTCGACAAATATTTACTGAACAAAACAATATAAGGTGTCCATCTTTTAAGTAGGAATTATTTCTAGTGCTTGAATAATTTTGCTGCCAACTGTAATCGATAAACAACTGACTCATTTTGAATCATATTATCTATCTCTACATTTTTGTAATTGCATAATAAAGCATCATGAATATTTTCTAATTTAAGAAATAAAGATATTAGGGAATCTATGCATTTTTTTTTTTAAACTTCGCAGTAATTTATTAACTACTAAGTTTAATACATGGCTGCTGCAATGTGCGTGAAATGCGCTGGAATTTAAAATTGTAATCCGAATTTGTCACCTCTCATATTTTAGCAATTTTCATAAGCTTGACTTCTCATATTTCCTAATTTTAACCCTTTTTTTCCAACTCTTTTAATAAAACTTTAGGCAGTTCCTTACCACTAGATCTTTCAACTGGAAGAAAACCTTAAAAATGTTCGTTGAATTTGCATTGAAATGCTGATTGGCCAATGGAAACATACCTTCATCAAAAATTTCCCTCCCCTCCCCCCCATCCAATGAATCTGATGGTCATTATTGCATAAATAAAGCATTGTTTTAATTCTGACATCACTGTTGCCAATTCAAACTCAAATTTTGCCGTGTTTTTACGGACAACTCAAAATGTCCCTATCTTATGGTTGAGGATGTCCTAGGATGTTCTTTCATACTTAGGATATACTGATAATGTCCTGGGGAGAAAGGGTATACCTCCAAATAATTCCTACATGCTGAAGAATACTGCTGAAAGTCCCTACAATTGGCAAATTCTTGACTTTCTTTAATTAGAAGGCAAAAAGAGCTTGGTAAAATCAGCGGCGAGTGTGCATTTCTCCCTTCGCGTCGCGGTTGCGAATACAATACATACTGTACAGAACTTACAAGTTTGTCTATTCTTGTCTGCATTTCAAATTATAGGAATAGGAAGAGAAGCCTGTAAATTCTTGTTATGATTATTTACTTATTTATTTTTCTATTTATTTATTTTCTACATTCAACAATCGAAGTATTTTATTTATTTATTTTTTGTAGTTCAACTGAGTTTGCCGCCCCTAAATTTTGCCGCCGTAGGCAGTTGCCTACCTTGCCTACCGCCTAGAGCCGGCCCTGCATGAGGAAGACCAAGCCGCCATTTTTCTCACGTTTTTAAAATCTGGTGTGGTTCTACACGACTTCTCCAGAACTTCCAACCTAATCCGGCAAATTGTTAGTACCGCCCCTTTTTCTACACCACTTAATTTTTAGAGTATTTTTCTTCTTAATTCATCGTAGATACATTTGAAAAGAATTTCTCTAAAAATTAAGTGGTGTAGAAAAAGAGGCGGTACTAACAATTTGTCGGATTAGGTTGGCAGCTCTGCTTCTCTCATCTCCGGACACTGTCTCTTAAAGATTGCAGCCGGAAACGTTGCAATTAAACCTCACAGAATTGTGATAAAGGCCAAAGCCTCCATTTTTCTCACGTTTTTACAATCTGGTGCGGCTCTACACGACTTCTCTCATCTCCGGACACTGTCTCTTAAAGATTGCAGCCGGAAACGTTCCAGTTAGACCTCACAAAACCATGATAAAGGCCAAAGTTGCAATTTTTCTCACGTTTTTACAATCTGGTGTGGCTCTACACGACTTCTCTCATCTCCGGACACTGTCTCTATTACAGCTAGACCTCACAAAGAACGCAAATTATAAAATATCGAAACACATTTGATTTATAAACAAAACTTGAAAATACATTTAAATGATCACGTGGTAACCATCATGATCTAAACATTGTTTTCAAGATTTATCGTTCACATTCCGTCATTTTTGACGGGGTTATATACTAGTTAATTAATAATAATAATGACCTTCATCTGTCATGAACGATTCCGGTTAGACCGCTTCAAAACAGAAACTTTTGGCAGCCATTTTTTTTTCCCGTTTGTTCAATTCAATTCAACTTACGGAAACAAACATATCATTTTCATACATGTTTTGTATCGCACATCTTTTTATTTATTTCCTCTAAAACCTTGAATAACTATTCAATTCTAATGTTTAAAGGTCTAAATTAAATATAACGGATCACTGGCTATTATAAACATGAACCTATAAATAGAATTATGTAACTTCATGATTACATTTGACATTTATTTGACATTTATTGAGATCTATAGTTACAATGACTTTCATCTCGATTGCTCCATATTTTTACAGAAATTCACAGAAATACGTGCACACAATATTGTTGAAGACATAGGACAGCACAAACATCCATGCCCGCACCGAGATTCGAACTCGGAACCTGGGGATTGAGAAGGCAGCGCCCAGCCGACCAAGCCACCAAGCCGGCAACTTCATGATTATAAACAACGCAATACCAAATAAAAACAAACCAAAACTGTTGCCATTCAGAAAATACAAATTCCAAATAGACTACTCTTTAATTCCGAATGAACGACTCTTTGACTGTTTCATTAAAAAAACACTTAAAATATTTCTAAAACATATTAAAGCCTTAAAAATCTTAAAATATTTGTAAAAACGCATTAAAGCCTTTAAATATTTTTATCAAGCTTCATTGTTTGTTTACATTGTAAGGTATGATTGGCGTCGAGTTTAGTACGTAAATGCCGCCAGTTGGTTTTAGTTTTGAAATTAGTGTAAAGTGATAGTTGGGATCAGTGGCGTATCCAGGATTTTTCCAAGGGGGGGGTTCGTCCTTCCGAATTTTTAATTAAGTTTAATTAAGTTTAATTAAGTTTATTTTTAATTAAGTTTAACAATCTTTTAAAATATCATAATTACTTGCCGAAAATAAGAGTAAGAAAATTAAAAATAGTAAAACAAACTCACCAATTAGAAGATCAAACTAAAAAATCTTTAATTAGCGACGAATAACTTAAAGCCTGTAAAAACTGCTACACAAAACATAAAATTCAATACATAGTTACGCAAAATATTTCATTGAATTTTCTTATTTACAGAGCGAAGTCTAATCGACGAGAAGTTTTCGCTAGTTCATTTAAAATGTCTTCTACTATTGGGGCATTGTTTGGGTCACTCCTTCAAGGTCACTACTTCAATGGTCACCCTTTCCCCATATGGTCGACCCCACTTGTCCTTGAGTATGAACTCGTAAAGGCCGGTTTCCACTAGAGTTGGAGCTTTCAGGTCCAAAAAAACCATTAATCACGCTCCGCACACAAAGAGCCAAATGTCTTGTCATCAGTTGTAACCTTTTTTTATCAGATTGCGCAGTTACTTCAAAGGAAAGCATGCAAAATTGACAAAGATATCTGCCTCTGGCCCATCAATTATCTCAGCTGGGGGTTAGAACCAGGGTCTTCTAACGCCATTCGAGGGTTTTGAGCCCGGCTGACCACATCAAAGGATTCTGAATAGAAGCCGTCGAAAAAGCCGTAGTGGAAACCGGACTTAAAGGTGAAATCCTTTTAGAGAATTGTTTTCAGGGGAAACATGTTTCGCGCCGCGCAAATGAAGTGGTTTAGTTATTTTCAGGAGTGTTTATCGCAGAGTAATGAAAACAAAAGTTAGTCATAATTTTAAACCACTTCGTAGAAAAAAACATTCTATGCTTGCCATATATTTTTTCCGCCTTAAATGTGAAAATAAATGTAAGGAACAGCCTAATTTTTCTTATCATACATTTTGTCAAGGGGGGGGGGTTTAAACCCCCAAACCCCCCCCTTGCATACGCCACTGGTTGGGATAGAATGTTTGGTTGGGCAAGTAAAAGTCACCAGTTGAAATGAGTATTGAAAGTAGAGTAGTCTAAGGTGATAATGTCGAGTCAAGGTAAAATGTTCGGTTGAGAATGAGAAAGTCCCTAGCTGGATCCTGGATATTTTGGCGATGTTGTGGGTGAGATAGCTGGTTGGAGGTATCGGGTAGAGGTGAATTTGGGTTAGCATGGAGTGTCTGTAGTTATTGGATAGTTAGTTAGAAAATTTGAAAACAGAATCTACAATAGTTTTAAGAAAAAGTATTTTGGTAAAATGAAGTGAATCGTTTTTTCTTATTATACGGACTTTAAATACGCAAGCGAAGTGATGACGTTACTGGCCGATCGTGGATACAAGAAAAATATTTCATATGTTAAACGCCCAATGAATATTTCGTAAAAAAATATTAAAAATCGAGGGAAATTATTTCCCGATTTTAATCCCCATATTTAGGTATAGATATGTATTAGTTATCATGCGCATGCGTTAGATTAATTTGTTTTTGTTCTAAAATTTGAATTGTAAATTTCAAAACTCTAGATAAAAAAAAAAAAAAAAAAAAAAAAAATGGCAAACTTCCATATTCCATTGAAAACATAAACAATTCATTTCAAAGGATGATATTTACACGATAAATATCCAACTAATATACTAATTAAAAGGAAAATGATAAATATTCTATCATAATTTGAAGTGAAATTTGTTTTCAAATGTCTAAATAAAGTATCTGATATAAGATACTAATATGTTGCAGCGGAATAGATTTTATATCGGTCATCCTTGGCAGAAAAAAATAAAAATAATATATATATATATATACAGTGGAACCTGTCTAAAGTGACCACCCTAGGGACCGGCTAAAATGGTCACTATACGCAGGTGGTCACTTTATAAAGTCTGTTTAAAATTGGAAAATGGTCACATTAGTCAGGAAAATGGTCACTTTAGTCAGGTGGTCACTTTTACAGGTTCCACTGTATATATATATATGTATATATATCGCCAAATTATCTGGCGAATATAACTTAATTCCTTTCAAAAGTCATGGTTATTTTAAAAACTTATAATAAGAGAATAATGAATAATATGAAACAATATTTCGCACAATACATATTACGAAAATATACATCTGGCATGTATATTTTCGTAGTACGTTTTTGATCGCCAAATACAAAAACGCCAAGGACAACAGAGTTTTGAAATTTAAAATTAAAATTTTGTCAATTTGACAGCAAAATAACTCAATCTAACACATGCACATGATAACTAATACATATATATACCCAAATATGGGGATTAAAATCGGGAAATAATTTTCCTCGATTTTTAATAATTTTTTACAAAAAATCCAATGGGCGATTAACATAGGAAATCATTTCCTTGCATCCACGGACGGTCAGTGACGTTACACTTCGCTTGCGTATAGAACACTTAATGGAACACTGGGATGTGTTCTTGCTGTTGTGTTGTCGGACCTATATTTTTTGTCAACCAGCAGTTTTTTTATTGTCATTCATATTTATTGATCGGGTAGAATTTTTTTTTATTTCAGAACGAAAGTTATGAAATATCGAAAAACATTTGATTTATAAACAAAAATTGAAAATACATTTAAATGATCACGTGGTAACCATCATGATCTAAACATTGTTTTCAAGATTTATCGTTCACATTCCGTCATTTTTGACGGGGTTATATACTAGTTCATATATAATGAAAGATCAGAATGAAACTTACCTACATGTTTATTTCCAAATATTATACAATAGGAAAAAAAAAAAAAAACATACTATTTTAACCAATCTCTTAAACATAGTACAAGCACAGTGACATTTTCGGGATCTAAGCTCGATCTTCTCTTCTCTTACTCACAATAAATTCCGCACTGCTAAATACTCTTTCTACCGGTACAGATATTGCAGTCATGCATAACAGTCTTTTTGCTAATAATGACAGAGTTGGAAATTTTGCATTTTCTTTTTTCCACCAGTCAAGAGGATTAATAAAATTATCATCAAGTTCAACCATTTTTTTTATATAATTTTAATTCATTTTCATACGAGGGCAAAGTTTGAGAAGTTTCTATATATATTTCACTGCACATTGGGTCAAAACATAATTTTCTTCGTTTGGCTTTTGTACATTTTGAACCTCAGTAGTATTTTCAAATTCTTTCATCTCCTGTTAAACATTTTCCCAAAAATATATCTTTGTTCCAAAGACATACAATTAAGAGACTTAAACCACGGATTGAGAGCTGTAGGAATTTCATATTTTTCAAGATGAGGCCGCATGAGAACAAGGACAGATGTCACCCTGTTTAAATACTGGGCAAACCTTAAAACCTAAACTTCTTTTCCAAAACGAAAGAAATACAAAGATCACATACTTTCACTTCAGACTAGAAAACAGAATGTTGTTTCTGTTTGTACTTCAATAGTTATCAGCAATTCTGAACGGACAATAAACATTCGAAGGTATTGTGAAAACCTGTTGACATCTACCAGAGTCCTTTTGTTTTCTCTGCATTCCTGTCCTTTACAAACGCACGCTTCCTATTTCTGAGAATTCCCCACCACGGACATAAAACAACATTTTGTTTAAGAACTGTCTTTCCTCTTTTCTCTATCAACAAAAATGTAACAACTTCTATTGAGTTTCTTTTTTTCATCATTTGAGAAAAGATTTTTAGAAATGTGAAAAAAATATTTTGTAGGCAAAATAGCATTTTAAATTTTTACTTGAATCGAGTTACTCATAGTTGAAAATTTTAATCTGATTTTCAAAAATTTTAATCGAATTAATCTGGTTGATTAAAAAAATTGATCGGGACAAAGCATTGATCGACTAACCGAACCGATTAATCGGCACAGCCCTAATATTAAGATTTAAATAGGGGTGGTCCACTGTGCCCTGTCCTTCTCCACATACACTGACTAATTGCCAAAAACCACTTTTTTTGGACTCCGGAGACCTTAAAGCATGTAAATAAGGTAAAATCTCGATATCGAATTTTTGGACTGAATACAATATTTCCATTGTATATGGTAGTCGGGTAATGGAAGTAAAAATTCAAGAGAACAAGTTTTGTATAGAATACTTTTTGAAATTTTGACTAATGATGAAATAAAAGCTTTTTTTTATTCCAAAACACATTTTTTTCAACAAGTTGGGTCCTCACATATGATTATATATTAAAGATATAAATTAAAATTTTATCTTATTGTAGATGAAAAAAAGTTTTTTTTTTATGAATTTTTAACCAACTCTTTTTGAAAATGTCTTAAAACTAATATTATATAAGAGGTGGCTGATGTTAAGAAACAACTGAAAACATTTAGCTCAATGTGCTCTGCAACAGAAAAAATATTAAATAAGAGAAAATTAGTGCTGCACCGAGTAGCACTTTGGCCGAGTACCGAGCAGTTGTAAGAATGAATAATTAATGTACATATGAAGAATTTTGCACATCTTGATATTAAAAAAAGGCTTTTTGAACACAAAATTAAGTTAAATGGCAAACAGCATGTTTTAATGAAATGTTTCAACAGAACTTTTGTAGTGTATATAAGTACACAATTAGGTTCACTGTTACATTTGATACGTCCAGCTTAGTGGATTATTAAAACCATAATAACTGATAACTTCATTCTTTATTATATAGTCTTTCTCAGATGCGAATCATTCTCAGATAATTCTTAGAGAATATAAAAGTTCCTATACACTCAGGCTTAATTTAAGATGCATGAAATTTACATATGAAATGAGAACATTAAAATAAATATTTTATCATTTCAAACATGATAGATTTCATTAATCATCAAATTCTAGAAAAGTAAAAAAAGATAGGTGGTTTTGAGCCATAATTTGCAAAACACCAAATTTGATTATTAAAATATATTTTTAATTACATTTTAGTGTTTACCTTTTTCATAATTATTATTTTTTAAATTAAAAATTAATCTTTTCTTACAGTTTTAAAAGTGTCTTATTTTTATTTGCACAAATATGTAACTAAAGTTTTATCTAGTATTATATAAGGGTTCTTTTTCTAAAATATTTTATTTTTGTCTGTTTTATAGATACAATTTTATGTACTAAGTTTTTATAAAAAAAAATTGCATATTACACACATACAAGATGGTTATACTTAAATTCTTGTAACTAAAATGGATAAGCTTATATCATGAATTGTCTCTATACCGAGTTTGGTGGCAATCTACTTGCCCGTTTTAACTGCAGAAAGCTGTTTGCAGTAAAAATTTAATGACTATGTTTATATTTTCATATTTTTTTAGTTTAGTTATTAATAAACAACTCTTATGAATACATTTCTTTCAATAATGCATACAAATAATGAAATTCTTACAACTACTCGGTATTGACCGAATACTTAGTCCACATTTGGCCGAGTACTGAGTACTGCAATTACCCTACATAATTTACTATAATACTTATTTTTCGATTTAAATATACAAAAATCCGGGAGGGTGTTCTTAACTTTATTTACAAATTGCAGTCCATTGAAACGGCTACTATATAAATTTCTGTTGAATATTATCTCTCAGTTTTAACTTTAATATTTTTTAAACTGTGCTAGAGGAGAAAGAATAAAAAAAAAAAAAAATCGCAAAATAAATTGTTTTTATTTAGTCTATGTTGTCTGAAAGAAATAGTCCTCAAAAAAAGTTTGGAAACCTGGTTTCCGGAAATTTTAAGATTGCTTTTAAATTTAATGTTGCATTAATATCAAAGCATTCTTATCCATTGCATATACATCAAAATAAATTGAAAAATAGCGTGAAATGTCATGCTTTCATTCATATTCCAAAGAAACAAATAACGTAACATTTCCCTTTTTCTCATCTATAAAAATCTCAATCCAACCTCCTAAAAATGCAATAAAAATAAATGTTTCAACTCTTTTTTTTTTTTTTTTTTAATAGCATTCACATAGGCATGTGATTGCTTTATATTGATAGGGGGTTTTGCTATTATAATAGCAAAACCCCCTATCAATATAAAATCAATACTATCCAATCTTATATTAATCGCGCCATCACCGTTTGCTCAAATAAAAATCTACTAAACAAAGAACTCAACGTAATCAGAAAAATCGCTACTAATGCAGGTTACAAAAAGGATTTAATAGACAAACTATACCGGAAAAGAATAAAAAAACTTAATATTATAAATAACTTTCAAAATCCTAAACTAAGTTTCACTCCAGCCATTATGTACGATCGCGGAGTTTCCCAAAAAATTAAAAATGCAGCCAACAAAATTAATATAAAAATTCCAATTAAACCAAATAAAAATATTTACCAAACCATCAGAAATGAAAAAGACAAAATAAATCCTTTAGAAACCTCCGGAATTTACAGTATCCCTTATACCAAAACAAATAACGAAACCGGTTACTACATAGGCATGACCAAGCGAAAAATAAAAAACCGTATTAAAGAGCATTCTGCTGACATCAAATTTGGAAAAACTACCACCGCACTTACCAAAATAAACGCCACCGAATCCATAAAAATAAATTTTAACGAAACTCGCAAACTGGCAGATTTTAACAACACAATATACACCGCGAATCGCGAAACTATCGAAATTTTGTTTAACCCACTTACCTGTAATGGCAACGACCCAGCACAGGAAATTAACCGTAACTGGTGTAGAACCATCAGAACTACTAAAGATCAAGTCAGTAACGTCAACACAGCAAAGCAAGCCGCCACCGTGCAGCCTCTGATGATGGGAGGGGCCCCTTCCCGAAAGTGCTAAGGCTATATTCAAGAAGTATGTAAGGTCTTCATTTATTTGTTAGTAATTATTTATTTTATTTTATTTTATTTATTTATTTATTTTCAAATAAAGCCTTTAAAAAATATTTCTCGGTAACTTGTAAAAAGCACTCTTATTTTTGATATTCTGAAAAATACTTGCACTTGCAGAAAACTGAAAATTCATTTTATACTCAAATTTGCAAATTACTTTCATTGGTTTTAAATTCCATGTAACAACGTTTAAATATTCTCTATAATTTTCTTAAAGAAAAAAAAAAAATCACACTTTAATTAACCAATAACAATAATAATAACTTTCTAATTTTTATCTAAAGATTATTTAGAAATTTCTGAATTAAAGATTTATTTATTTATTTTAACTGTGAATTCGTAATCACAACCTAAAATGCAATACAATATTTCCGTTAACTACAGTACTTGAGTAATGGAAGTAAAAATGATAAAAATATCAATTTTTTTATTAAACGAAATTTTATGAAAGAGCAGCTTTTATTATGAAACGATATTTTATGAAAGGGCAGCTTTTATGAATTTTATAAATTTGAATGATGTGAAAGGATCCATTTTATGAATTTGAGTAATGCATTTCAATACCATAAAGACAGATAGCAGTTTAAAGCGCAAGATTAATAAAGTAAGATAATAAAGTTCAAGCTAGTTTGGAAATAATCTAAAATAGGTTTAGGAACAATTTTGGGTACTACTGTATACCACAGGGGTGAAACTACTTAACATAAAGGGCAAAATTAACGGTCGCCACCGGCCACATGGCGACTAAATAAAAAAAGATGGCGATTAAAAATTATGCATCGATCGCCACTTTTGTGATCATTAAAAGATTCTAAAAATCGAGCAACGATAAGCAATCGAAGCCTTGTGATTTCCAATCTTTTTCCATCCATGGCATAAATGTCACTGTTCATTTTAAAGTTGCTTTATTATATTTTACAACCTATAAAGAAGTAGAATTGTTTAATATATCTCACTCATATAATTTTTTTGGACCCCCCTTTCCCTCCCCCTAACGATCCATGATCACACAACTTATAGAAAGCTTTGTAATTTCTAATCATTCTCCATTTGCCACAAAAGTATAAATATCTATTTTAAACTTGCTTTATTAGATTCTAGAATCTGTAAAGAAGTAGAATTGTTTAATATCTCTTACTCATAATTCTTGTAATCCCCCCCCCCCCTCCTCCTCCAATGATTGGCAATTACATGCTCTACTGAAGCCTTGTGATTTACAATCTTTCTCCATCCCTAACATAAATGTAAATATTCATTTTAAACTTTCTTGATTAGATTCTAGAACCTATAAAGAAGTATATAGATGTATCCCCCCCCCCTCCCGCATATGTGCGCTTCATTTCAACTAGCAGTTAATGATCAAATGTCCTGCAAAGCACAATCTTTTTCCATTATTATCTCCATAGTATTTAGTGTAAATTTAACCCATTTAAGATATTTGACAAATGTGTGTATCAAAATTTGATTTGGCTTAAATGTGCATTTTTCAAAAATTATTGTATTTGCTTTCTTTTGTGTAGAAATCTTCCTTTTACCTTCCCATTTTAAAGTAGAAATCTCCCTTTTTAAAGCTACAAATTTTTCAGCTAAGTAAATTATTTTTAATGAAGCAGCTAAGTTTCCATATCTATACTTGTTAAGAGGAAATATTTTGACTCTATTGAAATAAAATCGTTTAAAAAAGTGTGTCTTTAGAAATAAGAAAAATTAATAAAACTGCTAACTGTATTTACACATGACCATGTAAAAGGTTGTGATGATGATGAATCAGCTGATTCATTTACTAGAAAATATCAATGTGAACTGTGAATGATAACAGCTTATTTCACTTAAATAAATTGAAAAAAAAGTACTACTGAATTATCTGAAAGACAAAAACTTTTGCTGTTATTATTACAGCCCTAAGCAGATTTTAATTTAGGATGTGCAATTTAGGATTTTTAAAAAGAGCGTAATTACAAATTACAATTTCAGTGTCCATGTGTTAATTTTATTATTATATGTATTTTTTATTTTTCTTGTGGTGATTATACCACAAAATGGTGACAATCCTTTTTGCTGTCTGAAAGAAATAGTCTTATCATGTGAAAAGTGGCCACTAACTTAAAAAAGT
Organism: Salticus scenicus; assembly: GCA_963930645.1. NCBI lineage: Eukaryota > Metazoa > Arthropoda > Arachnida > Araneae > Salticidae > Salticus > Salticus scenicus. Next base: position 271,067,500 of record OZ005648.1, read on the forward strand.
GGCTACTAATGAAACTGACAGTACCGGCCACTGGCCACTAATGAATTTTCCCAGTTTTGCCCTTTAACTTAACATGCAAAAAACTGTTATTGGCATATAGATAGGAGAGACTTATCAATGATATATCATATGGCTACCTATAATAAGTGATATTTCCAGAGTTTTTAATACATTATAAGGTAAATTAAACATTTAAAATTATATATTTCTGTAAAAACAAAATAATTTAACATGAAATTAAGAGATAGCAAGATTTTCAAAAACTCTGAATTCAAGGATAGTCCCTGAAAAGTTTCACGCCTGATACCATTAAAATATACCATCATATAATTTTTTTATTACTTACACAATGTTTATACCGTAAAAAACACAAAATTTTAAATCGAATAACATTTCCCATTGCGTAAGGAAGTCCTTGTTTCAATAAACTACCATAAAATTAATATTTAAAATTCTGTTTTAAATAAAATTAAATTTTGGATAAGATCCCCTTCCACTGCGTATTGCGTATTTCATATTTTATCCAAAATGGTCAACTGCAAAACAGCAATGGCCTTTTTTGCAGTTTGAAAGAAATAATTCTCTCGCTCCAGTAAAACTGCTTTTTTTTTACAAAATTTAATTTTGTGCCAAAGGCATCCTATAATCATAAAAATGATTTGTAGTCTTTTGAAAAGCTTGAGAAAAAATTCAGAAAATCCTGATAGTTGATATGTAAATTTATTCCTTATGTTTACGAAATTGGTATTTAATTAATAATTAAAATTGAGTAATTTTCATTCACTTTCATTTAATGTAATTATTCTATATAATTAAAAATAATTCTTATATTAGTTACATATACATAAAGCATTAAAAAATAAATAAATAAAATAAAAAATATTTAAGTTATGAAGTTTTGCTCCTCAGCAACGATTATTATATTAATTTCTTAAAATTTTCATGGCAATTATTATTATTTTTTTTCAGTTGCTGCCAAAGGAAAACAAAAAGTTAAACTGTTTTTATTGTCTAACATGTCTGAAAGAAACAGGTCCAGGGGCGTAGCGTGAAAATTTGATTGGGGGGGGGAGACCCGACGTTTGGCGCCCTTTCGTATTCCTCATCTGAAAATGCCACCCACATACTTTTAAGAGTGTTGCCAACCGACGAGAGGGCCTGTGCCCCTCTCGTCGGTTAATACGTACCCCCCCCCCTCTCTCCTTCGGGGCATTATTCCTAAAATCTGCCAAGGAAAAAAAAAAAAAGGCTGTTTTTTTTTCCCTTTATTTAGTAGCTTTTTTTTATACTTCTTTGGAGCATTTAAACTATATTAATTAAAAACGAAGAGTAATCGGCAAGCAACGAAGTCAGTAAAGGTTTTTCATGTATTTAGTTTAGTAATTCTTTGGAGCATTCTAAATTTTTTCAGGGAATCTATATATTAATACGCAGACATGAAATTCCTCTTACATTTTTAGCCTATTTAATAAAAGGAAGGGCTTACAAGTAGTATCGTTCGAAAGATATGGTTAATGTGCTTTGCAGAAATAAATACATTTATATATATTCTCGTATGAGACTAAACAAAAGCATCTTTCTTAGGACAACCAGAGTATTGGTTTGAAATAAAGTAGAACAACTGAAAAAGATTTTTCTCCCTTTTCCAACAAGTTTAACGATATTACATTATAATTCAGGTAAAACATAAAACTTTCAAAATAAATTTTAAGAAATGAAAGTAGTAACTGTTCCTAAGGAAAGCAACTTTATGTTTTTAGAGTGGATAATACCTAATCTCCCCGACAGCCGTGGCCCTTGTTACTCTATGGAAAAGTTTGATTTCATGATTACTCATTACATAATGTATATTTAAATTCTGTTTTCACATTTAGAAAATTTACAATCGTTTATTTATTTTTAATGTAATTCTAAGTTCAAAAATCTGAATTTTCAATATGTGCATTTTTCTCTTTCTGTCTTTTTTTTTTTTTTTTTTAACCGCAAAATGAAATATTAAAAATTTATCAATTTTTGGAAAATAAGTACGAAAAACATAAGCCTTACACATTTGTTCTGATCTGTCTAGTCTTTCGAAAGAAATTAATTACTTAAAATCTCTTGCTCTTTCTCGAGGCTATAATCACTCTATTATTAATAAAGCTTTATATAAATTCAAGAATCTAAACGTTTTGATACCAAATTGAACGATCACGGTCTCATTCCAGTTGTTTTACCTTTTTATTTATCACTTTCTTTTAAAACTTCTAAAATTCTCTCTCTGTTTGGTTTTAAAGTCATTTAGAAACCCGTCAACAAAATTAAATTATCTTCTCTTAAAGATCCCATTCCTACTGAAAACCGTTCTGGCATTTATTTAGTCTTATGTTCGTTGTGCAATTTAGTTTATATTGATCAAACAAGAAGGTGTTTGAAATATTGAATAAATGATCATCATCGAAATGTTCGTAATGAAGAGATCTCTAAATCTATTGTTTCCCACTGCTGGGCTCATAGTCATCGTTTTGATTTTTCTAAAACTAACATAATTTCATCTCCTGTCTTCTCTTCCCATTTGAATATCCATGAAGATTTTTTCATATTTAAAAATTCGAAAAATCTTCTTAATGATATTTGTTCCACTTCATTCTTGTCTGATGCTATGAAATTACTCACATTAGTTCAATTTTCCTTTAATTTTGAAATTTTTAGATTTTGTTCCCTTTTTTAATCTAATTTACTTAGGTATTTATTTGTTTTCTTCTTTTATTTCATAATTATGTCGGGCTGACACTAGGCTAATTTGACATGGTGCCCTTTTAAACAGTTTTTAGCATCCTGTGGCCCTTTTTCAACATATTTTAGCACCTGGCGGCCCTTTTAAAAGAAATTTTGGTATAAAGTAGCCTTTTCTAACATTTTAAATGTTTAGAGGCCTTTACATCCCCCCCTCCCCGGCTATTAAACTTTCTTAGCAGTAGTTCTTCAGCATTCCTGGAATAACAAATGCATACAGCCTATATATATATACAAGGAAAATTAGTAATTTACTTTTGTTAAGTACAAAAATCATAACATAGAACACCGCAAATTATGCAAATAATGCCCCTTTTTATTGAATTCCCCCAGGCGGCCCTTTTATTTTAGAGTCAGCACTATTCTCCTCACACCAGTATTTATGTTTACATTCATCTGTATATATTTTTGCTGCTCACTTAAAGCGATTTTGTGTGTTTCTGCTTTGACTGCAGCACTTGTGCCTACTTTTTTCGCCTGACGAAGGATCGTGTGTTCTTTCGAACCGAAACAATTATTGCAAGTTTATTGAATTTTATGGTGTTTATTCAAAGTTTTATAATTATTGCTTTTAAACGCCAGGTCTGTGGTGTTTTCTTATTATGAAATTAGGTATTGTTCACTCTTAAGGAAAAAGAAAATCAGTAATTTATTTATTATTATTATTTTACATATTTAAACCAATTAAAAAACGTTTTTCTTTTTTCCCATATTGTGTGAAAAATATTTTAAGAAATATAGTAGCCATTGCTAAGGAACGCGACAGAATTACCGCATGCCTTTATGTGGAAGAACAAACTAAAAAAGAGTCCCATTGTCCAAAATTAAATCTTTTTTATACAGAAATTTATATCTTACTTAGGTGTTGGTGTCTGTGTTTGGAAAAAATTCCGAGTGACTGTTCTAGGGTCCTAGGCCTGAGGGGGAATGCCTTCTGTGGAGGTCTTTCTGTGGGATCCTAGCCCGTATTTGCGCAAGTTTCGGAGAAAACCACAGAAAATTCCGAACGACTAGGCCGACAAGCACGATCTGGGATCATACCCGGCACCTCACGTCTACCTGCTTGACAGAAAGATTGTGGATTCAATAATCGAGCCAATTGAAGATTATCATGAAAGTCAGTCTCTGGTGCACATAAACTCTGTCGTAGCCTCAATGTCCTCTATGCTCTAGCTCTCTACAAATAGTACCTTTGGGAATACCAAAGATAAAAATTGTGATGGCTTGTCTTCGGACCGCTACTGGGGCGTTAATCCCAAACCATCTCAAATGCCCAATGTGTACCTATTAATTCGACGTTAAATCAGCATCCTCGTGCTATTTCTTATTAAGAAACACTAGTTGAATTCTATAGACTTATAGATATTTCAAAACCTGTTAGCGAGGAAACTAAAATAAAAAATTTGCTTAAAGGATCACTTAGAATCAAAAATTGTTAGTGAGAAATCGTTATAACCAAGTTAAACCTCATCTAATTTCGTCTTTATACGATAGCCATAACATACAATAAACTGCTTTTTTTTTTTTTTTTTTTTTTTTCGAGCTAAGGTCTTGAATAAACGTAATTCTAAATCTTTGGAGGTGAGAAAGCAATTGTGCATACTTACGAGTCAGTTGTAAGTATCTGAAATGGGAGAAGGGCGCCGCAGTCGCCTCAGAGCGTGAATTTGCTAAGGTCAGAATTTTCAAGGGTCGTTGCATGGTAAGCGAACATGCTGTTGTAGGTGCCTAAACAGGGAAGGGCGCTGCTCAGCTGGAGTTTGCTGCAAACTTATTCTTAAAGTGTCCTGAACACGATCAAAGTTTACAACAGTCTTTTGCATGGTAAGCGAACAGACTATTGTAAGTGTTTGAAATGGGAAATCATGCCATAGGCGCCCCCAAACAGGATTTGTTATAATCAGATTTTTTTAAGGGTCGTGATAATGAAGAGAATTTTCAAGGATAGTTTGCACAGTAGGAAAATTGGTTGTTATACACATTTAAAAAGGCTGTTTTAGGCGTCTAATTAGTTAAGAGGGCGCCACCTAACGGGAGTTTGCTACAGTCAGACATTTTAATACAAACTTTTTTTGCTGGTCGGTGAACCAGTTGGTTGCCGAAGGAAGCTTCTGATGCATAAAAATCTTAAGTGTTTTTGGTAACTAACGATAATCAACAAAATTATGATCCACTTTCAACTGAACTTCAAGGCGCAAAACAGCGCCCCAGAAACCTCATTATGCCTTTGAAGGTGCCTGAACAGGGAAGGGCGCCGTTCAGCTGGAGTTTGCTACTCTTAAAGGGTCCCGAATACGATTAGAATTTTCAACTGTCTTTTGTACGGTAAGCGAACAGGCTATTGTAAGTGAACAAAACGGGAACTCATGCCATAGGCGCCCCAAAACAGGAATTCGTTATGATCAGATTTTTTTAAGCGTCATGAATACAATGAGAATTTTCAAGGGTCGTTTGCACGATAGGAAAACAGGCTGTTTTAGGCGTCTAACTAGTTTAGAGGGCGCCGCAGGCGCCACCAAACGGGAGTTTGCTACAGTCAGACACAACTTTTTTGCTGGTCGGTGAACCAGTTGGTCAGCTTGTGATACATAAAACTCTTAAGTGTTTTTGTTAAATAACGATAATTAACAAAATTATGATCCACTTTCAAATGAACTTTAAGTCGCAAAACAGCGCCCCCAGAAACTTCAATATGCCGCCCTATTTTTTAAAACATTGGGGGGGGAGACTCCCCCCCCTCCCCCCCTCAAGCTACGCCCCTGAACAGGTCTCATTTCCTAAAAGAATTCAATGATTAAAGTAATTTTAATAATTTATATAAATAAGTGTACCGTAATAATCAAAATTTCTTAAAAATTTATTTAAATAACATGGCATAGAAGTTTCATTTGAAAATTTAGAGCACGAATAGAGGGAAAAACCAAATACTTAATTTTGGAATGCTAACAAAATTTAAAGCGAAATAACGAAAAGAATAAACCATTGGGAAAAAAAATAATTGTAATCGTTATAAATGAATGTGCATAAAGATTTATTTAAAAAAAAAACGCATTTAACTTTATTATTATTTTTTTCTTTCTTTCTGTGCCTTTCAAAGTTTCAAATATTTTCAATATGCAAATCATAAATTAGGATAATTTGAAGATATTGTCCAGTAAAGCTAGTGATTACACAATTTTTATATTTTTTATATTTATTATTTTCTATTTTGATGTCAAATAAACAAATGAATAAATAACAGTTATACTAGACAATTAGATTATTATTAATATATGTTAGAAAATCAATGTTTCTCTTGCATAACTTCTCATTGTTTTACAGACAAGAAATAGAATAATAATAATAATAATAAATTATTGCTTGACAAACGCAAATGTTAAATTAAATATCTTATTTAAAATTTGTGTGTTTCCTTTATAATAAAGGATTATTGAATAAAAATTATTATCTCAAAAAGTTTCAATCAACAAGACTTAATTTAATAAGTACCTTCTTTCAAAATAAAAATTTCATCTAGAATGTTATTATCTATCTTTTCCAAGTTGGAATTTGCTACACTTTACAGTTACATACAAAATCCCCCGCTCCCCATATCTCTTGTAATCCATTGTCTAGTAAAAATGTAGAACGTTTTGACAGGTACTACCCCACCTTCTTTTAGAAACTTCGTGGTGACAGAGATAACGAAAACTGGACGAGTCCAAGTTCATTTTCACAATGCAAAATTCTCCCGTCTTTAAAGGTTAGAAAATCGAGCTTGGTCCCGTCTCTAAAGGGTTAAAGGATAAAAATATCGAATTAATGTCTATATGCCCATATTCTCCTGATTTGTCACTTAATGACTTTTTCTTGTTCCCTTATGTCAAACAAAAAAAGCGTGGGCAGCGATTTTCATCACCTCAAGAAGCTGTTGATGCCTTCCAAAGCCACGTTTCTGAGATATCAACTTCAGAGTGGAAAAACTGTTTCAAAAATTGGTTTGAACTGAACGGATGGAAAAGTGTATAAATCTTTAGGCGAATGTTTGAAAAGCAATAAAACCGTTTGTTCCCAAAAAATTCTTTTTCTTCCTACTTTTTGTAGAAACTTAAAAGACAACCCCCCCCCCCCCTCCATGGTGCTTTATCTCAAAATGTTACAGTCCAAACTTTACAAAATTTTAAATTTGGTCTCTTTTGGGTGTTGGCATGACTCATTTACTGAAGAGCGTTTGACCTGCTCCCCCCCCTTCCCTACCCTAGGTACTAGGTCTTTTAGAAACTCAGTTAGATCTACACAAAATTTTAAATCTGAACTTGGTTGGATATTGCATAATGAATACCCCAGTGTCAGAAACATCGCGACACGGCGACGCAGAAAAATAGCTTGCGGACAGTTTTTGTCTGCACTGTTTAAAAAATTTGTTTGCAACTTTCGGATGACAATTCACTTATAAAAATTTCTGTATCAAAACTAAAACTTTTATTATTTATATTGTGTTGTGTTAAACATTGCTATAAAATATTTAATTGAATTAGATGAATTGAATGAATACAATTGTTTATACTATATTGTTCTGTAGTAAAATTTATTCGTGTATTGCTGCACAAGATCACCACTGATGTTAAGCCCCCCCCCCCCTCACCACCACCATCAGGTTTGAAGCTTTTTGAGTGTAAGCCATTTTTACCCCTGATTACACGTAAATTTTGCAGACAGATTATAAAATTTTAAAAGCCTGTCACAGATAGCTACAAAACTTTCTGCCACTGGGATGAATACTACATCGTTTGAAGAGGAGGAAAACAAATTATTTAAACTAATTATTTTACACTGTTTTAGAAATGTTGTGTATTTTTTTTTTTAAACTCAAATTATTGATATTTCAAGTAGGAACTGAATCTATCAAGTGACGACTTAATTCGGTTTTTGAATTTTACTAGAATGATTCCAAGAAGTTTTTAATAATTTTATAGAAAAAAAAAATATATATTTTTAAAAATCTAAGTAAAATACTTTTGTTAAAGTATTTTCCTAAAACATTTTTTATTTAAACATACCAATATAATGTTATATATGCATTAAAGTAAAAACATGCCTAAAATGCTAGTAATTTTTTTAATATTGATATATTGTTAAATCGCTATATAAAGCTAGTTATATATCGCGATGTAGGATTTTCAACATTGCCTATTTATGCTGGATGCGAAAATGCAGATATCATCTGCAAAAACACCCAAAGAGATATTGGGATAGTGGGGTCTATCATTAATAGGCATATAAGTCTTATAGAACACCAAAAAAGTTCTGTGAGAGAGTGTCTTTCACTTTTAAATGGAAGTTCTTATCAAAAAGATAGTTGTGAATTAAATTAATAAGGGAAGGTGTTAAATTGTAATAAATAAGTTTATAAATTAAGCCAGTGGTCCAAATTTTGTCAAACAACCTTCCAATAGCTCGAAAAATTGCAGCGATATATTGCTTCTTAATTTTGCTGGTGGTAATGCGATCAACTAGTCTGTAGACCTGGTTGGCGAGGGTGGAAAGGCTATTGCAGAAACCAAACTGTTCAGGCATAATATTTTCTGCAATATGTAAATCAATTTATTGAGCAATAAAGGTTTCAAAGAGTTTATTTAATGAATTTAGGAGGGAAATAAGGCTACAGCTTGAGGATAGGAGCAATTACTGCAGTTTTTCAGTAGAAGTTTTTTTTTTTTTTTTTTTTTTTAAAGGTGGGTAATATTTGGAATATAAGGCAGGGAAAGACTCTTCAGTGTGTCGTTACAGACTCTACTGGTACCTGAGGCTTTGAAATTTTAACTTCACAAATAACATCAGCATAAAAAATCAAAAAATTGGTAGAGTGGGAGAGGCACTGATCACTCCAGAATCTGCTAACAATAATATTGACCTCTATCAGCCTCATCTTTACCCACAAGGTTTCCTCGGAATTGAGTTTTAAGGTTTATGGCAATGGAATCTGCCTTTTCTTCATTCGTGTACACATAGTTTTGGGTATTTGGAATAAGCATGGGGACATGGGTTCAAAAGAGCGCTTGAATCTGCTGACAGTTTTCCAAATAGAATTGCCTTCTGGAGTGAATGAATCAAACTTTGAATATGAATTAAATTTTAAAAATGAAATGATCAGGAACTCAAGAGTAATTTTGCAACAGACCTTTGTGATCATAGTTATGCCATTGTGTTTAGATATGCTATAGAGTTATAGATGCTTCTGCTGTAAGACATCTAAATTTTTTTTTTAGAAAAATTTCATAAGTTTCAGACTAAACCCTTTAGAAAATTTCAGTGTTGTAAAAATAAAGAAACAATTGAACCAGCATATAGCAGATTAATTTTAATAACGCAATACATAATAAAATCAAAATATTCAGTAGGTATTTCACACTGATTATAAAATAGGAAAATCGATGTATGTAATTATAATGCTATAAAACGCAGTTGTTTTAAATGCTGAATAAATGTACGAGCTCAAAATATGTTAAACTGAAAAAATTTTAAAATGTCGCTAAACCTTTATTAGAAGAAAACTGTGGACGATATAGACAAAGAAATTGCATTACAGAAAACTTCAACAATGGATTTACATGATAAATATATTCTGACATTCCTATTACAAAATAATTATTGAATTAAATATATATAGAGAAATTACGTATGTTAACTTCGTCCAATTTACACGAAGGTAACTATTTGTAAAAATGGGTGTTGTTCCCTTTGTTTTGTAATATGCCAAAGCTATATAAATTAAAATTTGATTACTGGAAAAAATATGAAATTTTATTAAACACACGGAATATACATTGAATCAGCGTAACTGATTACATAAAAAAAAAAAAAAAAGTACCATGGGAAATGTTGATATGGTACAATGTCGTCGTCGTGCATAATATTTCAGTATTAGACACGGAAAGATGTGCGATTTTTTTTTTTTGCCTATAAGCCTATCATGGATACATATGGTTTCGCACAATTTCATTAAATTTGGTTAAAAACTACACATTTTTGGAATCGATTATTGAAGTAGTCCTCCCTCACCCCCCAACAAATAAGAATGCTGCCTCAGGTTACGCGATTTTTGTTTTTCTTTCCCTTTGAAATGTGTCTTACCTTTGTACAATTGAGTGACGCATGTAGCAGCATTCTGAAATAAAAGCCATAATTTTTGTTCAGAAGTCTCTTTGGCATTCTGTAATTCAATGTCTAATTCCGGAGTCTTTTCTATTTCATCAATGCATTGTTGTTCCCACTTATTTAAATCCATCCACGGTTCTGTTTCGTCACTCATAATTGAAAATACTAATTGTTTATTCTAAATATCACTTTATAAAAAGAAAACACATAAAGATTATTTGGAAAACATTACAAGACAGGGAAATTGGTTAGCACACGTCCGAGCCCAACCCATACCATCCTGTCTAGTTAGTGAGTGTCTATGTGTAGATAATAGGCAATGATATGATAGGATAGACGAAGACAAGACGATACGATGGAAGTAGTAAAAGCACTGCGCACTGCTCGCGGTAAACCAATCACGTGAAAGCAAAAATTGGCTATTCTACATTAAATTATTACTAATTGTGCGTGAGATAAGGGCCTTAAAAAAATTAAAAAAAATTCGTTATTATACATTATTAAAGTTTACGTTATATTTTATCTACATTTTATATGTGTATGCGTCCCATCATACCCGGCGGATGTTTTCCGCCATTTTGTTTATTTTCATGACATGAGGTAGAACTTGCCGTTCATCGAAGGCAGGATTGTTTAATTGTGAGATCTTTCTATCGGTGAGCATATAACTAAATTTGCTGACTTCTTTTTGGTTTGTTCATACGGTGTTCGGGTGTTAATGCCTTCCCCTTCAAGGGGGGTTGACACCAGCAGACATTGGGCGAATAGCGAGCAAGTATTTTAAAGTGAGTGTGTCTGGAAAGAATTTGTCGACTGGCTCGGGAAAGGAGAGAACTGTAATTCATATTAAATCCAAGAAATTTAAGGAAGGCCTCTATTGTCCTGTATCTAACATGAACAATACAAATCAAGTTATTTATGATAAACATTGTCACCTTTCCGAATCGGAAGAAATGGACACTCGTGAAGGTGATTATTATTTTACGATGAAGACGCTCATAATTTCTATTTACGAATATAATTATTATCTTGTTTCTCTTTAATATATGATAGGAAAACGGAATATACTTTAAGATTTTGAAGCATCATATGCTTTTAATGATGTTGACAGACTTAAAATTTCTACATAAGCTTGTGTAGTATAAAACAGCGCTAGTACACTTCTTAAATGAGATTTCTATCTACCATAAAAATTAATTATTCTGAAATTTTATCAATTTTTTCGAAATTTTGTTCATCGATTTATTCTTTTTTCAAACATTAAAATTCAGCTATTGTGTACATTATATTGCACCGAACACAGCGTTTGTGACAAGTTTAGAAAAAATAGAATAAGGGGGAAAATCCTTAGATGCTCTTGTTACATAATACTTTTATATATAATTCATTTACTCATATTTAATAAACTCAGTGCTGATTTTCTCTATTAGTTCATAAATATAACAAACCTTTATTTTTTAATCTCATTGAGTTTTGGATGTGATCTTCTTGATATTGAAGTGCTATTACGTTTCGTCTTCGCGTTGTATAAATTTAAGGTACTGTTATTAATTGCTCTAAGATTGCGATTTAAATTTAGTATTATATTGTTTAATGGGAGGGCGATGCTCCGCATAAGCTTGTAGTTAGGATTTCTCTTGATTAATTATTTGCATATGAAAAATATGTATCAAACATAATTTGACACTGTTTTTCAAGTGATATTTTAGATATTGCCGTATTTGAAAATGTTTGTCAAACATATCTTCTCTAGTTTAACGTTATTTAACCCAAAATTTTAATGCTGGTTCAATTTTTAACATTTGTGTGTATATTTTAACTAATTATTTTATCTTTGTAACGTGTCACAAAAATTGTTATTGATGGATGACAAGCATTTTTGATTCTTTAAAAAATTGAATTTTTATGTAGGCCATAAACCATTGAAGATTCTAAAAAATTCACTAATTTTGAGTACCCAATCAAAATGTTATTTTAAAGTCATTCTTTTGAACGTGTTGGAGGTTTTCAAATTCAGTTAGCATAATTTAAGTATTTAAGTGCCTATTTATTTATGCTTTTTTCATGTTTGATACCCCCCCCCCTCCCTTATTTTGAGATAAACAAGGAAAAAATATTTTATTTACTTCTTCATGTACCTAATGATTTCCCATCTTCCAAAGAAATTATAGTTCTTATCATATGGGTGTACATTCTAAATCTATGTTGAATATATTCTCTAAATTTAAAAATAAGAAAATTTTCTTAATTATTAAGAATGAGCTGTGGAAATTTTCAGTGCATCCAAAAGTACCCTGAATTTGTTTTGACAATTAGGAAGAACAACTATAGTATCTCCCCACAGCTGAATTTGGCGATTATGGCTAAATTATAAATCCAAAATAAACAGCATGCAGGCTGCCATATTATATCGCAAACAGTCCAGAACGACATTGTTATCGTTCAAATCGGCAGCAAAGAAAAATCGCCAAATTCAGCTGTGGGGAGATACTATAGTTGTACCGACAATTATTTTCAATTTTTAAAAATTTTACATTTTCCCCCCTCTATAATTAAGAATTATTACAAATTAAAATTTTCTATTTCCATTGAGATCGCATAGTTGGAAAACCCTTCCTCGTGAATATGCATATTTGAATTTTTACAGTTATGTTATATTTGAAAGGTAAAATGCCATTCAGAATTTTCTCTAAGAATTTGCTTATCCAGATTTCATTTGTATTATCTTTTTTTTAAGGTCGATCCAGGTTTTAATTTTTGCCACACATTTTTATGTAAAACAAAATTTTAGGAGAATTTTTTTATCTTTGTGAAAAGAAAAATTATCATTTAAAACCTACCATTTTAGTGGTCACTTTGTGCTATATTTCATTGAATCAAGTACAGGTAGTAATTTGAAAAATCTGTAATGATTCCTCCACTCGACTTTCCGAACATTGTGTGTAATTAACGGTTTTGTAGATAAAGTAAAAGGAGTTGTTAATAAACAAAAGAGAGAAAATTAGAATAGTGTTAGAGTATTTTTCTTCAAATAGTACACAATGTTTAATTTAACGCTATTGAACTTTGAGCCTATAGATCATAATGATAAAGAATTTTTCGTTGTGTCCCTGTAAAAACCTATAAGTGCTCGATTCACCAAAATGCTTATAGTTAGTGCAATAGTAACTTACAGTATTCATAGAAATTTTCAGCTCAATTGAATAAGGCGTTTAGACGCTATCACACTGTTAAAAATTTGGTCCCATAGGCCATAATGATAAAGAATTTTTCTTTGTGTCCCTGTAAAAAAACTGTAAGTGCTAAATTCACCAAACTCTATACAGTTCGTGCAACTGTGACCTATAATATGTGTATAAAATTTCAGCTCGATTGAATAAGGCATTTAGATGCTATTGCACTTTTAAAAATTTGGTCCCATAGGCCATAATGATAAAGAATTTTTCTTTGTGTCCCTGTAAAAAAACTGTAAGTGCTAAATTCACCAAACTCTATACAGTTCGTGCAGCTGTGACCTATAATCTTTATATATATATTTCTTTTGTGCGTGTGTATGTCACTGAACTCCTCCTAAACGGCTGGACCGAGTTTAATGAAATTTTTGTGTGTCTTCAGATGGATTCGAGAATGGTTTAGATTTACAAATGAAAGTTGTAACTTAATTAGTTCTTTCTTAATTAATTTTTAACCAACAGTTTCAACAACTTTTCCACCTAGATGGCGTGAGTTGTCCATAAACACGATGTCAGAATTTATTTAATGTTGAAATGAAAAATGAATTTTTAACCGTATCTTACGAAGTGTTTAAAATATTTTTTCAAAGTTAATATTTTTAGAATCGTAACCGTATCTTACAAAGTGTTTCAAATATTTTTTCAAAGTTAAAATTTTTAGAATCGTAAACACGATGACAGAATTTATTTAATGTTGAAATGAAAAATGAATTTTTAACCATAAGTGTTTAAAATATTTTTTCAAAGTTAATATTTTTAGCCTGAGGATTAAAATGGTATATTCTTTTAAAAAATTCGTCAATATCCGACGGCGTTATTTTATGTTAAAATGAAAAATGAATTTTTAGGCCATTATTATTTGTGCAGATGGAAAATGTACTAAAAGTTTTCCGAAAAATTTCACTAACGATACGATCACAAATGTTGACGGATATCCAATATATCGTCGAAGAAATCCCGATAATGGCGGACAATCTTATCATCTATGGCGGTCATCTATGTCAACAACATAGACATTGACATTGATAACCATTGGGTGGTCCCATATTCGCTCTGCTGAGCAAAACATTCAATGCTCATATTAATGTTGAGTTCTGCAGTTCAGTGAAGAGTATCAAATACATTTGCAAGTATGTGAATAAAGGCAGTAATATGGCTGTATTTCGAGTTGAAAATACCAATGTGAATACTCCTCCGGTGAATAACAACGATGAAATAACACTTTACCAAATTGGTCGGTACGTCAGCTCCAATGAAGCTGTTTGGCGTATCTTTGGTTTCCCAATTCATGAACGGGATCCAGCAGTTCTTCATTTAGCCGTCCATCTTGAAAATGGCCAGCGCATATATTTCACAAGCGAGTCCTAATTGAAATATTACATCAAGATGTAATTAGTGTTTGAAGAGTTTTGAAGTGTGCATAAAAAACTATACATTTTGCAAATTTAGTGCGGAATTGGACTATTATTTTATATAATTTTCTATCAAATATACACACGCGTTGATTAACAACCACCCTAACCTACAAATTTATTTGTGTAGCTAATTTATTATATTTTATTTATTTATTTTTTGAATGGAACACCTTTAATATCGGAACCCTTTGGCAAAATTTGAAATTTGGCACCGAAGTAGCTCGGACGCTTCTCGCCAAGATCTTTATTTCCACAATTGAGATAGCCATTTCAATTCATCGCAAAAATGGATTAAAATATTTAAAGTCACCAAAGGTGTCCCATACTTTTGTGCGTGTGCATGTCACTGATATTTTATTTATTTATTTTTTGTATGGAAAATTTGGCACCGAGGTAGCTCGGACACTTCTCGCCAAGATCTTTAGTTCCACAATTGAGATAGCCATTTCAATTCATCGCAAAAATGGCTTAAAATATTTAAAGTCACCAATGGGCTCCCATACTTTTGTGCGTGTGTATGTCACTGATATTTTATTTATTTATTTTTTGTATGGAACACCTTTAGTATCGGATCCCTTTGGCAAAATTTGAAATTTGGCACCGAAGTAGCTCGGACGCTTCTCGCCAAGAACTTTAGTTCCACAATTGAGATAGCCATTTCAATTCATCGATAAAATGGCTTAAAATATTTGAAGTCACCAAATGGGTCCCAATTTGTGGCTTAGATTTAGAAAATCCGTGCTTTTCTCACGGCCAATTATATGTTGCGTGTTCCATTGTTGGAAAACCTTCGAATTTGTTTGTGTATATTCCTCAAGGATTAATCAAAAATATTGTACATCCAATGGCATTACGATAAATTAAGTTTTTGTAGATTAAAAAAATATACCTGTTATAAAATAAATTGAGTTTCAACTTTTTCACCTTTAATTAAAACGAATTTAAGTTTTTATTTAATACGAACTCTACTTTTCACTTCGCTCATACTATACACATACTCACATGCATCGATTGATTGAATTGTGATAAATGTACATGTAATGATGTTAGATATTGTAATAACTTTTTGATAAAAATTTTCATCAAATCGGTCCAGATTGTTACAGCTTATTCAAAAGAGACGGAATTTTCATGTGAAATTCGTTGCTATCAGAGATTCTCTCTTAAATTGAAATATTTGCAATATATGAAATAAAATTTTGTGCTGTTCGACATTCAGCGGAGGTTTTAAATAACAAGTAGAAAGTACCAAGAAGCAAGTAGCGAAAGTTTCGGTAATTATGTCTTTTACGTTATAATAGGAATTCAGTCACCGTTCACAGCGCTCCATACCTGTTTCACTTATATACCACATCTTTACACACGTACAATAAGTTAGTTATTTTTTTCTAGCAAAATATTCTCTAGAAATAATTTATATGACAAAACAACGTTAGTCGGGTCAGCTAGTATGTGTATAAATTTTCAGCTGAATTGAATGAGGCATTTAGACGCTATCACACTTTTCAAAATTTGTCCCATAGGCCATAATGATAAAGAATTTTCCTTTGTGTCCCTGTAAAAAAACTATATAAGTGCTAGATTCACCGAAATCTATACAGTTTGTGCAACTGTGACCTAAAATATGTGTATATAATTTTTTTGCTCAGTTAAATAAGGCGTTTAGACGCTATTATACTTTTAATAATTTGGCCCCATATGCCATATTGATAAAGAATTTTTCTTGGTGTCCCTGTAAAAAAACTATAAGTGCTAGATTCACCAAAATCAATAGGGTTCGTTCTACAGGGACTTACAACATACGTACCAACTTTCAGCTCAATCGAGCAAAGCGTTTAGATGCTAGCATGTTCACACACATATATATATCAACGTAAAAATAGTGAAAACGGACACGGGACCTCAAAGCATATAGAAACATTAAAATCTCAAATTTGGATTTTTGAAATGATTACAATACTTTCCTTACATACGTATGTTCGGAAAGTAAAAAAATACTAAAGAAGACATGGAGAGAAAATTTTATGAAATGGAATTTTTTGAAAGGGCAGATTTTTGTAAATTTGAATTTATGTACTTTTGTATTAATCACATGCCATGAATTTAGGTTGAAGAATGTCATTGTAAAATTGTGATCAGGTTGCTATAAACCAGGGTTGGCCAATTTTTGCTGAAGTGGAAAAAACCATGGTAAAAACCGCAGAAAAAACCACCCCGGCAAAAATTGTTTTTGCCACAATTTTTGCCAGTGGCAAAAACTACCAGTATTTCAAACAGGGTTTTAAGGATTTTAAATTACACGATTTTAATGTTTAAATTCTAATGTTTAAATTAATTTTAATGTTAATAATTTTAACAAATTAAAACCAGATCACTCTTGATCAACTGATTCTTATGTAAATCATTAAAAATAATGCATTCTAAAATTTCTTTAAAATGAAATTTTTAACGTCAGCAATTAACATTTTTTTTTTTTTTTTTTTTTTTTTAAATATTTAAATTACCTATCTAAAAAATATTCTTCAATAATTAATTACTAGAATATTTGTGTTTTTCAATGTATTACATATTTTTGTTTACAGTGGGGAAAAGTCAATTATTGACTCAACTGTTCTAAAATTTGCCAGTCAGTCACTGATCATGCATTTTTTGGAATTGAAATGTAAATTGCAAGTAAACTCTCTCTCTCTCTGAATATGTCTTACTTAAGATTTTTTTACTTCAATAAAATAAAAATGTAATTTTGTAGTTTTATTTTTATGGTTATGTTCAAGGACTGACAAAGTTTCAATATCTTAGGAGCCAGAAATAGCGAATTATTTCTATGACAATACTCACAGCAAAACTTATAATATTTCATAATTGTATAATTAATGCAGGTCATTCACATATTATTTTACATTGAATAAATGAACTATTCAGTTAAAAATGTGAACTAAAGAAATTTTTAAGAAAATAACAAGTAGAAAGTACCAAGAAGCAAGTAGCGAAAGTTTCGGTAATTATGTCTTTTACGTTATAATAGGAATTCAGTCACCGTTCACAGCGCTCCATACCTGTTTCACTTATATACCACATCTTTACACACGTACAATAAGTTAGTTATTTTTTTCTAGCAAAATATTCTCTAGAAATAATTTATATGACAAAACAACGTTAGTCGGGTCAGCTAGTATGTGTATAAATTTTCAGCTGAATTGAATGAGGCATTTAGACGCTATCACACTTTTCAAAATTTGTCCCATAGGCCATAATGATAAAGAATTTTCCTTTGTGTCCCTGTAAAAAAACTATATAAGTGCTAGATTCACCGAAATCTATACAGTTTGTGCAACTGTGACCTAAAATATGTGTATATAATTTTTTTGCTCAGTTAAATAAGGCGTTTAGATGCTATTATACTTTTAATAATTTGGCCCCATATGCCATATTGATAAAGAATTTTTCTTGGTGTCCCTGTAAAAAAACTATAAGTGCTAGATTCACCAAAATCAATAGGGTTCGTTCTACAGGGACTTACAACATACGTACCAACTTTCAGCTCAATCGAGCAAAGCGTTTAGATGCTAGCATGTTCACACACATATATATATCAACGTAATTATTGACTCAACTGTTCTAAAATTTGCCAGTCAGTCACTGATCATGCATTTTTTGGAATTGAAATGTAAATTGCAAGTAAACTCTCTCTCTCTCTGAATATGTCTTACTTAAGATTTTTTTACTTCAATAAAATAAAAATGTAATTTTGTAGTTTTATTTTTATGGTTATGTTCAAGGACTGACAAAGTTTCAATATCTTAGGAGCCAGAAATAGCGAATTATTTCTATGACAATACTCACAGCAAAACTTATAATATTTCATAATTGTATAATTAATGCAGGTCATTCACATATTATTTTACATTGAATAAATGAACTATTCAGTTAAAAATGTGAACTAAAGAAATTTTTAAGAAAATAACTATTTTTTATTTATAAAGATAAAAACAAACTATTGGGGGAAAAAAATCCACAGAAATAAATATTATTTTTACCTTTAATATAATCATCAAAATATATTGAGAGTGTTTAAGTTTTTGCTTTAAAATATTATTTGTCTATTAATTTTTCAGGACAGAATTCCTTTAAAGAGAATCCATTTGATAAATATCATACTATTTAAACTTTCTCGCTGTAAATTCGAACATAGTTTGCTTTAGATAGTGTTTTGTTTATGATATTGAATCTTGTTTAACACAAAGATGTTGACATGGAAAGTACCAGTATAGTAATAAGAAGATTTATCATATATGGGAATTTATCTTTCATGGAAAAACATCTTTCAAAAACAGAAATAATTGTTAAATTTTTCAGAAAACATTAAACTCATACTATTCATTCAATACATCAGCAATGTCATCTTTTATACCAAGACAAGAAGGTGGGAAGAAAAACAAAAATATACGTAAAAAATATTGTAAATGCATAAAAAAAAATTTTTGTCAGTCTGCCGTAACTGGTCACCAATGGATATTTATAGTCACCCTGGCATCCGGAATTTGCCAGACACTGGTTATACATATTATATTAATTAATTATAATTACTTTTTAAATTAAAAATTTTTCAAACATTTTTTTCATTGAGTTGCCAAAGTGTAAAGGGTGAAAATTGAAAGGGATTGTGTTGTTCTAATTTTATTTTTCCACTTTTCCTAATTTTTTCCATTTTTGCCGCTTTTTGCCTGTTTTTTTCCACATTTTGCCACTGTCCTGGCAAAAACCCAACCCTGCTATAAACATTGAAAGGTAAGCTAAAACAATGTGTTCAAATTAACTTATTAGTCTCTTCACTTAAGTTTATAATGGCATAGCTGCCAAGTCTTCCAGGAAGACATCCTGAATTTTGTATTTTCTTCTTGCCTCCTGCCAGACAATAGAATCTTCCTGATTTTTAGATTTTCTGTGTTTCATTTTTTTTCTGCTTCTAAATAAGAAAAAACTTCTAAATATATTTATAAATTATATGCAGAATCCTTATTTCTATGTGCATAAATTTTCATCTTAGCCAAAAGAACATGATGGGATTTCACAATATGAGTTGTATCTTGCAAAAGCTTTTGCAAAGCAGATCAAGACTTTACACAACATACATCATAACATCATGCGTTTACTTATGAGAACAAACTTATTGTGAATTGTATGCTATGCTTGCTATCCAGTATAAAATATTAGTATATATTTTTTTTAATTTAAGAATATTTCATTTAAAAAATGAGTATTGCTAAGAAGATGCAATAGATATTTCACGACACATATATGGTAGAATTTACTTTCCTAAGAAGCCAAAAATAAATTCACATGATGCTTACTGTATTTTTTTTTCCTCAGGTGTTGAATGTTCAAAATTAAGTTTAATGGCGTATCTTGTAATCAGTGGCTAATAATTTATTTAATTATTCTATTCCTCATTATTATGGCTAGAAAAAAATTATTTCTACTATGCGTACCATATATAGAGAATCTTCTTGATTTCAACAAAATCTTCTTGTTTTTTGAGTCCAATCTTCTTGATTCTTCCAGTGAGAAGTTGGCAGGTATGTAATGGTGATTAAACTCTGACATGCAGGTAATATGTAAGAACCAAATTTTTTGAAGGAATTTATATATAAATTTTAATTTTTTCTATCTGTGGAATTGGAAAGCTTAACAAATATCAAAAAATGAATTCCACTGATATTTTAATTGTAACAATCCCCCCCCCCCCCCCCTCCTCACCACCACCACCACACACACACAAAAATCATTAAATTATATCAACACACAAAAATGCTCTTCATGTAATTTTCTTTATTTACAGGAAGAGACTTACACATAAAATTATGACTTATAAAACAACTTTAACTTATGTGTTTATCACTTTACTTGTTAAGAAAAAAAGACAAATCGAAGAATTTTACTTTAAACTGCCCCTTAAAGATTTTTCCAGAAGTTGCCAAGATTGCCCCGTTCCCCATTGTGTTCCAAATTGTAACCCTCCACCAGCAGCTTACGATGTTCATTGGTTGGCAGGGTTCATACTAGGAAAAAAAATGAGTGGGATCCTCCCACTAACAAAAAAAATTAAGTGGGATTTTCAGAATTTATTTTAAGAAATATACAAATATTAACAGTTACAAGCTGTAACAATAAACAAACTGCTAAAGTGAGCGTTTAATATCTTCTCTCTCTCTCCCCCCCATGTTAAAAGATTTTTGCAGCTTCAAATTAAAAACTTTTTAAATCTGAGTTTTCTTCGAAGATATGAGTAATAATGCTCAAGTTCTTATTATTCATGATGTCAATTTTTGCCAGATGCATAATTTAATTTTTTACAATTTTTTAGTGCTCACGTTTAATTAAATGTATTTATTTTTATGTCGAAAGAAAATGAACTCGTAAATTTTTTTTGTTAATTAAATTATAGCTAATATTTTAATGACTATTTTTATTGCTATTAGGAGCTTATTATTTTCATATTTTAATTAATTAAAAGAAAACTATTTGAAAATCTGACTTTGAAGTATTGTGTTGTCACCGGGTTCTGAGCTACTGTGAAAGTTTCAGATGTCTAGCTAGTAGGGATGTTAGTTAAAAATAGATTGCAAGATTTGTACTGGACAAACACACAAACAAACAAGAATAGAAGTTAATAAAAAATTGTAAATAGCAGAATTTTTTCAAGTGATTAAAATTTTTAAAAAATTGAATTTTTATATGAATGTTCAACTAGCCGAATAATTTGTTATTTGGCCAAACCGAATATTCAGTAGTCTGGCAGAGTACTGAATAGACACCGGATATTCGGTGCATCCCTACTATATTTATAGATTTACTTTTTTAGATGAATCTTAAAATAGGTTTCCTTTATGTAGCTCTGTATACTGTACAGGAAAAAAAAAGCAATTTTTCTCATAGAATGTATTAAAAAACTATAATAGTATGAATAATTAAGAATTACTGCCGAAAATGCCTTTTGAGCAATTATCACATATACATCCAATGTATCTGAATATTTTGTGAGGCCTTGTAATAAAAACAGTAATACTGATTGTATCTCATCCTCATGCTAAAGGAGACATGCTTATGTGCATCTGGAAAATGCGTATTAATTTTATTATGTTTTGTGCATTAGAAAGGATATAAAACCTTTCTAAAATACATTTATTTTAGATCGTAGTGCATTGGAATTCTTTTATGGGACTCTGTTCAGAGACTGTTGGCTCTATTCTTCGTACTACTTTTAATAGGAAATGTGTTATTGTGAACTTGAATAGATTATCAGTTCAAAAATATTTACAGGAATTAGAACATGACCAGACAGGCAAACCAAAGTCAAAATCACACTTCAGCTTTGTTGAGAATTATTAAAAAACACTTTATGATTGGGAAAAATACTTTCTAAAATGTTAAAAGGAAAAAATCAATGTTTTACCAGTGATTGCGCAAAACACTCGCAGAAAACTGGAAAGTTATTTTCTGAATTGTTGTCATTAAAATAAAATACAAGTTTGAGGAAAAATTCCTAAAATTTTGTATAAGAGAAAATATATTGGTGGGATACTCATGACTTATATAGATTGTATACAATCGTTTTTATAATGAGTAGCATCTGAAACAAGAAAAAACACTATGAATGAAGCAAGTTGAATGCACCTGCGAGTACCATCGCTTAGCGTGACTTCGTCATATGTGTCCAGGCCTGTAAAGCAACGTGTGATCTCCTTTCCGCGGCGGCCCCACAATACCTCCCACTCAGATTAATTAATTTTTTTTTTCAGAGTTCGTCTTGCACAGTCATGCATTGCATTGTCATGCTGCAGAATAACACCTTTTCTGTTGACATCCGCTGGGCACTTTTCAATTAAAGATTGATTTATTCGATCCAGTTGTTCACATTAAAAGTGTGCATTCACACTTTGTCCAGGTTTAGCTCTTCAAAATAAACAACCCCATAAATATTCCACCAAACACACAAAAGCATCTTTTTGGGATGCAAACCTGACTTAATTGTACTTTGTGGCCATACATTCAGAGAGAGACACTGCGTTTTGCTTTCTGGATTATCATAAACACCCATTTCTCATCTCAAGTGATCAAAAAACACTTCTGTATTGGGCTGCTGAAGCATTGTTTTCTTCAGACAAATTATGCATGAGCCAAGTAATTGCTAGCTTATTTTACCAATCTGCTGCAAATGTTCTAGGGTGAGCAACCGAGGGTGGTTAAGAGTATTTGACAGTTCCTCAGTTGTCTGACACGGTTTTGCTTTCATGTCTGCCCTTAAAATATTGTCTAAAATTGTTGGTCTTTTTGATAAATATGAGTCATAAAAATCAAAATTAACGGATTTGCGGATTTGAACTTAGAAAACTGCTGTTGGCATTTACAAATGGTTAATGCACTTGAACAAGCATCACAAATGTTTTTGGTAGCAATTGGTGAAGCAGGCAGGACACTTTGGTCGCGGCATTTTGGGCGTACCATTTTGGTCCCGCTAATTTTTTGCTATCTTTTAAATATATATGAGTGTTTTAGTATAATAGCATATTTATTGATTGATATTACATCATTTTTAACATTTGTTTACTATTAAAATTAAAATTGGTTTCTTAAAAATAAGCTAAATTGTCTCAAAATAGCTCCGAAACTGAATATACTTAAATTTGAAAACCCATGTACTCATTTTTGAGTATATTGACAATTCAAACATGGGTTCTTATTGGTTAACCCTATTTTTGAGCATGTCACTATACTAAAAAAAAATCTGATGTGGGCACCACATGACTTCCTTATACACCTTTAGAAATATATACATAATGTTTAAGCATTGTCACTGGACCCGAGACAGTTGGTTAAAAATATTTTTAAAATGCATTATCGCCGTGTTCTGAGCTTTTCTGAAAGTTTCAAGTGTCTATCTAGTCCGGGAGTTAGTTAAAATTCAATTGCAAAATTTGTACTGGTAACACTAACGAAAGCAGCAGGGGCCCGAAACTGTTGTGTAAAAGTATTTAAAAAATGCATTTTCACCGTGTTCTGAACTATTCTGAAAGTTTCAAATGTCTAGCTCGTCAGGAAGTTAGTTAAATAAATTTTCTGTTGAACCATAAAAATGCTGATGAAGGCAGCAATGACTCTGAAACAATTTGCTAAAAATATTTAAAATTTGCATTGTCACCGTGTTCTGAGCTTTTTCTGAAAGTTTCATATGTCTAGCTACACAGGAAGTTAGTTAAAAATCGATTGCAAGATTTGTACAGGTAATGCTCCCGAAGCAGCAGGAATCCAAAACAGTTGGCTAAAAGTATTTAAAAAATGCATTTTCACCGTGTTCTGAACTATTCTGGAAGTTCCAAATGTCTAGCAAGTCGGGAAGTTAGTTAATTAAATTTTCTGTTGATTCTTATGAACGCTGCTGAAGGCAGCAGGTATCCGAAACAGTTGGCTAAAAATATTTAAAAAATACATTGCCACCGTGTTCTGAGCTATCCTGAAAGTTTCAAATGTCTAGTTAGTCGGGAAGGTAGTTAAATAAATTTTCTGTTGAACCATAAAAACGCTGCTGAAGGTAGCAATGACTCCGAAACAGTTTGCTAAACATATTTAAAATATGCATTGTCAACGTGTTCTGAAAGTTTCAAATGTCTAGCTACTCGGAAAGTTAGTTAAAAATCGATTGCAATATTTGTACAGGTAACGTTGCCGAAGGCAGCAGGGATCCGAAACAGTTGGCTAAAAGTATTTAAAAAATGCATTTTCACCGTGTTCTGAACTATTCTGAAAGTTTCAAATGTCTAGCTAGTGGGGAAGTTAGTTAAATAAATTTTCTGTTGAATCATATAAATGCTGCTGCTGGCAGCAGATATCTGAAACAGTTGGCTAAAAATATTTAAAAAAAATGCATTTTCAACGTGTTCTGAGCTTTTCTGAAAGTTTCAAATGTATAGCTAGTTGGGAAGTTAGTTAAAAATCGATTGCAAGATTTGTCCAAACCGTTTTTGAGTTATTACTGTTTTTTGATACATTATGGCCAAAATCTATGTATTTTTGGTCATTATGAACCTAATTTTCATATCTCCAAAATGGAAAATCATACAAAGTCCAAAAAGGGAGGTGCACAACTAGATATTATAACAAACCTATGTACCAATTCGCAACTTTCTATGTCCAACCGTTTCTGAGTTATGCGACATACGCACGCACACACACAGACGTCCCAAAAAATCGTGTAAAGTCGCTTATATCTCTAAAACGAGAGCTTGTGTTAAGTCGACACTTGCAGGTGTACAACTAGACAACATGAGTCACACGTATAAATTGGCAACATTCAGCGATCATTCGTTTTCGAGCAATGAGAAATATGAAATCCATTTCGCAAATCGTGATTACTGTACTTCCTTATACTTTGTATAAGGAAGTAATGAGTACATAGGTTTTCAAATTTAAGTACAGTAGAACCCCTCTCAACCAGCCTCCGTTTAACCGGTTCTCCGCTTTAACCGGGCCAATATTTATTTGAAGTTTTTTTTTTTTTTTTTTTCAAATATTATAAACAATAAAAGTTTTCAAAAAGAAACATTGCGTGCAATATCGTACATGCTTTTGCACTCAGAAAAGGGACAGGCACAGTTTGACCTTGACATTAGAGAAGGAGGCACATGTTCTACCAATGAAGTACGGTGATTGGCTGAGTCAGACGATCCCAAGTTGCGAGGGGAGAAAGGGTTGGTTGGGTTTTACGTCGCACTAGTGCTGCGCATATGGGCAATTGGCGACGGTCTGGGACACACCCCTAGAGGTTGTCCGGAGACATGCCATCTCAATTTTGATCCTCCACGGAAGGGATGGCTCTCCCGCTTCGGTGACCCCCCGAGGGGTGAAAGGAAGGAAATGACTAGAAATGCGACAAAAGGACGAAATCACTTACAGATCATTGCTTGTTCCCGACTAAACGTGTTAAAAGCTGAAAGTTCTTTCAAAAATGGCGAGTTGTGAGAAAAGGAAGCGCGTTGTTGTGTCGATGGAATTACGTTTGGAGGCGTTAAAAAGGATTGATAAGGGTGAAAGCCTGAAATCTATTGCTTTATCTTTTGGTGTTGGTGAAAGCACTGTAGGTGACTGGAAGAAGAAAAGGTCCGAAATCGAGTCATTTTGCTCAAAATTAGATTCGAAAGACGCCCTTGAATCCCGTTCCACCCTGAAGAAACCAAGGCTGGAAAAACTAGATGACGTCGATGCAGAAGACGTGGAGCAGTGGCTGGCCGCTGACAAGGATCTCCAGCAAGAGACTTTGTCGGATGACGAAATCGTAGGCGCCGTCTCAGATGTTCAAGATGACAAGGACGACGACACCGACGGCAATTCCGCCACATCCATCATATCACATACGGATGGAATAAAAGCTTTGGAAATGGCACTGTGCTATGTGGAGCAGCAGGCATCGGTCTCTCCCATGGATGTGATGCTCTTAAAAAAATGGCGAAACTATGCTGCAAGTAGTCGAACTTCCCGTCTCCAACAAAAAAAAGTTACTAATTTTTTTAATACTAGTTCATCTTAAAGGTATGTGATAATCTGTGATATTGTAAATTTATACGATAAATTGACGTAATAATTAAATTTTTCATTTATTTATTAAAAAAAGTGCATATTATCTCACATTTTTTCTCTTCTCCGCTTTAACCGGATTTTCGCTTAACCGGCTTACCCTCGGTCCCATTTAAGCCGGTTAAGAGGGGTTCTACTGTATGTATTGTTTTGCAGCTATTTTGAGACAATTTAGCTCATTTTTAAAGAAACTATTTTTTTACAGTGTTGAAAATGATGTAGCAATAGAATACATGGAACAGAAAATTTATTATTTCAGATCGAATTTTTAATGATAAAGTGTATCAGTTATCACCGAAGATCTAAGCATTGTTAATTAAGGTTTTGAGGAACCCAACGATCCAACTTTCTAGTAAAACCCAACTTAACCAGCCATCTCTCGACCATTGTCCGGTGTAAGTTCAAGGTCTCCACTAATTCTTGCACGGTTGGGATTGGGTTGTTCCTTATGGCTTGGTCAATATCGTCGTCTCCAACGTGTGATGGCCATCCACTCCTAGCCTGATCTTGGCAGCTTCAGCTGCCTTTCCTAAATTTACGAAACCTTCAATGACATGTGCTTTCGTCTATTGCATCATCCCCATAAACTTGACAAACATTGCGACATGCTGTGGCTGTCGTACTCTTTTTTATTGAACTCATATAACAAACAATGTCTTATATGCTCCTTCTCGCTTTCCATGTTACACCCTCCAGTTTTTTTTTTTTTTAGATGATTAACTTTCTGAGACACGATGCATTTACATGTGAGGCACCCACATGTTTGATTGGCTGATGATTTGCATTATTACAATGTTATGTGTGATGTCAATTCCATTGCAAATTTGCATATCCAAGAACAGGCAGAACTTTCGCACTCACCCAATATATATATGAATAAATTCATATATAAATTCAAAAACTTCTTCAATGATCACAAGTTTATACTTACGAAGAAGAGTCAATGATGAGTGCAGGTCAACAATTAGTTCTTTGAAAGAAATAGCATTCTGTCACTAAAAGCAAATTATATTTAATATCCTATAGTTTTTCTTAACAAATTTTTTCTGTTTTTTATTATTTTTAAATTAATTCAGACTTTATAAATAAATATATTCAAATGGGGATTCTTCTTTAATAAGAAAGTATTGTTGTTATTGTTAACAGCACTTTTAAAATCACAAAATTTTGGCACTAATTGTAAATCTATAATAATAAAAGATGATGTCTGTCTGTCTTTCTGTGCATCTATACCTTCAGCCCCCACGGAACGCAGAAGTACCAAATTTGTCATACGAGTGCTCCGAAGCCTTCCCGAGGGGCTACTAAAAACAGAATTTAAAATTTTTAATTAGTTCCAGAGATATTAATTAAAATGTAGGCCTATGTCTAATCAAAAAGTGATCTCAATGACTGAGAATTCACCGCAATTGCATAAAAATAGATATTTTAACGGAGTTAAAAACAGAAAATAAATTAGAAATATTAGTCCGATAGTTACGAATTTGGTACCAAGTGAAAGGGGAATTTTTTCCGAATCTAACAAAGCATGTGACATCGATACAACAATTAGATTTTTTAAAGTTAACTAAAGTATGAAATTTAGTTGGCAACAGGCAGACGACCGTCTGCAGTGAAAAGGAAATGGTTGTAATCAATTAAGATATCACTTGTTTTATAGTGAGGGGAAAAATTGCAATTTTCAAACTTTTTCAAATTTTCATTTATCTTACATTTAATGAATATTCGGCTTAGACAGATAATTATAAAGCTACTGTTCAGTTTTCATGAAAATATATGAATAAACAAAAAAAATGACATTTTTATTGGGAAAAGATTAAGTTTTCTTTTATGTTTTGCAGTATTTTAAATTGAGATATGCCGTTGAAATTTCGTAGTATTTGGTTTTAATGCCCGATAATTCGATTGTGAATATTCTTGAAAGAGTAGAATTATTAGGGAGGGGGAAAAGGGAGAAAAAAAAAAAAGAGTTACAGCGTTTGAAATTGGTTGGTATATTTAGATTTTAAGGCAAGGTAAATCAATTGCGGATATTTTCGAGTGTAAAATTATTATTGGAGATGAAAAGGGAGGGGGGGGAGAGTGAAGGGGCAAAGATGTAGGAAAGGAACGGAAGTTTTGGAGAAAACAACGGAATACCCAGAACACCTTTATTCTTTAATATTTTGCAGAGTTTCGAATTCCAATTTCTGCTAAAATATCGTACTAAGAATTTTTAACGTTATATAGTCCGGAATTATGCAAGTTTCGGAGAAAACCATGGATAAGTCGGGCACAAATCTTTTTATTAAAATCTCTATAGTAGCTTTGTATCTCGGCTTACGGTCTTTTAAACTGATATAAGACGTTAAATTCCGTATGGGAGTTTCAGAGAAAACCACAAAAAAAATCCAAAACACCTTTATTACAATATCTCCATTTCTAATTGTGATGCAGGCTTTCGAATTCCGATACTCCGTTCACATTTCGTATTTTATCAGATTTTTAACACACAAGTTTGAAAGTAAATCCACGATAAAATCAGACACAAATTTTGTTATAACAATACTTATATTACCTTTGTATCTCAGCTTCAAATTAACATAATTTCATAGGTAAAATATCATTTTAAAAGTCTTTTAAACTGAAATTGAGAAGTACATATTGCAAATCTCTGTCGCCAGAGGGCACTTTGACATTTTAACAATTCAATATCTCCAATTCTGATTATCAGTAAATTACTTATAGGAAGAAGATTGGGAGGCCATAGGCCCCACCGGGTTGCGGATTTGCCACAATCAGAATTTTCAAGGTCCTTTATATAGTGAGCGAACAAAATTTCAAATCATGAAATGTAAAGCGTTGCCTTAGTCGCCACAGAGCGAAAATTTGCAACAGTTAAAATTTTCAAATCTATTTGCAGTATGAGCGTGGAAGCTGTTGTAAGTTCTAAAACAGGGATAAGGCACTGCAGGCACCACGGAGATGGACTTTGCTAAAGTCAGAATTTTGTAAGATCGTAACACGGTGAGCGAACAGGCTGTGAGGGCGCGCAGGCGCTACCGAGCTGGAATTTACTGCGGTTAAATTTTTCAATAAAGCTATTTTCACTATATGTCAATAAGCTGTTGTAAGACCTGAAATGGGAAAAAGGCGCCGCAGTCTCCACCGAGCGGGAGTTTCGTAAAATCAGATTTTTCAAGGATCACGAACCAGTTGGTCACCGAAGGCGGCTAGTTAAAAATAAAATTACAATTAAAGTAAGTTAAATCAAAAGAAAATCTCAAAAAAAAAAAAGTGCAATTGTATTTTTAAAAAAAAGTTTAAATACATTAAATTTTCATTAAAAAAGTATTCAGAACAAAATTCCCTGAATCTCAATGGCTAAGGAATGTCGAAACCTCAGGGTTGTTGATTTTTTTTTATGTTTTTCAAAAAAATCGATTTCTTTTATTTAAATCAAGATTTATTTGATTTGAATGATTTTTATTATGTATTCATACATTATTGTACAAGATTTGTTTTTTATTATGTGTATGTGTGTGTATATATATGCACAATATCCACACTATCAATCATTTTACTTAAATTATAAAAATAATATTCTATTTCGATAGAAAAAATCCATGTAGGCATTTATTACCAACATTTTTATTCAACATAGTATCTTCATAATAAGAAGTAATTTTATAACAATCATAAATGCGGTAGTATGAGCCACTCAACTTCAGACTTTGACTTTGTAGCTACAATAATGTATTGAAATAAAGCAAAATTTTATTCACGGTATGGAACATATAAAATAATTTTGGAAAGGGATAATTTAATAGGAAATATGAGATATAACTGAAGCAATGTATTAAGAAAAAAAAAATTTAATCATAGTTTCTAATCAAAAAAAAAAAAAAAAAAAAAAATAAGAAATTAGGGAAGATTTAAATAAAAAAAAAAAAAAAAAAAAAAAAAGATATCCTAAAAAATTTTTACTTAGGTTTAACAAATATCATTTGAATCAAGAAAATTTTTTCACACTTTACCCATTAACAAAATTCATATTTTCATTACCATTTTAATACTTTCACTTATCTTTTTTTTTTTACATTTAGTAGGTATAATTCATTAAAACAAGCAGTGACAGCAGTCTCGAATTGTATTTAACTGATTATATGTAGTTAAATTAAAATATTTTTTAAAAACTTTTTGGAGCCTTTAGGGCTTTTTAAACAGTACAATGTAAACTATGCTATTATTTTTTAAATATCATATGAGCCAATGCTATAAATGACATAAACTGGTATGAGAGCTAAATAAACAAGGAAATATTTTCTTTTTGAAATATCAACCGCTAGGTGGGCAAAGGCGAACTAGAATATGTATATAATATTAATCAATGAATTATACACTAATTAAATATTTACAATTCATACACCAGTCATAAGGCTGTACTTGTATAAATAATTAACCCATTAATGCCCAGTGTCCTCATTTGAGGAAGCTAATAAAATGGCATGTATATTTTTTGGGGGTTTCTTGGAATGATTTCTGCTTTTTAGTGACAGTTTATAGCATCACTCCGAATGATCCCAGAGAGTTTTATGTGTCTACTAATACTATTAATTACTATTTCATAATTTGGATAGTTATTTTATGATTTTTCATTCGTCGCACATATATTTGCTTTTTGTGCAGATATATTAACTTAAATCAAGTTGAATAATATATATTATAATACTTTACTTTCGAGGTCTTTGTCAGCATATAATAGAAAATTAATCTGTTATCTCAAAGTTTTTTTTTATCTGGAAGATTTTTCGCTAGAACACTAAATGTCCTCAAATGAGGATAGGTTGTTAAT
This sequence comes from Salticus scenicus, assembly GCA_963930645.1. Classification (NCBI taxonomy): domain Eukaryota; kingdom Metazoa; phylum Arthropoda; class Arachnida; order Araneae; family Salticidae; genus Salticus; species Salticus scenicus. Next base: position 271,098,522 of record OZ005648.1, read on the forward strand.
TTAAAACTATTAGAAGAGTTTTTTAAATTTAAAATATTTCATTCTCAGTTGTCCATATTAGTTTAAAATTAAAATATTCATCAAAATATATTTTTCAAAACTATTTCAGGCATTAACGGGTTAAAATATAAGTTATTAAAATATATAATAAAATTTATAAATAATTAAGAAAGTTAAGATATTACTTATTTTTGTGTTTATTAATGTTGCTTTGTAGAGATGAATCTAAAGTCAAGAAATGAGAAATATTAGCTCGTCTAATGAAATATTTTGTTATATTTTACGAATTGTATTTTTAAATTTACATAAGAAATAATTAAATATCTCATTTTTTAAAGTTAGATTATGAATTACATTCCATTAAAGCCAATAACTTTGATATTAATGGTTTAAATCACTACAACCCTGATGTACATATAAGATATTCCTTAACTAAAGATATTCTAAAAGCACTTCAATTTTTCGTATCAACAAATATGCTATCATACTAAAAAAACTCATATATATTTAAAAGATAGCAAAAAATTAGCGGGACCAAAATGGTATGCCCAAAATGCCGTGACCAAAGTGTCCTGCCTGCTTCACCAATTGCTACCAAAAACATTTGTGATGTTTGTTCAAGTGCATTAACCATTTGTAAATGCCAACAGCAGTTTTCTAAGTTCAAATCCGTTAATTTCATTAATCAGTTCAAATCCGTTAATTTCGTTAAAATCATGTACCCATTGTTCTGTTAATACCCTTTCGAAACTCAAAAAGCCCACAATGTTGGATATATGTACCTCTTCTGGTATTTGGTTCTTGGTTCATCAATTCATTATGAATTGCAGAAAAAAAATAAGCTTTAATTATTTACATGTAAGCAGGTCATTCTAACCTTGAAATGTCTTTGGAACAAGTTTAAGAACACTATAAGCTAATAAAAGATAGTTGAATATTGACATGCGCAAAAACGACATTACTTTCCAGTTCCCCTAATTAATGCAGTTTCTGTACATAATATATAATAATTTTCAATTTTTTATACAACATTTTCTGTGTATTTTAACTTGATAAGTTTTAAAATAAAAAATACATATCTTAAATAAGTTTTTTTTTTTTTTTTTGGTAGATGACAATGGGCAAATTCAACCTGATGAAGGTGGTGGTGAAGAAAGATACCTAAATGGTGATATTCAAGAAGGAAACATAGGAAATCAAGAAGAAGCAATGGAAGAAGAAGGTAAATTATTTTAAGTGAATGGGAAAAATAAATTTAAACTTGTATTGAAAAAACATATTCTGATAAGAATAACTTCATAATGAAAGTATGTCACTTTTCTTTTTTCTAATTATGGTTTTTAAAACTTGCTACTTTTTATTTTCAAATAAAATTATTAGTAACTAACCGCCATCAGCAACTAGCTGGTTTGCGACCGCTAAAAATTGTACTCTGAGTTAGATTTAAGTTATAATAACAGGAAACTTGACGTTGGAATATTAAAACCCGAATATACTACTACGTCAGAAACGCCAAAGAAAAATATTTGAGATGCATACAGCTGTTTCGGTAGCCTTAAGCGTACCGTTTTCAGTGCAAAAAGAATTTTGAATCTGGAAAAGTGCTTGTATATATAGGAGAGGGACCAACCTCGTGTCTCGCACTGTAAATGGATTTTCAACCACCGTCTATCATACAAATTTTGCAGTCTCCCTTCCTCCCCATGCACATTCATGTCACCCACCTAACCAAAAAATGGCTGCTTTCTATACTTTTATAAAACCGTGCCCTTAATATTTGTTCAAATCCTATTTTATTAAAATCTGAAATTAAATACCTGAAAGCCATTGCAATTGACAGAGGTTATGACCCTTCCATTATAGACAAAGCTATCCAAAAATTACAACTCCCTTGTATTTCGTGTACTAAATCAGTCTCTTCTAATATCAGTATTGTTTTACCGTATTTTCCTAAAACCAGTCAGACCATAGCTTAAATTCTCAAACAATATGATTTTAAAATAATATTTTCGCCTTCCAATAAACTCACCTTTTCTCAGTTAAAAGATCCCATTGATATGCATAATTCTTGGGGCATTTATAGTATTTCCTGTCAGTGTGGTTTATCATATATTGGCCAAACTAAACGCAGTCTTAAATTTCGTCTAAAAGAACATATGCATTACGTCCGCAAACAAGAAACCAATAAATCGGCTATTTCTAAACATTGCTGGGAAGAAAATCATAATTTTAAATTTAATTCAGCTAAAATAATTTGCAGACCTAAATCCATTCATGAACTCGATTTCTTTGAAGCTTTTCATATTTATAAAAATTTTAAAAACCTTGTAAATTGTGATTTAGCTGTTCCCTATTTGTCTGATTGTTGGAAATTTTACATTCAGTCCACATTTTCTTAATTTTTCTACTGTTTACACAGCTAACATTCCTAAATTCCTATTGGCCACGCTCCCCACCTTTTCCGTAATCCTATTGTTTGAACTAAATTCGGTCCCTCTCCTATATATACGAGCACTTCTCCAGATTCAGAATTCTTATTGCACTGAAGACGGTACGCTTAAGGCTACCGAAACAGCTGTATGCATCTCAAATATTTTTCTTTGGCGTTTCTGACATAGTAGTATATTCGGGTTTTAATAGATTTAAGTTAGATTGCACCCTAGGTCCATTTCAATATAACACCTTTTTAATGTTTTAAAATACTATGTATATACAGCAGAGCACTTGAAATCTGCACATCCACAATGTAAACAAGAAAAATATTTTAAATTTAAGTGGCCTGCATTTGTAAATTAGTCCAGAAATCTAGTTTCATGATCCAATTTAATAAAGGACAGCTTAAATTGCAGCCAAACATGTGATGCAAAGTATTTTAAGTTTTTTGTGTTATACTGTTGTGTTCACACAAAAAATACTGAGTAGGATTCTCCCACTCTTAAAAAAAAAAAAAAAAAAAATTGTATCTTTCAAATTTAAGTGAGAAATTACACAGTTTTTGCAAATTTCTTTTTAAAGAATTAATTACAATTGCAAATTCAACAATTAAAAGAAAAACCAAATGTTAAAAATGAAAATTTATTTTCTTTCTCCTTTAGTGGCTAAGAACCAGGGTTTGTGTGGTATTTACTGTGTGATGTTTTTACCACCTGCAGAGAAAATAAATTCCTATTTAAAAAAAATTTAATGTATTGTAAAACCATTCTGGACATATTTTAAAGTTTTTAGTTCTCAATTTCCCAATTTTATTTAATATGAAATTTTCATTTTTTTAGATGTTTCTAAGAACATTATTTAATAATAATAAACAATGTTGTAAACACGGAAATTGTTTTAAAATACATGATCAGTTTAATTAACTAATGTTCTAAAATATTTGCCATAGATACTGTTATATATTTAAATGAGATTTCTTTCACAATTAGCATACAACTTCTGTAATTGACAGATAAATATTAATAATTGATGATATTAATATTACTATAGCACACTAACAATTTTTTCCTTATATTAAGATTTGTGGCATTTCAAATTCACCTTTTAAACAAAAACAAATATTAAAAAATTAAACTAAAAAACCTTCTTACATACTTCATGCCTTTTCCGTAACGCGTTTTTGTTGGGGTCCGCCAGTTTGGTCACCGGCACTCACGGTGTTGGAAGCCTTGCACGTGTGTTGTATTTTTCTGTTGACATCTCCTTTAAGGATGTGGCACCACTGTGTGTCGGGCCCTGCCGTATCGTTGCCATTGCAAGAAATAGTAAAATTTATGATTTTGACGGCTTCACGATATGCGGCGTACTTATGGTTATGATAATTCGCAATTTTTGTTAATTTGGTTTCTACGATGTTACCTTAATGCACTACAATAACTGTATTAATACCAAAGTCTATTGAAAACCAACCAGCAGCAATGAAATCATTCACTATAAAAGTAAAACTCCCTACAGGTATAAAGTCAGTGCTATACAAGCATATATTAATAGAGCCATAATTATTTGTAATGAACCTGAAGATCTAAATAATGAATTAGCTCTAATTAAACACTATACTAAAAATGCAGGTTATCCTGAACGTTTAGTTAATAAAATGTATTAAAAATCTTAACAATATACCGAGTTACCAAAAAAAAAAAACCCTCGGTTTCACGACTTCAATCCCATACAATCGAGGTATGTCCTGCAAAATTAAAAATATTGCTGCTAAAATAACATCAATATCCCTATTTAAACCCAATCCTAACACTTTCCAAATTATTAGAAGTGACAAATATCCTATCCACCCTTTAGAATCTGCCAGGATATATAAAATTCCGTACACTGACAGCCAAGGCAATAGTAAATGTTATATTGGAAAATCAAAACCCGAATTAAAGAACACAGCCATGATATTGCTACAGAAAAAATTACTACTGCGTTAATAATAGTCAACCAGGAGGAAAACATAAACATCCATTTGATAACGTCATAAAAATCGCGAATTATCAAAATGATAAGTATGCCACAAAAGCTGTCGAAATCATTAATTTTACTAATTCTTGCAATGGCAACGATGCGACAGGGAGGGCTCGACAGACAGTGGTGCAACATCCTTAAAGGAGATGTCAACAGAAATATACAACACATGTGCAAGGTTTCCAACACCATGAGTGCTGGTAGAGTCCTGCATCAGGTCGGGTTGACTGGATTTTTTTTACTGCGGTTTGTGTTCAGGTCGAGTTTAGTTTTCAACAAATCGGGTCGGGTCGACTTGAGAACATCTTTCAAAAAAAAAAAAAAAAAAAAATTATCTTAATAAAGCAGAAATTTGTTTGCATTTCTTTCCAATCTGACAGGTCTAGTCAAGAACGAGCGATGCCCTTGACACAATTTCAAATTTCAGTGATGCCAACAGGATATCGTGTTTTCTCATACGTGATTTGGCAAGAAAGATGTTTGTATACATGTGGCATGCTTATTGCCTATGATTTGGTGATCGACTCTCGTTCTTGACTATACCCCAATCTGACAAACCTTTTGTATATCTACCACTCAGGACTATAGATAAGAGAAGGGCTAGTTCATTCCTTTGAAGAAAAACATGCCGATGCGTACCCATCTCCGGTTGACTCTGTGACGTCACGGGGCATCCACAGTTTGCGGATACGCATAGAAAAGGCTTTAGAACTGTCCAAGAATTTCGCGTGTTTTCGTTGATATAAGTTAATGATTTGCAGTTAATCATAAAATATTATAAAATTAAATGTTAGTGATTTAAAGTGATGTGATGTCTTGAGCATTGCAATTTGCTGCAATACATAAAAAAGAGCAGAGGAAGTAAAAATATTTTCCATCGATTTATCAGAAACAGTAATGTATGTTTTAGTATAAAGATATTAAATTAAGCTGCGTTTAAAAGAAATACATCGGTCAGAAAGTAATGTATTTAAGTTCGTTTGTTAATCAGTATACAGTAATTAACAAAAGATTTCAAAATATTCTTTATAATAAATATTCAAGAATAAAAGAATTCAAGACACTGTAGTTCTACTGTAATGTAACAGTAAACTATTTTCAATAGGAAACCTGATTGTCATTTATGAATTTCGAGTAAATTTAAAAAAAAAAAAAAAAAAGCTATTAGATAAAGCGCGAAAAGACGGACAGACATACTAACCAAAATCATAAATGCTCTTTTAACTTCCTTGGTAAAAATTGTACGTTTATGAATTTTTGGCAACTCTAAGTACTAAATGAAAATAATAATGGTAATAAAAATATTAATAATAAATAAAAGTCAGGTAAGATTGTATAAATTAAGCATGAAATTATTTTAATTAATGAAAAAAGGAAATTAATTCAATTTTAGTTGGATATATTATTTATTATTACATTTCAATTTTTTTTTTCTATCGAGAGTGCAAATTATTTATTTTTAACTAATACAGAAGCAAAATGTTTTCACTTCCTCGTTTGACCACAAATTCAAAACACTCCTTCTCTCCATACCTACTGGGACCAGACTGACAGACTGGTCTCCGCTTTGTGCAGGCACTGCAACAGCGCCATCTGCTTGATCGCGGTCATCCTTTACCCAATGATGTATCGGTGTCTTGCGCGTTCACTTGCTTTGTCGTCTTTCACCCGAAGCTGTTAAATGCTTCTTCCGTATGCAAAGCCCTGAGTTTTTCCTGGAGGGCTTTTTGAATCTTATCAAGCGGTATGACAAATGTCTCAATGTACATGGTACTTATGTGGAAAAATAAAGTTATGTCTTATCTTTAATGTCTCATTCTATTTTTTGACTTTCATATACAACTCTGACCACAGTCGACAGGGGAAACTTATTTTCTGACTCACCCTCGTAAATTTGTTTAAATATTTCCTTCCTTCTAAAGCTTAATTTTAGAAAAAATTAATATCAGTTTAAAAAATATTACTTCTGTTTTTATATGAAATGCAGTTAATGGTTGAACAATGAACATTCCATTTAAATTCTATGTTTGTTTAAAAATTATGACAATTTCAAAAATCTATTTTTTTTTTTTTTTTTTTTTTTTCATTATTTAATTAGAGTTTAAAATATTAAAATATGTTTATAATGCAAAATATATAGTGTAAAACATACTAGCAAATGGCCAAAGTTTTATTTAAACAGTTATGTTATTTTACACAAGATTTTTTGCTTAAGGGGATCATTTTAGCCCACCATCCCCTACATTGTTGCAAACTATCTGAGTGTAAAAAGCATTTTTACGAGATTTATTGTTTCTGTGTAACTTAAAATATTTGTTTTATTATGTTTATTTATGCAGGTTACATTAACATTTCTGCAAAACTGGAACTTCATCAATATGAACTTAGGAACTTTGTATGGAATTACATAAAGATGCAAAATATTTCTTTTATTTTCAATTTAAGATTTTTTTTTAACTATGATTTTAGAAAAAATTAATTAATATCAGTTTAAAAAATATTACTTCTGTTAAATTTATATGAAATTCAGTTAATGGTTGAATAATGAACATTCCATTTAAATTTTATGCTTATTTGTTTAAAAATTATGAGGAGAAAAAAAAAATGTTGTTGCTATAATTTTGCTTGCTAGTGTGTATTCATCTTAATGCCGAATTATTCTTGTGAAACAAGTATTTTTGTGCATGAGCAATATATGTAATTAATATTAAAGATTAAGATGTATTCATATAGTATTCAAGATATATAATACAATAGAGTACTAATTATAAATCTCATATCTTAAGTCATGCATTAAAGGTATTTTTTTTTTTTTTTTGCTTTTTATAATAAATCTTTTTTTTATTATTTAATTATTATGTTCAAATATAAATTCTGCTGTAAAATAATGTACTAGTAGTTACTATCTTAAACTTTAATATTTTCACATAATTTTGCTTCAAAGTTTAATTTTTTATTCCAATGTCTTTTTATTTATATGTCCTTTATGCCAATTCATTCAAAGACGTATAAACAATGCTTTACTGTATATATATTTTTTATACTTTTGTAATTTAATAACATTTTTTAAAAAAATTCAGTAGAATTTTAAACTTATTTTTTTCTTTCTTTAGATGAAGCTCGATCAGAAGCTACATTTAGATTTGTTGTACAAAATTTCAGTAAGTTACGGGAAACTGCCCTTAGTCCACCAACATTTGTTCGAAATCTGCCATGGTAAGTTTTTAAATGTAGTACATCAAGAAATAGTTAGAACAAAGATGTATATTTACATGTAAAAATTTTTATTTCTTTTTGAAATACAGGAAGATAATGGTTATGCCTCGTACAAGCCATGGGCAAGACAGACAACCTACAAAAAGTCTAGGATTTTTTTTACAATGTAATGGTGAATCTGAGTCATCGTAAGTAATTGATTGTAATACTTTACACAGTTTACTTTTGTATCTTAACCCATTGAGCGGCTGACACGTATTTTTCTGTTTTCCTGTAATTCAAAAATACATAATTATAGATTCTTAGCTTGTTTTTTAAGTATGAAAGTCATATATAATAAATAGTCATGAGCTTTATCTTTAAATCCATAGTCTTTTTTTTTCATTTTTTTTTTTCAAACTGAAATAACTATTGTTTTAGCACATTTTAAAAAACAAGCAGGAAAAACATTAAAATTTTGCCATTTGACAAGACACTCAGTAGGTTAAGTTTTTCCTTTATGTAAAGAATGAATAGAAATCTGTACAAGACCTATGATATTGTTTCAGTCTTCCATATTAAACCCTATAATAATTTTTTATCGTCATTAAATTAAATTGGTACTCTTGTACTATATTTTATGTACTATATTTAAATGAAATATGTGGAAACGTGTTTATTGAGTAAATAATATGCATTTCCTCATTGGTAGCTATACAGGCTGAAATATATGATGAAAATTCTAGAAAAAATGATATTTTTATAATTTTCAGTTATTAAATTTTATGTAGATAAAATTTGCTGTAGTTATTTTTAACCCTCAATTTAAATTTTATTGATCACAATATTTTTACTTTCCGAATACTATAGTGAGGAAAGTATTGTAATCATGTCAAAAATCCAAATTTGAGATTTTGATGTTTCTATACGTTTCAAGGTTCCCTGAGTCCGTTTTCACTATTTTTGCGATGGTATATGTATGTGTGTGTGTGTGTGTATGTATGTGTGTGTATGTATGTGAGTGAACACGCTAGCATCTAAACGTTTTGTTCGAATAAGCTGAAAATTGGTACGTATATTGTAAGTCACCATAGCACAAACCCTATTGATTTTGGTGAATCTAGCACTTAAGTTTTTTTTACAGGGACATAAGAAAAATTCTTTATCATTATGGCCTATGGGACCAAACTCTTAAAAGTGTGATAGCATCTAAATGCCTTATTCAATTGAGCAAAATTTATACACATATTATAGGTCACAGATACTCAATCTGTATAGATTTTGAAGAATCTAGCACTTATAGTTTTTTTACAGGGGCACACAGAAAAATTCTTTATCATTAGGGCCTATGGGGCCAAATTCTTAAAAGTGCAATAGCGTCTAAATTCCTTATTAATCTGAGCAAAAAATTTGTACGCATAGATTTTGGTGAATTTAGCGCTTACAGTTTTTTTACAGGGACACAAAGAAAAATTCTTTATCATTATGGCCTATGGGACCAAATTTTTAAAAGTGCAATAGCATCTAAATGCCTTATTCAATTGAGCTGAAAACTTACATGAATATTATAAATCACTGTTGCACTAACTATAAGCATATTGGTGAATCTAACACAGGAGTGCAGAAAATGTTCAAACTTCGGAAATTTCCCCCAAACGCAGTATAAATTTCCCTCAATAATGCAAAAATCTACTTTACTATACAAAGTCATTTGTTCTATGTAAAAAATCTTTAAGAGAATAAGTATACAGTGTAACATATAAATATCGCTGTTAGTGTGTAAGCACTTCAAAGGAGCAAATTGTTATTTTTGATTTACATTTTTACTTTCTGTTAAAAAAATATTCAGAATTTCCCCAGTCAGTTTAAATTTCCCCAGTCAATTTAAATTTCCCCCGAACCTTGTTCGGGCGTTCGGACATATTCTGCACCCCTGATCTAGCATTTATAGGTTTTTACAGGGACACAACGAAAAATTCTTCATCATTATGATCTATGGGCTCAAAGTTCAGTAGCGTTAAATAAAACATCGTGTAATATATGGAAAAAAATACACAAATACTCTATTATGGTTTTCTCTCTTTTGTTTAACAGCTCCTCTTTCTTTACTTTATCTACAAAACTGTTAATTACTTAATGTTCGGAAATTCGAGTGGAGTCACTTCAGATTTTTTTTTTTTTGCCAAAAAAGAAAAAAGTAAAGTAAAATTCTACTTACATTCTTTGTAAACAGAATTTAATTTAATACAACAGGCCTTATTTTTATCTATTCTTTCGTATAAAGGCATGCAGTAACTGTATTTCACTCCCTAGCATCTGTTACACTATATTCATTTTTTAAATTACTTTGATATAGCTTTAGCATAACAGCTCCTTGAAAGGCCAATGATATCTAGGGGTTGATTCAATGAATAGAAGAAAATTCCATGACATCGCATTTATTGAAGAACAGAACATAAACAAACATAAAATACTCATAAGGATGATACATAAAAACAGACACTGAATAGTAGCACAATGCTTAAACACATGTCAAGTAGCTAAAATATGTTAGTAGAAAATGGGTTAAGCACCTACGCGTGCCATATCAAACTATAGAACTAGAGTATTAGCCACCTATGGCTCTACCCTCTTTCTCTGTGCTCTTTGTGCTAACACCAGGACGAACGACTCACTCAGCCTGCTCGCTGAAGGTCTCACAAGCTTGCTCCATTGTCAGCCGGATACTCCGAAAACTCCAGCTTAACAACTCGTTCACAAATGGGCATTGTATGTAGCACAGGGTTGCTACAGCACCTGGAAAACTCAGGGAATTTGAAAATCTATTAAAAAACAGGGAAAACTCAGGGAATTAAAAAAATTTATTGCAAAAACAGGAAAAATTCAGGGAATTTTGAAATTTTTTGGAAAAACATTGGAAAATTTTTTCATAATCAAATATTTTTTAAATTTTTAGCGCTTTATAATGAATTGTTCCCCCCCCCCCCCCCCCCCCCAACTATAGTAAGTTAATAAAATTAATATACCGTAAATATGTTCAATTGACTTGTAAACATGTTAGATTCTAATGCTGCATTATTGCGTGCCATCTATTTTACTTCTAAAAGGGACAGGGAAAACTCTGAATTTTTTTCCTGATTTGTGTAGCAACCCTGGTAGCACTTTCTATTGACTGGTGGAAGAATGCATCCCACAGAGCTCTGCCATCTTGGCGAAAGGTGTTCCCACCATTAAATCAGCATAGGATGCTAGAGGATATCTGCAAAATACAATTCCAAAAAAAAAAAAAAAAAAGGGAGAAACAGACTTAAAAAAAAAAAAAAATGTACATTATGGTTAACAGTTCTGGATTTGTTTTTTCTCTTTTTAAAGTCTATGAAGATTTTGTTCAGTCTTTGACCCACAATTTCATATGGTCTGCTGACGTGCTAATCTGAATTGGGTATTCATGGTCACCTAACTTATCAACATCATAAATGGTCTTTGGGCTTTACACATACAACTTTATAAGGACCCAAGCATTTAGATCTGAGTTTCATGCTATTTCCGAACTGAGTATGCTGTATGGCAACTAGATCATTGATCTTATAAATGTAGGCTTTCTTTCTTTTCTTGCTATAGCATTTACAGTTCTCTTCTTGAATCTTGAAGATATTTTTTCATGCTGCTTCATGAATAGTGTTAAGGTGATCTAGCATAGAATTTATTATTTCTTTTTCTAAGAGTTCTAGTACTTTTTTATCTTTTCTCCTCATGGTGAGACCAGTAAACAACTCAAAGGGAGTTCTTTTAGTACTTCTTGATACGGTGGAGTTAACAGCTCTCTGGACAGCGTTGACAAACTTGTACCACTTGTCAAGCTTATCTATGGACAACTTGGATAATACTGGCACAATAGTAGCATGAAGTCTCCCTATCTGACCGTTCCCTCTTGGAATTCCTGTTGTGAAGGTGATATGTTCAATACTTTCGGATTCATAGTACTCTTTGGAGGTGAATGAGAGTCCGCGATCAGATATTATCCTTGTAGAGTTACTAAAAACAGCTTCTTATTTCAATTTCTGTGTAGTAGGGGTGCACAACCTTTTTGGCTGGTGGGCCACTTGCGCTGTTGAGTGGGACATGAAGGGCCACAGACAAGGTAATATAAAAGAATGAAACTGTGCAGATGTATTCGCTGTATAATATATATATATATATATGTGTGTGTGTGTTTCTTAAAATATATAAAAAAAATTTAATCAGCGAGTCAAGTGAATCTCAAAGTGTAATAATCATGAAGTTATTGAACAGTAAGCAAAAGAATTAAATAAATGTATCATATAAAATACAAGAAAGGATAAATAAAATGTATTGTTTTGCAGAGAGAGGAGAGGGGGGGGGGAAGGTTATACTGGGATTCCCAAAAACACCTAGCACAAATGTAAAGGCAGATAGAGGGTACCAAAATAAGCAGTTTTAGTGTAGGTAAATGGGTATGAAAATACCGCTTTGAGGTATTAGATGGCACTTGTGAGATCTATAAGTGAAAAAGCTTCTCAGGGTTTTAATTGTCATTTTCCGCATGAATTTCAAAAAATGTATTGCATCACCTTACTGTTCTGCTGTAACAGAAAGAACATGGTCTGCAATGTTTGCTAAACATTATGACAGCAACCAAAAGCATTGCCAAGGAAAGGGGCGTTTGTATTGTAGCTTAGATATTTCTGAATTAAATAAATTTTTATTTTTGACCCTTTTTAAACAAATTAGGAAATCAGCCTCAGCCTTCTGCTGATAACATCTGTAGTTACGTCTCTGTTAGCAATCTGCTAAACTATCATAATAGTTACCATTCGCAACCGAACATATTGCTGAAAATATGTGATATATCTTATATTTTTGCAAATGTAACCCCAATACATGCACAACCACTGAAAATCTTGGTTTTATCTACACATTCTTTTAGCCGCTGCCCCATTTCTGTTTGCAACTTCATAAATCATAAATGATGGCCATCATTATCGCAGTCGGTGTTTTCTTGAGCTTTACAAAATAAGAACCCACCGGACTTATGCTATCATTAATTTGTAAGTGTAGTAATTTATTATTTGAATGACTTCTGATATAAATTTATAACCTTATATTGTAATCTGTCTTTAAAAAACTGCGTAAATTTTAACACCATCACTAATGATTCTAATCTTAAAAATTTAAAACTTGTAGAATTACACACACACACACATATTTAAAAAAGAAATCAAATTTTTAATGATCTTAGAAATTTTCATGAAGAAAACTTTTTTTTACTATTTTACTAGTCATAAATATGAACTTTCAAAATAATGTTTTTTATCAAGCAAGCATATTATATGGTACAATTAAACCTCGAAAATCCAGATGATTTTTCAATTTTAATTTTAAAATAAAAATTCGTTTAATTGAACACTAAATACATAAATTTGAACATAATCTAACATATTTTTATATCGTTTGATTGTGAATTAAAGATTTTATTTTTTTACAAAAAAAGGTAGGTTATAAAATGGGGGGGGGGGGGGGGGGGGAGAATCATAGTGAAAAATAGTTACTGAAATGTTAGAAGAAAAAAAAATTGTTTCCTTAGTTTATTAGCAGTTATTTAGCAGGCATGATCAGTTGCTTATTATATTTTAGTGTAATATATCTGTTTTAATTTAACATAAGTGTTTTATTATATTTCTGTTTTATATTTTAATTAACCAATTTGATTTGTTGTTTATTTTCATTAACATAAAATTGCAGTTTGTATGTTATTATAATATCACAAAAAATTAGTTTTCAATAAATCTCTAAAATCTGGATTCGCTGTGGTCCCGCCAAATCCGGATTTTCGAGATTCAACTGTAATTATAATTCAATTTAACATGTAGAGTAACTAAGTATTTTGTAATAACTTCTGATCCCATAGAGATCCCACTCTAAAGTTTCTGGTTATATAGCTTTTAGTATAACCAAAAACATATTTATTTTTCAAATTTTTTAAAAAACACTATCTTCAAAATTTTTAAAATTTTTACCTAACATAATAATGTTGCATATCAAATTAAACCTTGGATTTAAAATGATGGGTCATAAACTTCTCTATCTTTTATAGAACTTGAGAAATTTGAGATTGAAAATGCTTACACAAGCTAAAAAATGCTGATTTAAAAAAAAAAAAAAAAAAAAATAATTTAAAAAAAATCGAAAGAGATAAAAATTTTTCTAAAAATATATTCTCATTTATATCATCAAGTAGAATGATTCCTGCAAGTTTCGTAGAAATCTGAGGTGGTCAAGTTGAAAATTGAAATTTTTTGGTTGATTTGGCATGGAATGACCCAGATACAGTTGGAAATTTGTCAGACAGTAGATTTACTTACACAAAGATTAATTAATTATGAAATTAAATATTGGCATGAAGTAATTTTACGTATGTCAGTCATTGAACTGCCTGTTGAAATATTGCCTGCTTGCACTTCGGAGTAAAAGAGGCTATATGAACATATAATTGAAAAGTTTTTTAAGTTAAATCGATTGTTAACTGAATTTGTCCCAATAATGGAGGAAAATGTTCCTGGAAAATCATTCATTGAATATTCATGAGAAATTTATTAGACCGTTACATTTCTATGACAACTTTTTAATTTATTCCGTAATGTTGTTAGTTCCCACTCTTTTTATATATCACTCTTTTGGTGATTAATTTTCTTCCTATTTATACAAAGAAAGGGGTGTGGGAAAAGAGCGGGTACTAACTACATTATGGAATAAATTAGAGTTGGTGCTATGCTTTTCCATGCAGAGCTCGAAGTCTACTCCTTTTTTTCAGAACACTTTCAGGAACGAGAAATTTTTGCTACCGCATTTTTCATACAGAAATCTTTAGGGCATTTTTATAGTAATGTGTTGCGATTAAATACGATAGAGATAACTGTATATAAATTGTTGTAGCGAAAAAGGCGGAATTTTTACTTCCCTGGAAGTGTCCCGAAAAAAAGGCAGAGACTTCGAGTTACAGTTAAATGATAAAATAGTCTTACAGGGCCAAAACACAGTAAATCGTTTTGTTGCGGAGGGGACAATTCAGTATTTATTTTATCTCAAATCTTCAAATTATTAGTTTTAATCTAGTGTTCACATTTTTTTAAAAAAAAAAGGGCAGGGCGGATTTATTAAAAAGGGCACTTTTTTGTTTGTAAAACACACACATATTGATAAACGAAAGGGCACTTTCTTTCCCACTCACTAAATGGTTTATAAAATGTACAGTCCACTAAATGAACAAACAAAATGAAATAAATGCAAATAAAAAGAGAATACTCATCTATCTCATCACCTAATTCACAGAGAAACACAGCTGGTACTATCCTTCTTGGATTCATGTCTATTTTAATTTAATTATTTATTAAAAATGTACTTAGCATTCATTTACACATGTAAACATGGAACGATGTTAAAATTTATATTTCCAATGAATTCACAATTTTGACTTCTAGATTGTAGAAAAATTTTTACAATCGGATACTAAATTTGAAGTAATTTAGACAATAAGCTTAGCAATACTTATTACGATTTTTGAGTTTTTTAATGTTAAATTCATTTTTCAATATTATATCTGATCGAAAAAACTAAAATATCTTTAAAAAATAGCGATATAGCAGATGGGAAAATACAGGGCACAATTTCAATTGAAAAAAGTGATGGGCACATTTTCCCTTAAAAAAGAGGGCAGGGCGCATTTTTCACTTCAAAAAAGGGCAGGGCGCATCGGCGCTAAAACAAAAAAGGGCAGGGTGCGTCGCCCTTTGAAAAATGCATAACATGAACACTATTTTAATCAATTTTATATGTTTTTTAGAAATTCATAACAAGTAATAATATTTCTACATTAAAATTGAAAAAGCAATTAAAGGAAAAAATGAAGAATTATTATTATTATTATTTTTTTTTTTTTTATGTTGTGGAGGGGACAGGAGACTGTTACAATTTGAAAACTTTTATTGCTGCTCCTCTATTTAATAGACTACAACAGTAAAAATACTTGCAAGTTTAAATATTACTAATTTGCTTCAGCATTATAAAAGCTCAGTTAAAAAAAGGTCCTTCTGAAGAAAAAAAATTTAAATTTTAACGTGTTGTGGAGAGGACTGTATTGGAGGGGACATTTTGGAATGGCTTTAAATGTAATTTTTTTTTCATTATTAAATATTGAAGTTAATATTATTAAATGTAGAAGTTGGTTATGATTTGTAGTAAAAAAAAAAGCTATTAAGACATGGTTATCATGAATGCATATAAAACAGGAAAATTCTTGAACATATGGAATGTCAAAAGGAATAACCTTTGGCACTCAATATGTTGAAGATTTTTTCTATTTTTATTTATTCATTGCTAAGTCTCTTTTTAAATATTCATTAATGTATGTATTGAATTAAATTTCAATGACTAATGTATATTAGTTAAGTCTGTACATCAGTCAGATTCCCCCTATCTCCCTTCCCATGTTATCCTATGGTATCTTTGTTGCTTCGTTTTATAAGGATATCTCATTCATAAATGAAGTTTTTCAAATACTGTTTTTTTTTTTTTTTTTTCTCTTTAAACATATTGCCTTTTAGCTTAGTAAGCAATTTTTTTGAAAAAATTAAATATTTTATTGCATTAAGTAAATTTATGACTAAGTTTGGATCTCTAAATGAAATATTTAAATTTATTTTTTCAAAATATTGCTCACCAAGCTAAAAGGTAACATATTCAAAGAATAATATTCAACAAACAGAATACAAAAAATTTCATTTTTGAAAAAGAGATCCTTATAAGACAAAGCAGTGGAAATGCAGGAACTTGCAGCAACTGTTTCGGGTTAAAAGAAAACACGACCCTTCGTCAGGCGAACAAAGTAGGCACGATTGAGACAAACAAAGTGGCAATGCATCAACAATTTTATTATTATAGTAGTAATTACCATTTTGATTTTATTTAGTAATAAAGCATATATTTAATCAGTTATACATTTAATCAAGGTTTTGCTTAATGTATAACTGAATCACCATTATCAAATAATGGTTTAGGTAACTAAGATTTGATCTAAAAAAAACAAAATCCAACTTTTGTCTTCTTTTTCATGAAAAGAAAATGTTTTGATTTGTTTTATAGTATTTCCATAAAAATTAAGCCTCAGCATTTTCTTCATCAATTCAACAGATTTGCACAGTAATATCAAATAACAGCATTACTAGAATTTATTGATTACATTATGCTAGTACTTGATAAATTTATGGTCAAATGTTTTTTAAATTGTACTCATACTGAAAAAAAAAAAAAAAAAAAAAAAATTAAAAAAAATCTTTAAAATTGTTTCGGAGGGGAAAAACTAAAAAATTTTTATCTGCTTAAATTTAATAATTATGTTTTTTTTTTTTTTTCAAGTTAAGAGCTTTATATAATTTATTACATCATGAAAATTAGGGCTGTGCTGATTAATTGGTTTGGTTAATCGATACATGGTTAGTTGCGATCAATTTTTGAAATAGAGATCATAGGCTCAATTAATTCAATTAAAAATTTTCAAAATCTGATTAAAATATTCAAACTAGGAATTAAAGTAAAAATTTATGCTGTTCTGCCTACAAAATATTTTTTCACATATTTTGCTAATAAGCATTCTGAGAAGCCTCCATGAAATAATGAAGGGAAAAAAAAAACTCAAAAGAAGTTACCCATTTGTTGATAGAGAAAAGGAGGAAGACAGTCCTTAAACAAAATGCAGTTTTATGTCTGTACTGGGGAATAGACCTCCTAGAAACAACAATCTTCCAAAAAAACCGAAATGCTCAAGATAAAGAAAAGAACAGTTATATTTCCACCATCCCTTTGATGTGGGAGATGCCAACAGGGTTTTGCAATACCTTAGAGCGTTTATTGTCCGTTCAGAATTGCTGATATATCTATTGACGTAGAAACAGAAAATAAAATTCTATCTTCTTGTGCGCAATGACAAAAAAGATCAGAAATATAAAAACAATGAAGAATTTGAGATTTTTATAATAATGATATGGAATTTTGAGAGCTCGTTTAAAAACAGTGACAAGCAAGGTGGACAAAGCCTACTAGTATAAAATAAAAGTATGTGTGAATTCCGTTCAAAAAGAATTGAAAATTTATTAAAATAAAAATTAAATTGGTGAAAATATTTACAAAAAATTAACACTTAAAGTCACCAAGTATTACTCTTAAAATTGATTTAAATTTTAGTTATAAAATGGATATAATCGATTATGCAGAAATTTTTGAAAAAAAAAAAATATATATATAAATAAATATATATATATACATATATATATTATATATATATATATATATATATATATTTCAGTCAAACTTATGAATAAAATATTATAGATAATTTATTTTTTAGAAAATAAAAGTAACAATAAATATTAGTTATTTCTCAGCGGTATTCCCGAATAAAAATTTCATTTGGGATTATATTAGGAATATATTTTATTATTGTTTAAGGAACTAGCTAAATTAATATCTATATCCATTTTTATGGTTTGTTATGTATTTAAGAGATTTATTCATCATTCAAATAAAATTATATAAAGAAAAATGAAAATTGATTAAAAAATCTGATTACTCGACCAATTAATTGATTAATGAGCTATGATTAACCCAGTTAAAACTGTTTATCGATTCCCACCCCTAATGAAAATAAAGGACTTAAGCCTTATTCCTTATTTGTTAAAAGAAATGCATGAAAATTTCTTCTGCTTCAAATAATAAATTTTAGCAGGTCTTCTCCTCAACATATTTTCCTTCTGAACATAATTTTAATTGAAATATTCTTATATAGAAATATATATAA
Source organism: Salticus scenicus (assembly GCA_963930645.1). NCBI lineage: Eukaryota > Metazoa > Arthropoda > Arachnida > Araneae > Salticidae > Salticus > Salticus scenicus. The sequence continues at coordinate 271,117,039 of OZ005648.1, forward strand.
TGCATTTCTGATGAGAGTAAGGTGTAATCGTGGACTACACAAAGAAACATGCTTACTTCCTGCTGGACCATCTCTTTATTTAATATCCATAGACTATTACTAACAGAGGATAACTAAGGAAGATCGTTATTTTTTTACGTGTTTCATCTTTTATAGTCGTAATTTTTGGCATATTTCTGGCGTAAACCCAATTTCCTCCCCATTTCTTTATTGGTTATATTATTTAATGATGCATTACTTCTTTGTGTCCTATTGGCTAATGATTTCGCACTGCTAGACGAGTTGGCGTCTACAATCGCCAAGTCATAAACAACAATATTTATAGCTACATAACTAATCAAACCCTAATTTTCATCAGTTATTACCCAGTTATCGTCATAAATCTTAAATCTCATCTATAAACATCATTTAACTTATGGAATATTTCAGGCACCAAAATGCTCATTCAATTTAAATTATTGATTTGTTAATTCATTTTCGAATGATCGCGATTACGAATTTCTGCTTTTTATTTTCTATGCTTTTAAAGTAACTTACTGCATAATATGAGATTTCCTTTAAGTCATTTTGCAATATTAATTTAAAACATAAAAATAATACCCTGAAATACGAAAATTTTAAAATATAAAAATACAAATTTAATTCTTACCTTTTTTTCTATCCTATTTATTATATATATATATATATATATATATATATATATATATATATATTGTGATAAATTTCTCTGTAAAACTTTACTGTATAATCTGTAACCTTATAATTCAATCCAGTTTAAACAAGAATCTTGTGTATATGCTATTTTTTTCTTCCTGATATTTTAACTTTTTTATTAGAACATGGTCCTGTAATGCTGTTGCTGATTTAAGATTAATATCCCAAAAGGAAGGTGTTGAAACTTTTTCTAGAAGTAAGTGTGAATTATTTAAACTATTCCTAAAAAATGTTTTATTTCCTAAATAACATCATCTTATATACTCACACACATAGGTATATATATATAAACTGTTACTGCATATAGCTAGATGTTTCATTCTTATGGAAATTCTGGCATTTTATCATCTCTTTTCTTGCATTCTACAATCATTGTAACAATATGTAAATGTGGTAACAATGTAGTAGAATGTTGGAAAACACATGATGAAATGCTATTGAAATTCACAAGAATCAAATTGAATTAATAAATAACTAAATTGAATAACCAGTAACAGCTTTAAAAAAGCTTTGAAGAAGAAAAAAAAAAAAACAGTAATAGTTTTAATAAAAACATAAAACTTATCAAAACAGGATCTCCCAGAAAAAAGTCGTGTATGATAACTTGAAATATGATATTTGGGTTCCCACTTAAAGTGTGAGAGTGCAAGAATCTTGCATGTTTTTTTTAGTTCTCCTTCATACTATAGGTATGGGGAACTTAGGTAATCGTGAAAAATTTCGGCCTCGGTTTTTTGACTTTTTTATACATTTTCAGGTGTGAGAAATCCGAAAATGAAAAAATTTGTATGGTGTCCGTTAGTGTGTTAGTCCATTAGTTTGTTAGTCTGTTTACACGATATCTCATGAACAAATGATCACAGAGAGGTCAGATCAGTTTTAAAATATTACTTTCGATACTGGCAAGAACCCTATTCATTCACAACATTCGAATTAAAAAACTTCGTAAGTTATTAGAAATTTACGATTTTCTAAACATGGGAGAATAGGACAAAAATTCACTTAAACGTGCATTAAATGGAAACTTTTTACTGTGAAAATGTTGGACCAGTTTTAAAATATCGGTTTTGATACCGGAATGAACATCAGTAACTATAAATATGCTCTTTGAAAATTTCGCAAGTTATTGGAAATTTACGAATTTCTTAACATGGCAATATAGGGCAAAATTTCACATAAATGTCAATTTTTAGCAGGGTTGGCAAGTTTCTTCCAAGGCGGAAAAAACCGCGGAAAAAACCATGGAAAAAACCGTCCGGAAGAAATAGGTTTCTTCCAAGTGGAAGAAATGGAAGAAACTGTTTTTCTTAAAAATTTGTCCTATAAATTGCAGATTTGTAAGATGTAATGGATGCATTGATCTTATAAACAACTTTAAGTAACTTTAAATATACCTATACAAATTTAATAACATATTTACTTAATAATTATGAGTTTTTTTTTTTATTTTATGAGCTAATAAACCTCAGTATCTGATGATCACGTTCCAAAATACTCAAAATCCAGTAAAAAAATCAATTTCAATTTAAACAGTATAAAGTTTTATAATTTAGACAATTTTATTTCTTTAACTGGTAATAAATAATAATTTGAATCACTTGCTTATACTTTCTGATAAAACAGCTCTTAACGTAATCCAGTTAATTAAAATAACCAGTATGCAATAATTACTATTTAATGTATTACAAAATGTCATAAAAACTTTATTTTCCTTATAGTCACATACAGTACAGTCAACTCCCTCCAATCTGCAGATTTATAATCTGCAAATCTTAATCCGTAATTGATTTTTTAATCTAAAAGAAATTTACATCTCATATTTAAAAAAAATTCACATTTTTACTTTTTATTACCATGTTTTTATTAACTTCGATTTTTGTTTGTTTGTTTGTCTGGCACAAATCTTGCAATCTATTTTTAACTAATTTCCCTACTGGCTAGACATTTGAAACTTTCACAGTAACTTAGAACCCGGTGACAACAGAATATTTCGAAGTCAGATTTTCGAATAGTTTTCCTTTAATTAATTAAAATATGAAAATAATAAGTTCTTAATAGCAATAAAATAGCCATTAAAAAATTAGCTATAATTTAATTGTTGCCGAAAAAAAAATTACGAGTTCATTTTCTTTCGACATAAAAATAAATACATTTAATTCAACGTGAATGTGAAAAAATTATAAAAAGTTAAATTATGCATTTCACAAAAATTGACGTCATTACCAATTAAAAAATTTTATACACATTGATAAGTTCATATATACGTTGTTCTAAAAGGAGTAATATTTTATTTTTAAAACCAACTTTTTTTTCACTATTCTTATTATTTCACTGAACTGATTCCGCGTGCTTAAATATTGCTTAAATATTATTTTTTAGCCTCACGTATTTTATTAATGACTCATCAGAAAATTTAAAAACATGGTAATATTTTTTTTTTTTTTTTATCTTATAATTATTTTTTATCAAACTTTTAGCATAATCCTTACTTTGAAACACAAATGGAGAAGGAGGGGGGGGGGGGGGGGACATCCTGCAATTCATACAGACTAGCGCTGAAAATAAACCACTATTACATGAATGTTTAACAAAGTTAACCAGCGATGAATATTATTTCCAGACTTTCAAAAATATTTTGTTTCGTATTTTTTAAATATGTTTGTTTACATTTTATAGGTACCTATTATTTGAATATTCTTAAATTATTTACCATCATATATAAATGTGATAGATTAGTTTTATTAATATTGAAGAAATATTTATTCTAAAATTTATTAAAAATCTTCTTTCCGTTTTGATGTCTATTTAATTAATAACTGACTTTGAATCTGCAAAAGAAAACTGTAAACAAAGGCAATGATCTCTAATTTGCAAATTCCTATTATCTGCACAACCTCTGGACAAAACTTTTGAGAGTTAGAGGAGTTGACTGTAAAACATATGAAAAGTTTTTTCGTAGTTCAATACTGCACTTTATTTTTCAACTTAAAATAGATAAATACAAAGTATGGATTTTTTTTTTTTTTTATCCTAGAGAGCTTGCAGGACAGTTTAAAAGTAGGTATCTTACTTATTGATACAGTTCATTGGGTATCAGCGTTGAGTTTATACAAAAAGTTATATCCTTAAAAAAAAAAAAAGTGCAAATATTATGGCTAAAAGTTCCATAATTATTATCACTTGTACTGTTTGAATGTATAATAATATTATGAGATAGTATCTATGCAAAAAATTCTAAAAATATTAGCATTGAAAAGTAAAAACCCATCACCTGTATATACTTAGTGTTTGTTATCAAATAACTTATTTTTCTAAAGATATTTTTAATATTAATTGAATTATAGTTTAGATTTGGCATTATATTTATACTTTGAGTTTATATAGCTCATAAATTTTAATTTTGAACATCTGTTTTGCCTTTTGGTTGGTTTCTTCCATTTCTTCCGGTTTCTTCCATTTCTTCCAGTTTCTTCCGTTTTTTTCCAGTTTCTTCCACTGTCCTGGAAGAAACTAGTTTCTTCCGGAAGAAACCCAACCCTGATTTTTAGAGATATTTTCATCGTAAAGATGTCAGACTACTTTTGAAATATTATTTAGAACACTCGCATGAATATTAATGACTATGAATTTTCCAATATAAAAATTTCGTAAGTTATTGGAAACTTACAAATTTCTTAACATGGGAGAATAGAGCAAAATTTCACATAAACGTCAATCTTGAAGGATATTTTCATTGTAAAGATGTCAAACCACTTTTTAAATATTATTTTGGATACTGGCATGAATATCATAGACTATGATTTTTCCAATTTAAAAAATTCGTAAGTTATTTTGAATTTACGATTTACTTAACTTGTCAGAATAAGGCAAAATTGAGCATAAACTTCCATTTTGAAGATCATAAATACATTAAACAACTTCAAAATTACATTTATGATATTTGTTTGAACATGATTGAATACAAATATTCTAATAGGAAAATATTCTAATTTTTTCATATAAATCTGAATTTTGAGGATTATTGCATTGGAAATAGTAGCATGAAAACTAAACAACAGAATTGACCCTGATAAAATAAATTAATAGATTAGAATAAGATAAATATATCGAAATGAACAGTGGATAGCCTATTAGGCGTTGATTTCATTCTGTCACTGTATCAAGCTTTGGTCAAATTAATTTCTTTTAACATTATTATAATATGTCTCGCACTAGAATTTATGAGAACATAAATATGATGGGGAACTGAGCAGAGTCCACCTATGCCACTAGTTTTATTTTCTCTTATAAGGATTTTAACATTGAGAGAAATTCACACAGTCTTTTGGGGCCAATTAAAGTTTTTAGTCCAAAAACAGGTCATTCATAAAAACCAACAATTTTCAAATGGAAAAGCCTTTCACCTCTTACAAGAGTCAGCAAACAAAACCCTTCACAAAAATTGAACGTTTATAAGAAGTTTTCAAAAAATTTGGATAAGAAAAATCATGTATTTTGCTGATCGACTATAAAAATAAATTATATTTCTACAATGAAACATTAGAAAAACTGGAACTAGGTAAATTATCTTGTTTTGAAGGTATTAAAAGTAAAGTAATTTTCATCAATTTGCTGTGCAATAGCTGACTATTTCAGTGATCAATAGTGAAAAATATAGATATTTAAGCAATTAAATGTGATCAGGGCTTGCTTTGACCCTTTGACCTTTTGAAAAGTATGGTCCCAAGACCCCATCACTATGAAAAATATGGGTCAAGTTTTCAAAAACTGGAGACACTTTTTTTTTTTTGTGGGGGGGGGGGGGGATGTAACTGCTGATATTTTTCACAAACACAAAAAGTTTTTTAAATTCCTTTTTACATTTTGAAACATTGCATTAAAAAAAAAAAGAACTTTTTAACTTATTTTTTGTCATAGGAAAATCAGCACATAGGAAAATCAGTCTGTTAAACTTGCATTTATTATGTAGTTAAAACAGCACATTACTAAATAAAATTGATAAAAAGCACAAAGAAAATTATTTAATGGAATTGAAAGAGGTTTTAAAGAAGTAAAAATTTTGATCATTTTGACGATAGTAATAGACTTCAAACAAGATAAATAAAAATAATATTGGAAAAAAAATATATATTAAAGAAACTTACATTTACCAGGTAAGTTACTTCTTAAAGACTTTAAAAAAATGTATAGGACCCATTATCATACTTGCCAACTTCTGGTTTTTTAACCTACCTTCCGGTCTTCCGGACAGATGATGAAATCTTCCGTTTTTAAAAAAATCGCGGCTATCGTTCGTTTAAAAACAAAACAAAAAAAAACATGGAGCAATCGCCAATCACGAGAGCTCCCGATTCGCAATCTTTCTCCATCCATAATATAAATGTCAATATTTATTTCAAACTTGCTTTATAAGATTCTAGAACCTATAAAGAAATATAACTGTTAACTATTTCTTGCTTATGTAATTATTTCCCCCCCCCCCTCCCCTTATTTATTTCCAACTAGTGATTGGCAGTCAAATGTTCTGCAGAAGTGTTTTGTTTCCTAATATTTATCCATCTGCAACGTAAATGATAATGTTCATTTTAAACTTGCTTCATGAGATTCTAGAAGTAAAGTTGAAAAAAATTAATATTTCTCACTCCGTAATTATTTTTGTCCCCCCCTTTCCCCTTCTCTGGATAGTGATCAAAAAACAATAAATCAATAGAAATGTTCAATATTTCTGATGTATGCAACTATTTTTAGACCTTATTGCTGAATTTAATGAATTTGTTCATTTTTCCTCAATTAAATATTTGTATGTCATAGTTATACCAAATGTGTAAATATCGAGGGCAAATGAAGAATAGATTTTTTAGGCAGGAAAATTTTTCCCAAAACAATTTAAGAAAATTAATACTCAGTTAATTTTATGCATGTTTGAAACTGATAATTAGCTACTGCTATTTTTTTTTTTTTTTTTTTTTTTTTTTTTTTTATGATTAATGCACATACACAAAAATCATATTCTATATTTGTTTAAAAAATTTGTTTTTCCGTTGGCATGGAATTTTAATGAGGTTTTATGTGGATATAAAAGTTATTGCAGTTGTATTAAAGTATTTTTTTTTATATATATATCTATATCTATCTATATACATATATATTAATGAAAAAAATCCTGAAAATGTGTAATGTAGTTAAAAACTATATATATAAATGTTTATGATATCAATTTGTTGAAAGTGGCTTTATTAATGTTCAACTAATCAACAACCAATCATGTTAGCAAAAAATTTTCAGATAATTTCTAATTTTAGCAATCACTTGTCTAATTTGGGAAGGGGGGAGGGAAAGCTTGAAACAGCTAATGGAAACTAAAAAATATTTAATAGAAAATATTTGACAGCTGCTTAGTGACTGCATTTCTTTCTACACTATTAGGTATCAATTCTTTTCTTATTTTATTTACTTTTTTATTATATACTTCAACTTCACTAAGTTTTTTAGTCGTTTATTGTTAAATAATTTTCTTACAGATTCTATTTTGTAATACTGCCACTGGGTTTGTAACAATACATTGTGCATCGTGCACAGGACTGCGCTGCCAAAGGCACTGGGGGCCCGGTCCGACTTTTTACCCGACGAGAAATATTTTTTTAAATTTTCTTTTCTTAAGAATAAAAGTTCGATTTCAGAAGGAATATGTGCGTGCGCTGCACGTATATTTTCACACGTGCGCGAGCAGCGCGCAGGACCCGGTGCGAGTTTTTACTTGATGATAAATGATTTTTTTTAAATTTTATTTTCTTAATAATAAGAGTTTGAGTTGAGAAGAAAGCGCACACAGGTATATGCTGCCGAAGTCAGTGGGGACCTGGTGTGAGTTTTTACCCGATCACAATTTTTTTTTTTTTTTTTTTTTTTTATTTATTTTTTTAAGAGTAATGTTAATGAGTGATAATATGCAATTTTGAGAATTCATTCATTATAGTGATTCATTTAAAAATACTGACCCACTAGCGGGCGAAGGCAGAGGGGACCCGGTGCGAGTTTTTACCCGATCAGAAAAGATTTTTTTTTTAAATTCCTTTTCTTAAGAATAAAAGTTTATGAGTAATAACATGGAATTTTGAGCAATCATAAGGATGGTGAAGGAATACACGCACACAGCGCTCATATATATACATTTGTTCGTGCGCACGGGTCTACGCTGCCGAAGGCAGTGGAGATCCGGTGTGACATTTTTCCCGGTCAGACTTTTTTCTTTTTTTATCACATGATGAAAATTAATGTAATTTTGAGAATTCATTAATTATTGTGATTCATTTAAAGAAAGTGACCAGCAAAGCGGGTGTAGCCTGCTAGTACATTAATAAATTTAAAATATTGAAGTATACTATAATCAATGCATGTTGTGTTTTCTCTTTAATTACTACTGTTTGCTAATATTACTAAGAAAACCTGCGTTTTATTTACTATTTTTCAGAGATTCAGCATCTTTTCTACAGTAAAGAAAATGATTGGGGTTTTAGTCATTTTATGACATGGAATGTGAGTATTTATTTAACTTCAATAAAAATATTTAAATGTTAAAATAGTACATATTTATATGGAAAAGCTAATATAGGAGCAAAAAAGAATTTTTACATGACTAGCAAGGACCCCATACTAATTTCCTTTCACTTTATATGCATTTAAATGAAATCATATCATATTCTTTCAGAATGAAAAGCTAATAGTGTGTAGATAATTAAAAGTAGAAACTTAGCAAATACTGCTTTCAATGGATCTAATACAGATCTTTTGTGGAATTTTCATGGAATTAAAAAGTGTTCTAAGGATAATTTGTCATATGTATTACTGTAATAGTACAACAAGACTATTGTGTTGTGGTTGAAAGAAAAAAAAAACTATTATGCTGTAGCTATCTCAAAGTTTTCTTCTTTATCATTCTAATATAATGATTGGTCAGAAAAATATCTAAAACCTGATAAAGGCTGCATAACAGCACCATCTATCATCCGATATACACTTAAATTGATTTAACTAACCTTTTCATATTAGCAATCTTATATATGAAGTGTGATGTGCTTATACACTAAGAAGCTGAAGTATGGTTTTCCATAAATAGTTAAAATTGCAGCACAGTAATGCCACCTACAGTCCAATATGCACACTAATTAAATCAGCATAGTTTTTGATAATAAACTATCTAACATATAAAATTTGGTGTGTAATATACACTATAGAACTTGAGACATAGCTCTACCATGAGAGAAAGTTATAGCAGTATAACAGTGTCACCTGTAGGGCAGTATTCACCAAAGTCTAATCAGCACCAACTTATCAGATCCAACCAAATATAAAGATGTCCAAAAATTTTATGACATCTTGTGCATTTTTTCATGAAAATATTGCTAGCATATATATATACACACGCACACACACATAGATGTTTTCAATTTATGGTCAAATCATATTCTGGACATTTTAAAATGTGCAATCTGTAAAAAATCAGAATTTGTGAAAAGTTTCACAAATCCAGTACATTCTATAAATCATATTTATATTTTTTTTCTTTAAACCATGATTTTAATATTAAAAAAAATTTCTACACTTTATTTTTCTTAAAATTTACATCCGCAGAGATAACGCATGATCATTCTTTTCTTATAAAAATTAGTCTTTGTTCAAATATCAAGATTTTAATTTTAAAGCTGAAAAATATCTTATGCTTTTCATGTTTCCATATCGTGCATGTTATAAATAAATGTAAAAAAAAAAAAAAAAGTCATCGCAATTAAAGAATCTTATAATGCCATTAATATAAAATGTAGTTCTCATATAGATTTGTCTAAATGAAGACTCATAATCGTATACAATAGCTACAACAGATTTCAAGCACTTTTTTTTTACAGGCTGATCCCAAATATTATATTTTTGGTTAATTTATGACTGATCCCCTTTTAGTCTTCAAGACAAAATTTTTGCTGTAATATATGTGGTATAACATGTTCTCTCTGCCCCTAAAGTTTCAAGAGGATTCATGAAATATTTCTTTAGATATATTCGACAACCCAGTGGCGGAAAGTTCTGTAGCTGTCTGCGACAGGCTTTTAAAATTTTAATAATCTGTCTGCGAAATTTGTGTGTAATCAGGGGTAAAAATGGCTTGCACTCAAAAGGCCTGAAAGCTGATAGCGGTAATCTTTGGAGTGGGGGGAGCTTAACAACAGTGGTGATCTCGTGCAACAATACACAAATACAATTTTACTACTGAACAATATAGTATAAACAATTATAAAATAATAAGTTGAACTCATTCAATTAAATATTTATAGCAGTGTTTGACATGACACGATAATTATAAATAATAAAAGTATTAGTTTTAGTTTTGATACAGAAATTTTTATAAGTGAATTTTGAAGTGGAGAAGAAGTTTTGGAGCAGTTTTAAATGAAATTAGCTCTTTTCTACGTTCCCGTAGAATCTCAGTAACAGGTAGCAGGAAAAAAGAATACACGCATAACGCTGCCTATCAAGGGAGATCATTAAGTCGCCATTGCTAAGCACTGTTTTGTGTGTTCCTACCAAGGCACCTATATGGGGTCTCTAGAATTCCTACCAGAGAGCGTCTAAGATGTCATACATCGGTAGCGCATTGTCGCGGGCGAAAAATGTCCGTAAATTGCAGACAATTTTTTATGACTGCAGACAAAGACTGTCCGAAAGTTGCAGACTAATTTTTTTATTATGTCGCGGTGTTTCTGCCACTGGGTTGTACAAAAACTGCTAGATTCAAAAGTGCCTTCACTTATGTCAGGTACTGTAGAAGAAAGTTAAATTGTTAGCCAAAACAATGAATGAGATATTAAAGAAAGCTTTATTTAAAAAATGTCTATTGTAGATTGTAGGAAATGCACAATAAGAAAACATATGGAAAGCATAAAATATTTTTGAGCTGTAAAATTAAAATCTTGATAATTATATTACATAAAAACCTTTTAAACGTGCCTCATTATTGGGCCGTAAATTTTTCACCTGGGCACCCAGGCCTCTTCAGTGGCTTCATCTGTTGTGAAGTTTACTTGAGACTGAAATCCGTGGGTGGTTCTCTCCATGAGGTGTCGCCACACTCCATCTGGGGCCATTGTGCCGCTGTCATTGCACACATTAGAATTTGTAGCTATCTCGATGGATTCACGAAACATTGCGTAATGATAGTTTAGTTATTATAATCAGCCAATTTTTTAGTTTCGTTAAAGTTTATTTCAATATTTTCGCTATTATATGTTTTTTCGAGAGCCATAATTTACTTTGCCAATTTTAATATAATATTTTTCTGGTTTTAATTTTTCTTTTTGTGACACCGATGTATGAACCTGCATTTTTATTTTGATTAATGAACGGTATTTTATAAATTCCGGCGATTTCAAAGGGTGAAATGGGATCTTTATCGCTACGTATTAGTTGGAAAATGTTTCTATTAGGTTTTATGGGGATATCGATACCTTATTTATTGGCTGAATTTTTAATTTTATTGGAGGCTCCATGATTATATGGGATTGAAGAGGTAAATTTAGAGGGGGAGGGGTTCAAAATTTGGAATATTATTTAGAGTTTTTAATCTGTTTTTATCTAGTTTGTTGATGATTTTATTAGGGCATCCCACTTTTTTAGTAAATTCTTTAATAATATTTATTTCTTGGTTTAAGTCTTCAGTTTCCTCACAGATTAAAATGGCACAGATTAATATATGAACGAATAGCGTTAATTTTATATCGGAAAGGCGTTTTACTTTTGTAGTGGATAATTTCATTGCTATTTGTAGGTTTTCGGTAAACAGTGGTTTTAATTTTATTTTCTGTTTGAATAATTTGGACATCAAGAAAATTAGTTCGGTGGTCGATTTCTTCTTCGTATGTAAACTGTATATTGGAATCAATGCTATTAATAGAGTCAAGTAACTGTTGTGTATTACATTCTTTGTCAATAACGGTGAAAACGTCATTGCCGTTATTGACAAAGAATGTAATGTAATGCGAATCCATCGAGATAGCTACAAATTCTAATGTGTGCAATGGCAGCGACGCAATGGCCTCAGATAGAGCGTGACGACACCTCATGGAGAGAACCACCCACGGATTTCAGTCTCAAGTAAACTTCACAACAGATGAAGCCAACGAAGAGGCCTGGGCACCCAAGTGAAAAATTTACGGCCCAATAATGAGGCAAGTTTAAAAGGTTTTTATGTAATTTAATTATAATGTCTCGTTTAATTTATATAATTTCTAATAAAATCTTGATATTTGAACAAAGACCAATTTTTATAAGAATGATCATGCATTATCTCTGACTCTGTAAATTTTAAGAAAATTGAAGTGTAGAAATTTTCTCTTAGAATTAAAAGTGTGCTTTAAAAGAGGAAAAAGAAAATATAAATATGATTTATAGTTACTTTAAGTTGTAATTATCTAGAATATCTTTATTTTTTCAACCATTCCCATATAATAGATGAGTTTTATTAGTTAATGGCAGTAAGTGTTTAAATGAATTTTTTTATTGCAAAGGAGGGTGCGATAAAGAAGTATAAATAAAACAAGTATAAAATATATATATATTTGAGTTGTTTTTGATACAGATTTTTTTTTTTTTTTCCATGTCCACTTCCAGTTTTTCAATTTTCACCAAAAACTTTGGGAAATAATATAGACACTGGACTTGTCTTAAATAAGAAATTTTGTCGATCTGTCTTTTTTCAGTTTGGAGATTTAATAGTCAGAAGTTTCATATGGGATGACATATGAACCTTCATATGACATATGGTTCATATGGGTACACTACACATATACACTAACTACTTCTAAAAAGAAAAACAATATTTTTGGACTCAGAAGACCTTAAAATATGTAAACCAGGTGAAAACACAATATTGACATTTTTGACCAAATAAATTTACAGTTGTTAGTCAGATTATGGAAATAAAAAGTATTTCATACTTAAATATTATAAATTTTTTAAGATCCATATCCGTGTCCATGGATCTAGATACGAAAGATCAGTATTTGTATTCGTAACAACTGTGGATATAGAAAAAAGGATATTTTTATTCATATCTATATCTGCAGATCACACTTTTCGACGATCTGGCACATCTCTACTTTACAGGTACATACATGCATGTCTAATGTAATGTTGAAAATAATAAATGAATAATGTCCTTTACATACTCTTAATGTGAATAATTAAGAAAAGTCAAAAAACAAACAGGAGAAATTTAAAAATTATTTGCTGTCAGCATTTTTTTTTTTTTTTTTTTAACCTGCATTATATATCTAAATTTTATTTATTTATTAAAGCAAAGTTTTATATAGTATGATAAATGTTTTTATAAATTTATAGGAGGTACTGGATCCAGAGAAAGGATTTATTAAGGATGATGCTATAATTTTAGAAGTTAGTGTAACTGCTGATGCTCCTCATGGGGTCAGGTAGGTTTTTTTTTTTTTTTTTTTTTTTAAGATTTAACATTTAAAAATTGATGCTCTATATTAAATAATATAATAATTTTCTATCATTTTTTCTATTTATAAATGAAGACAAGAATAAATAATACAATATGGCTATTCAAGATATGTATTTAATCAACTTGTAGATGTTAATTTCTTTAACATTGTTATTCTAGCAAAATGTGGATGGTAAATGTAAAAACTAATTAACTGAACTTCTTTAATATTTTGTTTTATTTATTTCATACTTATTTAAAGTACCGTGCTGTTTTTAAAGAATTCACCAAAACTATTATTCATTTTTAAAAAATTTACCAAAAGTCATAATTTAGATTTTTTTTCATAGGTTAGAATATTGTATTTGATTATTTTTACTTAATAAGTGATGAGATGAAATGATTTTTAACAAATTTCCTAATTTAGATCTTTGTATTTTTGCAACATTGAATTTAAGTTAAAATAAATTTCTATGAAAGTTTGGTTATATAGGGAACAAGAAAACCTGCAATAAATGTACAATTGTTTTATAACTCAATAAAACTGGATTGTGTAATCTTAATAAAATATCTTAATTTTAAATGAAATAAACTGCCACTCTATTTTGTTTGTAGGGTCTTCTGTTCATTAATTATATATATTAGGGGTCGATCCAGGTTTTAATTTTTGGGTCCCTTTTTTGTGAAAAACAAAATATTTTTGTGAAATTTTTATTTATTTTTGTGAAATATAAAACATTTTTGTGAAAAAAAATATTGTGTAAAATTTTTCGTTTTTACAATCACTTTATGTAATGTTTAATATAAAGTGAATAGTTTTGTTGAGCCAAATTAAGGCATTAATTAAAAATAATACTGAAAACATGAAAACATTTAATAAAAGGATCATTTTTATAAAAAAAAATCTTGTGAAGGGACTCATTTTATGAATTTGAATTTTGTGAAGGGTCCCTTTTCATGGATTTGAATTTTGTAAAGGGTCCCATTTTATGAATTTGAATTTTGTGAAGGGTCCCTTTTTACTATGGGGAATTTTGTGAAGGTGCCGCAAAAGGGACCCAAATTTTGCCTGGATCGACCCCTGTAATATATATATATATATATATGTATTTTTTTTCTTTATCTTTTTCACCCTTTCTTTTAATCACCATAAAATTCTTTTTTATAATACAGTACACTCTCAAAAATCCGCACAGCTTAAAACGAAGTGTTTTGCGGATTTCTGAATTTTGCAGATTTTAGAGTAATTTCTTTTATTTACATCTAAGAACCTCATTTAAGGTAAGTGTACCAGTAGTGGGCCACGTACCAGTAGTGGGCCACTTGAGTGTTTAAATTAAAAACAAGAAATTCCAACATTCCAATGAGATACGAGATCTATCTCTGATAAGCTGAAACCCTTATTTACTAAATACTAGAAGCACAGCCTTCATTTCCTGTTTAGTTAGGAGTTAGAAATTTTTTTGCTGAAGTTGGTCTAAAAGAGCAGCATTTTATGCCTATCCTTAACGATTTCCTTAAGAGGTACGTCTTCATTCAACTCCTTTTTAGCATACATTCTACTTGTTTTAAAAATGAATTTTTATTGATATTATTTCATTATATGCTGAATATGTTATAAACTATCATTAAATTAAATAATATTAATAATTTATAGGTAATGAAGGGTGGCCCACTTTTAGATCAATGTTTTACTAAATGTTCCAGTAGTGGGCCTAGCAGGCCCAGTACTGGAGCACATGCTTTTTTTCATATTGACTGTTTTATGATGTTTAATAAAAAGATTATATTGTGTAAAGTCATTTTATATAGTTAAATTTGTTTTATTTTTATCAGAACCAGTAGTGGGCCATGTGGCCCACTTCTGGTTCACTAATGGCCCACTACTGGTACATTAATGGAACATTCTGAAAAATTACTTCAATAAATATATTATAGTCAGAATTGGCTGATATGTATCATGATATTTATAAACTAATATATGTATCATAATAACATAATTATTAAAAGTTTAAATCTGAGAGAATATCCTTTACTTATTAAAAAAAAAAAAAAAACTCATTCATAACGCATAAATAAAATGAAAGAATTAAATACACTGAATAGCAAATACAAAATAAACAAAATATTGAAATAATATTGTGATGTGATAATTCACCATTCTCATATTTTGTTGTTAAGTAACACATATTCACAAGTTATATAATCTAAAATATATGTATAATTAAAATTGTTCTCAAATTGTAGTTACCCTTGAAGTTAGTATAAGACAACGGACTGTTTATTTTGAGGATAATATGTAAAATACAGATAAAGCAATTCTGTGAACTTGGTGTATTTATTTTATAATTAAGTATATTTAAACATTTGTTTTGATTTCAAATGTATGTGAAATATGAAGGTAATTTTATCCATCCCTTATATCAAAATAATAGTTTTGTAATTTTTTGATACATTATAAAGATACTATTATGCATGTTTAATACTAATAATAGTATGTTTCTATTGTAAATAGAACATTAGCATTTCCATAACAAAAAATAAATACTTCTGGTTTTGGTTTACTTTTGTTTTAAATATCTTTGTATTGTTTTGAAAAGGCATTAATATAACAATGAAAAATATATATAATGTTAATAATATTATTATTAAGTATATTTGTTTTATGTTGAATAATATTTTATATTATTTTAAAATTACAATAATTTTTTTCTTAAAAAAAATATTGTAAATCTTAAATAATTTCTTTTTCTTTAAAAAAATTATTTACTTTTGTTTTATAAAAATGGAATAAGATTGGTGATTTGTTAGCCAAGTTAACATCACTCTGGCAAACCTTTACTTTGTTTATTCTAGTATAGCATGATGATATCATGTATACTACAAAGTAATGAATGCAAAATCTTAGGTATAAAAGCTGTGGCTTCATAGTTTTCAGTCAACTGGCTTATTTTTTTTACAGTGAGAATGACGTACAGTTTGGATTGTGTGTGTGTTTTGATTCTGGTATATAACATCTTAAAACTATTTGGAGGCAAGAGGTTATGAATTTTCGAATAAAAATTAATGGAAATCAATTACAGAAGCATGATTTTCCTGCGGTTCTGAAGTCAGCTCTCAATCGTTTATCGCCTGATACTATCTTAAATGGATTTAGAGCTTGTAGCATAGTTCTATGGTATCCAAAAAGTAGTTGTCTGAAAGGAACTAAAATATCAGCACCACCCATCGAGAAGGAAGAAGACCATTTTCTAAGAATTTTCGAAGAAAAATTTGAAGTAAAGTTGAAAAAGTTTTTAGAAAATGTACAGTCGGTAACAAAAGTCTCCGAACACTAGCAAAAATTCCTGTATAAAAAAAGTACACTTAATACAGTTTTGTTAAATAAATCCTTGTCGAATCCTGTTTTTAGACTGACTAAGAACAGGATTCGACAAGGATTTATTCAACAAAACTGTATTAAGTGTACTTTTTTTTCTATAGGAATTTTTGCTAGTATTCGGAGACTTTTGTTACCGACTGTAGGAGAATGGAATGGTCCTGTAGAGCAAACAGATTTATACTATTTATGGCTAAAAGCAAAGTCTTACCCAGTTTACAGGTAAGCTATAAAATATGTAATAAATATTAATAATTGAAAATATGCATTTTTAAAATGATGAAAAACTGATTCAGTTTTAATTTTTGCAGCCTTTAAATAAACTTAATGAGGAAACTATTTAGGAAAAAAACTATTTAGGTGTTAAAGAGTCTGTTAAAGTTTTTATGGACAATGCAGATTCCCTAGGCGTCAGTTCTATAGAGATCATGTAACAATAAGTGAACATACCATCAAAACTGTTGAGGAAAAGGCTGATCATCACAAATCAGTTGGGCTCTGTAAGAAGGCAGATTATAATGACTCCCCAATTGTTGGACCATCGAAAAAATTCTATCACCATTTAAAAGGGCTTTTTTACAGCCACAAAGGAAGGATGATCAAAGAAAAAAGGGAAAGCATGAAAAAATTCCTGCTGTAGTTACTTCCCCACTAATGTTCATGTACCTATTATGAATAATAAGAAGAAAGAAAATGCTAGAAATGCAAAAACTGCTGTAAAAGAAGAGAGAAAAATTGAAAGAGAAAGAAGAAAAATGGAGAAGGAAAAGAAAAAAATCAGCTACACAAAAAGAACCAGAAAATCTTCATCAGAGTCTTCAATTTCATTTGATGATTCTATCGTGAATGAATTGAGCGACCTGGATAGCAGTGAGAGTGAAGAAGAACTGCCCATCTTTGACAAATCAGAGTTAAAGCAAGGTCAATTTGTTATTGTGTCCCTGATGGGATGTAAAAGGAATACACAAAAATATAGATATTTATGCATAATTCAAGATACAAAAGATAAAGCAATACAAGTTCAGGGGTTAAAATCCACAAAGACCAAAAAGAATTTTGTAATTGTTGAAAATGATTTATTCAACATAACATATCAAGATTTATTATCCGTAATTAATACCCCAACCAGAACTTAAGATGAAAGATACAGTTAACATTCACATTTAATAAAAATTTGCCTGTTAAAAAAAAATGAAAATTTCATGTGACAAGAATGCATAAATATAAGATTTCATCAACATCAAACCATTTTTGTTGTATTTGTACAGTGCAGAAATGTTAATATATTCTTATTATTACTGTATATAATGTTTCTATTCTTTTTTTTTTTTTTAGCACATTTGGAAAATCTGGGTGGCCCACTTTTGGTATGCCCACTACTGGTACATTAAAAGTTTGTTATGCCCACTTCTGGTACATAGAGAGATGAAAGTTTTTGATTTTAAAAAAATTGATGTTACAACATTTTTGATATTTTAGATGAATATTATTATAGATAAGAGTTTGAACAATCATAAAAAAATATAGTTTAGCAAAACTTCTCTAAAGTTTTATAATAATAGAGAAAATGCCCTTAAGTGGCCCACTACTGGTGCATTTACCTTAAGTAGAAAATCTTTAAGAAACAATTTATTTGTTATACATACAATGCTGAAATAAAGTGTGCCTATTAAAAGTACAAATATTTCATTAAATTTTAATTTAAGGAGCAATTTTTATACATCATATTATAGTTACAAATTATCTAGATTTTTTAAAAGTCTGATCAATAATAATTTAAGTAAGAATATTCATACATATTTATTTTCCTATAACCTGCAAAAAAGTCAGCAATTCTTGGTCAATCACATAAGTTTGTGCTATGAGAAAGTTTGAATATTTATCTTATGTGAGAAAATCTTTCATGAAACTTTCTCCTCCTTCCTCTAAATTAATATAATTTATTTTTTGATAATTATACATAATTACACTTATCGTTTTCTTCTCTGCAATATGCTGAGTGATTGGTGATTCATCAGCACCAGTTAATAATTGATTTATCTTTTAATACAGTTGAAGTTTTGCAATCCACTAATTAACAAATCAGTTGTGACAATGTTTGTTTACATTGCAAATGATATGCGGATTTTAGAGAATTGCGGATTTTAGGGTTGCGGATTTTTGAGAGTTGACTGTATATAAAAAATTATTTTTATATTGTACATATTATTAGCCAATTGTGTTTGTTTGTAGCGATGCCCTTAAAATTTAAATTTATTTTGCATCTTTTATTATTGCGAAAAGGGTTCTCAAATTACTTGTATTTAAATTGTATTTTCATTTTGTCTAGCTGGGACTCAAAGAAACACACTGGTTACGTTGGTTTAAAAAATCAAGGTGCCACTTGTTATATGAATTCACTTTTACAGACTTTATTTTTTACCAATAAACTTAGAAAAGTAAGTTTCATTTTCCTTTATTTGGTTGTTATATATGAATACAATTAAGCTTTGATGTAGGATCATACTGTATAATAGTGATACACATATCCTGTGATCCAAATTTTACCTTTAAGAGATTAACTTGACTCTTCAAAAAGTCTTATAAATGTTAATTTTAACTGCTTTTTATTGTAATGGTTCAGTTGATTACTTGTATAATTATTATCTATAAATCTAATTTTATGAAAATTGGGGAATAATTTTCTCATTGTAAATTTAATTATGCAAATATATGTAAACAGACATTAATTTTGGTTGCAGCTCTCCATATCCCATCAGTTGCATTAGTGGCCCTCACTTTGAAAAGGTTATGCACTTCTACTGTATAGTGCCATGTCCACAATTTTCTTAATTTGAAAAATATAATTATATTTCATTTACAGTGTCACTTTACACATAGGCATATCTTTATTTATATTGACCATAATTAGAAGTTTCATTATTATGAATGGCAGTACACAGAAGCAGATCAATCCCATACTTGCCAACTTTTCCGGTCTTCCGGACAGATGATGAAATCTTCAGTTTTTAAAAAAAGTCGCGGATATCGTTCGTTTAAAAAAAAAAAAAAAAAAAAAAAAAATCTGTGAAAACTCCTCATTCCCAATCTTTCTCCATCCATAACACAAATGTCAATATTCATTTCAAACTTGCTTTATGATATTCTAGAACATGTAAAGAAATAGAATTATTAAATATTTCTTGCTGATGTAATTATTTTTTGCCCCCCTCCCCTTTATTTATCTCCAACTAGTGATCAGCAATCAAATGTTCTGCAGAAGTCTTTTGTTTCCTAATCTTTATCCATCTGCAACATAAATGATAATATTAATTTTAAACTTCTTTCATTAGATACTAGAAGTAGAGTTGAAAGAGTTTAATATTTCTTACTCTGTAATTATTTTTGTATCCCCCCCTTCCCCTTAACTTCCCCGGATTTTGGTCAATGATCAATTCTAGAAACAATAAAGCAATGCAAGTGCTCAATATTTCTCACGTATATAATTATTTTTAGATCTTTATTGCTGAATTTAATGAATCTGTTTATTTTTTCTCAATTAAATTAAATATTTGTATGTCATATTTATACCAAATGTGTAAACATGGGGAAAAAATGAAGAATAATTTTTACAGGTAGGAAAAATTTCCCCAAATTAATTTAAGAAAATTAATACTCAGTTGGTTTTATGCATGTTTGAAACTGATAATTAGCTACTGCTACTTTTTTTTATATGTATGATTAATGTACTTACACAAAAATCATATTCTATATTTGTTTAAAAAATTAGTTATACTTTAACTTAACTAAGTTTTTTTGTCTATTGTTAAATAAATTTCTTACAGATTCTGTTTTGTAGATATTTATATGTTGAAGAGGAATAGCTTCATTTAAAACTTTTATATGTTTAGTATAATCAATCTGTAGTAAAACGTTTTTATAGATTGTTTCAAAATATTAAAACTGTAAAACTGTATTGTTTAACACATCAAAGAAAAAAAAAAAAAAAAAAAAAAAATCTTCCCTTTTTTTATTAAAATTGGTTGGCAAGTCTGCAATCCTGATAGTTTGTGTTTTCTTGGGTTTATCCTCTCTCAGCTGCATGAGTGGCCCTCACTTTTAAAATGTTATGCACTTCTACTGTATAGTGCATTTTCACAATTTTCTTAATTTAAAAAACATAATTATATTTCATTTACAGTATCACTTTACAAGTAGGCATATCTTTATTTAAATTGACCATAATTTGAAGTTTCATTATTATGAATGGCAGTATACAGAAGCAGATCAATCCTTACCCCCATAGCAGAAAATGCGAGGCGTGCGACGTGCGTTGCAGATTTTTCCTTTAGTCTGCAGATTATTTCCAAATCAGCATTATGCAGATTCCAAATCTCCCAATTTTGGCAGGAAAGACAGCAATTTTCAATCTTTTTCCATCCACAGCATAATTGTCAATATTAACTTTAAACATGCTTTATTAAATTCTAGAACCTATAAAGAGGTAGAACTGTTCAGTATCTCTCACTCGTGTAATTTTTTGTGACCCCCCCTCACGCATATTAACGATTGGCAATCAAACGGATCATGGAATCCTTGCAATTTCAAATTCTTTTTCCCATCAGCAACATAAATGCCAATATTCTTTAGCTTATTTAATTAGATTCCAGAACCTACAGAGAAGTAGAATTGTTCAATATCTCAGTCATATTTGTTTTAGTCTCTCCCCCCCCCCCCCCCCCCCAACACACACACACAAAACAGATTGTGGCATCCTTGCAATTTCGAATTTTTTCCCTATCAGCAACATAAATGTCAATATTCTTTTAAAACTCATTTAGATTCCATAACCTATAAAGAAGTAGAATTGTTCAATATATCACTCACATTTGTTTTAGTCCCCCCCCCCCCCGGTCCCAATAACGCTCGTTGATCCAACATTCCACAAAAGCATTGTAATTTTTAATCATTTTCCATCCACAACATAAATGTCAATATTCATTTTAAGCATGCTTTATTAGATTCTAGATTCTATAAAGAAGTAAAATTGTTCAATATCTCACTCATGTAAAATCCTCCCCCCCCCCCCCCCCCCGCCCCCTTCTAACGATCGACAATCAAACGGCTCACGAAATTCTTGTGATTTCAAATATTTCTCCATCTGCGACATAAATCTCAATGCTCTTTTTAAACTTATTTACTTAGATTCCAGAATCTATAAAAAAAAAAAAAAATAGAATTGTTAAATATATCTCACTCGTATATTTGATTTACTCCCCCCTTCCACCATATGCTAACGATCGGCAATCAAGCACTTCAAAGAAGCATTGTGATACTTTAAATAATTCTAAACCATGAAGTATCTTTAATTAAAAAATTCTTAAAAAATACAACCTTTTTATTTCTTCATGTCTTCATTTCAGACTGGTTTCGCTTGGGGCGCCCCAGCTTGGTCTCTGACATCTCGGTGTTCGAAGTTATATGAAACTGAAGTTTCACGCTTCCTTCCACTTTTAAAGACTCTGCGCCATTGACGATTCAGCAAAGCCCCATCGTTGCCATTGCAATTATTTAAACTTGTTAAAATTCCGACTGACTCCCTGATTGCTGCATAACCGTGGTTGTGATAGTTGGCCAACTTTTTTACCTGTTCAAATTTTATATTAATTTCTTCATTTTTGTTTACCTGAGTTAAAGCAGTTGTTATTTTTCCGGTGGTTATATCGTGGCAATGTTCTTTAATACGCGTCTTTATTTTTCTTTTTGTTTTTCCTATATAACACATTTCGCTACCTTGATTATTAGTATATGGTATTTTAATAGGAATATAATTGGAATAATTTTGAAAAGGTTGATAGATATCATTTTAAATTGGGTAAAGATCTAAGTTTCTGCCAAGCGCCGTTGAATTCCATACAGCCGTTCTCAAGTGATACCCGGACAAAAATAGTTATAGATATACAGACATCATGACATACACACACACACAGACAGAATTTTCTGAAGTCATTTTTGGCTTTCATGTGCAGGGATGGAACAGCTGCGCCAATTTGGTACCTCTGCACAAACCTGCTCCAAAAAAGTCTATTTGCCGTAAAATTGCATCCACCTGCAACAAAGTGCTTAAAAAACATTTTTGTGTCAATTGATGGCTTTCGCTATTTCATTTTCACATTTATTTATTTATTTATTTATTTTTTTTTTTTTTTCACACATCTAGACAGAAATCGCTATCCGATTCTTATCAACTTTTGATTTTGCATTTACAACGGTTGCAGCATAAAACATGATTCATTGAATTTTATTTATCCATGAAATCGCCTCAACACCTCTTGAAAATAGAAAAAATAACAAATCTAATTATTTTACATTCTAGCTGGAGAACCGCATGCTTCATCGTACAATACTCATAAATAAATAGCCAAGAAAAAAAAAATAAGGAAGGAATTCTAGTGCAAGGCATTGCGTAATCGAAATATAGCTGACTCAGAACGGGAACAAGTATTTGTTATAGCAATAGTTATAATATCTTAGAAAATATAAAGTGTTAAACATTTAAAAATACGTGCAATCCATATTATTTTTTCTTAACAGAAATATACAAAAAAACTTTTACTATTAAAAAATTAACCTTTTTGTTTCATAACTGCCAGTATCTTTCCTTATACAAAACACCAAAAACTAGTCAAATCATCATTCAACCATTATTTTTGCATAGGGTGTGCATTTCTATGGAATGTTCATCTCCCAGCATATTGGTACAGTGAATTTAGATTAGAATCAAACTGACAAATACAATTTTTTTTTATTGACCCGAACCTGATTTCTTTATATCTAAAACCCAAAAACTAAATGAAATTTAATGATTCATCTGAAAATCATGCAAAACTTTTTAAAGTTATAAAATAAAATAAATTTTCATTGTCACAGAGTTAGTAAATCATTTAAAAAAAAAATTAAACAGAGTTACTGATACACTAAGTTAAAAATCTGAAAAATAGATTAATAATGTTTAACCATTTATGTGTGTTGTGTACTTCAAGAGAGCAAAAATATGCTTTAAGTTTTTCAGTGATCTTGTATCTGTTGCTTGGCTTCTACTATGATTAATAGATTATCATTATTATATATATGTTTGATTTTTCTTCGTTTATAGCCTTTCTGCGATACGTATGTAGGAACAAGTTGCAGGTTCGTCCACAACTGGATTTTTCTTTGGTGATTATCGCGAAAATGCCATTTTTGGAAGTGGTTGCCATGGACTAACTAGATTTCCTAAGAAATTTTTCAGTGATATTGAAGATGATAATACAGGATTGAATAAGGTTTATCATTCAATGATTTAAAACAACAGAAACACCTGTGAAGTGTCAAATATTTGTCTGTTTGAATGTACAGGCTGGTTAGCGACCTGGAAATTAAGGAAAAGTTAGTGAATTTTGTAAAACTGGAAATCTCGGGGAATTGGATTGAAATCTGTAAAAGTCAGGGAATTTTGACTAAATCTAGAAAAAAAAAATGATTATAGAACTTTAAATACACCCAGAAAATTCCAAACAAAAATTGCCCATTTGTAAAATTTGCCGAAATTGAAGAAAATGGCCTAAAAAAGTCAAGAAAATTACCTTTACTTGTCAAAGAGAGAAAATAAAGTTTGAACCAGATTTTTCTTCAGCAAGAATATTCTTGTTTATAAGGTGTCACAAAATCACCTTTCCTTTTTTCTTTCTTTTTTTTTTTTTTTTTTGTGTGTGCGGGCACACGCACATTTGTACTAAAAGGATTTTTGTTATCTGCTAATTTTTCTGTTAACTTCATTTCTTATCTGACAATTTTTTAGCAAACTTTTCTTTTCAAAATTAGTATGCCATTATTAAACAGCAATAAACTTCTATGCTATTGGTAATCAATTTTAGATTATCAGCTAGATAGTTTATTACTTGTAATGCTTATAAAACTTGTTAAAAGAAAAAGAAGAATTTTTATTTTTGTACCAAAAAAAAAGTTTTAATTTCATTTTTCTAGGCTGTGTATCAGATACCGACCGAAAGTGATGATTCCTCTAGAAGTGTAGCACTTGCCTTACAAAGGGTATTTTATGAACTTCAGTTTTCTGACAGGCCTGTTGGAACGAAGAAGCTGACAAAATCATTTGGGTTTGTTTAAATTTGTTTATTTCTGTGTTTTAAAAGTGAATAAAATAGTTTTTATTGATATTAGGAATTTTGTTTAGGTGGGAAACACTTGATTCTTTTATGCAGCATGATGTTCAAGAATTGTGCCGTGTGGTAAGTTTTATTTTGATTTTATGAATAAGAATTTAATAAAAGATTGTTTTTATCTTTTGGTATATATAAAGTCTAAAATTTTGTTTAAAGTGTAGAAAAATGTTTTGGTTCTGTAGGAAGAAAATTTTGTGTTTAAGATGTGGTAGTTACCTAAACTGTTATGATGCTTATCCAGAAATACTACTTACTACAGATTATCTAAGTCTCTAAGAAAAATAAAATACGGTCGAACCTCGTTAACATGAACCAAAAATCAAACCCTAGTCCCCAAGAATGGTGACCACAATAGTTTACATGTGAAAACTCAAAACCTTTTATACTTGCCAACAACTACAGAATTATCATAGTTCTTTACGGAGAATGTTAGGAAATTACTGAATTGGACTTCTCACACTGTTGTTATTGTTTTTAAACATAACATTATTAAACATAAATTTTGACAATTAACAGTGAAATGATTCCATATTTGGATAACAGAACGCAAAGTTATCGCATATTTTGGGAAATATCTTTCTGAAAAAAATGCAAATTTTATTGATTAGTGACAAAGATAGTCCCGCATTTCAGAAATTATTTGATATATTAAAAATGAATTTTAGCATTTAGCATCGGAATGAATTTCATTCCAGTACTAGGCCACAAACTTATCGTGTATTTAGCTAAATAGCTTTGAAAAAAATTTAAATTTTTATCAATTAGTGATGAAATGGCACACTTTGGTGACTATTTGCATTATTAGACGTAAATTGTAACAATTAACAGCATAATAATTCTGCTTTTCAATAATAGTTCGCAAATTTCGGTAAATAGCTTTGAAGAAAGCACAAATTTGATTAGTGAAAAAATAATCGCAATTTTCTGTAATCAGTAATGTTATTAGATGCACATTTTGACAATTACGCAAAAACGACTCTGTATTTCAATAATAGGCCGTAAAATTGTCGCTTATTTCCGGAAATAGCTTTAGAAAAGTAAGAATTTTATCAGTTACCAAATAATCATATTTTCCAGTAATTATTCGTATTATTAAACATAAATTCTTAAAATTAAAATTGATGGAAATAATTCCCTATTTCAGAACATAGTATTCCCTATTTCAGAACATAGTTTTGAAAAAAAAAAAGTGTTTCACACATACCTTAAAAACAAAATAGTCGCATATTTTAGTATTCAATGGTAAAATTATCACATATTTTGGGAATAAACATTAAAAAGAAAAAAAATATATATATATGTAGAATCTTGGCTGGGCGTCTAGGGGTGGGGCAATAATGAGTTGCGACTTAGGTGACTAAACATTTATTAGGTAACACACATACAACACAAGATACACAAAGAAAATATGATAATAGAAGAATTTGCATAATTATCCAACAGCTGGTTTCGAGGCTTAGCACATAATAAACTCTCTTGATCAGTATAACCGTAACAAAACAACATTTAGCACCTACTCGTACTTATATACACAAAAAACCTACGCGTGCTATCAAATAGTGAAAATGAAGTAATGAGCCCTCCATGGCTCTACACACTTATTAAGAGCACAACAAGCTCTAATTAGGAGAAAATGAGCATGTCAGCCTTCACGCTGACGGTCTCAACCGATCTCCACTGCAGCCAGATCTGAACTGACTCCCGTTCGTCATCTCGTTCAAAGATAAGCATCAGAGGCAGCGCCATCTGTTGGCTGTGCAAGGAATTTCCCACAATGCTCTGCCATTCTGATGTGCGGTGACCTCACCGTAAACCAGCCTGGGATACTAAAGGATATCTGCAAAATACAATTAAAAGAAAAAAAAAACAAAAAAGAGAAACAGACATTAAAAAAAATTATGTACATAAAAATTCACAGTTAACTTTTTCTTTAAAGTTCATCAGTCCATAGTATTGGATTTTAGTTTAGTTTGTGGACCATAATTTCATATGGTCTGCAGAAGTACTAGTATGTATAGGTCCTTCGTGATCACCTATCTTCTCGACTTCATATCTGTCTTTGGTCTTTACTCGCACAACTTTATAAGGACCTAAGAATTTTGGTCTTAGTTTCATGCCGGTTCCAAACTGAGTTCGCTGGATGGCAACTAGATCATTAATTTTATATACATGGGCTTTCTTTCTCTTCTTGTTGTAACATCGGCGATTTTCTTCTTGAATCTTAAGAATGTTTTTTCTTGCTTCTTCACGAATGGTGTTAAGATTATCAAGCATGGAATTTATCCTTTCCTCTTCGAGGAGTTCAAGTATTCTCTTATCTTCTTTCTTTCTCATTGTTACTCCAGTGAGTAATTTAAAAGGAGTTCTTTTGGTACTTCTCGATACGGTGAAATTAATTGTTCTCTGGACAGCCTCAACAAACTTGTACCACTTGTTAGGGTCATTTATACATAACTTGGATAATACAGGAATGATTGTTCGATGAAGTCTCTCAATTTGACCATTCCCTCTTGGGATTCCGGTTGTGATGGTGTCATGTTCGATTCCCTCGGATACACAGTAATCTGCAAATTCCTTCGATATGAACGCAGGTCCACGATCAGATATTATTCTTGCGGGGTTACCGAAAATAGCAGCTTGCTGTTTTAATTTTTGCAAGGCGTCTGCTGAAGAAGTTGATTTCACCGGATATAGCCACGAAAATTTACTAAATCCATCGATGACAGTGAAAATGTGATTATACTTTTTATTAGTGGTCGGTAAAGGACCCACAAAATCGATATGATACGTAGATAATGGTATATCTCCTTTAGGGATAGGGTTCAAAAAACCTTCTCCTTTTCCCTGTTTCTTATTTACAAGTATACATTCTACACAACTTTTTACAACATTATCTACGCATTTTTTCATATTAGAAAAGTAATAGTCGCGTTTAACTAACTCTTCAGTTTTATTAACCGAAAAATGTCCTAAGGCATGACATTTCTTTACGACCTCAAGTTGCATGGTCTCTGGGACAATTAGTACATCCCTATCATTTAACACTTTATATAAAATATTATTTTTTAACACATATTCGTCATTTTGGTTCTGTTGTAAAAGAGATTTCATAGTGTTGATAAACTTGTCATTTTCTTGAGCAGCAGATAAACGATGAGTGAGAGTGTCAGTTGTTACAGTCATTACAGGGTGTCTGCTAAGCGCGTCAACATGCTGCATTTGTTTCCCAGGACGATGTTCTACTTCGTAATCGAATTCCTGTAGCAGGAAAGACCACCTGGCTACCTTAGGTGTCAATTCACGTTTATCTAAAGTTTTAGTGAACGCTTGACAGTCAGTATAAATTTTGAATTTACTACCTAACAAATAGTTCCTAAATTTAAGGGCTTCTACTATCGCTAACACTTCTAACTCATAACTACAGTATTTTTCTTCTTGTACAGAGGTCTTTTTACTCATATAATGGATTGGATAGTACTGTCCATCGTCATCTTGTTGTAATAGGATTGCACCGAATCCTAATTTAGATGCATCTGTATGAACTTCTAATTTATGGCCTTGTTTAAAAAGGTGTAAGACAGGCGTATTAGATAAAATGTCTTTCAGCTTTTGAAAAGCCAATTTCTGCTCTTGCTCGAATTTAAATGGAGTGGAAGCACGTAATAAGTCACTGAGTGGTCTTGCTATGTTGGCATATGAACGAATAAATTTTCTAAAGTAACCCGTTAAACCTAAGAAACTCTGCTCTTCCCTAGCATTACGGGGTTCTGGGAAATTTTGGACTGCAAGAGTTTTTTCTACTGAGGGTTTAATCGTGCCATTCTCAATTATGTGACCTAAGAAATCGATCTTTCGTTTCAAAAACTGACATTTCTTTAAATTTAACTCTAGACCAAATTTTGATGCCGTTTCTAACACACGTTTTAATTTATCCAACCCTTCATTCTCATCTTTAGATGGAATAATTATATCATCTAAATAAATAATTACAGTACCATCTTTTAATAGGTCTTTAAACACATAATTTACATATCTTTGAAATACTAAGGGACTATTAAATAATCCATAGGGAACTTTTAGAAACTCATACTGGGCATTATTGGTCACAAAAGCTGTATATTTCCTACTTTTTTCCTCTACATCAACTTGTAAAAACGCATTCTTTAAATCTAGTGTCGAAAAAACTTTACCCTCCCCTAATCTATCAAATAAATCCTCAATATTTGGCAACGGGTATTTATCTTTAATAATTTTCTTATTTAAAGCACGATAATCACAGCATAACCTTATTCCTCCATCTTTTTTCCTACACACCACTATTGGCGAAGCATAATTTGACGTACTTTCTCTAATTATACCATCTTTTAACCACTGATCAATTTGTCTGTCCACCTCTGATTTCTCAACAAATGATAATCTGCGAGAGCGTAAACATACTGGTGTATCATCAGATAAAATAATGGACATTTTTAAATCAGTACTTTTTGTTTTAACTGGCTTATAACTTTTTATTAATTCGCTTAATCTCTCTTTTAACGACTTATCTAAAATGTGAGTGACATCGAATTTTGCTTCTTCTGAAAAATTGCACATATTTGAAAAAAAAGAATCTATTTCATTTTCCCTTCGATCAAATAAAGAAAAAGTACACTCACTTGCTTCATCGAAATCGCTTTCCCCCGAACTCAGAAAAATTTTCCCCCCTATGTCAGTGGAATTCGAAACATGTGTTTCCTCTTTATTTTGTTGTTTCAAAATATGAAAGATATTACCAGGGAGAATTACGTCACATGACAAATTGTTGCAAAAAGCCCCAATTACATTTATTGAATCATGATTAGGTAAAGATATTTTAAATTCAGTCAGATTTGCATCTTTCTTTTCATTAAAGCAGCTAACTAGAGTGGTTGAAGAAATAACATTTTTAGTCTGTGGAATGCTATTTTTATTTACAATTAGAATCGAAGAACCTGAATCTTTTAACCCTTTAAGTGGAATATCATCCACTAAAATATCAACATATTCGAGCTCATTAACGATTAGGTTAATCGGACTTGTTTCGGATTGAACTACTGAATTCGTAGGAAGATTTTCACGTAATTCTTTTTTCTCTGAAATACGTTTAGGGCAGACTCTAGCGAAATGAAATGTTTTCCCTTTTGCACCACAAATGTAACACATTCTTTCATGCTTTTCGTGAGTTTTATTAGATACCGAATTACGTACTATGGGATCTTTATTATTATAATGTGTCTTTCTAAAAGAAGTTTTGTTTACAAACCGCTTATTCTCTGAACTTTCGTTTCGCGTATTATTATTAGTTTCAATTAACGATTTCCCTCTAGAAGAGTAGAATAAATCACACTCCCGACCTAATTCGTTTGGTTTAAACCAATTTTGACCTTCTCGAACACTAATATGTTCCCTAGTTCTAGAATCCAACGTTTCATATAATTTGTCAGAAACTATAAGATCACACAATTGTTTAACATCGTTAACCCCTCTCAATCTACAATAGTAATCAAAAGAAGCGCTTAGACGGGAAGCGAACTGGACATGAGATTCTGACGGATTACGCAACGCATTTTTAAAATTACTTAAACATTCACGCGGCGTTGGTTGAAATTGTCTTAAAATTAATTCCTTAACTTTTTCACAATCGTTAATTTCTTCGGTGGTTACGTACGCAAGAACCTGATTACATTTATCTCCCAATAAATTAATCAATATTTCCGATTTGAATTTAGACGGTACATTTTTAGAAACGAGTGCTTTTTCAAGGGATTGAAAAAATAAGTGCAAAGCTTCCGGTTTATCAGGTACTGAAATGGTTAAAGTTCGAATACTTCTAATTAAATTTTCTAATGATTGTGAAGTAGTTTCTGAATTTGATTGCTCAACATTATTACTAGAATTATTTGCTGCAGCCTGTAACTTGAAATTCTGTAACTCTATTTCTTTTTCTAACTGGGATAATTTAATTCTTTCTATCTCAATTTTGGTTTGTTCTTGTACAGATTTCAACTTTTGTTCTTCTACTAACATTTTAATAACACCTCTAACAAATTCTAAATCATTTTTATAAATATCAGAACTCTCAATCAAAGTTTTGATTTCAAGTACCTTAGCTTCCGCCGGAACAGTTAGGCCTAATTCTTCAGCAATTGTTCTTAAATCGGCTTTTCTAATACCTTGTAACACGTTTTGGGCCATTATAACTCTAAATAATTACTTATACCAGAAAATATTTCAATATTTCTACCAAATTAATATCGTACTTAAATAGAAACAAAACAATATGAGAACATTTTTCTTAAAAATGATTCTATGCTTTTTGTTCTTAAATCAAAATTATCATGATTTTTAAATAAACACATTCAGAACAATTTATACCATTTAATAGAACATTTAGAACAACTTATATATTTCTTAATTATTACTATATACATATATTTCATATAATATCACCATTATCATTATTCTTTCTTTAATTATTGTTTTCACTTTCGTTTTAAGATAATATTGCTAAAATAATATCGAAAACAATAATAAGCAAAATACTAAAAGATTATTCAGAATATTTTTTCAATCATAATTCCTATTTTTATTCATTCTTCTCAAGTAATGTATTTATTTTATTTCATCACACAGTAAAACCAAAACTGTTCTCAAAAATATTTCACCATTAATTTCTAATTCAAAATAGTAACTTAAACTCTTTTTGCTCAATATATGCACCAATCACCATTGTCTACTATCAAACAGAATGATAAATTATAACAGTTACCTTTTATAACTTGTTGGTGTATCCATAATATCGCGGCAGAGTCCCCACTTGTAGAATCTTGGCTGGGCGTCTAGGGGTGGGGCAATGATGAGTTGCGACTTAGATGACTAAACATTTATTAGGTAACACACATACAACACAAGATACACAAAGAAAATATGATAATAGAAGAATTTGCATAATTATCCAACAGCTGGTTTCGAGGCTTAGCACATAATAAACTCTCTTGATCAGTATAATCGTAATAAAACAACATTTAAGCACCTACTCGTACTTATATACACAAAAACACCTACGCGTGCTATCAAATAGTGAAAATGAAGTAATGAGCCCTCCATGGCTCTACACACTTATTAAGAGCACAACAAGCTCTTATTAGGAGAAAATGAGCATGTCAGCCTTCGATATATATATATTATTAGCAGTGTACTTATATCTGAAGGTGGCTACCAAAAGTGCAAAAGTGGCTACCATTTTTTTATGACTGTGGTAGCTAGTGGCTAATAATCATAATTGCTGGATTGACATAATTATAGATTATTATTTATTTTGATTTTTATGTATTTTTATTTTCTTAAGCTGTTTAGCTTAAAATTCAATGTTTGAATCTTTTTTACATTTAAAGAATATTCATGGCAGGTTTTTATTTATGGAATTTAAAGGTAAATATCAAAACTCAATTATCAGTTTTATGTGTAAAATTATTTCTGAATTTATAACATTTTAAAATATCTTTTAAATCTTAACTTAAATTTAAGTCAGTTAAGACAACAAATCAATCTACCAAACTACCAAGAAATAGTAATTAAATTATATTAAAAAACACTTTTAAACGCGTATTAAAATTTATTAAAATCGTTTACAAAGCTTTTCACCACAATGTTATAGCATCATCAGGTAATTTACACAAAAAAAGATGAGACAGCATCTTATATATACCAGGAATTTTGATACGGTTACAGTATAAGGATTCTGTCGCAAATCATATTGAAATTCCTTGTATATATGTATAAGATGCTGTATCATCTGTTTTTGTGTAAATTACCTGATGGAGCCATAACGTTGTGGCAAAAAGCTTTGTTTGTAAACGATTTTAATAAATTTAATACGGGTTCAAAAGTGTTTTTTAATATTTTTTAATTACTATGTTAACACGTGTGTTTAGTACAAATTCTAAACTTTTAGAAGATTTAGATTTTAATTACAAAGAAATACCTAAAACTTGTAAAAAAAAAAATGTCTTAGCTACTACTAAATCTATTCTTCAAGTCATCTCTGCTTTCCTTAATTATTCAAAAAAATACTTTGCATGCAAATATGTTTAATTTTTTTTTTTTTTTTTTTTTTTTTAAAGCTATGGTGTTTATAACTGGCAATCTAGAATAAAAATACATATTAAACTTAGTTTTTTTTTAAGTGCAATTTAAAAGTTTGGGGGTGGGGTGAAATACACTCTTTTTTATTTAAAACTAAGCTTTGCCTGCTTCGCTGGTCAACTGCATTTAATAAATCACTTTATAACTGAATGATTAAAAAAATATATATATTATTGAAATTAGTTAATTAAGTCTCGAGAAAGAAAAAAAAATGCACATGAACTTACTGAAATCTCTTAATAGACACAATTTTTTATTAGACTAAATCTTTTTATCTACTATTGTAACCATTTATTTGTAAAAATACTTTTTTTTTTTTTTTTTGTCAGTCATAATAAGCATTGTCTATTTGAAAGTTACTGTGGGATCTACTTTGCTTTTATGAAACAGGAATGAGTTTTTTTTTTTTTTTTTTTTTTTATTGCTGAATTCAGCTTTCTGTTGATTTAATTTTTCACCTTTTTTTTTTTGTGTGTGTGTGTCTTTCTGATGTATTTGTTTTAATTGATAAAATAAATCTTTTATTTATTCAAGTCAATGATTGAATAATGAAACATAGTCATTTATTCATATATATATATATTCTTATTGGTCATTGGTGTTTCAGTGATCTTGTATCTGTTGCTTGGCTTCTACTATGCTTAATAGATCATCTCTATTATATTATATATATATATATATATATATATATATATATATATATAGCACCACAGAACTGGCATTTTAAATTAATAAGTACAAAACTTTGAATAAAAACTATAAAATGCAATAAAATCGCAACAATTGTTTTGGGTCAAAAGAACAAACGACCCTTCGTCAGGCGAACAAAGTAGGCATGAGTGCTGCAATCAAAGCAGCAACGCACAAAATCATTTTAAGTGCAGATAAAAAATAGATAAAGACAAATGTAAATATAAATACTGGTGTGATCAGAATTATCTTCTCTTAAAGATCCCATTCCTACTGAAAACCGATTTCGCATTTATTTAATCCCATGTTCTTCATGCAATTTAAGTTATATTGGTCAAACTAGGAGGTGTTTGAAATATAGAGTGAATAAATGAGTACTGTCAAAATGTTCATAATGAAGAGATTTTCAAATCTTCTATTGCTTCCCACTGCTGGGCTCATGGTCATCATTTTGATTTTTCTAAAACTAACATAATTTCATCTCCTGTCTCCTCTTCTCATTTGGATACCCATGAAGCTTTTTACATACGTAAAAATTCGAAAAATCTTGTTAATGATATTTCTTCCACTCCGTTCTTGTCTGATGCTTGAAAATTACTCCCATAACTCCGATTTTCGTTTTATTTTGATACTTTTAAGAATTTTAGATTTTGTTATATTTTGTTATCTTATTTATTTATTTTCTTCTTTCATATGATAGTTCTGATCACACCAGTATTTATATTTAAATTTGTGTTTATATATTTTTGCTCTTCACTTAAAAGGGTTTTGTGCATTGCCGCTTTAATTGCAGCACTAGTGCCTACTTTGTTCGCCTGATGAACGGTCGTGTGTTCTTTCAAACCAAAACAATAGTTGCAAGTTTATTGCATTTTATGTATATTAAAAAAAAAAAAAAGTAAATATTTATTTCTCTAATATAATGATTTTGTCATCAAAATTCTAGTATTTTATTTCGATGTCTTGCATTTCCTTATAGTTCCAGATTTGTTTGTCTTGTTGCTAATCTCATCCCTGTTTAAATAACAATAAGAAGAAAAATATACAATCATTTATGTACTACAATACTCCCACTCCTGTACTAGGAATATAAGTCTTTAATATTTATTTCTCAGAATTAATTAACTTTGCCAGAAACAAAAACATAGATGATGTATCTAAATGGACCAGTATATTTTAAGTACTTAAAAAGTGAAAGTTTTTGAACAAATTCATTTATTCAAAATCCTGCTCAAAACCAAAGCACCTATATCTTAACACATTGAGTGCCATGCGATTTCTTAAGGAAATCACTGCCAGGCCGTGTGCGCTGCTTAGAAGCCCGTTATATTTACAGTGTTTCAATAAAATCTATTAAAATGCCTTAATGATATCCTGTAATAATTAAAAATTAAGTAAATTTTAATAATTTTTCAGTAATTACTTAAAACAATGTAGTTTTTTTAGTCTTATATTTTACAGTGTCAGCCACCAATGTGTTAACTGTTGATTTTGAAAATATGTTGATTAAGTTTTGAAACGTAAACTAATAATGAAATCTTATGCATTAAAATATATGTGTATGTGTGCGTTTTTAATTTTCTTAAAAAAAAAAAAAAAAAAAGTTTAAAAGCAATTACAATTCTAATTAAATAACATTGAAATTTTACATGATGAAACAAGAAACATCTTAAAATTCTTCAATAAATTAAATAACTTTAAACCTTCTCTAATAGCTGCTAGATAACATGGAAAGTAAAATGAAAGGAACTTGTGTGGAAGGGACAATTCCAAGGCTATTTGAAGGCAAAATGACAGTAAGTTTGTGTTTAGATGAAACAAAATATTAATGATATATTTTCTTTTAATCATTTAAACTTATTTGTTATTACATTTTACTATTTTAGTCATTCCTTCGTTGTAAGCATGTTAACTACACGTCCAGCAGGAAAGAGCCATTTTATGATATACAGTTAAATGTTAAAGGGAAGAAAAATAGTAAGTTGTAATGTATTGAAACTTCAACTGTATAAAAGTTAAATT
This sequence comes from Salticus scenicus, assembly GCA_963930645.1. Lineage (NCBI taxonomy): Eukaryota > Metazoa > Arthropoda > Arachnida > Araneae > Salticidae > Salticus > Salticus scenicus. The sequence goes on from OZ005648.1 coordinate 271,152,698, forward strand.
GAAGTGAAATAACATTATTTTTTCTTCTTACAGTTATTGAATCTTTTAAAGATTATTGTGCAACAGAAACTTTAGATGGGGAAAATAAGTATGATGCTGGAGAATATGGTTTACAAGAAGCAGAAAAGGGAATATTTTTTTCTTCTTTACCTCCCGTGCTTCACCTTCATTTGTTAAGATTTCAATATGATCCAATGACTGATCAAAACATAAAAATTAATGATAGGTAATTTATTGTATTTTTGTAACTATCAATCATTTATTTTATTAACTTTATTTATTAAATTATCCGGGGGTGCAGAAAATTTCAGATCTCTAAAATTTCTCCCCAAAAATAACGCGAGAACTTATTTTTTATTTTTTTTTTTTAGTTTGAACTTTTCTTTTGGGGTGGGGATTAAAGGAGAATATTTTTTTAAGTCCAAATATTGAGGAAAATTTTTATAATCTACTATATTTCAAATGTTTTTTTCTATGTGTGTTTTTTTTTTTCTTTCTCTCGTCTTTTCTTTTTCTTTCTTTGAAAAACATTGAAATTCAATGTTGCTATTAATTAATGTGCCTCCAGATGGAAAATTAAAAAGTTTAAGGTAATTAGACTAATTAACATAATTTTTAAGGCTGTAATTCTTATATAATACATAATTAATCATAAATTAATGCTGTTTCGTTTTATTGCACTTTCAGAGATGCCAACTACTATGGTTTGTCCGTAGTTATTATGGAATTACGACAGTAATTATGGCCTTATGGACAACATATAAAAATTACTGATTAGACATTTTTAAAAGTTCTGGATATCGTTCGTTTAAAAAAAAAAAAGGAACCCTATTAACAATCGACGATCAAACATACGAAGGAAGCCTTCTGATTACCAATTTTTCTCCATCAACAACATAAATGTCAATATCAGGGGTAGTAGTTGTCCTGATATTCCTGAAATTCCTTAAGAAAATTTTTTTGTCCTGAAATGTCCTGAATTTTCATTTAATGTCCTGAATTTGCTGAAATTTCAGTGCATTTCAAAACTTTTCATGTTTGCTTCACTTTTCAGCAAGAAAGGTAATCTCAGTATGGTAATTTCAAAGTTTACCATTTAGTCAAGTTTATTAAAATTTGTTTGACTGTATCTCACAGTAATACAGTGCCTGAGAGAGGATTTTCTTTAAGTAATAAATTAATTTTAGAAGAAGCTGATTTAAAGTGTGAAGGAAAAGCTGCTCATGCTTTGTCTAATGAAGCATCATAAAAGTGCAGTATGGTATAAAAAACAGTGATATTCAAAATATTAAATTTGGATAGATGATGTTAAAAACTGTTTATTCCACAGTTAAGATTTCAGAGAAAAATTATTATTTTTTTAAGCCCCCCCCCAAAAAAAAATAAATAAATAAATAAAATAAAATTAAGTGATAATTTTATTGGAAGTTTTTAAAAACGTGTGTACATAGCTTTTGAATCTCTTCCTTTTTTGCTTAAGTATTTTTATTTATATGTTGAGCACCATGTCAGCCATTCTAGATTCTAGACAATTTGTCATATATCTCTAAGTGCTGAAGGAATCATCTTGAAAATTTAGGAGTGTGCAGAATATGTTATACCTACTTCAAACATTTCAGTGAAAGTTTTACCCCGAAAGTAAAAGTAGTATCAATAAAAAATTGAAACGTTGCATGCCCTGTCAGCCATCGGTGGCTGACAGTGTCAAATATGATATAAAGCCGCATCAACCATCGGTGGCGGATATAAAATAGGATTTAAAACTAAAAATATTACATTCAGTGATTAAAAATTTATTAAAAATGTGCTTAATTTTTAATTTTTTACATTAGGAATCATTATGGAATTTTAATGGATTTTAAGAATTTGCATGGTGCTCAACATGTTAATTATATATATTTTTATCAAAACTTTTTTTGTATATATTTATTATGTACATGTATATATTTTTTAAACTATATACTTTGTTTAAAGACTTAATATAGTCTGATGTCACTTTGATACTGTATATTCAAGTTTATTTGCCATATGAATGCATCATGATTTTTAAATACTCCAGTGAAATTTCAGTATTTATAACTGGTATGTTGTGGTCATCACAAGACTTTCTTCTATATTATCTTAGACACATTCACCCAGTAAAAATTGTTCATTAAAGTTGTTTTTAAAGCTGAATGCAGATGATTTTTATCTCTGAGAAATGTAACTCCAAATGCTGAACGAAACTAAATTTTGTGACAACATTAGAAGAAATGTGGCTTTTTTTTTCCCCCATGAAAAATGAAAAAATCAATAACTTTGTTTGAAATTATTACAGATCTATGGTTCAACTATTTATTTTAAAGTTATTGGCGAGTTCTTTTGAAAGATACCCATATTAAAAATTTACACCCCCTGGAGAGGATACCTCCCGCCCAGGGGAGAATGATGATGCTTGTACATCACACAACTTTTTTCCTAATTTACTACGGCTATTATCAATAATTTATATTAATTTTACAATCATTTGCTTTTTGTCTCATTTTGTACATTTATACGAAATTTTGTCCTACTATGCCGTATTAAAAATTATGAAAAGGTGGGATGACAGCACCACCTATTGAGCAATTGATCACCAAATGTAATCAGCACCAGTTTAGGTTGTCGTCAACAAAATACCAATATTTCGTTGAATTTCATTAATTTTTTTGTGAGATACTGCATTCACAAAATTTTTTATACACACATAGATGGAGATTTTTAAAAAATAGTCAGTGTTCAGAACATCTCAAAACATGTAAGTACGTCAAAGACAGGAATTGAAAAAATTTTCACAAGTCCAATACTTTCTCCGTATATATTTAGAATAAAGTAATGAAAGCAGTTCAAAATTCACACCAGACATGATTTAGTGTGATTGTATTTTTTTGTAATTTATCAATTAACTTATTAAGTTAGTATTTTTTCCATATTATGTATTTTATATAATTAAATTTCAGTAAAATTATTGCTGAGATATTTTTTATAAAAATTGTGTCCTGAAATTTTCTTGAAGCCACTACTACCCTTGCAATATTTACTTTAAATTTGCTTTATAAGATTCTAGGAACTATGAGAAATAGAACTGTTTGATATTTCTCACTCATGTAATTTTTTTTTCACTCCCCTTCCCTCTCTTTTCTTATATCCAACTACTAGCGATAGTCGATTAAAAGCTCTGCCTTTTGTTTCCCAGTCTTCCTCCATCAGCAATACGAATGTCAATATTCATTTTAAACTTGTTTTATTAGGTTCTAGAACCTATAAAGGAGTAGAATTCTTTCATTTCTCAAACATCTATTTATTTTTCAAATGCCCCCACCCCTTCCCCCTTCCTTCCCATCTGCAACTAGTGATCAAGAAATGTCTATTTACAGTAAACAGATATTGAATGTGTAAGATAACCAAATTTGTTTTTAAACAACTAAACTCTAAATTATTAAGTTACATAAATCTTCCTAACTGTAACACAATTAAAAATTTGAAGCCCTTAAATAAGTCAATCAATATTAGTTTTCTTTTTATTCTGGCAAGTGTCTAAGTACTTAATAAATAATTATGAAGATTGCGTGCTTTTCTTCGACCTTGTGGTCGACTACTGTTTTGAAGTCGTTTTACAAAAGGCGACAAAATAACATTATATTTCAGACATAAATTTAGTTTCATGCTGCCATATACCAGTATCTTTTTAAAGCCAATTTATTCAGCTTTTTATATAAATATTAAATGGTATAGATTTTATAAAGGAAAGAATAGAGGTCCACATTGGACCTCTGGAGCAAAGAGGTTAAATGTATCCGACACCTAAAGTAACGGGATTTATCGAAATTACTCCCATTCTCCCCTTGGGGACGACAGAAGGTAAAGCACCTCTGTAAGCATAACTCGGCTCCAAATTACTTCACAGTGAAGAAATTGCACATGGGGAGACTTGAGTATAAATAAAACAGTATGTACGATTTTGGAATTCTTGATTCTTACAGGAGAGAGGGGGAAAATCATATTTTGTGGGGAAATTTCAGAAATTCTTTATTTTTGAGTAGAGCTCTACCAAAAATGGTACATTGAAAACAGCCATGTGTCTTCTTTAGGACTAGTATATAACCCCGTCAAAAATGACGGAATGTGAACGATAAATCTTAAAACAATGTTTAGATCATGAAGATTACCTCGTGATTATTTAAATGTATTTTCAATATATGTTTATAAATCAAAAGTGTTTTGATATTTTATAATTTTCGTTCTGAAATTTAAAAAATTCTACCCGATCAATAAATGTAAATGACAAAAAAAAAAAAAAAAAAAAAATTAAGAATAACACAAGAAATGTTTCTATTAGAATATTTGTAGTCAATTATGTTCAAACAAGTATCATAGATGTTATTTTGAATTTGTCTGATATATTTATGGTCCTCAAAATGGATGTTTATGCTCAATTTTGCCCTATTCTGCCATTTTAAGTAAATCGTAAATTCCAAATAACTTACGAAATTTTTAAATAAAAAAATTCATAGTCAGGAATGTTCATGCCAATATCCTAAATAATATTTCAAAAGTGGTCTGACATCTTTCCGATGAAAATATTCCTCAAGATTGACGTTTATGCAAAATTTTGCCTTATTCTGTCATATTAAGTAAATCATAAATTTCCAATGACTTACGAAATTTTTAAATTGGAAAATTCATAGTCAAGGATCATAAAAAAAACGACAGTTTTTTGAGTGACGCAGCAAAGCTCAAACAAAGCTTAGCAGCGACACTCTATTATACAGCTAGTTTTACATCAAAGGAATTTGGAAACGCCGACATTTAATATCTCAGTAAATAGGAGATATTTTGATCTGATGTTTTCAGAATAATCTTTTATCTTCTGCATGATGCTATCCTGAAAGTTTCACACTTCAACATTGTATATATTTTGAGATCTGGAGTTGCAATTTAAGACTTCAAAGGAAAAATGTGTTATCGTGTAAGTTTTTTTTCTCGAAAACGGCTCGAAGAAATTTTATGAAATTGATATATGATATTAATTTATTTTGTCAGAGAATCATGACGTGCTTCGTTTTTATAAAAAAAACTCTTGTTTTTTATATATTTCACTTTAAAAATGGAACTATATTACCTCACGGATTACACTATTTTCTTTCGCATCGCTCAAAAGAAAAGAATGTAATCCGGTTTGGAATGTTCGCGGATGTATACAGTCTTCGTTTCCATTTGAAATATTTAATATCAGATAGGTAATTTGGCTCCATCTATCGGCAGTTAGTGTCAAAAACAAACTTACAAAATTAAATATTTTTCTTTCTTTAATATATATATCAAATGAGTTATTTATTTTGAGATTTGTATTTTAAGTGATTGCAACAACAAAAACCTTTTTCTTTACTTTCATAAAAATGATAGATAATATCATAATCATATGCAAATATTTGTAATTTTTTTTTTTTTTTAACTAAGTGATAAATCACTTAAACTATAGATAGAAAAAATCCTGAAAAAAAAAAAAAATAATAATAATAATTGATTAATTTGCTCATTAAATTTCTATAATATAGTATGTAAATGAAGTATTTTACAAAGATTGTAATAATTATAATATATCAAATCCAAATCTAAAATTTCATGTTTTCTGTTATTATTATTATTTTTTAATTTTATAAAATAATATTGTAATGAAAAAAAAAAAAAAAAAAAAAAACTCTGTTACCAAACACTTAAATGCATTGGAAAAACTCTGAAAATAGAATTAAAATTAGTAAAATAAGTAATAAAATAAAATAAAATACATCTTTATTTGACTTTAATTTAAACCCATAATATATTTTTAAAAATATTAATTAATTAATTTTGTTTTTCGCATTGTGATACTTAATTTTACGAAATAATACATTTCTGCAAAGCATACTGGTAAATAATTAAGAATTATACAGTGTATTATTTTATAAATTACTTTGTTCATTTAATTTCCAGTAAAAAACTATACTACTTAAATATTTACCAGTATAAAAGTTTCACATTTTAAAGATTTTTCTATTTTTATTTAATTTTCTCTTTTAAATCAAATCTATACTTCAAAAATAATAATTCTTTCTTTCTTAAATTTAACAGTAGGGAGCAGGCATGAATATAACAATAAAAGCTACTCTAGAAAAAAAGAAGAAGAAATCCTCCTTCACTTGTACAGACTTATTTCTTACATATAATATTGATATAAAATGAAATTACCATGCATCTGAAACCTTTAAATTAGAAATTAAAATACATTTCAAATTTTGTTTATTGCCTTTATTCAGATATTGCAGTTTATTGCCTTCCCTTAGTATATGTTTATTGCCTTCAGAACAGGTTTTTCCCCCCACAAAATGGGTATTTTTGAAATAGTGATTGCTGGTACCAAACGGTCCGCTAGGGCTTCCCTGGTTAATCGATTTTAGAAAAGTGTGTTTCTGAAGTTCATACAAAATCTTGAAAAACAGTGTCGAATACGAATTATTCAATTTGTTTTTCTATATCCAGTAATTTTCGGAATTTCTAAAAACTGTAAAACACGTCTTCGACAATTTTACGGGATTTTGTTTAGTTAAGAAAAAAGCAAATATGTATGGTGGGGGAAGGGGGTGGGGGTGGCACAAGGTGTCAGACACGGGCAAATTTAAATTTTGTAAATGTGAAAATTGGGGGAAGGGGAAAATCTGTTACTTCTTTGATGGAAAGACCTTTTCAAAACAACATTTTAACAAAAAATGTTTTTCTCTATAATTATTAGTTAGAAAAATATGAAAGAAAATTTTTCGTTTAAAGTAATCTGACAACTTTACGATGAAAATATCCCTCAAAATGGACGTTTATGCAAAAATTTGTCATATTCTGCCATAATAAGTAAATCGTAAATTTCCAATGACTTACAAAATTTTTAAATTGGAAAATTCATAGTCAAGATGTTTATGTCAGCATCTTATGTAATATTTAAAAAATAGTCTAACATCTTTATGATTAAAATATCCCTCAAAACCAACATTTATGTGAATTTTTGCCATATTCTGCCATACTAAGAAATTCGTAAATTTCAAATAATTTGCAAAATTTTCAAAGTAACATGTTTATAGTAAATGATGTTCATCCCAGGGCATCAAAACTGATATTTAAAAGCTATTCTTACATCTTTATGATAAAAATATTTCTTTTCATGCATGTTTAAGTGGAATTTTGCTCTATTCTCCCATTTTTAATTAGAATGTTGTGATTGAATAGAGTTCTTGCCAGTGTCATAAATATTTTAAAACTGATCCGACCTCTCAGCGATTATTTATTTGTGACATAATCGTGTACACAGACTCACACACTAACAAACTCACAGACACCCTACCTATTTTTATATTTTTGGATTCCTCACACCTGAAAACGTGTAAAAAAAATAAAAATGAGGCCGAAAAGTTTCACTGTTACCTTAGTTCCCCATACCTATAGTATGATGGGGAACTAATAGAACCTATTTTAAAATTAACTTTGTATTCATTTTTTCACAGTCTTATTGTTTTCTATTTATGATACTTAAGTATAACTTTACACTTATATTTTGATAACAAAATTTCATTTTATAAATAGATTTGAATTCCCAGAGAAGTTGAATTTAGAAGAATTTTTAAAAAGTGAAGAAGAGGCACCACCCCCAGTATACACTCTTCATGCAGTTCTTGTCCATAGCGGTGATAATCATGGGGGACATTATGTTGTTTTTATAAATCCTAAAGGAGATGGCAAAGTAAGATATATTGAACTTCAGTAAAAACATGCAAGTTGATTTGTTTCAAAATTATTTTTATATAAATACGTTTTTTTTTTTTTTTTTTTTTTTTTTTTAAATATAAACTTTACTGCCTTCCATATGGAAGAACCTTAAGAGTATATTAGGAATTTATTTTATTCATTATTATTTTTAAATATTCTATAACCATAATTATTTACTCAATAGAATAAGTGTAACATGTTAAAATTCATTCTGACTCCTATTCATAGTTATTTTGTATTTACAATTAATTACCTATAAATGCATGTTTATTTGCCTCACATTATTACCCAGATGTCTATGTAGAATAGCACTAGAGAGTGCTGAAATCTAATTTTATTTATAGGTTTTAAAGACATTTTATGCAGTATGTCTCAAAAGTTTAAGAGCACCATACAACAATTAAATAAAACTAAATATTCATTTTATTCCAATATTCTCTTATTTAAGTGTTTATTTTATTCTTAACCCTTAAATGCCTGATTATTTTTAAATCAATTTAAAAATGTTTTACTACTTTCCCCGCTTAAATAAATCACAAAAAAGATGATAATCATACTTTATTTTAACTATGGTTTACACAGGGGTGTTTGTGTTCAGGGGTTACCCCTGATTTCAGGGTTTTTAATCAATCCATTTGTATCTTCATATTGCCTAAAAATTTATCTTTTGTTATCAGTTGTAGATTTGTCATCTAGGTGACATGTGCACGAATTCTAAAGAGATTGAGTGATTGTGGTCTAAATAATTTAAGTATCATTTGATATTCCAGGGTCTTTTTTTATTCAAGGCTTTAATTTTCAGGGTTTTTACCTTTGAGTCACAATCACCCCTGTTTACATCTGAAAAGCAGTTTGTTGTCAGTTGGCAAACATAAGGCATTAGAGCTTCAATATTATTTTAATAATACTTTAGAAAACAAAATTGGGTATGTTGTCGAAAGACAATACCATTTAAGGGTTAAAACTGTATTGAATAAAATTCTGTTTAAATTTTGTTCCAAACCACAGAGTTCAAGATTTGTACAAAAATAGCTATAAAAAAATTAAGTTTGTTTTTGGAATGAAATTAAAAAATTTTTAATATTGCCTTTTACTAAAGATGTTTGAAGATTCTTATCTTCAATGCTACATTTAAATTTCTCTCAAGTAAAATCCTAATGAAAGGTAATTTTCATACTGACTGATAAGCTAATAAAATAATTGTCTGAATTTATCCTTTCAAAACTGAACTGTATTAAAACATTTTACATTTTATTTATTTACATATAAAAATAATTTTCTTTCCCATTTTTAGTGGTGTAAATTTGATGATGATGTCGTCTCTCGATGCTCTAAACAAGAAGCTGTCGATCATAATTTTGGTGGTCATGAAGATGACATCACTGTAAAACATTGTACAAATGCTTATATGTTAGTGTATATAAAAGATAGTGCAATTGGTAATTTTAAAATTTTATATTTATGCTTAAAATTTTTAAGTTCCTTTTTTTTATTATTAAATTTTTCATAAATATTTACCCATTACTTTGATTAATAATTTATCATAATTTTTTTGCAAACTTTAATGGAAATATCTTTTAATCTGTATTTTTGCGATTTAGTGTCGAAAGATTAATAATCTGATAAATTTATGTCTATTTATTTGTGTAAGAAATATTTTTATTGCTTTAAGTATATGCATCATTAATGGGTGATTATACTTAAAAATAAATAAATAAATAATAATAATAATTTGAAAGATTCTTTAAATAAAAGAAAATCTAAAAACTTAATAAATCAGAAAAACCTGGATATTCTCAATTTCTTGAACTGTTTTAGAGAGTTAAATTTTATAAAATAATTGACGGATTAAAAGATTGTCTGCACATAAGCATATATCTGAAATAACTTTCAGTGTTAGTAGTGATAGGAAATTTTCCAGAAAAATTTTCACTGTTTTTTCAGAAATTTCTCAAAGCTAAAATAGCAATTTTTGTAGTAAATTTTTTGCATGACATATTTAAACTTTTCTTTCGTTAGTCACAGTACAATGAATAGTTACAATAATGTCAGATATATTGTGAAAAAGAAAAGTTTTTGATTAAAAACAACTTTTAGAAAGCTACCAGGTATATAACAGTTTTGGGCAAATTGCTCGAGAAGGAGAAGGTTAATATAATACAAGAGATTTATAATTCCTAATCAGAATTTTGAATGTCCCTTCAACAACAATTTTGTGTGAGTATGATTATAAAGCATTTTAGCAGTATTAAAGAAAGAGATATATATTAATAAATTAAAGTGTTTCCGAGTTTGTACCTGTTTTTCAAAGTATTCAGTTGATAAATCATATGGCGATGACATGCAACAATTCTGATTTAGATCCCCTCATTGTCTCTGGTCCTGAAAGTGACTCAAAAATTTAAGACATCGCCATATTCTTGGTTTAAAAATATTCATTCAAAAAGAGAAGGGAAAAAAACATAGCAAAACTTACAAAAAAAAAAAAAAAAAAAAAAAAAAAGTGCTTTTTATCAAGCAATAGGAAATAGTTAATTGCCTAAATAAAGAAAGAAAAAGCTCAAATGTGAATAAAATGTAGGGAAGTTACAGATAAAATGAATGACATAACTTGTAACTGGAGGTCCGCTTGAAAGAACTCGTGTTTTTTTTTTTGCTTAAAATACCTAAATTGAATAGGACTTGAAAAACCTCATATTTTGTCACATTTCAAGTTTAAAATAATTAATAATTATAAATAAAAAAAAATCTTTTTCAAAATTTTCAGATTAATTTTTTTTAGTACAGGATTACATCCATTATCCAATACAACCACTTATTGAAAATTATGATTTTTTGTTTTCAAGTTACATCCAAACATTGAACAAATCAAAAAAGTAAAAAATAAAAATAATTTTGAAGAAATGCACCCTTACATGCTGTGGGCCATACCTAGCTGCCGCCCAATTGAGTTCGACACCCCCCTGCTCGAGTATATTGTAAGATTTCTCTGTCACTGCAGCCAAACCCCATCTTATTCTATAAGGAAATTGTTACTTATTATCTAGTATACTTTTTTTTTTTTTTAAATTCTGTGTTTGCATGTAGAAAATTCATAAACATTAAATTTGTACATGTTTTTCAAAAACAGTTATTATTATTATTTGGAAGTTATTAAAGTGGAAAAAAACACTTTGTTCACTTTTTCCCAGTTTATGACTTCAAAAAATTAAAAACTAACAAAATAAATTTTGGGAAAAACAAAGAGAAATGTAATTATTCTGGTTATTTTGATTATGAAACCAAAATTAAACTAGTTTGTTGTACCTATCACAAGACTTTCTTCAATATGATCTTATATAAATTCAGACAGTAGAAATTATTTATTACAATTATTTTCCAAGATGAATGCAGATAATTTTTATCTCAGAAGTATAACTATAAATGCCTAAAGAAAGCCAATTTTATGTCAACATCAGAAAAAATGCTATATATATATATATATATATAGTAATTTCTCTAATTTTTTCAATATGTTATTTATTGATTTAAAATTTATATTATATTATGTTTCTTGTAGTGTTGTGAAGTTTTGCAACAGTATTATGTCACTGGCCCTGGATCCTTTATAACTAAATGTTTAGTACTAAATGTATAGTTGGCAACTTACTTTAATAATTTATTCTTTAACTAGATAAATATCTTCAAAAAAAAAAAAAATGTGTATGTATAGTCGAATATTTAATTCTCATTATTATTTAGCATTTTGTGCCTGACATTTTGTGAATTGTGATGGTTAGTTTTTCTTACTTTACTTTCAAAAAATGGGCGGTATTTAATTTGTAATTGGAACCAAATCAATAGATTAGGTCAAAGGAGGTTTAGTGTAAATATGTACATATTATTTAATTATTATTATTATTATTATTTTTTTTTTTAGTTCTCTCTTCACTTTTCATTAATCCAGATACTTATTAATCAAGAATCAATTTAATTAAGTAATTGAATTTGGTATAGCCCACTTTCGATAAAACTAATGTAAATACTTACTTGCCTTGTGATTTTTAATATACAAAAACATTTTTTCTCTATGACTCTGTTTAGTAAATTTTTAGATCCTGGCAAAAAATACTTTGCTTCACAGCAGTATTGTGCCCGGTACAAGGATATTTATAGGGATATCCTTGGATCGACATCCAGTTACCTATTATCTCCTCCTCCTTTACTTCAATTTAGAACATGCGGTTCTAATAGATGTAAAACTTGCTTTATGGCCTCTCACACACAATTGAATAATAATCAATCTTTGGTTCCATTTTGTCATGCATACAATGTTATTTATAAAATCAGTTGTGGTCATTGTAAAGTTAGTTATATTGGTGAAACTTCAACTCCTCTACATTTACGCATTAATCAGCATCGATGAGATTCTAAAAACCTTTCAGCTGCACCTTCTAAATCAACTATAGAATTACAACACTTTAAATCACATAATTTTAATTCATGTACCATAGAGATTGTAAAAATTCAGAAAAATAAAAGTGAGCGTCTATTTCTTGAATCAAAATTTATGCAATATTATAATACAATTTATCCATATGGCCTAAATTCCGAATACTTTAGTAAAACTATTAAAGCATATTCTAACATCAACCATCTACATGATTATTCGACTATTTATGCACAACTCAATCACAAAATTAACAATAAAACTTGTAGAACTAAACGAGGTAGTAAAAAAAACAGATTTAATCTTTTCTAAAAGTGCCATTATTAAACTCATTTCAGATCTACAGACTAATTACTTATCTAACTATAACTGGTTCATTATTCGAAAATTTATTTTTGCAATTAAAAAGAAATACTTAGTAAACTTTCTGAATGTCTTTCAAAGCCAATCCTATAATAAACATTTTTCAGACATTTTTTATGATATTATAATGTACAAAATCAAACAATTTAATTTAAAAATTAATAAAACGCCCAAGAAATTTAAAACAAATACTCAATTAATTGTGAATTTTACAAATCAAATATTGAACAGTATTAACATTACGTCTATCATTAATGACAAAGAATGTATGTTTCCGATTAAAGATTTAAATCTATCTCGTACCTTCAAATATCCTCTTCCTCTTGGAAGAAAGATATTCAATTATAATTCTGTATCTAAGTCTACCTCTTTTACTAACACTGTAACCTGTAAATGCAATGATCCTTCTTTCTCAAAATTTATTGACAGAGTCCATGGACACATTATCACAGGTAATCTCAATATTATTAACAATCATCAATTAAAAAAATTCATGAAATTTGGCACCAAATTTAGACTTCCAGTTAAAACTAGCATTCCACAAATCTTAAAACAGTTTTCTTATGACCTAGATTTATTTATTTATAAAATATCTATTACTCATAATAAACCTATTGCCTACTTCACTCAATGGAAAGTTTTAGTGTTACAAAAAATCAAAAATGCATTACTTATCAATTCTTCATATCTGGTGTTATTTAAAAAATCTGTACTTCTTAACTCAATCAAATCACTACAGGATGACTTTGTGATCACTTATGTTGACAAATCACCTAATAATTATGCCATTATTTGTAAATCCTACTATCTCTCTATTTTAAACTCTTCAATCAATAATAGTAACATCTTCAGTTTAACTAATAATAACCTTATTATTAATAACCGAAAAATACATAATTACTATAAACTACTTCAACTTCCCTTCAATAACTTTAATTATCCTTATATAGTTCTCATACCTAAGTTTCACAAATCTCCAATTAAATTTCGCACTGTCACTGTTGGGTGTAACACTTATAACAACAATGCTAATAAAGCTCTACTGGATATTCTAAAACAAATTTACAAATGTACTTGCAAAGTTGATAATTTACACTGTCTTAAAAATAGCTTTCAATTAATTCAATACATCAAATCGCTCGATTCAATAGACAATATTATGACTTTTGACTTTCAAGATCTTTTCAATAATATTGAGTTATCAGATCTTAGTAATATCATTTACAGTCTTTTTCAAGAATATAAAGCTCAAATTAATCTTCCTTACAATTTTAAAGAAGAAAAATTTAAAACACTTCTTAACTTTGTTATCCATAATAATTATATCTTCCACAACAACGATATCTATTTGCAACAATTAGGCATTCCACAAGGAGGTTGTAGCTCCAGTATTTTGGCAGATCTCTATCTTTATTATTATGAAAAGCAAATATGCAATGATGATGTTCGATTTTATCGTTACATCGATGATATTATTGTATTTTATCTCAACAAGAACTCACAAAATGGCTTTTCCTTCAATTATCCACCTAATTTAAAGCTAACTCAAAATACTCTGACTAATCAATCTATTAACTTTTTCGATCTCAAAATAATCATCGATGGTAATAAACTTTACACAGATATCTATGACAAACGGCAAGATTTTTCGGCAAGATTTTTGTTTTAATGTAAACTTATTTACACATTTTAATTCATGTCTGCATCTTTCGGTATTTAGAAACATCATCATTAACCATTTATTTCGAATTAATAATTTATGCTCTGCAAAGTTTAAAAACAAGAATATTAATAAACTGATCACAGCCACTGCTAAAATGGGTTTTCCTAAAAACTTTGTATTTTCTATTTTATATCCTTAACCATGTCTCTGTCAGTATGGGGAAAAAAAAAAAAGCTGTGTACACTCTTGTGTATATCAACAAAAAAATTATAAAATAATAAAAGACAATAAAAATGGTGGTGGTTGGGTGGGCAGATGTTTGATTACGGAGGTGGGGTGGTGTTGTAAGGCTGGATGGTTGGGTGGGTTTGTGAAATTAAATAAAAAAAAAAAAAAAAAAGTAGAAGGCTTGTTGCATTTGCTTTGTATTACTATGCAAACTTTCATTTTCCATTAAAATTTCAGTTTTTTTCTTTTTGAGTTGTCAACTATATTTAATGTTCTAATTATACTGTTAAATACAATGTGATCAATCGGTGAATTTCATTGTGGCTTCGTGGTTTCATTGTTGTTCATCTGCTTTGAAATTTGCATTTTTAAATCCATATGGTTCCTGTTCTGGTTGTGGCAGGCTGGGGGAGTGTTGCCGGCATAAAACTAGTGTAACCCCACAGGCAAGTCACAAGTCTTGCCGCCTGCCTCCTTCTTCCTATCTTGTGTTTCTTGGGTTGTTTTTTCATTAATTTTGATAAGTTTATGGTTTTAAGTTAAGATTTGTTGTTTTACTTTATTGATTCGTTTGTTTTGCAGGCTGTTAATTAATAGTTCTGGTTTCTTTACATTAGTGTATTTCATCCACTGATGATTTTTTTTTTTTTTTTTAAATCTTATTGGTCATTGGTGTTTCAGTGATCTTCTATCTGTTGCCTGGCTTCTACTATGCTTAATAGATCATCTTTATTATATATATATATATATATATATATTCATTAAAAATGAAAAAAAAAATTATAACTTTGTTTTAAGTTATCACAGATCTATAGTTCAATTATTTGTTTTAAAGGTATTGACAAGCTCTTTCGAAAGATACCCATATTGAAAATTTACAGTCCTCTGGGGGGAGAGGGGGGAGTGATGCTCCTACATGACACACTTGTTTTTCACAGATTACTGCTACTATTATCAATAATTCATATTAATTTTACAATCATACATTAAAAATAACTTTCATTATTTACATTTTTACGAAATTTTATCCTGTATGCCATGTTAAAAATTTAGTAAAAAAAATGGGATCAGATTCAGAGTACCACCTATTGAGTGTGTGATCCCCAAGTATAATCAGCGGCAGTTTAGGTCAGGATCCAACTAATACCAAGTTTCATTAAATTTCGTTCATTGGTTCGTGATAGGCATGCACAAACAGACAGACATTTTTGTAAAGACAGTCAAATTGGGTTCAGGACATCTTAAAACATGTAAATCCATCAAAAACTGCAGTTCAAAAATTTTCAATAAATCAGTACTTTCTTAGATATGTATAGAAGAAATTAAAAGAAAAGAACACTGAGCAATTCTCATAACAATTTCCACTATATAATAAAATGAGATTTGGCTGCTGGCAGTCATATGTGGGGAATCTTTGAGGGCTGCTTAACCCACACCACACAGACACCTTTTTTATATAGATTACTCAACTATTATACATGCATAACAGTTATTAAAAATTGTTATAGCTTTCTAGCTTTATACATGTATTTTTGAATTGAATAATTATTTGTATTTTTCTTTGATATAGCTTTGTTTATTTTTGTAGCCTTTAATCTATTAGATTTTTTTTTTTTTTACAAAACTTTTATAATTTAGAAATTCAAAATTTTCTATTTTAAAATTTTCTGGAAAACCCACAGCCCTATGTGTTAGTGAGTGATATGAATTTATAATATATAGTATATATATTTATTTCGTAGTTTATTTTCTGAAAATATAAATATGCTTTTTTTTTTTTTTAATCCCTTAAAGCTGAAGTTTTACAACCTGTTACTGAGCAAGATATTCCAGATCAGTTAGTAGAAAGGTTAACAGAAGAAAGGTTATTATTTTATTTTTTATTCATATGTAAATTGTCAAAATTTACTTGTATTTTATAATGTTAAAATTAACATGTTACTGTTATTTTCTTTTTTCATAAACTTTAATTGCATTTTAATTTCATGCAATTGTATCATATGATAACTTACTTTAAAATCAAATTTGTTGCATCAATATTTTAAGATATCATTTTTTAAAATACTTGTCTTACAAAATTTTAATATTAATTTTCATTGTAAATAAATTTTTTTCTTAAATTGATAAATTTTATACAAATTAAGTAAATAATACACTCTGATGTAAAAGCAGAAAGAAAGGCTGTTAATGTGGCTGAAATGGTTGTAGACATAAAATGTTTAATATTTCAACTTCTGGGGCAATACTAACAATAGTTGAAATGGATTTTTTTTTTTTTTTTTTTTTTTTTTTAACTCATAAAAATGAAAATTGAACTGAAGCTAATGTCATCCACTAAACAGACAAATTATACTACGAAAAAAAGATTGAGTAACACATTTGTAAAGATATATAAATATATGAAAGGATAAAAATATTATTTAAAATTTATAATGCAGAATTAATGCTAAAAATAATAGTTAATAAATTACTTTTTTAATGTTACAAACAGCAAAGTTAGATTTCCTATTTCACTTTGTAATGGAATAAACAAGTTAATAAATTATATTCTAATACGGGCTTAAATCTAGTGAAATTAAATTATCAAAAATGAATTAATTCTGTAAATGAGAATTATGGAATAATGTCAATAAATTAATCTTAATGATTATGTGGTAAAGTAAATTTATGTTAAGAGGTTTTAAAAATAAACAATCCAAAATAATTTCTGGTAATAACACAACTGAATAAATGTTTAAGGTATTCACTGTAGAAAAAACAAAACTTCAGTTAAATGAATAATGATTACAGAAATAAATGATTAACGACTTTGAACAGAAAATAGCTGATTCAAATTGATTTTTAAAAAAATTACTTGTACCAAAATTCAAAACTCGTAAATATTTCTCTTAATGACTTAGCAAGTCTGAGTGTCTCGTAGGGTGTCTTAAAAAAAAAAAAAAACTTTTAAAATTGTGAACTCTCACCCTCCAAATTATTAATGTTCAGATGACATTCTTTTTCTACTTATATATTGTTTCAAACAAATTTTGTATTAATTATGTTCTGGGTAAGAAGAGACATAACGTATTACTGAAATCAGGAAAAATGATTTTGTAGACTTTTTACCTTCTGTATAATTATGCACAAGACGTGAACAAAGTGTGGTCTTTATTTAGAACTAGAAGATCAGCCCGTGCAAAGCACGGTGGTAGTTTCGTTATAAAAATTTCTTTCAAATTTTTAAAAATCTCATTGAACACTTTCACGACCGCATGCTTTTGTCTTCTTGACAGTAAGGTCCACCTATGGGCGTTATTCACTTGGACACAAATCAACTCGTGGCAAGAAAACTGTTTCACCATGATGACACTGAGATAAAATTTTCGCAGAAATGAAATTTTCATGCATTTCAAGTATTGATAAGCGAGTCCCATTGCAAAGACTCTGATTTGGATTAAGATTTCTTAGCAACATGACTATTATACCTTTTTTTAAAATTAGCTGATGAGGTGGCATGCCAGAAGGAGTTTGCTCATGTAAAAACTCTGTTGGATAATTTAATATATCATTATTGTCTTCAGAAACAACAGAATCTACACTGTAATACACATGTGGGTCTCCTTCAATTCTTGATATTATTTTCATGTTAATTTCCAGAGTTTTCCTATTTGTTGGAGCTAAAATAACTCTGTTTCCCAATTCTTCAACCTGCATGGTGGCTAATTGACTGTAAATTGCTTCGATGATGTTATTTTCAATCATGTGTTCAGGGATTTCTATGGAATCGGTGGGTAATTCGGGGATGCTAGGAAGAGTTCCTTCTCCTACATTTAAGAGCCAAATATTGTGTTGTTCTTGTCCGGCACTTCTCATAATTGAGATGAGTGGAAGGTGGGTGAAGTATCTCCATAAAGGTGTAGATTTGATACAGGCTTCTATGATATTTGCTGTAGATCCTCTTGGCACAACTGGAAGTGTCTGTCTGAAGTCTCCTCCAATAACGATAACTTTCCCTCCGAAAGGCTTATCACTGCTCATGATTTCTTTCAGAAGGGAATCGATACATCGAAGACCATCTTTTGTCAGCATCGTTATTTCATCTATAACGATGAGCTGAGCTTTGCGAAGGTTTTCAGCTTCTGAAGTATTTGTCCTCATTGAGGAAACTGATGTGTCAAGAATAGGAATAGGTAACTTGAAACCGCTGTGAACTGTTCGCCCACCTTCGAGAAGTGTTGCTGCAACGCCAGTAGTTGCAAATGGAAGTGCTATTTGTTCTTTTCCCCGAATATAGTGCAACAGGGTTGAGTACAAATAAGTTTTTCCTGAACCCCCAGGACCATCAATGAAAAAATACCTGTCCATTTTATTTATGTCTTCGATAGCTTTGATGATTTTTCTGAAGGCTTCTAACTGTTGTGGATTAAGCGATGCAATCTGAATTTCTGCCAGTTCTCTTTGTTCGACTGGGTTGTAAAGCTGTATTTCAATAGGATTTCCTATTGGCATTGGAAGTTCAAAAGATTCGCATGTCATTCCGTGTTGCTTGAGAGTTGCATTGATATCATGTAGAGCCAGATTAAAAGAACTTTCATTTTTGTTACACTGAAAATCCATAGCCATATCAGAACAATAATTATTCCATAGTTCAAGTGCGTTAGTAGGATTGCATAAAATCAGTATGAAGGCAAAAGTCTGTCTCAGTTGTTTTGGCATCTGGTAAACAGCAGCTTCCCTCAAACAGTGATTCCATTCTTCATCAGAATCAAGTAAATGTCTGTGAAATGCTGCTTCTTTGAAGGTATCATAAACAATACCATCAACAGCTTTTAAAAATTCAAAACTTGTAGCACCGGGTACGTGAAGAAGCAACATCCGTAGATAGAATCGTTCTTCTTCTTTAGCACTAACAACATACATTCTTGGCACTATCTTATTTCCACCTCTTTGTCTTTTTTGCCATTTGTTCTTTTTGTATACGTAACTGTAGGGAATATCTGAATACAATATTGTTTCAGTATCCGGGTTGGTTTGATTTAATTCGAACCATGCCTCAAGTTTAGTTTTCCCTGTTCTTGCAGCCTGTAAGGCTTCTTCTTCTTCACCTTCTGTAAAGATTATGCGCTGCTGATTTGGCAGGTGTACTGGCAATCTCATAACTGCATGTGACCTGTCATGCATTTTAAACTGGAGCAATCGCCACATGGCTTCTGGTGCACTGACATACCTCGCATGAATGTAATTTGCAATTTCATTGTTTTGAATCTCCCCAGCACTGACAATTATATTCGCACAGTCAAAACCTTTATAGATGTATTTGTAAATATATTTCACTGCTCTCATAGATGTACAAACTTCGACATTAATATGTGCATCATATTTCAGAAGCAGATAGGCATTGTAAGGAACAACGAATCTGTTGTCCATTGTGGTTCCACGTACAACAACTGTAGAATTCATGCATCTCTTATACTTAGGATAGCCATCAGCACTCAATAAAGTTTCTGTTTGAAAATCTTTTGGGAAACCTTTTCTACACTTTCTAGCTTCCATGCAAGGAGCTCGAGGATTGTTTGAACCGCAAGGGCCATGAATCATACAGCACGTGACGATTTCATGCAGGCGTCGATTTAAACCAGGATCAGGAATCTCAGCACTAATTAAACGATCAATATGTTCTACCGATGAAAATTTATCTTCTGCACGCAAGACAATTAAAATATGGACATGTGGAAGACCTCTCTTTTGAAATTCTATTGTGTAAACATGAGCCGTTGAAATTCCTAAAACACCATGCACTATCAAATCTTCAAGAATGGATTTTAGCTTTAAGTTATAAACTCGTGAAACCAAATCAGGACGGTCACTTGGCTCTTCACCTTTTCTCAAATTTTCTGTAATTTCACGCCACTTAGGATTGGCTGTGAAAGTTATGAAAAGATCTGGCGGACCAAATTTTGCAAATATTGACATAGCATCAGCACACCTCTCACGCATGTTTCTTGGTGATCCTTCAAATGATGAGGGAAGAATGACTGGAATCCCAGCTGCTTGTGCATTATTGACTCTATTTTCAATGTGATCTGCTAGTCCTTGGCAGAATTCTGTTCGCAGCTTCTGCTGGTGTGTTTTAATGTAGTTCAAATTATTGGCTTCAACTTGCAAGTAAGAATCCACTATGAACTGCTGTGTCAGTCGTCCCGCACTAATAACTGGATTGAAGTGTTCTCTTATGGCCAACAAAGCTGCTTTGTACTGCAGCATAGTAACATTATTTCTCGTTCTATTTGTCTGTGCACCCTCATAAGCCTCGCAAGTCCAGTTAGGTTGCCAACCTGGTTCGCCTTACGGGAATAAAATGGGATAAACCATTGGGTCCAAGTTAGGGCTGAGAATGTTGATATTGACAAACTGCTGTCCTGGATTTTCTGGGTTTACTGGATAAATTCTAATGTCTCTGTCAAAAGGAGGCTCACCATGATCATTAACAAAAACCATTGCAATTTCATTTGCTGCAGGTGCATTATACCTTCTCTGATCAGTATGACGATCTCGTCGAAATACCAGATTCACTATGGGAATATCTTGTCCTGCTTCATTCGCTTCATCGATCGCTTGAGCTTCAACGTCCCTTAGCATACGGTAAGTGTGACAAAATCGATTTGTCATTCTGAATAGCCTGTCCAACTGGTCCAGAAGACGGGGAATGCATTGTTGATTAGCAGGATTAAGAACTCTGCATTCTGTTGCCTGAGTGCTATCTATGACATACAGTTGGGCATACTGTCGAGATTGTTCACTGCGTGGTTCTAGATGGCTGGTCCTGTGACATATTTGACCATGAACTTTAAACACGTAAGGTCCTCTTCCACTGAAATTTAATACTTTGGCTCCCATTGATGCAAAAGATAAAGCACTGTTATAAGAGCGAATGTTATCTCTAAAATTCTTGTAATCAGGGTTCTCATGATTCATCAACAAATCTTGAAGAACTGGTGGAAAAATCAACTGATTTCCTTGAGAATCCGTTGGTTTAATCAAAGAAACTGTCCCTTTCCGGCAACAACTGCTGAATTTTTTGTCTAGAGGTCGTTCAGCGGCAAAATTCTTCGAACCACAGAATTCACAAACATCGATCATTGGTCCACAGTAATGTAATTCATCATTCTCATTGGTAAATACTTCTTGAACTCTACGACTATTTCTTTCATTTCTTTGATCATGGGATTCAACATCAGCTTGCCTTCGCATTTGTGCTGCAAACTCAGATTCTCGTTTCCTCCGTCGCCTTTGAATATCAGCATTATTTTGTCGAATTCTTGCCAATGACTCTGGACTTTGTCTTTGTAACCATCTTCTTTTCCTCTCATTTTCCAAACGACGCCGTTTTTCAATGAGTGTTTCAGACAGATCCATTCGGAAAAAAATTAAAATCTCACATTAAAAAAAAAAAATGTTCAGTTTTGAAAGATTTTTCTAATGATGTAAGGTTTATGTAGATTAATTTAGAAGAAATACACAGCATTTCTTTAAAAAGAAAATCGCTGCCAAAAGTTGAAAAATGATCATTTCATTTTATTTATTTCTCACTTCAATTAATTCATTTGCTAGTAAGACCGTGCGAAAATTTCACACTCTATTTATCTCTTCGACAACTTTAAAATTTAAAATTATTATTATTATTATTTAATCCGCGTTTGTAATGATCGATAGATGGCGCTCTCTGAACTCTGCAGTTGTTAGTAAATATAACAGCCACGTGTAATTATTATTCTTTCTCCGCCATTTCATCATGGAAAGTCGATTGCATAATATGAGGATATGCAGTGGTGTGATAATTTCACCTTAGCCCACCAGAGGGCGAGCATTTCATTACAATCGCGGATAGATGTCATTTTCTCATATGCATGAGCTAATTTAATATTTTAATATTTTTATTTATTTATTTTATTTTTATTTATTTATTTATTTATTTTGTCCGTAAAAGCATATTCAATTTTATGCTGGAAAAAAAAAAAAAATAAATAAAAATGAAGCTTGATAAAAATAATTAAAGGCTTTAAATATGTTTCTACAAATATTTTAAGAGTTTTAAGGCTTTAATATGTTTCTGAAATATTTTAAGAGTTTTTTTTTTTAAATAAAACGGTCAAAGAGTCATTCATTCGGGATTAAAGAGTCATCCACTTGGAATTTGTATTTTCTGAATGGCAACCGTTTTGGTTTGTTTTTATCAGGAATTGTGTTGTTTATAATAGCCAGTGATCCGTTATATGTAATTTATATACCTTTAAACATTCCAATTGAATTGTTTTTCAAGGTATTAAAGGAAATAAGAATAGGTGTGATAAAAAATATATTATATGTATGTTTTCGTAAGTTGAGCAAACAGAAAAAAAATAAAATAAATAATAATAATAATAATGGCTTCCAAAAGTTTCAGTTTTGAAGCGGTACTAACCGGATTCGTTCATGACAGATGACAGATGAGGATCATTATATATATTAATTTGTAAATAAAACCATTGAGGAAGGATGTTTTCAAACAATCACATATTTATTTACACATTCACACTTTTGTTATCAACTACATTTCAAGCAGATTTTGGCAATTGCACTTTATAAAGTTCTTTCTGTGCATCTCTGCGACTCTTCGTTTTTTTTTTTGTTGCACAATTAAAGTCCCGTATCAATGCAAGCAGCTTGTTTAGCAACTATTGCAGCTTTTTTATAGGATGGTGTTTCAGGCCAATCTTTAGCTGGTACACTGAGAAAATTTTCTTCAATTTAGCCATTTCTAATAGATGTGAACTAGAACTCCTTTCTTTCTTCATGTTCAAAACTAGCTTTGATTTTTGCTCATAGAAACAAGATAAGTGTTGCAAGTTCTCTACTCAAATACAGTCGAACCTCATTAACGTCAGTGAATCTCAATGGGGATAAAAAATAAGTTTGTTATCAGTAGTTCATGCTATCAGTAACTAATTTTCATATATCTAAACTAATCTTCATTTTGATGGGCATTGTGGAAACAGTTCGTGTTAAAAGTAATTCACATTAACAGTGTTTTTGTCAATGAGGTTCGACTGTACCATGAATGATGCAACATCGTTTTTAATTCTATATTTTTTAATTGTTTGTCATCATAATCTTTTCAACCTTTGAATCATTAGGAAGAGCATCAGTTGTAGATTTGCAAGTAAACCAAGACTGCAAGTATACACACACAACAAAACAGTTAAACAGTTGTAGACTTTGAAACTCTCGAGCAGTTAATACCATTCTGGTTTCATTCCCATTAAACAATAACTCCATTTTCAAGGAATAAATGGCTTTTGCTGTCCAGTGAGCTTGGTGAAGAGCACCTGGTTTCTGAATGGTAAATTGAATGTCTAATGAAATCATTAATAATGCAAGATTGAAGTTCTCTGTAACCATCCCTAGGTAGCTTTGCAAAAATTTTTAGCTGATGATAAAAAAAATGTTTTTAAACTGTCTGATGCTGTTATTATAGGTATTGATTGTTCTTTTGGTTCATGGTGGTTGAGCTTAGATCAATTTTCTTGGAATCTCTTGAATAAAAGGATTTCAGGCCCAGTAGATTGTCCCAAACACACATTAAATGCATCAGAAAGTAGTAATTCAAACATGTGATGCTGACTTGCAATCCACAAAAGATTTTTGAGTATTTTTTGCTCAAGAAGTGTACATGCTCCACTGAATCTTCCACAATTTGTATGGATTGAAACACATTCCAATTACTTGAGATTCACATTTCCACAACTTGAAAACATCATCAGCTGCTGCTTTGCCAGTTCCAGACAATAAATTAGGCATTCTAAGAAGTTTAGTACTTTTATCATGTAAAGAAGAAATTAGTACCGCTAAGTGATCAATCTTTATTGTTCTTTTATATGACAAATCGGGTAATAATTTTCCATCCCAGTAAACAACTGACTTTGATGCTTCAAACTCTGTTTTTAGTTGTTCAGCTGTTGGTGAAGACGTTGGCATTCCCTATAAACAGTAATTTTTTGTAAACACTATGGATTTTATGTGGGTCAAATGTCATGATAGAGGAAGAGCAGCCTTTGTTTATTACAGATGCTATTATGATTGTGGACCTTCTAATGCTGCTGTTACTTTGATCGAAAACAGCAGCAACTCTTGAAGTAATTAGTGTTCATGTTATGCATTTTTCAAAGGTTGCCGTGCTCTGCCCTTTTTTGTTTTAGCGCCGATGTGCCCTGTCCTTTTATGAAGTGAAAAATGCACCCTGCCCCTTCTTTTTAAGTGAAATTGCACCCTTCACTTTTTTCAAATGAAATTGTGCCCTGTATTTTCCCATCTGCTATATCGTAATTTTTTTAAGATATTTTAGCGTTTTCGCTGATAAATATATACTTATAATAGATTTTTATCTGATGCAAAATCAGACTTTGCTTACCTTTGCCCAAACGAGATCCGAAAATTCCATAAGAAGTCACTCCATAAGATGACACACGCGATCTATGTGTCATCGGTCTTGTAATAAATTTTCAGATCAGAGGTGGTTCAGCTTTTATAATCATTATTTAGTATGTGATCATTAAAAGAAATTTTAAGACGCAAGGTAAAAAACGTCTTATCAAGCACAATACTTTATTCAGACTCACAGATGAAAAAGAGAATAGAAAACAAAAGAAAAACAGTGCATGTGCAGATGCGCGCTAAGCAGCTGGAAGAGAATAGTTTCAACACAATTCCCCCCGATGAACTTTTAACGTTCATCATTTCAAAAAACAGCCAAACAAAAATAAAAATATACTTACAATTTTCACATGTTTACAATTCTCATTTTAACAAGCATTTTACTGCAAATAAACAAAAAATTAATAAAGACAAGTAATAAACAACAGTGAAATTAGAATTCAGATATTAAATTTAAGAATTAGAGTTCTTTAAAGCGATTAAAGATAAAAAATTTAAAGTTATTATTATTAGTTCAAAAGTTATTTTACTTCTAACGAATGTAACAACTGGTCTGGTCTTTTTATGGTACCAGTACTTGTTTTCAGTAAACAAGATCGAACTTTATCATCACATCCGGTAAAGACCTCAATCACTTTAGCTAGTTTCCAGATATTTCTAGTATATTTTTTATCACTTACGAGCACTATATCGTTCACTTTTATGTTGGTAACTCGCTTCACAGGTATTATCGAATTTGCTGATTTCAAATTAAGAATGTACTCTTGCCGCCATCTGTTCCAAAAATGCTGCAGCAATTTTTCACGATAGTTGTATCTTTTAATCAAGATGTCTCTGGTACTAGAAGTTTCTTCATCATAAATCTTTACAGGAGGCAATGACGTTAACCGTTTTCCCACCAAAAAGTGAGCTGGCGTCAATGCTACTGGCTCATTAAAGTCACTATAAACGTAAGTAATAGGTCGCGAGTTGACGATTGCTTCAATTTCAATTAAAATTGTCTCTAGTTCGCATATAGTCAATGAAGAACGTGAAATTGTTTTCCTTTAAGTAGTCTTGACTGTACGTACTAAACGTTCATAAAATCCACCCCACCAAGCTCCTTTATCAATTATGTATCTCCACTGGATGCCATGAAATGCATAATAATCTTTTAAGTCAGGGTGGTTAATCAAACGAATAATTTTCTGCAAATCTTGCTCAGCTCTCTTGAATGTTTGTGCATTATCTGAGTAAATTATTTTACATAATCCTCTTCTTGCGATGAATCTTCTAAATGCAAGTAGGAAGGATTCAGTAGTGAGACTATTCACTAATTCTAAATGTATCGCACGAGTGACTGCACATGTCACAAGAAGGATGTAATGTTTAGTATCACTATTTTTACAGAACAAAGATCCTGCAAAGTCAAGTCCACAAATGTTGAATGGTGGAGATTCGGAACATCTTACAGTGGGCAATGGAGCCATCACTTGTGCACCGGGTCTTGAACTATACCTCTTACAAACGGTGCACCTACTCAATACTGATTTAACACATTGTCTACCTCTTATTATCCAATATTTACTTCTTTTAGTGTTAAGGGTATGTGCAACTCCAGAATGAGCAATTCGTTCATGAACAAACTTAATTATTAATTCTGTGATTTTACATTTGGCTGGAAGCAATATAGGATGTTTTTCTTCAAAATGGAACTTTGAATTTTGTAAACGGCTGTTAAGTCGTAAAATACCAGAATTATCTATAAAAGGATTTAGTTCAGGTAATTTAGAATCTTTAGAAATTACATTTTGATTTCTTAGTGCTGCATATTCATTTGGAAAAGATTGGATTTGAAAGTTTTTTATCAAAATTTCTTCAGCATTTTTTATCTCGTCACTATTTAAGTTATTTTCAAACACCGTTGTAGATTTTCGCAACTTTTTAACAAACCGAATGATCCATACCATAACTCTAACAATTTTCATAAAGGAACTAAAATTTTTAAAGTCAAAAAATGTTTCATTTCCAAGGGTGTTTTCGCAGACGTTTGGTGAAACCAAGACTTCCTCATTTTTCTCAATTAAATTTTCATGCATTAATATCGAGATTACTCGTGGCCATTCCTCTTCTGATCCCTTCAAAAGATTAGGACCAAACCACCAATTCTCATCATTTAATAAGTTTTCTAATTTTGCACCCTTAGTGATCTTATCAGCTGGATTTATTGATCCACTACAATGTCTCCAGCATGCAGGGCCAGTAAGCTCCTGTATCTCGACTACACGGTTGGAAACAAACTGTTTCCATTTATCGGCGGAACCCCTAATCCAAAAAAGGACAATAGAAGAATCTGTCCACAAATGAACTTTGTTCAAGGGAATTTTAAATAAATTGATCAAATATTTAGCTAATCTTGCTGCTATTAATGCGCCCATAAGCTCGATACGTGGCAGTGACAGTTTCTTTATCGGGGAAACTCTAGATTTGGACATAATAAAACTACAATTGGGATTTTCCTTATCAAAATATCTGAAATAGGCAACTGCGCCGTACATTTGGGGGTTAGCATCAGAAAATATATGTAATTCACAATTTAAATCATTCATAGTACTAGATGAAGCAAAATAATATCGTTTAATCCCTAAAGGTGGCATTGATTCAATTTCTGAACACCATGAATTCACGGCTTCTTTCATACTATTTGGAATTTCTTCATCCCATCCTAAACCCACTTTCCAAAGTTCTTGAAGCAAGCACTTTATTCATACTTCAAAAGGAGCCAAAAATTCTACTGGATCATATATTCTGCCTGCAAGTCGAAGTATAAATCGCTTTGTGTATTGCATTTGAGGTAAAATGTCCAATAAGGATTTAATATAGCCGCAGTATCCACCGATGCTTTTGTTCATGGCACTGCTCAAAGCCTGCTTATTGGGGATCTTTTCTGCATATCCAAGAAGTAGAAATGAAATAAAGAATCACAGAAATTATGTGTAAGTATTGAAATTGGCATCGAATTCTCGTATGCAGGATTTTCGAGTATTTTGTTCTGAAGCGAAATATTTTTGCATGTAAAATCGGCATTTTATAATTATTATTTTCTTAATTTTGTGTTAAAACTAACTTATTTTAAAAGGAATCAGCGAACATAAAACATACCTTTCACAAAAGTTTTTTCAGAATATTCGGACGAGAAAATTGCATATATTTCGGTAATCAGATGCAAAAATTATGTAATCAGCAAACATACGTCTAAAAAAGGCAGAAATCTCACTGATTTTTGATTCAATATATGTATTTAACATCTGCGATATCACTTTTCAGAAATAGCACGAATTTTGTCCATTATAGCAGTGAAAATATGCCTATCTTTATTTAGTGAAAAAGAGAAACAATCGCTTATTTGAGCAATTAGCCATGATAAAGGTAAATTTTGTTAATAAGATATAAAACAATGGATTTCGATAACTCGCTGTAAGAATATTATGTTGTTATGTAATGAATTAATAGCTTATTTCAGAACGTAATTTGAAAGATTAAAAGTAAATTTTATTGGCGAAATGATCCTGTATTGTAGATAGACCTTCGTATTGCATATTTCTGCAATGTATAAATAATAAAAAAAAGCAATTTTATTATCTTTTTGTGAAGTAATCTCATATTTCGGCATTCATTTTTTAAAAACATACAAAATTTAACAATTAGTGGTGAAATAATAGTCTATATTAGCAATTAGTTGCTATTGCATAGTTTTAAAAAATTAGCGGTAAAATGATTGATTCCATATTTCAGCAAATTTATTGTGTACATCGGATATGTTCTTCGTAAAAAAGTACGAATTTCATTGTTTAACATAGAGATAAAGCCTATTTCAGCAAACAATTAGGATTAAAGTTCATTCCATGCCAAAAATCAACCACTCCCTCAACCTGACCCCTCAGATTTCTATGAAACTTGCAGGAATCATTCTCCTTGATGATATAAATGAGAATATATATATATTTTTTAATTTTATCTCGTTCAATTTTTAAAAAATAAATTTTTTAAATTTTCAAAAAATCAGCATTTTTTAGCTTGTATCATTTTGAACCTCAAATTTCTCAAGTTCTATAAGGGATAGCAAAGTTTATGACCCCTTATTTTAAAGAGTATTTCACAAGGATTAATTTGATATGCAACATCATTAAATTGGGTAAAAAAAAAAAAAATTGAAATTTTAAATTAAAAAAAATTTAAAGAGAGTGTTTTTTAAAAAATCTAAAAAAAAAAAAAAAAAAAAAAAAAAAATATGTTTCTTGTTATACTGAAAGCTACATAACCTGAAACTTTTAGAGTGGAATCTCAATGGGATCAGGAGTTTTTTTTTTTTTTTTTTTTGTCATATCTGATGTGGGCACCACATGACTTCCTTATACACTTTTAGAAATATACATAATGTTAAAAAAAAATTGACATTGGACCCGAAACAGTTGGCTAAAAATATTTAAAGAAATGAATTATCACCGTTGGTCTGAGCTTTTCTGAAAGTTAGTTAAAAACATATTGCAAGATTTGTACTGAGTGGTAACGCTGACGAAGGTAGCAGAGACCCGAAAAAATTGGCTAAAAGTATTTTAAAAAGGCATTTTCACCGTGTTCTGAACTATTCTGAAAGTTTTAAGTGTCTACCTAGTTGGGAAGTTAGTTAAATAAATTTTTTGTTGAACCATATAAATGCTGCCGAAGGCAGCAGGGACCTGAAACAGTTGGCCAAAAATATTTTAAAAATGCATTGTCACCGTGTTCTGAGTTTTTTTGGAAGTTTTAAATGTCTAGCTAGTCGGGAAGTTAGTTAAAAATCGATTCCAAGATTTGAACTGATAACGCTGCCGAAGGCAGCAGGGACCCTACACAGTTGGCTAAAAGTATTGAAAAAATGCATTTTCACCGTGTTCTGATCTAGTCTGAAAGTTTCAAATGTCTAGCTAGTCGGGAAGTTAGTTAAATAAATTTTCTGTTGAATCGCATAAACACTGCTGAAGGCAGCAGGTATCGGAAACAGTTGGCTAAAAATATTTTAAAAATGCATTGTCAACGTGTTCTGAGCTTTTCTGAAAGTTTCAAATGTCTAGCTAGTCGGAAAGTCAGTTAAATTGCAAGATTTGTCTAAACCGTTTTTGAGTTATTACCATTTTTTTATACATTATGGCCAAAACCTATGCTATTTTTGTCATTATGAACCTAATTTTCCTAAATATCTCCGAAACGGAAAATCATAGAAAGTCCAAGAAGGGAGGTGCAGAACTAGATGTTATAACAAACCTATATACCAATTCGCAACTTTCTACATCCAACTGTTTTTGAGTATAGTGTGTTTGACATACACACACATACATACAGACGTCACGAAAAATTGTGTAAAAATCCCTTATATCTCTAAAACGAGAGCTTGTGTTTAGATGACACTTGCAGGTGTGCAACTAGACATTATGATAGTCACACGTATAAATTGGCAACATTCAGCGATCATTCGTTTTCGAGCAATGTGAAATACAAAATCCATTTCGCAAATCGGGATTACTGTACTTCGTAAAAAATGAGGTACTCTACATGGTAAATTCTGTTACAATTACCTTATAATATGCTTACTTTATAAAATACCTATTTGTTAAAATTTACACATACAGTATTGCATACTAATATGCAATTAAACAAAAAAAAAAAAAAATCAATATTCAATACAATTATGCTTAGTAAAAAATAACATTTTTTTTTTAAATTAAAAAACAAATTTTTAGATTATATATAAAAGTTTTTTGTACTATTGTAAGTTTTATAGCTTGAATGTTTTAGAATAGGTTCTTAGTGTGATTACAAATTATAATAAAGAAATAAAGGTACAGTCGGGGGGCGAAAAAAACGCAGCACTCGATGTAACTCCGTTGCTAATCAATGCACAAAAATGTAATAGGTATCATTCGACGGGGAATTGAGAGTAGATTCAGAAAATGAACGGAATTTTTGAATTGGAGGTCGTCTACATATTAAAACGTGCACCAACTTTGATTTTTTCAATGGTAAAGCCCCATTTTTATTTTATATTTGAATTCCTGGGATCGCGACAATGCGAAAAAGTATATTGGTTGTATATTTTGCTTACTTTTTCACAGAGTTATAAGCGTTCAAAGTTTGAAGGTGCTAATGTTAAATTCATATTTCAAACTTTTATTAATACCTTCACAAAAAATAACTTGATCGATAGAATTCTTTTTTTACGAGATACAGTGAAGAAACCCAAACATAATCCATCATTAATTTTGATTTTGAAAAATATTTTTAATTCTGAAAAATATTAATAAATTCATATTCATAAAAATTATGAATTATGACCTATATTAATTTTTACATAAAATGAATCCTAATGCTGAAAAATATGGGTGTGCAAATTTGCAGCTCATTCCAGTTATTAGTTTTCGAGATATAAATAAATCTTTCTTTTGGAGTAGTTTAGGGGGCCGTCTCTTAAAAAATTTTGAATGAGATAACGAAGCAAATCTTAAAAAATAACGGAGAAAATTGAACAAAATATTTTTATTTTTTATTTAAGGGTCAAATTATATAACAACAACGTCAAATGCAAAGAGATGAAACAAAAATGTTGATTTTTTAGACATTTGTGTTAGTATCAAGAATTCCTGTTTTCTAAAAACCCCGCCTTTTATTGTTCTTCAAAACAAAACAATACAGAAACGAAAAGTGAATGTGGCTTTGGGTATTCATGTTAAACCCCTTATTTTACATTGACAAAAATATACACAAGTGGTATTTACTTCATCGATTACTGGTGATAAATTTAGAATCCTTTAAACGAACACTAGAAGAAAAAAATTAACTAAATAGGCAGGGTTTACTGTTTGAAATACTCTCAAAATAAAATATTTCAAAACAAATTTTCTGTACCACAATTATATTACAGATGGATATACATTATAACTATATTCTTTCTAATTAATATATTTCTATCCATAGTATATTTTATTGCAAAAATATGAGCACTGGGTACATGCTTAAGAAATAAGTAACACACAAATTACGAAAGAAACACCCACTGGCATTGTTACAGATTTTCAAATGATGTGAATCTACGTCAGAAGTCGCGAAAGTGTTAATTAAGAAATTATATTTTCATAGAAATTATAAAACAAATCGTACAGTTCCAAAGAGTTCAACTGACCAAAAACTGGTAAGTGCTATTAAAATTGTTTAATATTTACTTTATGAAACCTTACAATAATTTATCCGAAAAGATTTAGTTTTTGTGTTGTTGTATACATATATATAGCTATATTATTTCAGTTTGTATATTATGTTACACGTACGAAAGAAAATTTAAGCTTTATTAGTGATCAGTATATCCATGATAGATACTTTTTAATTGAAAAATATTGTACTTTTATAAAAAAGTATTGTCTGACCAATCGTAAGTGTAATGTATTTAAATATACCATACCTAAAATTATCTAAAAAAGGACTAAAGTATATACATATCCAAAAAACTAAATTCATGATAATTAAGATACTGCAAAGGTATTATCATATATATTTAAATACAATACAATATTTTTATTTCTTTTTATAACTCTTTTTTTTCTTGAAATATTTCCAGTGTGAAACAGTATAATTTTGTCTAGTTCTTGTAGGATCTTAATTTTATTTTTCTATATTTAGAGATAGCCCCCTAACACATTTTTGATCATAACTCTATGAATACTAAAGATAAAGTATACAAACAGTATACTTTTCCCTTTTCTGCACTGCCAGACTCCCAGAAATTCGAATTTGAAGTCAAAATTGGGTGTTGCTATTGAAAAAAATCAAAGTTGGCGCTCATTTTAATATGTAGATGACCCCTAATGCAAAATAAAACGACATTTTCAGAAAGTGCATTTCATTTCCTGTTGAATGGTGTCTATTAAATTTTTCTGCACCAATTAATAACGAAATACCATCAAGTGCTGCAGGTATTTTTTTCCCCCGACTGTACATATAAATACATTGTTCAGTAAAAATTACTGGAAGCTTTAATATAGCTTTATGATTTTCAGTACATATTTATGCAAATTAGGACTATGTCTCAAAATGTTTTCATTTATTATAAATGAAAACATATATAATTTTTTATTATTACAAATCACAAACTTTTCTTATAATAATCATGGCCAGCTTTCTTGAATGGGTTATAGCAATATACAGAAAAATGTTTTGATATGCTAGGTTTACTCATCTTTACACAAAGTCTTAATGATAAAAATATTAAAATCATACAAATTTAAAGTCAGGTTGTAAGAAAAAATAAAATTTCTTTCATAATAAAAGTAGAAACTAAATAAAATTGACTAAACTTTTTATCTGAAGGGGGTCTTCTCCTCATTGTTTAAAATAAATACCGTATATTTCCGAATATAAGCCGATCCGTATATAAGCCGAGAGTACATTTTTTCCTTCAGAAATTTGCCCAAAATTGCAAACCCGTTTATAAGCCGAATTGAAAAAATACTCTTTTAAAGTTAGAGTTTATCGCAAAAACGGTGAAAATATTGCCAATCTATAAAACTTTCAGGTTAATCTAAATGTAAATAAAAAGCATTTTTGTTTTGTTACACGGAGCGCGGGCATATTTTTAACTCAAATCAGCAAAAAAATCACCATGCTTAAACAAATAAAATGTCTTATTACTTACCTTAGAGAGTATATTTTAAGTTAAGTTTGAGTAAAATATTGTTATATTTAGTTTAATAATATCACACAGTCTATTTACAAAAATAATTTACTTTTAAAATATATTAAGTTATTAAAAAACAACATAAATTCATATTTTTGTAATAAAAATCTTTAAACATTTCTACTAATGTTTTTTGTTTTAATTTAGGTTTCTGTGCAATTGCAATGACATTAACTCATGTTCAGTGATAAAGTTGCTTTGTTTCAAACTTTTTATTTTATTATCTAATGCAGCAATTAAATTTTCAGTAGAAATTTTGTTGTTTTTCATAATTTCCGATAATTTTCAAAATCACTCTCGTTATATACATTTTTCTGAATCGCTCAAGTAAAAATTGATTGGTACAGCCATCTACCGGCAGAAAAGCAAAACAGAAATTATAAATAAAATATAGGAACTAGCTTATAAGCATTTCAATTTGGAAATGTTTCTTTTTACTATTGCTAGAAATCTTATATGCTGAAACATAAAATAAAATAAAGAACTAGAAAATTTCACAAAAATCCTGTATTAAAATAAGCTTAAACAAAAAAAAAAAAAAAAAAAAAAAAAAAAAAAAAAATTGAAATCCTTCATGGTAGAAGAGAAAATTGTTTGGTGCTGCCATCTATTATCAAAACAGAAAAACAAAAATGGCCGTAAATGTGACCTCTGGCGAAAAGTGCTTCATCATGGGGGAAAAAAAAAATAAAATAAAAAACACGCGACTACATCGAGCTGCTCTAGAAATAAATTTAAAATTGCTAATTTAAGAGTTTATGTGTGATAATTATTTAAAAATAAGGTTTAATATCACTATTTTACTTTATATATAGTTTTTAAGCTTAAAATATATGTATTCAATCATTGTTTCTAACATACGTTTTTTGCTAGAAATGTGGATCCGTGTATTAGCCGACCCCCCTAATTCAGCTTCCGAAAAATTTCCAAAAATTCTCGGCTTATACACGGAAATATACGTTATGTCAAAAATGTTTGAATTAAAAAAATTAAAATGCTTATTTTACTTCTACTTAAAAGAGTATGGCAGGGTTCCCATGGGTCAGGGAGAACCTGGAAAAGTCAGGAAATTTGAAATTAGTGTGAAAGTCAGGGAAAATCACAAATATTGTCTAAAAACCTGGAAAAATGATATAAACCTGGAAAATGTCTTTTGAGCATTCAATTTATTTTGCAAGTCACATGACTATGTTGTCTTTTATGTTGCAAGCTGTGTTATGTTTTACTTTGTGAGCTTATCTTTTATACTGCAAATCAAATTTCATGACTGGAATTTTCTAAAAATAGACCTGGAAAAGTCAGGGAATTTTATTTTTGAAATAGAGTTGAAACCCTGGTATGAACCCCAAATCACAACTAACTTTTTCTACATTGAGATCTCAGAAGCGACAAATCAAAAATTAAACTACAGTGGAGATGGAAATGAGTCACATGCCAGCAACAACATAAATAAAATAATCTAAGTAAAGACAATTTTGAACCAGAACATCTGTAATTAGGAAATGAATTCATTATTTACTTACTATGACTTATGTTGTCATTAATTTGTAAGTGTAGTAATTAAAAACTTTTTTTTTACTGTTTTACCAGTCATAAATATGAACTTTCAAAATAATGTCTTTTATCAAGTAAGCATATTATATCGTACAGTTGCACCTCGAAAATCCGGGCATCCAGAAATCTAAAATTTAGACGATTTTTTAATTTTAAAATAAAACTTAGCTGTAACTTATTTCACATTTCGTGTACAATGCAGTTTAAAATTTGTTTAATTGAACACATAATACATACATTTGGACATAATCTGATATATTTTTATATTGCTTGATTGTTAAAGATTTTATTTATTTTTTTTATTTTTTTTTTTTACAAAAACAGGTAGGTTATACAAGGTAGGTTACAAAACCAGGTAGGGAATAATTAAATGTAAATTTTAACAGTAAAAATTGACACCGTAGTTAGTGGTGAAAATAATCCCGTATTTTCGAAATCAGCTGCAAAATTGTGTATTTCGGCATTCAGCTTTGAGAAAAAAGCACAAATTACGTCTATTATCGATGAAATAATTGCATATTTGGGAATTTAACTTAAAAAACCAAAGAAATTTCATTAATTAGCGACAAAAAAAATTATGCATTTCGGCGATCG
Source organism: Salticus scenicus (assembly GCA_963930645.1). Classification (NCBI taxonomy): domain Eukaryota; kingdom Metazoa; phylum Arthropoda; class Arachnida; order Araneae; family Salticidae; genus Salticus; species Salticus scenicus. The sequence goes on from OZ005648.1 coordinate 271,188,533, forward strand.
ATCGTAAAATTATCACGAATTTTGAAAATCATTCTTAAAAAAAAGATGGGAATTTTATCGATAACTGGTGAAATTATAGCATATTTTAACAAGTGGTTGTGACTATAAATATAAATATTGTTAATTTCACATTTATTTTGCATATGCTGTGCAGTGTTTTTTTTTTTTTTTTTTTTCCTTTTATGATAATGTATAGACCTTAAAAAAAAAAAAAAAAAAAAAGAGAGAGAACACCCTTATCTACCAGATCGAGCAAATATCGAGAGAGAGAAATAGATACCTACCATTCCTTATAGAATTATGTGTAATTTAATAATTTGTGGGGGGGGGGGAATCCTTTGGGAATCCACATATTTAAAGCCTGTAATGACTTAAAAATATGTGTAGATAACAATTTAAAAATTTTTATATAAAATTATCTAAAAAACCAGTATGTTGTGGCCACCATATGACTTTCTTCTATACTTTCCTATACAAATTCACTCAGTAAAAATAATTTATTAAAATTATTATTTAAAAAATTGTTTTCCATGATAATGCAGACGATTTCCATATTAGAGAAATAGTATAACACTAAATATCCAAACAAAAGTCAATTTTATCGTCAATATTACATAATTTTTTTTTTTTCTTAAAAATGAAAAAAATTGATAACTTCATTTTAAATTATCGCAGATCTATGGTTCAACCATTCGTTTTTAAGGTACTTTTGAAAGATACCCATCATGAAAATTTACTCCCCTCGAGGGGACCCCCCCCCCCCCCCCCAGGGGGGGAGGCGAGGCTCCTACTCATACAAAAAAATTTTCCCAGTTGACTATCTATTATAAATAATTCTGGTAAATTTCATAATGATTACTAAAAAATAATTCCCTTTATGCACATTTATGCAAAATTTTGTCCTATACCCCCATGTTAAAGATTTAGAAAAAGCGGGATGGCAACGTAACCTGTAAGACAATTTTTACCAAAAGTTGATAGGCATAAATTTATGTCAAGGTGCAACTACATACCAATTTGTATGAAATTATGTGCAGTAGTTCCTGAGATACAGTTGCCACAAAATTTTGTCTCACACACACACACACAGACAGACTGACAGACATTTTCTAAAAATGGTTAAATCGTGTTCTACAGCTCTCAAAATGTGTAAATCCATCAAAAACCCGAGGTCGAAAATTTTTACGAATCCAATACTTTCTTCTATTGAATATAGAAGAAAGTAATAAATATTTAGAAATTAATTTAAGTAAAAATTCTTAAATTGCAAATTAGACGTATTTTGAAACAAATATTTCACTGGCTCCTAATTATTTTAATTATACTTTTGTGAAATTTCAGTTCTTTTGGTCAAGTAGATTTTGAGCTTCACCTAAAAAAAAAAACTAATGCCACCAAGAGGATTTAAGGTTGAAAAAAAAAAAAAAAAAAAAAAAAAAAAATTAAAAAACTCAAAAGTCCCAATAAATATAATTGCTAAGCATATTGACTAACTTCAAATTTAGTATCCGATTGTAAAATTTTCTCTAGAATCTAGAAGTCAAAATTGTGTATTCGTTGGAAATATAAATTTTAACATTGTTGCATGTTTACATGTGTAAATGGCTGCTAAGCTTACATTTTTAATAAATAATTAAAATATACATGAATCCAAGAAGGATAGTACCTGCTGTGTTTCTCTATTAATTAGATGATGAGATGGAGGGGTAGTCTCTTTTTATTTGTATTTATTTCATTTTGTTTGTTTATTTAGTGAACTGTATGTTTTATAAACCATTTAGTGAGTGGGAAAGAAAGTACCCTTTTGTCTATCAATATGTGCCCTTTTTGATAAATCTGCCCTGCCCTTAAAAAAAAAAAAAAAAAAAAAAAAAAATGGGAACACTAGAAGTAAAAATGGATCTGTGACAGTATGTATGGATCACATCATACATACATCACAGTTGACAAATTGTACAAGTGCATTTGAAGGAGAACAATAAATTTGAGTTAAAATCCCAACAAAAACGTTAATGAGGATTATCCTGGAAATTCATTAAGAGCCATTTTTTTTAAAGCTGGACAAAGTCTATTGAGGTGTGATAGTTGACATCTTCAATTTTCCCGAAACTTTCAGGATATATTAGTAGTACTGTGATAAGAAAAAGTGAAATTTAATTTTTTTCTAAATTTCATTTGTTTGACCTAGAGAGGGGGTCAAAGTTTGAGGCCGTAAATAAATGGTGCCATTTTAATATTTTACTCCTAAAGCCATGAGTGACCCATGTCAATTTTTTTCAATATGGATACTGCTTGATACCAAGTACATTTTAGCATAAACAGTTTGGTGGGTCACTCATGGCTTTAAAGGCCAAGGTCATTCGAAAATGCAGTTTTCATTGATTTTTTCCATGTTTTCAGTCTGAATATCTGCTAAGGCCATGAGTGCCCCATAGAAAAAATTATGGGGTTAATTTCACACCTTAGTATAGAACTTAAAAATACTTAAAACAGCATGGGTTACTCTTGGCTTTAGTAGTTAAACGGTCTCAAAGTTGAAAGTTTTCAAAAGAAAAAATTCAAATTTGATGGTAAATTACTCTATAAGCTATAGGTCAATAACTATGAGACACAGTTTTAATTATACCCTAGATGGTCTAGTTTTAAACCCAGGTTACAAACCTATGGGGCTTGCAAGTTATTTTTAGATAGTCTATTTTATATCGCCAATGTGTACTAGAGATGAGACGGGCTCAGCCCGAGCCCGATGGGGCTCAAATCTTACGCAAGTCTTCGGGCTCCGGGCGGGCTCGGATTCAAGCTAAAAGTTCCGTTTATTTTATTCTTCACTAACTGGAAAATGTAAAAAAAAAAAAAGAAATTTTATTCATTTTGAGAGCACCTTTAGTAATGTCATAATAGTCATGATAGGTTATAAATTACAAAATAATCTTGCAAACCTTAGTAGCTTTGACTTTCCTTTTTCTAAATAGAACTCTTTAATTTTACTATTGTGTATGCGTTGCATAGCGTACCACTTTCAATATCGGGCTCGGGCTCTGATCACACAAAATTTTTCGGGCTCGGGCGGGCTCAGTTCAAAAATGTTTCGGGCCCGGGCGGGCTCGGATTGCCAAAATAGAGCCCGAACTCACCTCTAATGTGTACCTGTTCTATGTAGTACAAAAGGCTTGAGACCCAATTTTGTAAAACATTAACCCTTTGCTGCGCAAGACAATTCCGATCATTTTAATTATACTGCCACCGGAATTCATGAACTAAATTAAACTAAAAGAAATTTTAAATTTTAAGGTTAAAAAAACAGGCCTTTTCTGATATGTTGTAAACGTAAATTTTTGCTAAAAAATTTCCGGGATGAATTTTTGCAGCTGGATCTTAAACTTTGTGTCCTCGCAGCGAGGACAACGCGCGTTAAGGGGTTAATGCTTGTTTAAAACTTTCCATTTTACATTACAGAGGCCAGCATCAAAATAAATGTAAAATTAAAAAATTACGTAGGTGAGACCGGGGCAAGTAGAAGTACGGATTAAGTTGAAACATGGAAATAAAAAATACAATTTTTAAGTTCTTATTTATTGCCAATAAAGGGAAGTACAGATACACAAAACCTACTTTACAATGTAAAAAAAAAAAATGTGTATGTAAGCATCTGTCGATTTTATGAGGATAAAACTGTTTTCGAGTACTGTTTTTTACTGTGAGTAAAAATTCAAATTTTTAAATGATGTCGCATTTTATGTAGCATACATTAGTGAATGTTTCTGATTGATTCAGCGTTTATAGTGTATAGTTGCAGCTTGCTAATCATATGATTTGAAATGCCCGCGAGCATAAGTACTGGTAGCAAAACATCTCATAAAGTGAAAATTGTGGGCAGGGGCCAGCTGAAAGAAATATAAGGGGGCTACTTGAAACACCTGTTTTAATAAGCCGCGTGCACGAAAGAAATGCAAAAGCACTATAAAATTAATAATAATAATAATAAAATAGCTTACACTGCAGTGGCTGTATCTTCATTTATGGTTTAAAATAATTTTTCCATATGAGATAAGTTCATTAGAATTAGAGGAAAGTTCCTAAACAGAATTTTTAGAACAAGTAGATACTGGAAATTGAGTGTTGGTCTCATGTTCTGGGAAAAAGCAAGATAGGTGTTCTATGTGGGACAAATCATACAGATGTTTCATAGTACAGGTAAAGTGCCTGTAAAGCTGGCAAAGATCAAATTTCTAAAGGGACAAATCAAATCTAAAAATGTTTGTTTTGCCTGGCCCATACAAGATGACATTCGAGATATCAGTTTGGATAATATTTTACAAGTCTTATTACGCCCATTGAATAATAAAGAATTGCTTTATTTTAATTGTGAACTTGAAATTTCCCTCTCTTTTTTGTATTATATTACTGTAACAACTTTCATAAGCCTTCTGCAATGCCTATTATTATAAACTAATTTATCACCCTCCTTATAGTTATTTTTAAATAAATGTTCATTAAGTGCAAAATTCTACTGTAATTATTTACTAAATCTGATACTATTATGACCTTTATTTTAAATATGGTCCATTTAATTATGGTCATTATAACGTAAAAAATAACCTAAGATACATCTGAAATGTGCATATTGTTATATTATGTACAACATATATAGGGTGATGAAAACAAGACTGTATACAAAATAATAATAATAATAATAATAATAAAAATTGCGTATGGGACTAATTGAAACGGGTGTTTCAAGTAGCTTCCCCTATATTTGTTTCAGCTGACCCCTATGTTCGTGGGCATTTCAAATCATATGATTAGCAAACTGCAACTATACACTATAAACGCTGAATCAATCAGAAACATTCACTAATGTATATTACATAAAATGCGACATCATTTAAAAATTTGAATTTTTACTCACAGTAAAAAACAGTACTCGAAAACAGTTTTATCCTCATAAAATCGACAGATGTTTACATACACATTTTTTCTACATTGTAAAGTAGGTTTTGTGCAGGGTTGGGTTTTTGACGTCAAAAAGTGGTTTTTGACATGACAAAGGTTTAAACATGGTTTAAACCGTCAAAAACCTGTCATAAACCTCTATACCGTCAAAAACCTGTATTGTCAAAATTCAACATCTATAAATGAGCTAAAATCTGGTTAGAAATAGGATTTAGTAATATTTGCCATATACAAGTGAATATCTAAATATTATGCTGTTTATAAATTAAGAAATCTGAAAATAATTTGTAGATAATTTATAAAAAATTAGGTAAATATACTGGTTTATAATCTAAGAAATATATACAAAGTATGCATACAGTTATATTTTGTATGTTTATGTTTATTTATATTAATATTTATGAAAATCTAAAATTCCGAAGTTACTTATGAATTTTCACATAAGACATGAAAACACAGGAATACTGGATTTTTTTTTTTTTTTTAAGTAAAACATAATGTATGTGGGCAGTAAATTAATATGAATTTGAAAATAATTATATTTATAATCTACATTTATTATACTTATCATTTATTAATGAATTTTTATCTGTTTATTATTATTATTGATTGTATAAATATTTGTACCTGTTTATATTATTATTATTGATTGTATAAATATTTGTACCTGTTTATAGCTTGGACTATTGGTGTTCGGTGTTTTGGGAGTAAGGCTGATTGACTACTCTAGTATCTTAGGCCTAAGGGGTATTGCCCTCCGTGTGGGTCTGTCTACGGGGTCCTAGTCCGTATTTATGCAAGTTTAGGAGAAAAACATGAAAAACTCTGAATGGCTAGGCCAACAAGTGCGCCCTGGGATCAAACCCTACACCTCACGTTTACCAGCTTTGAGCGTAGTACCACTTGGCTGCTGGTGGGTCCTACAGCTTAGACTAATAATTTTTTTTTAAATCTGTACGGGTAAATATTACATTTATTACAATTTATACATGTCCAGAAAGCATTCATATTTCTCGTGTTTCACGGTAATTATATGAATTTCAGACACAATTCAAGCTTTTTTAACATTCAGAATTATTACTTTTTCTTAAAAACTTGCAATATCAGCAGTCATTAAGAAAAAAAAAAGTTATATTTTTCTATAAAATATTTAAATACAAAATATTAGGCTATGCATTTTTATTTTACTGGTTAAATACATAATACTAAAAGCACAATACTAAAAAAAATTGAACTATACAATGTTGTATTGCAAATAAAATGATTTGTCAATCAAAATGATCTATCAATGATACATGAATCATAAATTTTAGAAGCCTAAAGTTTTGTTTTTATATTAATCAAAATGTTATAATAATGTTTCTCCAAAAACATTAATATGTATTATGTTTACCTTTTAAAACATACTGATAAATAATATCTTATTGAAAACAACTATATTTTTAAAGTATCACATAACTAAGTTTAACATGTGCTATATCAAGCATAGTTATAAATAAATTTCATAATAATATATAAAAGTATCACAGCATATTTTGAATGAACATAGAAATAATTCATAGTAAAATTTTAAAAGCCTAAAGTTTTGTTTTTTATATTAATCAAAATGTTGTAACAATGTGTTTTTCAAAGAACATCATTCTAATTACAGTAAATCCATATGAACTATATTTTATTAAGCTAATTTTTCATACGACAATTAAATTATAAATATAGGTTTTTGACAGTTTTTGACATTTTTGACAAGGTGGTTTTTGACATGACGGTTTTAACCATGGTTTAAACCGTCAAAAACTGTCACGTGTCAAAAACCTGCCAACCCTGGTTTTGTGTATACTTCCTTTTATTGGCAATAAATAAGAACTTATAAATTGTATTTTTTATTTCCATGTTTCAACTTACCCCGTACTTCAGCTTGCCCCGGTCTCCCCTATGTAATTTTTTAGTTTTATATTTATTTTGATGCTGGCCTCTGTAATGTAAAATGGGAAGTTTTAAACAAGCATTAATGTATTACAAAATTGGGTCTCAAGCCTTTTGTACTAATAGACTGTATCTAAAAATATCTTGCAAGCCCCCTAGGTTTGTAACCTGGGTTTAAAACTAGACCATCTATGGTTTAATTAAAACTGTGTCTCATAGTTATTGACTCATGGCTTATAGAGTAATTTACCATCAAATTTGACCTTTTTTTGAAAATTTTCAACTTTGAGACCGTTTAACAACTAAAGCCAAGAGTAACCCATGCTATTTTAAATATTTTAAAGTTCTATACTAAGGTGTGTAATTAACCCCATAATAATTTCTACTGGGCACTCATGGCCTTAGCAGATATTCAGACTGAAAACATGGAAAAAATCAACGAAAACTGCATTTTTGAATGACCTTGGCCTTTACACCCATGAGTGAACCACCAAACTGTTTATGCTAAAATGTACTTAGCATCAATTAGTATCCACATTTAAAAAGATTGACATGGGTCACTGATGGCTTTAGGAGTAAAATGATATTAAAATGGCACCATTAATTTACGGTGTCAAACTTTGACCCCCTCTCTAGGTCTAACAAATGAAATTCAGAAAGAAATAAATTTCACTTTTTCTTATCACAGTACTACTAACATATCCTGAAAGTTTCGGGAAAATTGAAGATGTCAACTATCAAAAGTGTCCAACTTTAAAAAAAAAAAAAAAAAATGACTCTTAAAATCGAAAATAATTTAATAGACCTTTTACCTTATTTCTTTGTTTTTACTTGGGGATTCATGTGCTCATGTGTGCCTAAGAAGGAATCTTACTCAGCATTTATTATTATTATTATTTTAATATGTATTCTTGTTTAATTTACAACTTTTTTTTTAAAAAAAAATGCGTTTTGTGCATTTTTACTCATTTGCCTTTTAATTATGTTTAATTTCTAAAATTTATTTTCATTGAATGATAAAACATTCATTAATGCAGGAGACAAGAAGCTTTCCGTCGAAAAGAAAGGACTGATGCTCACTTGTATACAAATGTACAAATAGTAACTTCTGACAATTTCTGTGGTCACCAGGGTACAGATTTATATGATCCTGATAAAGTAAATTATAGGTAATTTTTTAAAGTTTTTATTTTTAGTGTACCATTTAAAGTGTTTTATTTCTTTTTATTTTATTATATATTTTGTTTTTAGGTGTTTTAAAGTTAAAAAACAATCTACTCTACGAGAATTTCTGGAACTATTATCAGAGCAAATGGTAATATTTTTTATACTATAAATCATTGCCTAGCTTAACAACTTTTTTTTTACTTCCGTTACCTAATTATTGTAAGTAATGGAAGTATTGTATTCGGTCAAAAAATTCGATATCAAGTTTTCACCTGATTTACATGTCTCCTCCTAAATCCAAAAAAGTGGTTTTCAGCAATTGGTCAGTGAGTATGTGTGTGAGAAACCTTTTGACTATCATATCTCAAAAACTAATGAAGTTAGAATGAAAGATAACTACAATTAAGCTACAAGACAAATCAACTACAGGGGTAGGAAAGTTGGCGTTTGGCGCAAGGTGGGCAAAATAGATAGATATTCCACATTGGCCTGGGAAAGGAGACTAGCTGCCTGCCAGGCTAACATCCTTTCTTTTTGATGTACATCCTTTCCTTTTGTCTACTAGCTTCATCATCCTCTTCCTTCCTGTGATGCTTAACTAGAGCAGCATCAGTGAAGTCGATGGTGGCTCTTAATCATCAGTTCCTCGGACTCCTGTGTGGAGAGGATCTGGAAATCGATCTCTGGATACATGGTGGAGTGGACTGGCTTCTCCAACATGATAAAGAATTCTCTACCAGCACTTTCAATAGCTGACATTATTGATCAGACTAATAATTTGAAGATAAATGAAAAAGGCACAAAATTAATTGCTGTCCTCACGAGGGAGACTGCTACAGCACTGCGAACTCTAGTCCAAATTTTAAAATTAATCTAATAAAAATTGTCTTAATAGAACCATATAAGCAGATTCTTAAAGCATAATGGAAAGTTTAATATTCATCCCTTGTTACAAAAAAAAAAAAAAAAAAAAAAAAAAGGGTTAATGATATTTTAAATTATACCCATAAAGAAATGATATATGATAGATATAGTAGATGTGTTATATGTATAACATATATATTTAAGTCGTATATGCTGCAAAATAGGATTTTTTTTTTTTTTTTTTTTTTTTTTGTGAAATATGTTTAAAAACTAACTATAAGGGATTTTTTAAGTGTGCTACTATATCCTTACTTACTCCATTGCTTAAATAATGAAAGCAATATAAATACTAAATTCATTTAATTAGTCTAAAATTTAATTAATGAAAAAAACATTTGAAAAATTTAGAAATTTGCTATTGAAAATTGTGTAAATTGCTAATAATTTGTAATTGCCCCTTTTAAAATTTGTTTCATGGCTGACGATTTCATTCAGAGTTCCCACGGGTCAGGGAGGACAGGGAAAACCTGGAAAAGTCAGGGAATTTGAAATTGCTGAAAAAAAGTCAGGGAAAATTGTAAATTTTGCTCCAAAATCTGGAAAAATGATGATATAAACTTGGAAAATGCTTTTTGAGCATTCAATTTATATCGCAAGTCACGTTACTATGTTGTCTTTTATGTCGCGAGCTATGTTCTGTTTTATACTGTGAGCTACTTTTTATGTCGCGAACCAAATTTTGTGACTGGAACTTTTGAAAAATAGACCTTTAAAACCTGAAAAAGTCAGGGAATTTTATTTTTAAAATTGAGTGGGAACCCTGTTCATTACACAGAGATTAAAAAATGACAGAAATTAAAAGTCAAAACTTGCTGACATCTGTACAATTTTCCTTTTCTTGTGGTAAGATCTTGCATAAAAATTAAGCCCTGAAATTCCTATAAGAGCCCCATGAAAAATCTAATCTAATGAGGAACCACGAATAAAGTAGAGCACTTTTCGTCATGTAACAGTTGCTAACTAAACTCATGGCCTGGCGGGATCCATGCCGCCAATGCATAATGCTTTCCAGGACTTCAGAGCATAATATCTGCTCAGGTTACCGGCCAAAATTGCACTTTCCTACGTATCTCAGAAATAAAGGATTATTAGTAATCTCAAAAGGACTCCTCATGATTTCCAAGACATCTACACCCATAATTACACCCCATTCTTATCACATGTATATTTTACATGTTATTTTCAAGAACATCATCGTAATGTTTACATTTATATTAGTCTTAAAAAACAAAGTTAAAATGTTTTTAATAAATATAGATTGGGATGCAGAAATAATGATTCAGCATTTCCAGGTGACAATTTCTTTCTTTTCTTTCTTTATTTTTTTCCTGTCATAAATGTTATTTTTTGGCTAATTGTGAAAGGTTTGAAAAGTCTTTTGAATTTTTTTTCCACCATTAAAAAGGACTTTTTTAGTACTAACTGGGTAAGAAAGTTACTGATTTCTTTTACTTTAACACTCAGGGAAATTTTCTATGGATAATGGCTTCTTGCAATTTCATTAACACATGCACACAAAGAATTTGAATTTGAAAATTATATTATTGAAGCAATTTTTAGGCTGAATATTATTTCAGAATAAAATACTTTTAAAAAAATTTAAATTTGCATATAGATAATTTCATAAAAATAAATAATACATTTTAATTATGAAATATACAAGAATTATGCATATAGAGCATACTATATTTTGTTTTTAGATGAAAATGAGTTCATTATTCAGCTATAACTTGGCTCAATATTTTGTATTTGGTTATTCAGTCAAACCACTATTCGTTGCATCTCTAGTATGAATGATGAAAAAGTATTTCATTGGCATTTTAAAAGAATAATTTCAGTTCATTTCACATTACTTATTATCAATATATAAAATAATTATATTAAATAAATTTTAGTCATCAATAAAATTAAACAAAAAAATTAATTGCATATATTACAAGACCCAAATTATCTTTTATGTTGGGAATCAAATTTCATGGCCTGAAATTTTGTAAAAGTTACACCTAGAAAACCTGGAAAAGTTAAGGAATTTTATATTTAAAATTAAGGGGAACCCTGAATGAAAAAAAATCTTAATAGGGAGTTAATAGTTAATATAGATAATTTAAGATATCAATAGAGCTGTTTTTTAAGACATTCATTTCAAACCTTTTCAGGCCTTAAATTAAGCTACCTAATCAAATGCTTATCAATTTTCTTTTAGTAGCCAAATAATACATATGAAATAGCATCTGAGAGAGGTAGTTTACATATCAAATTTGAAGAAAATTTTTAGAGCCATTTTTAACACTTTCGAGCAAGTTGAAAAGTGTTAATGACTTCAGTTTAAATGTCTGTCTGTCCGAGCTCTAACTCCCATATGGAAATTCTTAAAAATGATTTGTTATTCAAGTTCACTGTCAG